>OX637669.1:2629764-3829764 GCA_951802225.1 Euspilapteryx auroguttella
GTCGGGTATATTTTTGCGACCTACAGTGCAGTGGTACCAACCTGACAGGGCTCCGCCTAGGGCTCCGGCGGGGGCTGCGGCGGGCGGAGCGCGAACGTGACTTGCGCGGCGAGCGGCGTGCTGGCGGGGAGCGCCGCGCCGCTCGGCCCACTGGGGACCTTTGATACGGGCAATGTGTGGTTATTATATGATGCATATGATGAGACAGAGCATTTTCACAGACACATCTCAACCTGCCATTTGTTTTTAAATTAACAAGGTATGTTTCTACATTCAATCAATATCTTTGTTAGTTTACATTTTTCCAAACACATTAATATAGATAACAAATAAATACGAAAGTATGATTTTGGTACATTATGGAAACAATAAAGTATTGAGTATTGATTAATACCTGGATCTTCGGGTGTTAGGCGAGCGGGAGCGGCGCGGGGAGGGGGAAATCGACCCGTCCAGGTACATTTGCTTGTAGCCACTGTGCCGCCATCTGTGTTGGGAACACGACACAAAAATTAGGTAAGCCACCCCGTTATTGGCACCCCTTCCTATTATCGGCATGATCCAAAGGTTCTTGACATTTTACAGCATTAAAAACACAAACAGTAAATGGAGTTTTAAACCCTTTTGCTCAACTGGGTAACCTATTGTAGTTGGCACAGATTTGTAATATTGCTAAGGGCGAAACTAGCGCCACTACCGATAAATAATTAATATCTTCTAAGCCATGGCTTCAAATTCAAAATCAAAGAAAAAAAACCGTTTGTTGCTTAAAGTGGCCACTTCAGTTTCATAACAATTTTTTTATTTTTTATTTTAAACCTAATAGCTACACAACAGAGCCTTAAAAATTCTAAGCAAGATTAAATAGGGAGTCAAGGGCGCATATTTTTGATTTCGGCCATGGTTTAGAAGATATCAATTATTTATCAAAGTGGCGCTAGTTTCGCATCGTTTCGCCTCTTAAGCCCCTGCTTAAGAATGTCAACAATCCTTATATCTAGCCTCTCAATGGACCATGCCAATAAAAGGAAGGACGGCCACTAATGGGGCGGATGATGAAAAAAACCTCACCTATTCGGGTCTTTCTCTTCAACCTCGAGGAGTCTGCGGTCCCAGGCGCCCGGCGACGCCTGGCGGGCTCGCTTCATCACGTTGTCTATCTCCTTGCGTCTACCTGCAGGGTTGGCTGGGTCTGTTGGCAAAAAATATACAGTAACAGTATGTACATTTTGATTAGTTTTCGTTTTATATTATTTACTAGTGGGTGCCCCGCAGCTTCGCCAGCGCATTATCCCTTATACTTAAAATTCATTATACTTAGAAAGTAGCTTATTGTCCTTTCTCAGGCTTTAGATTATCCGTTCAAAATTTCACTAGAATCAGACAGAGTTACTTTCGCATTTATAATATTAGTATGGATTCATTATCACAACCGCAATAGTCCACTGTTGGATTGCAACAAGCAAAAACATTGTGAAGGGGTTTCGCCGTAATCGCCACGCTTGGCAGGCGGGTTGGCGATAGCAGTATGGTTCGTTAAGTTTTTCAACGCAGAACGTTGCTGCCTATCCTTAAGTTGTTGGTTTGTTCGCTCAGTATGCGGGCAAGAAACTCGCGACGGCTGAGCAATGGCGGCAGCGGGGCGACGGCGACGTATACAAAAGCATTGCACAGTATAGCGATGGGCACGAAACGGGCGACGGCGCTCGGAGCGGGGGGCGATCGAGCGAGGCAGGGGCGGCGGTGGAGCGGCGGCGACGCGTAAGCCAGATATCGCTGCCTGATCCCTTAGGCATCGCAAGTTTCGTGAGACTTACTCGCCGTTAACGAGACCCATGGGAGGAAATGGAATGATATTATTCTACGCCACTACCACACTGTGCGGTGGTTGGTGGTACCACTCACCAGTAATGCGGGGCAGAGCCGGATTCCTGTCCATATGGAGCCGGTTCTTGGAGGCAGCCTCCGC
Organism: Euspilapteryx auroguttella; assembly: GCA_951802225.1. Taxonomy (NCBI): domain Eukaryota; kingdom Metazoa; phylum Arthropoda; class Insecta; order Lepidoptera; family Gracillariidae; genus Euspilapteryx; species Euspilapteryx auroguttella. Next base: position 2,631,734 of record OX637669.1, read on the forward strand.
GGCCCGGGACACCGAGCCGTTCTGGCGAGACATCCTGCAAGCGTATGCTTTCCTTATGAACTGAACATGAAGTTAATGAATAAATTGACCAACAAGCTGTTTGGAGAGAGGAAACACGTCTAGATGGTGACTTATAATTCCCAGGATAATCAATTGAATAATATTATATCTTTTATTTCTCATTTTGTAAATTTAAATTGTGTTTTATTCATTTAACATGTTTTAGGCAAGGATCAAGAGCAAAATGTGTTAAATTTTCTGTTTACGAAATTTTGGATTAATTTCTGTTATGTGAATTTAATAAATAAATTTAGTGGACTGAACTACTACTACACTTCAGTGTAGTATATTATGCTAATTTCAAGTTTATAAATTATCCCTAAGGGTGGGAACCATAGAGCAGGCAATATGATTATAAGGTTATTGGAGCACAAACCAACCCCACTCTTATTACAACCCCTTTAAGCTTTTCTGTTCAAAACCAAGTACTCAATCAGAAGTAAAGTCAAAGTGCAGGTTAGTAATAAACATGAATCACAGTTAAATGAAATATTAGAAAGTTCATGTGTGTAATGTTTCGGCTAATAATTTGACAGCAATCTCTTGTTTATTATCATGAAAAGAGATTGTTTGAAAAAAATTTAAGTATTCTAGCTTGAATTTTAAGTAAATGAGTTTTATGCGTGAAATTAGTGAAAGGTCACATAGATGACTTGCAATGATAGTGTTAGTGAGTGTTATGAAAAATTCAAGTTTTTTAAACAATCATGGACTATGGAATGGAATCAACGTTCATGGACTAGGAAAATACCATGGTTTTTTTTTAATAAAATCCTATGCCAAGAACACGATATTTCATTGATTTTATCATATAAAATCAAATAAATCTCAATTAAAGTTCCATTCAAGCTAAATAATATTAAACAACTCCAAAAATGGCCATAACTATGTAGAAAATCATACTTTTATTTATTTTACACCAACACAATCTTCAGAATTTGATGTTATTTTGAGAATGTTTTTAATGTCTCATGTAAAATGACTGTCATGGAGTTGGCCAGTTTGCGGATTAAGGTATCAATACACGCAAAATTATTTTCAACAAGACAAGGGCATATTCTTAGTGCTTGATTTGTAAAACAGAAAAAATTGTAGTTAGTTTTAAACAATCACAAAACACAGTATAAAAAATGAGATGGGAAATGACCCGATGCTTCCAAATGACATCTTTTTCCCCATGAATGACCTCCAGTTTTCTAGGTACCTCCTTGACCCAGGTCAATGACTTCCGCAACAAAAACGCAGACAGATCTATTTTTATATATCATACAAAAATGGCCGTCGTTCGCATCGATCTTACCTGATAGGTCTGCAACAAAACTGGCTCAGAGCTTACCTTGGAAGCTGCTACACGAAAAAGAGCTAGGGCTCTAGCGCGCGCGGCGTTCGCGATTGCTCAGCGCCCTCGCGGACCTCGGAGCCCGCGGCAGGGCAGCTGGAATTACGGCAAAAGCACAACGCGACATAACGGGACCGGGACGCGTCAAACGCGAGTTACCGAAAGCCCACGGGTCATGGCATGAGGGATGCCTCGGGCAGGACGCGGCGGAGGCCTCACGGATCAGGCCAGACGCGGTAGAACGGCTGAAGACGAAGCCAATCGATGAAACCAGCAACGGGAATCCAGTTGCTGAAGAGCCAGGGTGTCGTCCTCGCCATTTCTACGAGGAAAAACATCTCCACCTTTAATTGAAACACAAAATGTTACGCACCAGTATTTAAAATAGGTATCACCGAAACTTTTTCACTGTAGTTCAGCGATGGGGCGCCGATAAAACTCGGGTTTCACTCAATTTTTATCCGCGACACACCTTCTCCGGGCAATCAGATGTCAGCCATTTTGTTTACGTGCGCAATTTTTTTTACAGCTTTCTCATTCTAGTGTTGTAACGATAAAGTCCTCAGTCGATATTTTAATGTCGATGTCGATATCCGTTAATTACAGATTAGATAATCCAATATCCGACCTGGGCAGGTTGGCAACTAGCAGTGAGTGACGAACTAGCAGGCCGTAACAGATTTTTCTATGGACTATTGTAACCTACTTGAAAAGCCACCAACACAACAAGGGTTACAAAGTCATTGTTATTAACTTTGTCAAGCCTTTCCGAGCGTTTTAAAGATGCTCAGTAATGAAGCCACATTCATACTTTACCAACTGCGTGGTTCAGTTGATAGTTTGTTGACTGTGACCTTACTGTGACTTCGAGAGGTCTTGTAAAATAAAAAAACAAATCGTTATCAATAGAAATTTATTTACTTAGTGAATTCAAAAATAAAGTTTTAAGAAAATAGGACCCAAAATCATGGATGATATGAAAACAATGATACCTTCAATATACAGGGTGCTTATGACAAGTCGGTAAAAACCTAAGAGTGCGTGTCCGTCGTCTGGCACTTTAGGCAACAAACAATATAATCCTTTTTATAACATAACAGTGGCTTAAAAATTCTAAGCAAAAGTATCTAGCTAGTGCATTATTGACGCATATTTTTTTCGAGATCCGCGCTAGCATCGGGGAGATTGTGAGCGGCGGCGCCCTCTTAACGAGTCATGTAGGTAACTCAAAAATAATAAAATAACATAACATAATCTCCCCAAAGGCAAGGCAGAGGCACCAGCCAGACCCACGTGAAGCCGAGTTTCATGTTAAATTACCTTTTAAAATTACATTTTTATTTGTTTTTTTAACTTCATATTTCTAAAGAACCACATACTGACTCAATATTGTAAGTATAAATCAAATGATAAGTTTCAACAAGATATAAATAAACCATAAAATAACTAAGAAGTACTCTTAAAGTACTAAAATAAAAACTGTAATTCATAATTAATAAAAGAAATAAACACTAAAAATTTTCGAAACCAGGCAGCATTTGAAGCTTCCAGCTTAATGCGACAGGCGCACTAACCAACCACTATAGATGCCATTGGATTCTTATCTTACCTAACCTGCACGACTTTCGGCAGTACTCATGTACTTAGACATACAAGGGTAACATATAAAACTGTCAAATAAATGCTAGCTAAAATATTCTTATCAATACATGAGCTGTGGTCACTACCCTATTATAGGGCTTGATTTTACTATCATACATGGTGTTAAAAGATTTTTACTTTTACACCAAGAAAAGAAAAAACTTTTTACACCCTATACCAATGATGTAATATAATATTATGTATGATGATGTAATATAATAAATATAATAAATATTACATCATTGCTCTCAAACATTGCCAAAAAAAACTATCTTGGCTCTCCAGAAACACTTACTTCTACCTGATCAAATACCAAAGATAACATCTTATCATGTTTACTTTTCATTATATGTTTATGACTATGTGACACAAGTTTACTCCGTGTAATAAAACCCTTATTACAAACTTCACATATATGGGGGCGTACATTATTATGTGCCTTTATGTGTTGGACCAAATTGTTACGCTGAGTGAAAGCCTTTTCACATATATCACACTTGTGTGGCTTGTCACCGGTGTGTATTTTCTCATGTCTGTCTAGTTCAGATTTCCTATGGAATGATTTCTTGCATTCGTTGCATTGATATTTTTTTGTACCTGTAAGCAAAAAATAACATAACATACATAAGTACTCAAGTTCCTAACTATGATAAACATAAACTTTATAGTATACACAACTAGGGAAGCTCAATAAATTTACAATAATTTTATTTAACTCAAAGTACTAGTTACCTATCCATAATAAAATTTAAATTGCAAAACTTATTCTCTCTGTGTGTTATGCAATTACACCTAAATTACTGCAACAATGTTAATCAAATTTTGTACAAAGATAGTCTAGAGTCCAAGAAAGGACATGGCCGCTTTTTATCCTGATGTTTGTCTCTGTATATGTTTTGGGTACCCAAGAGACAGGTTCTTCCTAGTTAGGGACTCTGAGTGTGCAGCATTATTATTATACTGAAAATTTGACAGGAATGGATACAAGGATCTAGTTTTTAAAAAAAAACCTTACCAGTGTGGGTCAACATGTGATCATTCAAATGTCCAGGCTGAGTGTAAGCCTTTCCGCACATTGTACACATGTAGGGACGTTCCCCTGAGTGAGTCCTCATGTGAACACGGAGCAGACTGTTTGTTGTACAGATCTTTGAGCATACTTCGCATTCTAAGGCTTTTGGCTTGGGTGGTTTTCTTTTCTTTCTTTTTTGAAAAATAAAAAGTTAAATTATTATTTAGTTTCTTCTGTTAGCATGAAAATGTATACCTATGTAGTGAAAGCCCAGAAGATAGAGAGGATAAATCAAAACTGATTTTAGATGAAAAATTATTGCCTCTGATTTGGACAAAATCACCACATACTTAAGCCTAAGAAGTATTATAGGTATATGTCAAAATGTTACCTTTTCTTAGGTTCTGGTTTCTTCACAGAGGTACCCACAATTATAACATCACTATCAGAGTCACTGGATAACTCCACTTTCACAATATCACTTGGGTCAGTTCCAGTTTCTCCTGACATTGCAGTTTTGTAGCTAAATACCTGGAAATAAATATATTACCAGGATGCTAAGTTTTAAAAATATATACATTTATAACTAGCGTGCGGTGGTAGGTCTATGTAGGTATGTACGAAAAAAATCGATTTTTTATTTTGTAGTAGGCTTACTTAGTCTATGTAAATACAAATTTTACCAACTCTCTTTAGTGACGCAGATGCAGATTGTTCAAAAACGTACAAATTCCTGTTTTATTGTAAGGAAAAGAAATAATATTTTATTTCTCAATCTCGGAGATAAAAACACAAAAAATTAAAAAACAATGGCGACGACGACAATGCGTCCTCTCGCTCAATCAATCAATTATACTTGATTGATTGTTTGATGCTGTAGATGAAAAAAAAATCAATTCGGAGAGGCAAAAGTGTACTAGACCATGCAGCCTAAAGGTTACCACTTCCTGGCTCATGGATGAGAAGCAGTTAGAAGAATAGAGGGAGAAGAAACCCTATACTACTCTATTGCCTTATCCAAAGGGACTAATAGAAAAAAAAAACTAAGTAGGTACGTAGGTACATACCATGAAGCTATTGAAGCTACGCTCCTGTAGGTATGTAAATTCATTTTCATTCTCAACATCTATTTCATTAGCTTCACTTCACGGTTACATCTGCAATAGGCCTAGCGTTCTCCGATTTCTCTGGATCAAGGCCGTGAACAGAACAACCATGACGAGCTGAGCTATTAAACTCATATTATTATTACGATTAAAACTAATTTAAACCAAAAATAAAACGAATCAATCAACTTTGTTAACTTTTATTCAATTTACCGACCATATTTTTTATACTCTCAGCTATACTGAGGAATGCTTCGCTCTGTTGGCGCCAAGCTTGGCTCATTTGCTCCAACGATTCGGCCAACTTTTCCCTAGTCTTCGCTTCTTTTAATTCAATTTCTACTCGGCTCTCTTCGATTTTTAAAAAGCGTTCCGTTAATTCTTCCATTCTTAAACGTGTTTTACTTCTGGGCGGAGCTGAAAAAAAAAATTGGTTAATTATCATAAACGGGCCCAGCCCAGCCCTCATCTTAAAATTCTATGGAAACTGGATGAGAAATTCGAGTGTCTATTTTTATATACACTAGCTGTGCCCCGCAGTGTTAATTAATCCAGGATGTCATGTTAGCCAACTCTGTACCAAATTTTATTAAAATCTATCCAGCCGTTTAGACATGAAGAAGTAACAAACATACACACTTACAAACTTTCGCATTTATAATATTAGTGTGGTACAAAGAGTAGTCTTCCTTGTTCTGTGATACATCATACATACTTAGGTATGTAGTTTCATATCTAAGAATGATTTCGATAGAATTAATACACCAGGGGCTGAAGTCTCTTATAACAATATCTTTATTCTGACAACTTCCTCTTGTTAGAAAGTCTAAAACTAAAATTGTTTTTGAATGCTACTTGTCATCGTATTTATATTTTTAGTATTTTATTTTGATTTTACGTTAGTAAGAAGGCTTAATGTGGCCTAATCCTCAGTTTTAATTGTAATTAAGATTTCCGGATGAACGCTGTGCCTAAGGCTCCAGACTCCAGACGACGATCTATGTATCAGGAAAACCAAGAATTTCTGATATTGTAGTCAACAAACTCACTGGGACTTCCGTTTTCATCCTCATCCTCAGCATGCGTGTGTTCACTGGTGTTTGGCAACGGGTCTTGCTCTGGTGACTGAAAGAAACACATAATTTTGTATTTACACTTCTGTAAATTAAAGTTAATCAATACTATAAAACATAGTCGCTTCCCGCGTCTGTTCGCTATGTACAGTGGCGGACACGATCGGCGTAACACTTCCGGTTTTTCTGTATTGCAAAATAGCTCTTGTTCTCTAGTAATACAGTCGAGGGCTGACGAAACCATAGACAAATCTGTTACGGCCTCCTAGTCCGTGACTGTACGATTATATCTTAAAAAACTATGCAACGGATTTTGATGCGGGTTTTTTTAATGGACAGAGTGATTCCGGAGGCAGATTTATAATTATGATTCATGCACAACATATTAATAGGTACGGCGGTACGAAGTTCGTCGGGTCGACTAGTATACATATAAAAATAAATCCATTACACTCTTGTTCACGCCACGCACGGCTTCAAACGTGAACGCGGTTGGACCAAATTATCTGATTCTTTTTTTTTAGTATGCTATTGTTAGTAGAGGTTCTTAATAAAAAATTAGGCATAGGTACTGTCACGGGCTCGTTTAGCGTCACACTTTGGCCTAATCTCAGAATAAAGACAAGCATAGAAGGAGTCCTAAAATAAAAAGTCACATCATTGTGTTACGCTACTTACTCAAGTGCAACCATTGATAAAAACGCTTTATTGCTATAAAAATGCAAATAAAAATACAAAATGTAACAAAGAAAACAACATTTTTAACAGAAAAAGAATAAGGGCAATTGTGCCTTATCGATTAAAGCGATTTCTTCCAGGAAACCTACTGCACACAATAAGTTATTTTAATGAATAAAACGGGTGTCTTGATAAAAATATAATAATACTTACCTATTTCTAAAGATTCACAGCACAGCTCTAAAATAATTAAAACTAAAAGATGTGTGCCTATAATAATATGTATATATAAAACGAGCTTTCCCGGCTTACTTCGTTACGCCATAGAATATAAGATACTACAAAAGACTTGGCTCTATAGACTATGTTCTTTTGCCCGCCCAGAATGGCCGAATAAAAAACAAACAACAACAACAAACCACCTGTCAAAATATGTAAACAACGGAAAAAATATTGCACCTTGGGTTATATTATTTGAGTTTGGGTAAGGATCCCTATTTTTTTTGAAAATCTTATATAGCCTATGACACTCGGGGTTAATGTAGCTTCCTACCAGTGAAAGATTTTTTCAAATCGGTTCAGTATTTCCGGAGCCTATTCGTTACAAACAAACAAACAAACAAACAAACAAACAAATCTTTCCTCTTTATAATATTGGTATAATATAAAACAAGTAAAACAAATCTATTTTTGGAAATTTCATAATGTATGAATTATGCGCTTCTTTCTTTACACACTCATTTTCAATAATCTTGCTCTGCACTCTGCACCTCAAATGTTTGTTTTTGCCTGGGTTGATCTTGATCATCACTTTGTTTGTATGTGAAAAAACCCTGCTTGTGGTTTTTTTTTGAGACCTAAAAATATAATATGTTTTAATTAATAAATAAAATAAATAAAATAATAAATAAAATAAAATTTTATTCAATTCCCAGTACACAGGTTACAATAAACAAGAGATCTCCTATTAGGTATTTAATAATACCTGTATCAGGAGAACTCGCTCTTTCTTAAACTTTGTATACAAAGGAAAAGACGACTATGCAAATTATGAAACTAAGAAACAATCCCACGAGATAAAGCTATTTAAAATAACAGAGCAAAGATAAATAGTGTAGTGAAAATGATTACCATGTGGGATATAACTTAAAAATCTTATCTTAAAAACATATAATTAACCTAAATAAAACCATGCCCATATGTTTATTATACATATACAAATAAAGAGTTTACGTCCTGTCAAGCAGTGCTTCTGTTTCATCATAGTCCAGACCATTGAGAAATTTCACTATCAGATGTTTACACTGGAAAAGCGTCCTAGGATACAAATTAAGTAACATATTTATCTTTCTATATAAATGCGCTGAAAGGCTACAGTGCTGACGACGGGCGAATACAGTTCGACTTACAACTAAAGGAGGAATCACGTTTCTTCTTTTAATTGCCACGTCTTCTACAAATTTAAGTGTCTTATGAATCCTTAGTATTGAGCTTTGAATGTAAAGTTGTCTTACGGTAAGTAAATTATAAGTCGAGTAAAGTAATTTAGTAGAATATAAGCGTGGTTTGAAAAACATAATTTTCAACAACAATCTTTGAGCTCTTTCAAGATCGAGAAACTTCGTTTTTGTTGCTCCACCCCATACCGAAATGCAATAGCTGAGGACGGATTGAGCTAAAGCCACATATATCTTCTTAATTAACATAACATCTGCCACATGCCTAAGTATTTTAAAAATCCATATAAGCTTTCTCACACGACCAGCCATAAGTTTAAAACTTATAAAAGAGAGAAAGTATTATAAAACCTGGGTGTAAACAATTTATACATACGTAAGTGATATCCTGCAGCAACAATGGCGCTTTTGTTTTTATCACAAAGTAAAATTTTCATGGAATTTTATTTGTTTACAGTTTACAGCATTGGTTTACCCAAATTTACGGTTCATATATTCTGTAGCTTTTTTTATCAAAGGATTTTGTGAGGCCTGTAAGAAAGCAAGAAAAATGTTCTTAAATATTATATTCAAGACAATAATAATAATAATTTATTCAAATATATATTAATTAAAGCCTTCGTATTTTTTTTTAGAAAACAGGTATCTTAGAGAATATTAACTTAAACGATGACATCCCGCAACTTAAACTTGAAATTTTCATATACAAATAAGAGGATCTGCAGAAAAAAAACATAGATAAACTTAAACCTGTTTTATCCAGAATGGGCAAATTGTATGTCACGATATTTTCTTTAAGGCCTATATCCAGCAGTAGACGTTTTTAGCTGAGATGATGGTATTTTCTGGTTGCATTTCTTTCTTAGATATGAAATATGAATTGTCCACTGAATGTCGCTGTCCTATTTCCTTTAACATTAAGTTGATAACGAATAACATTTAATTAATTTGATATAAAATAAGCAATTGAAAGGGCAATATTTTATGATTACCACCAACCAACTTATTCAAATTGCAGCAGCAAAACTGTTGTTACAGTTTCAGGTTATAATCTTCACCATCTTAAATCTTCTTTGTTGATAAAACAGTATGTTGTGAATGTTAAAAATCTTGTCTCTTTATAGCATCCAGTCATTTTGTTTTTAGTATATAATTTACTTGAAAACTGAAAAAAATACAACAATTAGCATATTATTATGTCTGATTTTTATTTGTCCTTAAGTTAGAACGGGTGATTTAGGTTCGATAACTTTTGTCTAAACATATTTTGGCACAACACTATCATAACCTTTACAGAAGGTGTTTTACCGTAATAATTCAATAAATTTAGGTACGAGTTCGACAAACAGCGTGTAAAATTGATGTTCTTGATAATTTATTTGTCAAAATAGTGCCCAGAAGTCTACAATGAAACAAAATTATTTACCGAATGGTAGGTGACCGAAACATCAAGATTTTGATTCCTTGACGCATTTGATTCACATCCCGTCACTAGGTACACAAGAGATTGTTATACCTACATTAAGTTAAACATTCACAATCACAAAACCCATTTTTTCACACCTTTTTCATAAAAAATAATCATAAAACTTTTGGAGCTGCTACCGATGTTTACAATGTCATATTATACGTCAAAATAAAACAAACCATAAACAAACCACAAATTTGTACCAAATTATTGGTTTTTAATTTTGTACGGTACTAATAAACCAGTGTCATCAATAAACCACTTTGATACCACAAGAAGAAAACTTGCAAAGAATTCTTATATTTTATCTCTCTCTAACTAATAGTCTTTTTGCCGTTTAGTAAGGAGCGTAACAATATGAAAATAACTTTTTATTTTAGCCCGGTTTCTATGCTTGTCTTTATTCTGAGGGCCTAATGGTCTCGGCGCGCACTAGACTGTAATACAACTGTAGCAAGAGCTCTTTTGCAATATATTATAGAAAAACCGGAAGTGTTACACTGAACGAGTCCGTGGCTGTACATAACTTTAAATATAATTAAGTGCTACATTATTATTATTATAATAGTCGACCCGGAGAACTTCGTACCGCCTAAACTATTACTTTCTTGTGCATGTATTATACTTATAAACCTTCCTCTTGAATCACTTTATCTATTAAAAAAACCGCATCAAAATCCGTTGCATATTTTTAAAGATTTAAGCATACAATAGGGACAGACGCGGGAAGCAACTCTATTTTATACGGGTATCATTTAAGCTATCACCAATTTAATTAGTTTTGTGTTTCTTAAATAATAGGGTTTGTCCTCAAAATAGTAGATCTGTCACCAAAATGTAGTCACCAAACAATGCAAAATCAGTTCCACAATAAATCACCTAAAATCCTGAGATATTAGGTCTAGTACCAAATAAATGTTTTTGTATGTATTATAATAGGTGTGTCCTAATAAGTATTTAAGCTAACTAATTTAAAGAGATCACCAATAAATCATATTATGTTACTAGAAAATTGCATTAAGTGCTCGACAAACGACGATAAACTTTTTGAATGTCTTGCATTACCTTCACCACTACTTGATGCCATAATCAAAAATAAACATTTAAGAAATTAACTAAAACAACAATTTATCCACAACGATATTATAATGCACCTACAACAATGAACTTGAAATCGCGAATGAAGTAAACTTGCATCTCTCTCGCACGCCGCCCGCGTCGCGCATCGTGTGATCGAACCTAGTTACCTACTACCCATCGTTGAGGTCGGATTGGTAAATTTTTAAAGCGCGCCAATTTGTCTCCGCCCCTTTGATCATTTTTTCATTAAAATTATAAATTGATGTATTAAATTGGTAACGAATACTATTAATTTAATATCTGAACGAAATAAAATGTTACTACTGTATTGGTGACAAAATATCAAATAAAAAGAAGTCGCAGTCAGGGATCGATAATCGATTTATTTGGTGACAGATCTACCATTCTGAGCACAGAGCTATTATTTAAGTAACAAAACTGTTATTATAAGAACGAAGTTTATATTCATGTAATGCAATATAATTTTATTGGTTATCGATCTCTTATTTTACACATATATTAACATTAATTTGATAATTCATACCTGGGAACAATTTTTGTTTATCTGAGAACGAAAATATTTCCTGGCGATAGATCTATTTATTAGGTGATACAACTTGATGACAAATATAAATTTTGGTGATAGAAAATATAGTTCCCATTTTATACTATGTATTGATGTATATACTTACAGAATTTCGATCAGTATCTTCCAAAAGCCGGGAATTTGCGTCGTATTCGTTCTGTAACATATTAAACAGCATGATAATTTTAAGACATCAGGAATTTTCCAATGGTTATCTTGTCGCCCTGTGGCGCTATTTTTGAATGAAAAGTCCGCGAACGACCGCGAAACGCTAGTGTGGCTGCCGTTCACGCCTTACATTAAGGCGGTAACTCTCGGTATGGCGCGAAATTCAAATTTTTTCACGTTTTTTAATTATTTTGGCGAAAGTATTCATTTTAAATAAAGTTTAAATGAATTCGCGCACGTAAAAACCTATTTCCCACATTGTGATATATCGTTTTTGAAAGACAGAGTTACCGATTTTGTGTATATTCAAGGAACTTGTTTTTTGGCCTTTTACCCCTTAGACACAGAATCTGTAGGTCTGTCTTCCAAAAACGTTGTATTGCAATGTGGGAGATGGTTTTTTACATACGCGAATTCATTTAAACTTTATTAAAAATGTATACTTTCGCCAGAATAAATAAAAAATACGAAAAAATTTGAATTTCGCGCCATAGCGAGAGTTACCGCCTTAAGCGTGCTCTACACTCGCGGCGTGAGTTCACGGGGTGGGATTGCGCATGCGCACGCGTGTGTAGAGCGAGCTTTACTAACTTTTAGGCTAACTGGATTTTGTAGGGCCCAGAGGAGCACTTAATGAGAGGGGCGCAAAGTCACCGAGAGAATATCAATATCAATAAATAATAAATAAATAAATAAAAACTTTATTTATCTTCCACAAAATACATAACGATACATAATAATAAAAAAAGAACTATGACAATATTAATTTGGCAAGGTTGTAAAGAAAGCTTTTTAAGTTAAGTTGGTTAATTTTAAATTTTGTCTAGTGGAAGATCTGGTTGCCCAAGCTAGGTAAAACCTGTATTTTAGGCCACCAGGTCCCCCTCCGGATTGAGAGAATGTCTGCTAGATAGAATGAGGATGATACCTTTTAAATACATAATACATTACATAATTGTAAAAGAATTATATATATGAATATAAATAATTATTATTATATCTATAATATATCTAAACAAAACAGGGTGTGTGTGTGTGATGTGATGTGTGTGTGTGTATGTGTATCAATAAGACACGCTAAGTTACAAAAAAATGCATTAAAATGATAGAGCTTAAATTAAGTTAAAATTGAAATTGTAATATTTTGGGTTTGAAGTGTATTTGATTTATATAAAAATTCAGTTCTTTCTTACAATGATTTCTTCATCAGCTAGCAAATGTTGGTTGAAGACAACATGCTTCTTTTCTGTATCCTGAAAAAATATATTGTGGTTTTACAATAATATTGATTGTTATGATTCAATTTGATGAAAACAGAATTCACTTACCATTACATCATCATCAGTTTTTAGGATTTTGTAAACATTTTTGGAGCCAGATTCCTGAAATAGATTTATATTTTATTATAGGTTTAAGTAGGTTTTTAAACGCAGATGTTCTTTTACCATGGGTGAGAGACACTTCTCCCCACAGCTTAGGATATACACATAATAATAAACATTGCAATATACCGTTTTAAGTGACGAAGCAGTTTTGCATTTGCCAGCCATTTCAATTTGTATTATCGCATAGATCCTTTGCTCGATATGTGACAACTCTATCTCTGAAGAGAACTGAGTCGCGAGAGCTTTTTTCTTAACAACTGATTTCTTATCTTTCCAGTACTGTAAAAAAATATTAGGATAAAATTAAATATCCCTTTCAGCTTGTGTTAGTGTCCCACTGCTAGGCAAAGGCTTCCATGAGTTTCTTTGTACACTTCCCCATCCATAAAAAAGCTTTTAAATTGCAGTCCAATACTTTTTTTGACTTGACTGCTCTGTGGCTCAGTTTGCAGTGATGTGGAGCGAGTAAGCGTGTGCAAATGGGGTTGATTCCCAGGCGGGACGAATATTGATATGATGAATATTGATGTTTGTTTCTGGTCTGGGTGTAATGTTTTTCTGTGTGTGTTTCAGGTACCTACCCTAGATTTCTTAGAGAAGGTTCTTCCTAGTTACTGGCTCTGAGTGTGATGTGTTATTGTTATTATTAATACATTTTGAATTTTGATTAAGGTGTGAAGAACCAACTAACTACTACTAAAAATACTTCTCATGATTTTAACTGCTAGAGATCTACAGTTGGACATAGGCCTCCTGCACAAATCACCACAAGGGCAGACATTTTTGGGGGTTGTTAACCGTAATTACAATTCTTGGTTGGCAAGAATAGCCCTTGCATCTTCAAAAATGAACTGCTTGTCCTTTGCCTCTTCCTTCTCCTTAAGCAACACCAATAGGAGGATTGTGTTATTCTATGCCACTATCATTTTAGAGGTCAGTTGAGAGCCGAGAGAGTTGGCCATTGAAAGTGCTCAAAACAGGAGAGCCTGGAAAGCGCTCACTAAACAAGTTGATCTTGTTGGTCACGACCTACAGCCATGAGGAATTTGAAAGAAGTTGTGGGCCAAAAAAATTTCCCACTTTAGACCACTGCTGCCAACTTTTCTTGCAACCCCCTGTGTTGTTCAACCGTGCAGTAATAAACTGCCACGCCGCTCTGCTGCGGTCCCTAGCGGCAGATGTCCGAGCTTGCGAGGTTGTCAGCCATTTGTTACTCTCCAGGAATTTTAGTAGTTTAAATACTTGTGCTTGAGACGGCACCGAAGATGTAACATACATTTTTTTGCCCCTGAAAAGATTATAATATCCCATCAGTCAGTGGGTAGGTACTAGGTAGGTAGGGTAGTTAGTTGGGTCAGTGGGTGGTCGTTTTGGGGTATCTAATCAAGTCTAGGGTGCCCGAAACCGGTCGGTGGGTCGTTTTATGATACCTATAAACACCATCCAGGAGACATCCGGTAATTTGTAGGAACGAATAAAAGTAAAAAAAGGTGCTAATTTACCCTTTAATGATTCGATGTGAAAGTAATTATTGAATATACCAATATATTATCCCTTAATAAACGTCTAATAGTCTATAACCACGATTTTGTGTAATTTATTTTACAATTTCACACAAAAACAAAAATGCAATGCAACTTAATGCAACCAACGAACCATTTTGTTTACTATCTGAGGTTTACTACCTACCAATCAATCAGTCGTAATCCTACTAATAAGTCTGTGAATCAATCAGTCATTCATGATGACCTCATCAGTCAGTCAGTCACTCAGTCAGTGATAATATACCCTCAGAATAAAGACAAGCATAGAAACCGGGCTAAAATAAAAAGTTATTTTCATATTGTTACGCTCCTTACTAAACGGCAAAAAGACTATTAGTTAGAGAGAGATAAAATATAAGAATTCTTTGCAAGTTTTCTTCTTGTGGTATCAAAGTGGTTTATTGATGACACTGGTTTATTAGTACCGTACAAAATTAAAAACCAATAATTTGGTACATATTTGGTGGTTTGTTTATGGTTTGTTTTATTTTGACGTATAATATGACATTGTAAACATCGGTAGCAGCTCCAAAAGTTTTATGATTATTTTTTATGAGAAAGGTGTGATAAATTGGTTTTGTGATTGTGAATGTTTAACTTAATGTATAACAATCTCTTGTGTAGTGACGGGATGTGAATCAAATGCGTCAAGGAATCAAAATCTTGATGTTTCGGTCACCTACCATTCGGTAAATAATTTTGTTTCATTGTAGACTTCTGGGCACTATTTTGACTAATAAATTATCAAGAACCTCAATTTTACACGCTGTTTGTCGAACTCGTACCTAAATTTATTGAATTATTACGGTAAAACACCTTCTGTAAAGGTTATGATAGTGTTGTGCCAAAATATGTTTAGACAAAAGTTATCGAACCTAAATCATCCGTTCTAACTTAAGGACAAATAAAAATCAGACATAATAATATGCTAATTGTTGTCTTTTTTTTTTCAGTTTTCAAGTAAATTATATACTAAAAACAAAATGACTGGATGCTATAAAGAGACAAGATTTTAAACATTCACAACATACTGTTTTATCAACAAAGAAGATTTAAGATGGTGAAGATTATATCATATCTGATGATGATCTCGATATAGAGCGAGAGCGCAGGGCCTTGGCAGTAAGATGTAATATGCTGGCACGCAGATTCGCAAGGTGTACTAAAGAGGTAAAAATAACCTTATTTAAGGCATTTTGTCAAACCATGTACACCTGCAGTCTGTGGGTCAGCTACACACAACGATCCTTCAATGCCCTGCGAATTCAGTATAATAATGGTTTCAGGATGATGTTGGGGCTGCCACGCTTTTGCAGCGCGTCAGGGATGTTTGCCAGGCACAGGACAGATTGCTTTAAAACTATAATCAGAAAACGAGCATATTCCCTGATGCAACGCGTGCGAGGTAGCGCCAATAGCCTTCTGAATACTATAATTGATAGGTTGGATTGTCCCTTGATGCGGCAGTGGAACTGCCTTCATATGGGTTCTAGGACCGCCATCTTCAATGTGAAGTAAATAGACGTGTACGGGTCAGAAGAATTTAATTTAATTTAATTTAGTTTTATATAGTAGATTAAGTTGTTAGGTTAGTTTAGTTTGTGTTTTATAGTTTAGTTTAGTTTGTGTTTTTTTAGTTTTTTAGTTTAGTTTTAAGTTTTATGCTTAGTCTGTAATCAAATGGAACATAGTTCTGAATAAATAAAGATTATTATTATTATTATTATAACCTGAAACTGTAACAACAGTTTTGCTGCTGCAATTTGAATAAGTTGGTTGGTGGTAATCATAAAATATTGCCCTTTCAATTGCTTATTTTATATCAAATTAATTAAATGTTATTCGTTATCAACTTAATGTTAAAGGAAATAGGACAGCGACATTCAGTGGACGATTCATATTTCATATCTAAGAAAGAAATGCAACCAGAAAATACCATCATCTCAGCTAAAAACGTCTACTGCTGGATATAGGCCTTAAAGAAAATATCGTGACATACAATTTGCCCATTCTGGATAAAACAGGTTTAAGTTTATCTATGTTTTTTTTCTGCAGATCCTCATAATTGTATATGAAAATTTCAAGTTTAAGTTGCGGGATGTCATCGTTTAAGTTAATATTCTCTAAGATACCTGTTTTCTAAAAAAAAATACGAAGGCTTTAATTAATATATATTTGAATAAATTATTATTATTATTGTCTTGAATCTAATATTTAAGAACATTTTTCTTGCTTTCTTACAGGCCTCACAAAATACTTTGATAAAAAAAGCTACAGAATATATGAACCGTAAATTTGGGTAAACCAATGCTGTAAACTGTAAACAAATAAAATTCCATGAAAATTTTACTTTGTGATAAAAACAAAAGCGCCATTGTTGCTGCAGGATATCACTTACGTATGTATAAATTGTTTAAACCCAGGTTTTATAATACTTACTCTCTTTTATAAGTTTTAATTAAAACATATTATATTTTTAGGTCTCAAAAAAAAACCACAAGCAGGGTTTTTTCACATACAAACAAAGTGATGATCAAGATCAAACCAGGCAAAAACAAACATTTGAGTGCAAGATTATTGAAAATGAGTGTGTAAAGAAAGAAGCGCATAATTCATACATTATGAAATTTCCAAAAATAGATTTGTTTTACTTGTTTTATATATACATATTATTATAGGCACACATCTTTTAGTTTTAATTATTTTAGAGCTGTGCTAATAATATCTGATGTGACAGAGTTTTTTATGAACGGAAAATCTTTAGAAATATGTTATACGGTTTGTTACATTTTGTATTTTTATTTGCATTTTTATAGCAATAAAGCGTTTTTATCTTTGTCTTTGTTTTCTTGTTATTATAATACCATACAATTACTCCTGAATTAGTTATGATAAGTTCCATAATAAAGAACCATGTCTTGTATAAAAGTATAGACAACTTGATTTAGGACAAGTTATTTTTGCCATCACTAGCTTTTTAGAAAATTAAAAATAAAAAGTCGAACCCAGGTACGGGCAAGGTGCGGAAGAGTCATACGACCCAGTGGAGAAAGTATATTGGTCTCTTTTTAACATATTCAATGGTTGCACTTGAGTAAGTAGCGTAACACAATGATGTGACTTTTTATTTTAGGACTCCTTCTATGCTTGTCTTTATTCTGAGAATATACCTCAGATACCTAAGGAAATGTATACCTACTCACTCTAAGGCATCGATCTTGTGCAGCCTTGCACTGCAAGTGCAAGGTCAATTTAAATAAGTCGCCAATACTGATCAGGGGATATTGAGAAAAGGACAAATATTATGTTGATTTTTATTTTATTGCAGCCGATGATTGATTTAGAACTACGCTATTGGTATCTGGGTATTTTTAAAAATACATATTTATTTTTTACTTACTGACTTAAATATTTTAATTACCTATTTATATTGTGACATTGTTTACTTCTGCCTTCACAAAAGTAAGTATGTACAGTGGCGGACACGATCGGCGTAACACTTCCGGTTTTTCTGTATTGCAAAATAGCTCTTGTTCTTTGGTTATACAGTCTAGGGCTGACGAAACCATAGACAAATCTGTTACGGCCTCCTAGTCCGTGACTGTACCTAACTTAGACCCAATTTTTTTAATCGGGGAATGACTGACAGCTATCATTTTTGACATATTGTGTAAATAAACAAACCTTTATTAGCCTGGCACATTTTTAAATTCAGGGAAGTCTAAGGAAAATCAACCAATGTGACAGAAGCATTGACAGCTAACAACGGATTTTATTTATTTGAAAGGTTTGCTATGACTGAATATTTGTGAGGAGTGATACCAGCTAAAGAGTATAATTATAATTAATTCAACCAATTAAACGGAATATTAAAATAAATGCTATTCATGTATTCAAATACCTAATAATAATAATCGTTTATTATCGGACATTATATCCATAATTTGTAGTAGGTAAGTAAAGATTATACTTATGTGACTTTGAATTTGTAAGGCAATTTGAGAAATATATTTTGTTTTCGTAAGTTTATCAAAGCAAATATTTATAGGCATATAACCAGGCAGGTAAAACATATTTTTAATAGGCATCTTATTATTTTTACTCTTGTGGGTAATTTTTTCTCTTTTTCGGTGTAAATCTTTATTTAGTGGCAACACCTATGAAAAGTCAAACATTTCCCGAATAAAAAATGGGCTATACATATATACTGGGTGTTTCTGACAAGGCGGTAATAAATCAAAGGAGGTATTCAGCTCACCATACCTAACAACTTTCCCAAAGCAACATGGGTCGAAATATCAAAAAAAAATATCAGCTGTTCCATACATTGATTCGATCAGCTGGCGGGGTCAATGTACGGGACAGCTGGTTTTCGTTTTGAGATTTCGACCCATGTTACTTTGGGAAAGTTGTTAGGTAAGGTGAGCTGAATCCCTCCTCTGATTTATTACCGCCTTGTCAGAAACATCCTGTATAAGTAAGTAATATCATTGAACTATTATAGTAGGTAATATAGGTATTTTTCTAAGGATGATGTAAAACTGTTTGTTTCCCTGACTTAAAAAATAAACTATTGAAACAGAAATATCACTCTTATCGCGTGATTAAAAATCGATAATAATATCTAATATATGTATATCTGTCTGTCTGTCTCGCTTTTACGACAAAGCTACTGAACTGATTAAATGAAATTTTGTATCCGATAGTCTAGAGCCTGAGAATGGACAAAGCACAGAACAAGGAAGATGCTCTCTTTCGGACATAGGCTAGTTTTTATCCAGAAATTCCCATAAGGAAAATTGGGATTTTATGTTTTAAAGGAAAAGCGCTGGCGAAGCCGCGGGGAGATAGCTATAAGCTAGGGAAAATAGTTAGCTATCATAATATTGTACGCATCTCAAATCGGTAGCGTTATATACAGAAACCGGGTCAAACGGCATGGAATGACATCATATCGGCTCGATTTAAATTCTGACGTAGTCCAGAGTCACGATTCGCTCAGTTTACCCGTTTTAAGAATTTTTCCTATAAAATATAGATTTGTTAGTAGTTTCGTGAATTTAGGATTGTTTTTAAAAATGAGAAATGCAGGTATGTGTTTGTGCCTACGAAAATCTTTTATATCGCTGAATATTAAAAGTATTTTAAAATAAACTCACTGTTGGTCCGTAAGAAACTAACAACGCATAACATTTAGAGCCTCTAACTAGGTAGAATGTGTATTTGGGGTGCCCGAAACTAACATATAAACACCAAGACCCTGAAAACATACATCGACAGCCATCATAACAATGTTCGTCCTCGTTAGGAATCGAACCCGAATCTCTGAAATTACAGTCACAATCACTGAAATGACACCTGAACCACGGAGGTGTCGTTAAAAAATACCTTTTGTATAAAAGTAGTAAGTAGGTCAAAACATTTTATTCTACTGACATCGACGGGTAGTTTAATAAACGGTTTAGTTAAATAAAATACCTAACACAAAATAAGAGTCTCGTTGAGAAAGAGCCTAAAAATGTAATTTCTAGACCTGTAAAATGTAACCAAAAAAAATTGTTAATCGCCTTGACCCTTGAACCCTAGGCCTAAACTACATCGTCCTAATGTAGTTGGGCTGGAGCTCGATATGCTGGCTTCTGTATATATCTTCTATTATAAGTATAAAAATGAATCGTGGTTCGTTAGTCTCGCTAAAACTCGAGCAAGGCCTGGCCGATTTAGCTGATTTTGGTTTCGAAATGTTCGTAGTAGTCCAGGGAAGGTTTAAAAGGTGCGAAAATATATAAAAAGGAGGGGCAGTAAAAAAAAAATATTTTGTAAGGCGCGATACAAAGTTCGCCGGGACAGCTAGTTTAAAATACAATAGGAACGCAGGAGGTCAAACAAAGAGAAGATAAGTTAGCATGACGTGACGTGACGACACTACTAAGCTAAGTAGGTAAAATGATGTCATGATGGTGTCATCGTTTTGAAATTTTTACGTATTTTGTCCAAAAATAGAATTGTTTTGCCTTTGACAACTAATTTGTTACAATTTGAATAACTAGACGAAGAATATAATAAATAACAGAATAGGATTTAGCTCATCATACTAAACAGCTTTCACTAAAAAAATGGAACCCACTTTCAACATGACACCTACGTCAACTGAGCATTTCCTCTTTTTCGAATTCGGTAAAAGTAGGTTACTAAAACCTTCTCCTGAATGTAACAAATACTTATCTGAAAACCGCATCAAGGTCGGTTCAGCCAAACGCGAGATAATTGCGGACAAACATGCATACATACATACAGGTCAAACTGATAACCTCCTTTTTTGAAGTCGGTTAATAAAATCATCGTTCTCTGCAATAAAGTATACCATCTGCTACCGTGGAAGATAATAATATGATTATTTTTGAGTTTTCGACTTTAAAATTATGCAAACTATGCTATGGTAAGCTGGGCCTATTTAGGGGCTCTGAGTTTAATGTGGTATTACTATTATAACTTGATATTAATATCGGCATATGAATTTATATTACTTACTTACAAAGGTACCTATATCTTTTCAGGTCAGTTTCCCCCACCACCATTAACAGATAAACTACGTCTGTATCACGTTGATATGAACCCGTATGGGCACCGTGTGCTTCTTATTTTGGAAGCGAAGGGTGTTAAATACGAAGTATACAAGCTGGATCCACTGAGGTTACCGGAATGGTTTAGGGAGAGGAATCAGAAATGTGAGTTTTTACAGGATAGAAAAAATCAAAGTAAACATCGAAGCGAAATACTGCATAAGGCCCACAGCAAAATATATGGCGCGGCGAACGATAACAATAATAATAATTATAGTGGTCCCTAAATAATTAATCAATTTATCTTAATCTTATATGTCCAAATCATTCTTGGAACCTTGAGCCAAGTATATATTGAATTTATAGATATAGTTTCAATTGTTTCAGGGTGGTATGATCGCCAGATGTGCGCTGTACCTAATTTGCCTAAAAACCTACCTACTGTTCTGTTTTATTAAATAGGTATTTTTTTTTCGCTGTGAGCTCTAGTTCTGGTTTTTTTTTAAGCTAATGCTTAAGAAGCGCGGTTGCGCATACTCGATTAAAGTCATCGTATTTTTTCAAATTGTTTAAAATTAATTTAAAAAAAAGTTTGGTCTCATTGATTGTATTTTAAAAATGGATAAGATGTTCGAATAATTTTTGAACGACTTTAGACTGCTGTATGTATTAAAAAAGTAAAACCTTAATAGCCTAAAACATGCAGAACTTAAATTATTTAATAAAAATATACTTAATCATTGGCTTATGATGGTGTATATTATTATTTTTTTTTTCAGGTCTAGGTCAAGTAGTGACCTCTTATTTTATATGAAAAAAAAAAAAACAAATAATTATTTTTTAATATTATTTTTTAGTAAAAATCCCAGTGCTCGAAGTGCCAACGGAGTACGGAGACCGCTTCTTGTTCGAGAGCGTTGTTATATGCGATTACTTGGACGAAAAATATAAACGGAACCCTCTGCATGCTAGTGAGCCCTTCCGAAAAGCTCAAGACCGACTACTTATTGAAAGATTCAATGAGGTTGGTAAAATTTTTTTTTTTTTTTTAATAGTCTGTGGCTGTGTCCCACTGCTGGGCAAAGACCTCCCCCTCCCGTTTCCACGTTTCTCTCTCCTGTGCCACCTGAGTCCAATCGGATAAGTAGGAATCGATATCATCCCGCCATCTCCTTCTCGGCCGGCCACGTTTTCGTCTTCCATCAGTTGGCACCCACTCGGTTGCGATTTTCGCCCACCGGTCCGGGCCCATGCGGCAGACGTGACCAGCCCAGCTCCACTTAAGCTTAGCAATCGCAACACCAACGTCTGCAACTCCTGTTTTCGAGCGTAGTTCGGTGTTCCGGATGCGATCGGTTAATTTAACCCCTATTATGCTACGCTCCATGGCACGTTGGCAAATCTTGAGTCTGGATTTTTGATGTTCAGTCAAAGACCAGGTCTGAGCACCGTAGGTTAGGATGGGCAACATACACATAATGGTAAAATGGTATAAGTAATTTTACTAAAATAATACTATAGGGCAAAAATGCATTGTCTGCCGGTTCAAATCTGTTAAAGGGGTCGGTGGGTCGTTTTAGGGGCGGGAGTCGTAGTTGGGGTATACTCTTAGGGCAAAAATCATTAATAGCCTGTAATAAATTTGATGTTGGTTTTGAAAACGTATAAAATCGTTAAATTGTGAACGCTTTTGAATTTATAACATTATTTTAATTTTTTTGAACGCCTGAGCTAGAACAAGTGCTCCGAGCTAGGGGGACAACAAAAAACAATCGAGTAAACTAAATATAAACATAAAATAAATAATCCATTATTTTAAAAATTTCAGCTCATTAAAGGAACCCTAGAGTGTTTCGATACAAACTTTGCGTTCGGCAGCGAGCAAATTCTTCAAACTGTTGCAGTTTTAGACGTGGAACTCGCTAAGAGAGGTAAGTATTTTTTATTTTTAGAGCTTTTATGGAATTTTGATTTTGCATAATGTTGAATAAATTTTTGTTGCTATATTACATTAAGACAGAAGCATTATATATATAATTTTTATGTATTTTTACTTCTTTTGAGTATTGTTTACTGATTTAAAATAAAAAGTCAAAGGAACAAAAGGTCAATCACCACAGACTAGCAACGTGTCCTAGATTGAAAACGTTGTTTATGGTCGGGGCATTTCACTAAAAAACTAAATAGGGACAACAAAAAAAAAACTGTGGTCATTAATGCTAACTCAGTACATTATACATATATATATATGCTCTGTACATTAACCATGCATGACAAGACGTTAACCAAGCAATAAGTTACTGATTTCTTTCAAGATTTGAATTTTTTTTTTTAACAAAAAATACACATTAATAATGTTTCACACTCACGTAATAATAATAACATTTCACGTATTTATATATAGAGAGAGGAGATAAGCACACAAGATGTTTAAAAACATTTAGCTATTAAAAACATTTGATTTTGATTCTAAGATAAGATGTCTAGTATTTATGTAAACTAGCCAAGTATTTTTTATTTCTTGATTTTTATAGAACAAGAACCTTCTTAATATATCATCCTTTTTTCTGTGAAGTCTGCAACTACACCAACACATTTTTATTATAAACTAGCTGTCCCAGCGAACTTCGTATCGCGCCTTAGAATTTTATACGGCAAATTAATTGTGTGTGGTTTTTACCAACTTACCCTCCATTTTTCCATATTTTCTCACCAATTAAACCTTCCCTGCGGTGGTAGCATGACGAACAATTTGTCGTATCTATCTGTCACTTTTGTCTATCATCTCCATACAATTTTCGCATTTAAATGTCAAAAGCGATTAAAAGTGACAGAAGATTCGACAAATGGTTTGTCATGCTACGCAGGCTGGACTACTACTACTAAAATATGCTAAATCGGCCTGGCCGTTCTCGAGTTTTAGCGAGACTAATGAACCACGATTCATTTTTAATTCAAGTAGATAGAAGTAGAAGAACTTGGCTCTTATTTTTACATTTTATTATGTTATTGGTGGGGTGTTTTTTTCCGAATCAATGAGTGTTCTTGTCTGAATGTCTTTGCATGGTTCTTTGGGCTCCAGACGGGTTCAAAATTTGTAGAAACTGGTGTTCCACGTTTATTTATATAGGTTTAATTAACTGCAGGTACAACGTTCTATGGCGGGGAATCCCCTGGGATGTTGGACTACATGATCTGGCCTTGGATCGAACGCCTCTACCTCCTCAGATGCCTTCATGAAGAAAAGTTTGATGAGAAACGGAAAGATTTTCCTAATTTTGTAAGTTATTATACCTTTCTTTGGTCCATGTTTTTGACTAAATAATTTTGAATACTGTACCGCGCTAGGAACGTCTTCTTCTCTGCCTAGAAGACGTCCACTGCTGGACATAGGCTCTCTCACAGATACTACGAGAATTGAGCATTGTGGGGTGGTTTTGCCATAATCGTCATGCTCAGCAGGCGGATTGGCGATCGCAGTATGGCTTAAAAACTTTCAACGCAGGACGCTGCTGCCGGTCCTTCGGATGTTCCCTTAGTCACCTTTTTCGGCAACTACGGGAGATGGGCGATGGTATTGTATGCCGACACCACTTGGCCATTTGGCAATAGTTTAGAAGATATCTTATTATTATTTTTTAGGTTGGCGCTAGGAGCGCGCTATTAGTAGGAGGACTTTTAAATATCGCAATTATTTGGTGAACTTATTTTTATAACTCTTTTTTCCAGGCCGAATGGGGCGACCAAATGCAATTAGACACAGCTGTCAAGAAACACTCTAGTTCACCTCTGCAGTATTTCGAGTACTACAAAAATGCAAGAGCTCACACAAGTGGGTTTTACTTGTAATATTTTTCTAGTCATGAGTCTTTTTAATGTTTGTCTTTTTAATTTATTTTTGTTATCAGCCTAAACTTTCCCACTGATGGGTGAAAGTCTCTTTCCCTCTTATCCACACTTCCCACTTAACTGTGTTAAGCAGATTCTTACCAGGCCCTGTACTGCGCTCCCAATTCGTAGCTACATCGTCTCCTTGGGCTACCATGTAATTATAAGGCATGTTTCAGGACCCACTCTGAATTTCTTTACAAAATTGTTGATTGAAAAATAGTGCAGTTGTATAAAGTCTATCGAACTCACTTTTGGAATAAGTAATCAAACTGTTACAGAAAAAGTTTTCACAAATCGGAATTATTGAATTACGAAAATAACTTTTTTTTTCTAAAATAACGATTTTAAAGTTTATGTATATTAGCTGGTCAGATTTTTTTGTTGTTTTATTTTATGTTAAGTTTTATTTGATTATAAGGAACTCGCGAACGTCGCATTTTTATTAAAAAAAACTTAGGTTTGTTATTAAATGTATTGAATTGAACGTAATAATAATATAAAGTAATTTTGTTACATTCAAGTGAATCTAAGTAATCGTTATGTAATGCATTTATGGTATTCTAATTAAGTCAGTAAACATATTTTATTAAAATTATTTGTCTGCTTGTTGTACTTTGGTATATATATCTTGTGCTTTGTTGTACATTATTGCTGATATTAGGCAAAAATACTCAAATTCTATCACAAACTTAATTGTTTTAGGCTTTTTTGTACTTAACTTAAACATTACCATGTTTTTATTGTTTTATTATTTTTATTTTAACCACTAGCTGACAAGTCGAGCTTCGTACCGCCTTGCAATCGCCTATGGGCTATTTCGATTTTTTTAAGATATTCTTTACATAAGTAGCCACACAGGGATAGTGTTGGTTCCCAACGTGAAATATTTTTTTTTGAAATCGGTTCAGTAGTCTCAGAGCAGAGCCGATGCAAATTGCAATGCAAACAAACAAACACTCAAATCTTTCCTCTTTTTAATATTGGTATAGATAACGACTTGTTAAGAATTAACAAATTTGAATCTTCAGTTGATGCTCATCAAATAAAGTCATTTTTATTTTATGTTTTCAGTGTTTTATTCATAAACATAACCATTATCGAAAATAGCGATTTTGAGAAATCGATCTAAAAAAATACATTTCCAAAAAAATATCCAGTTCACCTTACCTAACAACTTTCCCAAAAATTTCCGAGTCAGAAATAGTATTCGAGAAATAGTAGTCCACTAAATTAATTAATTACACTTGATCATTAGGATCGATTTGTAGATCTTCCTCACCATCCCAGACGACACTTTCGATCCAGTCCAAAAAACTATAGACCCTGGTATAGACTCCCGGGACTGTTGTCCCGCAGCTATGACCGAATGAGACCACACCTGGAACCACATACTTTATTATGATTATCACAACCTAAAGATTTCAAATACTGGACATAGGCCTTCCCACCACAAGACCTAACATTGTGAGAGGATTTTGCCATATTTAACACGCTTGGCAGGAAGGATAACGATCGTATCGTAGTATAGTTATTCAAGTTTTAAGGTAGGTAGGACGCTGCTGCTTCTCTTTTGGTGGTTTCCCTTAGTCATCTTAGTCGTAGTAGTATTAAAATAGTTAAATAGAACTGAATACACTTTATTACACACAAGAATGAATGTAGGAAACCCAAATAATTAGCGTAGTAGTGCTGAGTTGCGTACAACATCATTTTAACCATAAATCAAACTTACCTAAAATACGATAGTGAGCATCGTTTTCTGTTATGGCCTGCAAAGGTCCACCCGAATCACCCTGTAAATAATGTAATTTTCTTATAAATATTCTCATTGTAGGATTTGTATAAGAAACGGCACGCAAATAGCCCTCAAACCATTCATTCACTTTGCTGGCACATTTTGTTAACTATGTTAACATACCTGACAAGCATCCTTCCCGTCCTTATCAAGGGCGCAGATCATCCTATCTGTTATGTCAAGTTTAAAAGGTTTATATTTCGCGATACAATCTTCATGTTTTACATGATTTATCGTTGCCTTCTGAAGATTAGCCAAGCGTTGTTTTTCTTCTGAAAATTCGTAGTTAATAAGTCGATTAGTAGAAGTAAATAATTTTATATTAGTTACCATCATTGTTCGCAAGCCTTTAACTAAATGTAGTCCAACAAACATTTGTGTCATGTGTGCCTTATTATGATCGAAACTAAAAAAATATATAGTTTTTTATCGCATTAGTTAGCGTCTGTGTGATTACAATATGAGAATGCATTTAATTTGGTTTTCTTATAGTGTCTTATACACAACAATCAGACAAGAGAACAAACGTATCGTATAAAATGTACAGTCACGGACTAGGAGGCCGTAACAAATTTGTCTATGATTTCGTCAGCCCTAGACTGTATTACTAGAGAACAAGAGCTATTTTGCAATACAGAAAAACCGGAAGTGTTACGCCGATCGTGTCCGCTACTATAAAACATTATTTTATCAGACTCTTTTTGTAACTGAGAATGTCGTGAAATACCCGTTTTTTTAATGATTATAATATTTTAATTATCCATTCAACTTAAATAAATATTTATTTGTAAGCTCACCATTGTTAACAATACCCCATCCGGTGATAATCATGCTGGCAGGTGTGACAGAAGTGAGTGGCAAGCAGGCCGGATGAAGATTTGGATTGAACAACACTTGTTGGTGTAATCTGACGCAATGAAAAATTGAAACAAAAACTAAATTAATCAAAAGTTTTTCGAACTGTATACCGTTAACCAAGTGATATGGCAATTCAGGAGATCAATTTATCAATTATTAAAAAAAAATGGTTAACGTAATCTCAAACTGGTAACAGTTAATATTAAAGGTTCCGTTGGATCCATTATAGAAGATTTCTTTAAGCCTGCTAGCCAAGACAAGCGACTACGTTTACATTGATTTATTAAATTATTGTTTAAAAGTGCAACGTTTAGGTTTGGGTGGTATACGAAAAACATTGGATCCTATTTTTTTTCCTACGTAGGATAGGAACATGATAGGAACTTCAAACATAACATAATGGAACTTACTTCAAAAGTCCAATGTCATGATAAAACTGTTTATACTCGGGATGCCTGAGAATCACTGAAATGTTATAGTCTAGTTTTTGATCGTATTTTCCATCTTCAATTATTATTGTTCCCAGTCTAACGATTGTTGGTGTTCTGGAACAAAACGTAAAATTATTAAGTTTTAAGTAAGGCTGTATTAATTCTAATATTTTGTTGTATGCTGGTTTATCATCATCAATAAAAAAAAAATAAAAAAAAATAAAAAGCCTTTATTTCCCTTAATTATTATTACAATAAGTGAAGTAAGTATGTATTTCTTAGATGTATTAAGATTAATATTTCAGGTAAATTATTAAATTATTTAAAATATTATTATTATTCAATGAAATTATTTTTATTTTTTATCTACACTCATGCAGCATGCTCTGTTTCTTCCTCTTCATCTTCGTCTTCAGGGTCCCCCTTGCGGGTGAAGGCCTCCTCCATCCTCATCCATTGTTTGCGGTCTTGCGCGTGTCTGGTCCTCTTCTTTTTACCTTTTATATTATCAAAATAATTCTTGCTATAAATCTTAAATAAAAACAAAAAAATATGTTTGATATACTTACGCGATTCTATTACCAGCTTTTCGGATAACTCCAAGACAATGTGCAGCAGTGAGAACAAATCGGTCAGAAATCAAAGATCCACCGCACAAGAAAGCAAACTTGTTCACTCTCGGGTATCCAAGTGCTGCCTATGATGGAAAAAACGTAATTAATTTAAATTATATTTCACTATGAATGACTTTACAATATAGGTTTTTTTTTAATCAATATCTTCCTCTCGATTTTTATTCATGTTATCACCGTTTTAAACTTTTTTAGGCTTAAAACCGACGCTCTTGCAAATGGCAGCGAATAAAAAATAATACCGACAAAGACAAAACTGTTTCGTCAGCATAGTTCAAAAATAAGACACTGCAATTTTTTCGCGTTACTGCTGCACCGGCGAATGCGAAGGCGTAAATCTTAAAATTTATTCAGATAGCGATATAAGATAAGAATTATTTTAAACATTAAACCGTACCATATGAGGGAATTCCCCGGGCGTTGTGTCTGTACCACCGATAATGTGGTCTTGAAGAGGAGGCACGAAACCCTTTATTATTCGATCACATGCTGTAAGAATTTAAGTGTGATTAATATTATAAAACTTGAGTTTTACAGCTTCCATTTAATTTTAAGCTCTTAAATGATTTAGTAAATGGAATCTATCAATGATGGATTTGAGCCTAAATTTATTAATCAAATGGTTCTTATTACCCCGAGCTGCCGGCCGTTTCACTTTCTTTATCTCAACAGGTTTTGCGGTGCTAGGTTGATTTTTTTCTGAAATTAAAAATAATGTTTTCAGCATTAATTTGCCAGCCTTTAATTATTTGTTAGTTTGTTTAGAGCTTTATGTTTCTTCAGAGCAAAGGAAAGAACGTGAGTAAGCGGTCTATAACTAACCTGACGTAAAATTCTGATCACTGTCTCGGTTCCCTGGTCCACCGACCAGTTCACCAATGTTAAGTCCGTTTTCCTGAAATTAAAATATACTAGGTAGTTACTTTCAAAAAAAATAAGTTTGAACATGACGATGTCCATTTATTGTTCATTAGGGATTCAGGGCATTCATTGTGCCATTTGCTTCTTTCTTGGACTTGGATCATGAAAATATATTTTTTTGTTTATATTAAAGCCAATAATGCAACAGTGCGGTCTATTCTATGTGCTCTTAATATAAGCTCAATGAGTAATATGATGAGTGAGAAATGGACAAGTGGAGTGAAGTGTGTAAATTTTTGTCTCCCCATTCTGTTTTTACTCACCATCGTTGGAATCTCTCCATTATAATTTTGTTCCCTGTCTCCCTTGCTGCTATTATTTTGCCCACTGTCCTGAATCGGACAGCAAATGATCTCATTGAAGCCTCTAAATCCACACCTGCTTAGCTTGTGAAACCCTCCATTAAGAACAGCTCTAAGAAAATTAATTTAGTTATATAAGATAAGATTTAAAAATTATAGTGTATAAAAACTTAATAGAATAAATGTAGATACCTATTTTCCATGCATTTTCCGTTACATCCTACTAAGGCAGTACTCAAAACTTCCTAGGAGTTAACTATTTCTTGAACATTATGGAGTTAGAGAACAGACAAACACTTGAAAAAAATAATTAAAAATTACAAAAGAATAAATGCCTCCGATGTAAATAATTTTGGCTTCCTTACCCCTTACTAAATTTTGATTTCAGTTTTATGTATGATAGATTAGATTCATAGACGGATTATTATAGATTCATAGATAGACGAATGATTAAACACTGCATATGGAACCCTCTAAGAAGCAGGTATAGGTTTAATTATTTTACTTACGAAAGGGCTTCCTTACAATCACTGAAGTTTTTACAAATACCTTGCACTTCGTCTTTATTTATGCATTTATCATTTTCTGAAAATATAATATACAGGTCTTCTAAGTTAATTATATTATAATCTATCTTATTCTTCTTATAAATATTTAAACATGAATCGTGGTTCGTTAGTCTACCTAAAACTCGAGAACGTAGTAGTAGTCCAGGGAAGGTTTAAAAGGTGAGAAAATATCAAAAAATAGAATGGAAGTTAGTAAAAACTAAAATAAAAGGTTCTATATAAAATTGTACGACGCGATACGAAGTTCGCCGGGACAGCCTGTGTTATATACGATTAAAGCTTTAAAGGTATTTTTATGATAAACTAAAAGAAGACACGGTTGACTCAAGTTAAAGCTGAAGTTCAAAATTTTTATTGCTGTATTTAATTGCAGGCTGTTAACCAAATTATTGATTGTTAACCTAGAGGGTCGATTTTTGGTTAACAATTTGTCAAAGTTTTTGTGAATTCTCTGCATACCTCTATTCGTTTTCTTATCTATGTCCATCTATCAACTTTACTATGAAGATTAGGGGAATTTCATTGGGGTGTTTTTCCTATTATAGTATCCTTATTAATAAAATGAATCAGTACTTAATTACTTCTTACAATTGTATGACCATTTTAAATAACCCAGCTAAAATGTAATTACTTATTGCGACAATAAATTTAAACTTTGAGGACATCATAACGTAACATTTATATAAAGTAAAATAATAAAATAAAAGTAAACTTAAGTATGTACAGTCACGGACTAGGAGGCCGTAACAGATTTGTCTATGGTTTCGTCAGCCCTAGACTGTATTACCAAAGAACAAGAGCTGTATTGTAAAATAGCTCTTGTTCTTTGGTAATACAGTCTAGGGCTGACGAAACCATAGACAAATCTGTTACGGCCTCCTAGTCCGCCACTGTACAT
Source organism: Euspilapteryx auroguttella (assembly GCA_951802225.1). NCBI lineage: Eukaryota > Metazoa > Arthropoda > Insecta > Lepidoptera > Gracillariidae > Euspilapteryx > Euspilapteryx auroguttella. Next base: position 2,663,191 of record OX637669.1, read on the forward strand.
ACGTACATAAGGCTAAATAAATGTAAGAAAGGTAATAGGCTAAGGTAAGGTAAAGGCAATATTTACCTTCCAATTCCTGTCCATTAACAGACAAACACATAAGAAATAACAATAAAGTTTTTCTTAACATTTTCCTTAATTTTATGCACACGCAGCACACGTCCTATCCAGGCAAGGTAGTAAGTATGCAAACAAAAACCAAACCAGTTTTGCTAAGGTAAATGGGTAAACTTCTGAGCATTAATGCAAATGTGAGACCAAGCAGGTTTGTAATTACTACAGGTAAGTACACCTACCACAAACTTGTGGCTAAAACTGGAACTATTTTTCACTCTAGGAATCGACGCAACAACAGCGACGTCGTCACCGGGTCATTTATAGTTTGTGGTATCGTACAGATGTTCGTGCAGTGAAGTAAGGCGCATCATCTCTACCAAGTCAAAGGTCGTCCACTGCTGAACATAGGACTCTGCTACTTACATATCGTCACACAGATTCAAATCCAGTGCCTTGCCGCATATTTCACGGTTCACGGGTCATCTGACGATTTTATACTAACAGAATGGATAAAGGCTGTAATAGTCTTAGCATTTCGAATTTCCAGATAAACTGTGCGATGTCCTGTATCCTGGATTTTACTGTGACTTACTAACTAATAAGTACAGTGGCGGTCTAGAACAGTGTAACACTTCCGGTTTTTCTGTATTGCAAAATAGCTCTTGTTCTTTGGTACCTAATACAGTCTAGGGCACACGAGCCCATAGACTTACTGTTACGCCGTCCTAGACCGCGACTGTACTAATTGATATGAAACTTCTTCGACGTTAGTCGCTGCGGTAGGAAATAACTTGATTTGAGGATCAAGGAAAATTTAATAAATTAAGTCAATTAATGATGCATCACGATTCATGATTTCCTCTTTCATATCTTAAAAAGGCATGTTCGATGTTCGTAAATGTTAGAAAGCAGGTAGAAGATATTGGTTACTTACTACTACCTTACTTAGTATAGTATAGTATAGACACTTTATTGCATTTAATAAAATTAACATTACAAATAATGTTCTTAAATTAATAAATTGATTGCAATGGGAGGCCTTATCGCTTGGAGCGATTTCCAGTTAACCCATTGTTGACATCAAGATACAAAAATGGAACGGTGGTTTAGTTATTAGGGTATGTAATTAGCTTTACAAATTAGCTTTTTATTTAAGGAAAATGGAAAGATTGCTGTATGTAAGTAATAAATTGATATTCTCACTTGAGTTTTGAAATAAGTAGTTTGATAACATATTATTATTTGATACCTACTTACTTAAATTATTTTAACGTCTCCTAATATTATTTAGAATGTTATTAGACTTAGGTACTTACGAATTTTTTACTTTTAAAAAATTTATAAATAAAAAATAGTTTTGCTCACGAAGTTATAGTATTTATATAGTTAGTTAGTTATAGTTAGTTATTATAGTTTTTATAATTCGTTTAGAAATTTCAACTACATATCTCCTCTGTCGAATGTCGCTATCAAAAGCATTTTTGAACGAAAATCGAACTGTCAACTCTGTTCGACTGACTGACCTTGAAAAAAATGTCTCGGTGAAAAACCTCAAAAACACGCACAATTTCGGCTTTTTCTAAATTAAAACTATCTAAATTCTCTGTGAAAATGCCTCTTATTCGTTCAGCAAGTCTAAATTTACTCGTGGAAGTGCTTGTAAGGGTCGCCCTGCTCTCTCTTTTCTGGTAAGATCCAACATCTGTTGATAACAAACTGAAAAAGTTTCTACGTGTCCTCGCCTCGGTGTTAGCAACAATTTATTATACTGTGGTATTAGAGAGTAAAAAGGTGTCCCTTGAAGCAGACCTCCCACAATGTGTTCAGAAGAACTGGTGTAGACTGCGGGAATACACTGCATGAGGGTCACCCAAGACGACTTGTCGGTACCATGGCTATCTGTATCTGGTCTATGTCCTCAGCAGTACTAGATGTCTTTCAGCTGAAATTATGATGATGAGATTTAGGTTCCTACCTAGTTATGGGTTCTTATTATTATTTTACAAAAAAAATTAAAGGTGGACCTGAAATCATCCCATTTCAGGTTTTGAAACAACCCACCAACCATTTTCTCTCCTACTCTGATAAAAAAAAACAGAGTAGGAAAGAAGCAGGGCAATGAGCAGCCTTATAGTTAAAAGTGATTTCTTCCATTATAGATAGATACATATTTGTTATTTATTTCTTATATATATATATATTTCTTACAGCTACATGGAAGCAATGCATCCATTTGAACGGGTCCTCAATCATGCAACATTAGAGACAGATTGCAAGTATCCGAGGCATGACTCATACGTACCGGGACGTATGCTGTGGACTATTGTAGTTTCGGTACCTTTCGTACTATCTCTACTTGCCTGGGCTGTGTTCAGTGATTGTAATGATGCTTTAGAGGTAATTTTTATTTTTTTTTTTGCTTAAAAATTTGTCAGAATCAGATTCTTTATTTGTTGGTTGTATTAATAGTTGTATTTTTTTTTTAAATCAGTTGATTGAAATGTTTAACAACAATTATAATGTATACTTAATCAGTTTATGAAATTTTCTTGCAGCTAGTTTCTGGAATAATATGAATTTAATTGAAAACCTGCTCTGATCTGAACCCTGTGCCTGTACCATACAATATATAAAGACAAATAATATTGTTCTTCCTAGGCTACATTCCTGTATACATTGCAAGGCCTTTTCTATATTTATGATTAATTTAATATCTCTTTATAACACAAAGAAAGTAAAGTAAAAAAAAAACAGTAAAGTAAAGTAGATTAGAGAATTCTTAATTGCAATCATAAAACAAAAAAATACATAAAAGAACAAGTTACAGAGATCAATGCAAATGGCAGCCTTATCACTAAAAGCAATTTCTTCCATGTAAAGTAAAGTAAAAACAAGCACCCTAATAAGTTATTGATGAAGTTTACAATAGCAGACCTTATTGTTTTTATTTTCATTCACCTGTCCTGTAATGATTAGTTTAATATTGCATTTCTTTGTTTCAGATATTACTAGCTTGGTCGCTTTCGCTTGGCATCAATGGAGTTCTAACAGACACAGTTAAACTGATTGCAGGTTGATAAAAACACAAAAAAATATTATTATAACATATCATATTATCACACTCAGAGCCCCTAAAATAGGTAGAGTGTGGAAGAAAAATATAGAATAGAAATTAAAAAGTGGCAAAACTGCATGGAAATTTTAAGTATTTTCGATAATTTGCCATGTTGCCACTCTTTAATTTCTACATATTTGTACTACGCACTGTCGAACCTGTATTTAGGGTGCCCAAATCTCGTACATAGATGAAGTTTTAAAACCATTCGCAGGAAACGAACATCCGAGATTCATCAATATTTTTCTTTCAGTAATCAGTAATCAGTAATCAGTCATTTATTTGCATGAACACTGGGTATACAATACAGTAAGATCTTAAATAAAATTTATAATTCCCTTCAGAGTTCTGCCATGATGTCTGGCATGCAAATATTATTTTAAAAAAATATATCTATAATTTTTACCTACGCATGCATATTTAATTTTCAAAATTATTTCAGATGTCAATATCATGAGATAAAGATAACAAGCACTCCTTACATAAATAATGTCAAAACAAAAATAAAAATATAAACTTCTTTCCCACAGCCTTCTCCGCCACTGTAAATGCAATGTAGCGACCGACGTCGAACTTAGTCCCATGTCATGGACGGCAATTATATCATACTAGAGGCTGCCCCGCGGTTTCACCCGCTCAGATTTCTCATAAACACAAAAATCCCGTTTCTCTCGTTCCCATGGGAATTTTGGGAAATACTTTCTTAGTGTTTGCCTACACTTCCTAAGGAACCTTCATGCAAAATTTCAGCCCGCTACGCCCAGTAGTTTCGGCTCTGCGTTGTCTGTCAGTCAGTCAGTAACGGAAGAGTTTTATATATATTGATTGATTAGAATTTTGATATTTTCAGATCTAAAGACAACTCTACTTAAAACAAAGTAGCTTCGACTTGGAACTGATTTAAAAAACTCAAATTGGTCCAGTAGTTTCTTAGCCTATTCAATTCAAAGCAACAATCAAATCTTTCCTCTTTTTAACCAATTTTAAAAAAGGAGGTTTATCAGTTTGACCTGTATGTATATTCACCGCGATTATTTCGCGTTTGGCTGAACCGATTTTGATGCGGTTTTTAGAAAGTATTTGTTACATTCAGGAGAAGGTTTTAGTACCTATTTTAACCAACTTAGAAAAAGAGGAAGTGCTCAGTTGATGTATGTGTCAGTTTATTAACGGCGGGTTCCTTTTTTGTAAAAAAGAAAATATTATTTATTTGTAGACTTAAAAAAACTTTTCCAGGTCGTCCCAGACCAGATTTCTTCTACCGCTGCTTCCCAGACGGTGTGGAGACTGAAGACTTGACGTGCACCGGAGACGCCACTGAGATCATGGAGGGACGGAAGTCCTTCCCGAGCGGGCATAGCAGCTGTGAGTTTAATAAGACAACTAGGCGATACGGTGAAGTTCGTATCGCTTTTTATAATATGACACATTTAAAACAATCTTAAGTATACTTCAATTTTTATTATTATTATATTGTAATTTAATGGACTTGACTCCACTTCAGTGGAGTATTTTTTAAAGGTGTGCTTAAAGCCCGGCAACGTTGTACGGTTATCATAAGTTTATTGGATTATTGTTTTAAAGCCCGCTAACAAAACACGTGGTTTCGGAACCAACGTTGAAACAATAATCCCTATACTTAAATCTTAGGTATTTTACAGATGTTTCTCACAATGCGGTAATAAATGAAGGGAGGAATTCAGCTCACCATACTTAACACTCTAAGCAACAAGTTTCGAAACCTCAAAACAAAAATCAGATGTCCCTTACATTGACCCCATCAGCTATGGAACAAATTTATTTGAACAGCTGATTTGTTACTTTGGTAAAGTTAGTTAGATAAGGTGAGCTTGATCACCCCTTTAATTTTTTACTCGTCAGAAACATCGAGTTTTTTTCTCTCGCAGTATCATTTTGCTCGCTCGGCCTGGCGGCGCTCTGGTTGGCGGGGAGGTTGGAAGTGTTCTCACAGAGGCGGGGGTCCGGGGTTCGACTCTGCGCGTGCCTGGCCCCGCTCGTGGTGGCCACTTGTGTCGCCATATCTAGGACATGTGACTACCATCATCATTGGCAGGGTGAGTAGGTATTTGATAATTCGTTTTTTAACCGACTTCAAAAAAGAAGGTTATCAGTTTGACCTGTATGTATGTTTATTTGTCCGCGATTATATCGCGCTAGGCTGAACCGATCTTGATGCTGTTTTGAGATAAGTATCAATATCAATATATATAAAACTCTTCCGTTACTGACTGACTGACTGACTGACTGACTGACAGACAACGCAGAGCCGAAACTACTGGGCGTAGAAAGCTGAAAATTGGCACGTAGGTTCCTTGGGGAGTGTAGGTGAGCTCTAAGAAGGGATTTCCCGAAATTCCCACGGGAACGGGAAAAAACGGGAATTTTGTGTTTATGAGAAATCTGCGGTGGAAAAACCGCGGGGCAGCCTCTAGTTTGTTATATTCAGGATAAGGTTTTAGTACCTATTTTAAACTAAGGAGGGAAATCTCAGTTGATGTAGTAAGAGTCAGTTTATTGAAGACGGGTTCCTTTTTTGTAAAAATATTAATAGTTTATTACTAGCTGTCTCGGCGAACTTCGTATCGCGTCTTACAATTTGTATGGGAAAAAGTATAACTTCCTCTTCTTTTTCCCATATTTTCTCACCTTTTAAACCTTACCGGAACTATTGCGAACATTTTAAGACCTAAATCAGCTCAATCAGACCGGGCGTCCTTGAGTTTTAGCGAGACTAACGAACCACGATTCATTTTTATATGCATCAATACATAGTATAAAATAAAGTCGCTTCCCGCGTCTGTCCCTATGTATGCTTATATCTTTAAAACTATGCAACGGATTTTGATGAGTTTTTTTTTTTAGATAGAGTGATCCAAGAGGAAGGTTTATAAGTTTATTACATGCACAAGATAGCAATATGTTAGGCGTTACGAAGTTTTCCGGGTCGACTAGTAGTAGATAATCAAATGATTCAACTCTATAATTCGTCGTTTTTCAGATGTCCTGGCTGGATCGCTCCTAGGTATAACAGTATCGTTCACATGCTATCGTCAGTATTACAACCCTATATCTTCTGAACTATCCGGTATACCTTACGTGGTGACCCACGTCCACATCGCAAGACATGCCAACAATAAGTCTGATAGTCCTATAAAGGATTTTAAAGAAGGAACGGAGTCCACTCCTTTGCTGAACGGTAAGAAAGAAGATAAATGGATATAGAATCATCATAATCTCCATGTCAGCTGAAAGATGTCTACTGCTGGACGTAGGCCTCCCAGATAAATTGCCACACCGACCAGTCTTCAGCAACCCACGTCTAGTGCACTCCAGCAACCTTCACCAGGTAGTCAGACAACCTTGTGGACGGTCTGCCTACTCTGCGTCTTCCGGTGCGCGTTCGCCACTAAAACTTTTCGGCCCCAGCGACCTTCTGTTCTTCGAGCTATGTGGCCCTGCCCATTGCCACTTAATTTTAGCGATTTGGGCTATTTGGTTGACACTGATTCTTCTGCAGATCTCATCATTTTGTTATTTGATTATGCAGGGAAACTCCATGCATGCATAGCCCCGTTTTATTGCCCTTTGAGGTAATACATTAACAAACAATGTGCCAAATGATTTTGAAACTTATATTTATGAGAAGAATGTAAGTCACGTAGATAACTCTAATAGTTTTGTTATACATGATATTGCTAACAAAGCAGATAAATAAAAAAAAACAAATTCCTAAATGATAAATCAAAGTATATTCAGTGAGTTCAAAGTCTATTTAATTATGAAGAGATATAATTTATTAATACCACAATATAGCAAGACGGAATGTTATTTATAATAGTTACAAATTAAATTATTTATATTAAGTAAATGAATTCCAGATATTTTAAAGTTTTAAGGCTGTTGTTTTTAAATAATTTAATAAAATTTAGCATAATAATACCTACCTAACAGTAAAGTTACCTAAAATTGTATGTACTTAAAGGCCCAGCGCACATCTGCCGAGCTGGCTGGCAGTGCAACGTGCGATGGGCCTAACATTTTTATTTAAAACCAAAAATGCTGTGCATTTATTTTATAATATTTTACGTTCCAAGAGTGAGAATTTTATGTTGTGATATTAAGTATTGTTACCATATCAGTGTTTTTATAAGTTTTTTTTTTATCAGTTTTTAAAAAGATAAAATTTACAAATATTACCAGTAAGTAAATAAATGTTTTATTATTTCTTGTTGTTGTATTTTAATTACTTTGAAGCAGAATTTAAATATTTTGCTATTTATTTATTGTCCATATACTTAACCTAGAATTTAAATAAAAATTTTGAATAATCAGAGTGAAATTTATTTTATTACAACCTTAGAAATATATGAAAATATTAAACAACTTGAGGTAGGATAAAACTTAACTATGAGCTGTATTAATAATATCTAATATTATGGATTTAGAATAATTAAAGAACATCAAAAACCTAATGACATTCATTGAATTATTATTAATGACATTAAACAAAAAAAAAAATGCTTTGCTCTACGTATAGTTATAAAATTTAGTTATAAACTATATATTTACAAAATCACAAAATCATTACATTTATTTATATACTTCTAGGTAAGCATTTAATTCAACAATAAAAATAATAAGTACTTATTTGAATATAAATTTCTAAAATGTCATATTTTTTTATTACAAACAGAAAAAAAATAACGAAATAAACAGGAAAACCAAAAAAATAATAATCTTTGAACAAACTTTTTAATGAATTAACACTTATCACACTTTACACTTCTTATCAAGGTATGATGACACTTGCTGCACTTGCAAAATTATCTAATTTTTTAGGCAGGGATGCTTACTCCATGGTAAATATTAAATTAAGTAATTTTTAGGCAGGGATGCTTACTGCATGGTAAATATTACGGCTATGCCGGCAGAAGATTTTTGAGCACGGTTTCCGCTGTAAAATCTGCAGGATACCCCTACCACCATTAAGCTCGGCTAATTTAGATGTACCGGGAATGCCAGCCCAGTTCTGCTAACGGCATGCCCGCCGGCTTTGTGTACTAATAAAAAAAAACGTATTGTAAGTAGGACATAAGACATACTGCAAGAACTTATTTTTAAATTTTACTTATATAATAAAGCAAAGTTTTTTACTTATCTATTTACCAAATAATTCTTTGGGCATAATCAAAGTCCTTCCAAAATATTTCCTTCTTGAGGAAAATTTTAAATGTAACACCATTCAAAAGAATATACCACAGGAACTCGGCTAAAACAATCTTGTAAGACGGACGTACAAAGCGTAATCTTAAAATTAAATACGGAACTAGGAAATATCTTACTTCAATCATTTTTTGCAGGGCCAATACTAGAAACGTGGCTACAGTGTATGGAAACAGGAACGAAATGCAATTCTGATCTTTAAGATTATCATAAAGTGAGACGCAAAGGAAAACATACAATGGCACTGTAGCGTATACGGCAAATTCATACTTTCCAAACCAACGGTTCCATACATAGAATGTATAATGCCTGTTGTCTGCTAAAAGATACGGATGGATGACGGTGTTAAAATGAACTGTAACTAACATTAGTATGGTGATAATTAAAACTTTTGCTTTGTTTTGCAGAATAAGCTTGATAGTAGATGATAACTTTGTGAAAACATATGGTAGACCGAAAATACCATAGAAAAGCAGAAAATAGAATACCTGTGGAATGTGCAACGTAGCTTCATGGGCTTTTTTGTCACCTACAACAATAGAACCATTGTAGTAGACAAAAGCGACAAATGAAATGAGAAGACTTAAGTGAGTCAGTAAGATTGAAACATCTTGTAACGTAATGAAATGAAAGAAAGTCATGAAAAAGGTTTTCAAATGGTATTTTAGTGCAGAAAATAAATCTGCAATTCCATAGTACCGTCTCAGCTTAGAGCTGTCCACATCTTTAGAGATTGCAGAGGTTTTGCTTAAATGCATATTCGTAATGTAACTATTGCCAAACACACGGGAGCTTTTTATGAAAATATCTAGTAATCTGTGACCAAATACCATAGCAACCCAAATGATATTCGTTTGGCGCATCATCACACTAGCAAAACCGAATAAGAGAATCAACAACTTTTGTTTGTTAACAAAGCATAATCTGAAAAAAGCAAGTAGGAATGTTAGTGACAGTGTATCAGTGTAATAAACGTGAGAAAAGAAGTATAAAGGTGGTAGTATGGCTAGATTCAACGCTTGAAGAACTATTTTGTACTGACTCTCATTACTGCTGCCGTAAACAAACTTCAAGATTGAGGTAAACAGCAAGAAATTAACTGTAGAAGCTGCTAAGTTTATAAATCTGAGGTTGTACAAATTGCACTGAAAGTATGAGCCTAACAATGTGGCGGAAACTAGGTATAATCCTGGCAATGTTGTAATTTTCTGGTCCCAGTAGGTAAAGTTTCTTCCGCAGTAGGCAAGGCCTTGGGGAACGTGGAACAGCTCGTCAATGACAACATCGCTGGCTTCATAGACTTTGTCAAATATGAATTTTGAGGCTCCGAAGTAGAATATAGTTGTCATTAGTATGATGATTCGGAAATTCGCTGCAGCAGCCATCTTTCTGGTGTGATCAGCATCAGTCTGTATTAGAGAGAATTGTAATGTAGATAAATTAATAAACATTCAGAGCTGCTAACTAGGTAGAACTAGGAAATTTGTAGGTATCTAGAATGCCCAAAACTAGACCCAGACCTAAAACATCGATATCCATCATTGCAGCGGTCGCCCCGTCGGGAATCGAACCCGGACATCCAAGCTAGCAGTCAAAATCACTGCCAACTGGACCAAGGAGGTAAAATTGTAAAATTTCATACACTGCAAAAATTCAAAATGCAAAACTAACCTCAAATTGAAGCTTATAAAAACGGAATTTACTTCGTACTTTTCATTTATTGGTTTAATATCCAATAAAATGACATTAAAAGTGATCCAATCAGTACTAAATCAAGCGATTTCAGCAATTTTATTCGAAAATTAGACTGGAAATGGAAAAGGAAGGAACCGCCCGGCACGGCATGTTTTTGTTGTTGTTTTTTTGTTTTTTTATTCGTCAATTCAAGGTAGGCACAGGGACACATACAGCCAACTGTTGTTTTACGGGTTAATTTCACTCAAACCGAATGCAGCTCAATCAGCTGATGCTGACATTACTGACAATGTTTGATTTCAAACTGTCAAAAAGTGCTCGTCACTCTTTGTCCCCGTGCTACAGATTTTCTTTCACGGAAATTAATTAAAATTAACAAATTCACCAAACTATTAACAAAACCGTCAAGCTGGCTTCAAGGCGTGTGCTCTGCGTTACGTTGCACAGTTTCTCGCCAACTGTTTTGTACCGAGCCTCTTTCAATAGGTTAGGTTCCTTGATACACCACCACATACACACTTCTTTTATTAGAACTATTTAGAAAACTCAATCTCTGTGTTATCTATTTAGTGAGTTGTTTTTGTGAGCTCTGTGTGCTAGTGTTAACATTTGCCTGCTGTATTGTGATAAAGTTATTGATTGATTTTCTTGTGGTAAGTTATGGTGGCCAAACATAACACTTTGAACATCTTTCTTGCTTGGAACAAAAGGATGGTGCAATATTGTGTTATAATGATAATAAAACAGTCGGCTAGTGCTGATTAGTGTCATTTTACGGCAGCTGCAATAAACATACAAATTGTATTACTTTGTTTTTTAATTTAAAAAAGATTTTTTATTTTTTTAAGTGTTTTATTAATACTATGCATATGTGTCACAGTGCTGTTGTTTTTTTTTTAATATTTCTTTTTCTTTTATTTCTCATATTCTTAAAAAAAACAGCTTGACAACAAAATGCTTCTGGCTATACCATAATAATAACACTTACAGTAACAAAAGTTATCATAATTTATTACAGTATCAATTGGACTCAGCGCCGCACAAACGCAAACATGTCCCCCCCACAGATGGGGCCACCCCGCTGTCCCCCGCAGAACCAAAGCCCCTCAGGAGCTACGAGTCATGTTATTAAAAGATGGGATAATATTGTTAAATCACAGGAAGATAAGAGAGAGTATCGGTAGGTTAAATTAAAAAAAACTTCTATCCACCTTGGGTTCAATTTTTTTTATAATATCCTATAAGTAGCCTATGACCTCTGGGGATAGTGTAGCTTCCCAACAGTGAAAGAATTTTTGAAATTTGTTGACTACTTTCGGACTTTCGAAGCCTATATATTAAATAATAATAATTAATTTGAGCAAATAATTAAATAAACAACACACAATACCTAATAAATAAATAAAACAATAAAATCATTTGTCTTTTCTCTTTATTTAATGGTATAGATACATAGTTAAATTTATATTTTTGATACAATAATTAGAAGTAACTTAAAGATCTCTTATTACAGAATTTTCAAAATATAATTTTTTATTACATTCCTTGTGCTATTTGATTGTGAAAGCTATAATACTGTGAAGTTTAATCAGATTCTGATCAGTAGTTTTGTGTAAAAGTGAAACAAACATCTACACACTTTAACTATCTATCTTTATCAATCAACTTATCATAATTTAAATAATATACTGTAGTTAATAACTACATTAGCAGTAAAATTAATCAAATCTTGTTTCAGCGGTCTAGAGTTGTCGAATCGACTGAAAGTACTGCTGATCAGCGATCCGACAACTGACAAGGCGGCAGCAGCAATGGATGTTAATGTTGGTAGGTTATTTGTGTCAGTTTTTTTGCCAAGTTTACATTGGCTAACTATATATGATCAAACGAACTTCTCAAGTGAAGTTCGATCAATATTATATGAGTGGTTTCATTTGAAGATATAAATCATTTCACTAGGTAGTCCTTTCACCTACAAGGCAACATTCGCACGTTCTTACAAATAACTATTACTCGATCGATTTAATCGATATCGATTACTCGATTAATTTGAAATTTACCCATGCTCCCATCCCTACCACTCTACGCGCCCATCACTAGCAGCGTCCGCCAAGCCTGTCATTCTTTTTAGAGATAGTTTTCTGGCATAAATTACGTCGTTTATTGACTTTTTTGACAAAACTCGGGATTTGGGTAGGGAGGGTGATTTATATCTTCAAATGAAACCACTCATATAATATTGATCGAACTTCACTTGAGAAGTTCGTTTGATCATATATTATATTTCGTGGTTTCATTTTCGATATAAATCATTTCACTAGGTAGATGTTTAGAGACATTGTTTTGTCTATATTTTTTCATGATAATGAAACAATATTAATTAAAAAGATGTAATTTTGTCTAGTTTTATTTGAACTCTTAGTATAGGTACCTACAAATATTATTAAATAATATTACTCATCTTATTAGTTAAAAACACTATATTTTAACATATAAAAGTAATCATTATAGTTAGTTTATAGAGTACTTCAAAGTTTAACATTGCGTATACTTACTTATGTAAGTACTTGGTAGGTAGGTACTCAGCTACATTATTCATAACATACTTATATACTTATTGTATATTTTTTAATGAACTAATTTGGTCAGAGATTTGATAAAAAATTGATAATCAATCATCATAGGACATTGATAAATTTAGCAAACTTGTTAGAGGTAGAGGTCCAGGCGGCCGTCTTTTGATCTGATCAAGATTGACGCCGGTAGCATGAGCAGCCGATGTGGCGGCGGCGTGTCGCGTGCTCCTGTGTGTGCCGAGCACCGCAAGGATCTGCCTGATCCACATGCTTATTGACTATGCTGTTGTGTTCCTGTGAGGACGTTACGCTTTACAGTTATTAAGAGGTGATTGGCTTATTTAGGTCTGATTTATTTAGTTAAGGTTATATAACCGTCTTATATATAGAATATAGACGGATTCATAGTAAGATAAAGTAAAACTAACAATGGTCGATAGCTTTTGATTGCATTTAGCGCCTATAGTTTTGATAAAATTTTCATTTACTTTATGATTCTAATGCCATTGCTATTTTTATTTATAATAATCTGTTATTTAGAGAAAGACTTTCAACCATGTGTGCTGTAGGCTGTAGATAATGTTAGTAAAGCTACTTTTGTCTAGGATAAGTTCATTCTTGTTTGGTATACATTTTTAGAGATTTTTGAGAACTTATTGTGGATACTTACCAAGTACCTGTGTACTTTGGTGGATTGGGTATTAGTTTATAACATCTTTAAGGAAGGCGCTGATGCAATCATCCGAAGAAATATTTCTGCCTAAAAGCAGAGATAAAGCGGTGGCTCTTATGATGATGCCCTGTGAATCCTGTGATGCGTCTTTTTTGAAGACGTCGGAGGGAAAAGTAATTACACTAAAAACAGAACATTCGAAAGAATCTGATTTAATCATAGTATTGAATAACATTATATTGATATTGTTGAATAGTAATATTAGAAAGTGAGGCTAGTATAAGATGCTGATGAGATGCTGTTGAGGGGATAATGAGACCTGGCATTGCCTGCTCGAGCATACTGCGGCACTCAGGGTAAGCGTGAGTAGGAGAGGGTGACGGTCCCTGTTAGTAGACAACATAGGTTTTCGTCACGCCCTCAAGTGATTATTACGAAATAACTATATCAATCAATGGAGGATAACAGGCAGGTCTAGAAGTACTAGAAGGGAATACTAGAATACTGGTCGTTTCGTCCTCAGTAATTTTTTGTAGGCCGTTAAGAAAAACGGAAAATGAAGGATCGGCATAGAAAAAATATGCATCTGCCCCTTAGTAACATCTGGGTCTTGTTTCAAAGAAAAGTATTTCTTAAGTTTTGCGCTAGAATGTTTGAAAAGCATCTTTAAATTAAATCTTCGATCTGCCTCTAAATTATATTTCGTGTAATATAGGATGCTAAATGCTAATAGCTAGATTTTTCGCTTCTCGAACCAAGGCCAAATATATCTGGTAAGTTAATTGAAATTAGGAAATTGTATGCAACTTCGTGTCGTAATGTAACTGATAGCTAATGCTAATATGTTATCTACCCATAATAAAAATTAACAAATTGTTTAAGTTTCGGGGCATCTAAGGCTTAGTATATTGCTAATAATACGACATATAAATACTATAGTAAGTTTGAGTTACGACTTTACGACTCGAGTCCGTGTTAACTTATGAATCATATTTTTTGTGTTTAAATGAAATTTTAAAAGCTTTTAATATTATTATCTCATCAATTCAGGTCCTGTAAAATAATTATTATAGTATTCTCTGAATTAGGGTTCATTCCCGGGATTTCTCGGGTCGAGAATTCCCGGGAAATCCTTGGTTTCTGTTCCCGGGAAATTATGCTCGAGAAAAGTCGAGAACTCGAGAAATCATATTTGAGTCTATGTAGTACAAATAAGTTCGTGAATTACGTAAAAGATGGAAATGAACTTTTTACTTTATAAGCATAATGATGGTACGCGGTGGAGTCAAGTCTCGTAACCAAAATCGATCGACTCGTAATCGTATTACAAGCGACTGTCTTAACCATTGCTGGTTTCTTTAGGCGTATAACAGTAATCGACTTTACAAAGTGGCAATGGTTAACGATATCAATAACAAGACAACTACAATTCGATAGAGTTCAACGACGAAGCTTGACGGTGTACTGCTTGTGTATATTCTTGGAGGTTCTCAATTCGTCGCGTATACATATATTTTTTTATGTATGATCACGCATAACTTTTTACTGTGTGGACCGATTTTAATAATTCTTTTTTCAATCGACAGGGTATACCTTGAAGTTGGTCCCATTAAAATTTGGAAAAAACGTTCCAACCCTAAGGGTGGAAAAATAGGGGTGACTTTATTGTTCACTCACAGATTGTATTGCCGTGTTGTGATTTACATGAAAAGTGCTAGGTATAATTATGAGTATTTTTTAACATTCATATATGTTAATAATCATAATCTCAGCCGATAGATGTCCACTGCTGGACATAGGCCTCCCTCACAAATCGCCTCACCGACCGGTCGTGATCGAACCTCATTGTTAGTCCCTCAACCTTCACCAGGTTGCGTGGCCACCTTGTGGGGTGCGACCACCCTGTGAAGGGTGATTAGCTGGGGTCAAAAAAATTAGCCCAAAAAAAATTGAAAGCAAAAAATAAAAACTTAAAAAAAAAAAATTAAACCGCCGAAAAAACTGAAAAGCATTAAATAATAGGGAAACATTTTTCTATTAGGCTTAATTTACTCACTTCTAAAAGTAATTTTGGATTACCATGAAATTTTGGTCGGTGCCACAGAATCAACGAATAAAGATCACTAAATTACCTGAAATTCAAAGAAATAACCGAAAAACGTGTGCTGCTGCGCATCGCGCTTTACGTAGATAATGAATTTGCTTGTGTGGTGTGGCGCCGACTTAAAATTTCTTGGTAATCCAAAATTACTTTTAGAAGTTAGAAAATTAAGGCCTAATAGAAAATGTTTCCGTATTATTTAATGCTTATCCGTTTTTTCGGCGGTTTAATTTTTTTTTAAATGATTTTATTATTTTATTTTATCAAATTAAATTTATAATCTTATGAATTTCACAGTTCACTACCTACATCTGATTATCAAGTCGCTTACTTAATTAACAATGAATATTTGATGTCAGTGACAGCATTCGAAAATCATTGCGGCTTTTTAAAGACGACAACAGTACATGCCTCCCGAAAAGCAGCAATAGTTTTCGAATGCTGTCATTGTCATCGAATTTTCATTGTTTATTTAGATAAGCGACTCAACGAATGCCCTTCTTTTCTATAAAATTTTCTTTAAATTTAAACACTAATTTTTAAAGTATAGTTTTAGTTTAACGTTGACTATTTCCTAATTAACAAGCCGAAATTTGTGTATTTTTTATTAGTTAACGGTATAATAGGTATATATTGAGAAAAGTTAATTTTTTTCAAGTTTTTTTTTTTTTTTTTAACTTATATTTGGCAGAAAAACCACTCAATTTATTGGTTTAAAATAAGTTCTTTTTATTATGATTCACATTGTTAATTTTGTGTCAACTTTTTTCATTATTTAAATCGAAAAGATATGCAAAAACATAGGTAAATGTAAATTTCTCGACAACCCGAGAAGACCCGAGAAATTGGCCTCGAGAATTCTCGAGACCCGAGAAACTGAAAAGCTCGAGAAATCATGAACCCTACTCTGAATAGAAGGTAGGTAGAAGGTACCTGTACCTTTGCCTTTTAAGTATTTTTGGTTTCAACCTGCCTTTTGTAATGCTGCGCTAGCGGACATTAGGATGCCAATCATTTGTGAAAATTCTCTGATTGTAACAGGTGGTAGTTGAGAACACTTCAGAACCAATTCTTTTATTTTATTACGTTTATGGCTTGTAAGTGATAAAGTCATATTTAAGTCATCTACTTACTTAAATCCTGAAAATTTGTAATTATTTTGTGGCTATAAGCTACTATTTTCATAGTTTATAATAAAGCCCAAGCACTCGAGTGATTTGAGTGTAAACGTAACTTTATTTAAATATTCCATGTAACTACGGTCTATGTAAAGGATATCGTCACATACAAAAATTTACCAATTTTTGACCAAATGAACGCAAGTGACCTACGACCCCTTCTTTAATCTTAGTAAAAGTTCTAGGCGCTATCGTGAGCCAATAAGATAAGGCATTGAGTTGAAATCATAGGTGGATAACAAGATTCTGTGTGTTCACATCCTTAAACAGGAAACGTAGTTAAGTACTTACGATAGTTTTAAGCGACAGAAATAAAAAGTTACGAGACATTTTAGGTCAATAGATGCCATGTAATAATAGCTTGCATGCTGTTCTGCCATTTCGAAATGAAGTTTAGTTACTTACAAATTTATTTAACAGTTTTAGGTTAAAATGAAATCTCTTACCTCCATTTGAATTGGTGTCTAAAAGGTTTTAGATACGATTTCTAGCAAATTATTAGTTGCGATTGACATTTCTTGTTGTTACTGTGCTAACCATATTACAACAGGAACATATTATTGCTCAAGTGGAAAATTAGAAAAAGATTTAATTATTCTGTTACAAATCCAATTAAGGATACCTTTATTGTTTGTGATATACAATACAACCAACACATTTTAAAAATATTGTACTGAATTCTGCCAGAATGGTGGTTGAGCACGTGGCCTGATTTGGGTCGTTCTCTAAACGTGCGACTGCGTCGGTATATGGGTCGTTGTAATTTGTAACTTGACGAGTGGTATCTTCGTACTCTGGCCCTGGCACGCCCCCCCCTTGTTTTTCGCAAAGCGAGGAGGGCCTGAGTTTTCCTGAAACTGCGGCCAAGCTGTGCCCGTGGAGCTCGTAGAGGCGGCTGTGTTGTGTAAGCAACAGTATTTCTGGGAAGACTACTGTCTTCCTGATTTGAAGGCATTGCTGTTCAATTTTGAAGCTTAATTTAACTTTCTCTAAAATTTGGCACCGAACAGTGCTTCATCTCGTTTACTGTACTGAAAGATATTCAAAAACGTCTTGGTAGACCTGGTGCGGTCTTTTAAATGCGAGCTTGTGTCTCCGAGCTATAAAGGTCGCATGAACTACGGGAGCCCTCGCTTAGAATCTTGATTGCCTCTATTTTATATCTTGAGTTAGGAGAATGGCCATGGCCCTACTCCCCGATGTGATGTGAAGTCAGTCCAAGTTGAGATGAGAGTATTTTAGTATTTAGCTTTGAGGCTTGAACCAATATGTAGTTGCTAGGTATAGTATATTGCTGAAGGATTTTTTCCTTGACTTCTCTAGCCATTTGAGAGAGATTATCGTAGATTCAATCACACAACTTTAGTTCATCATCCAGGGCTTCGCCCAGGGTTAATAAAATTTATGGGTCCAGTTCCGGAAATTTAAACTTTGCCTCAGGGTCCGAGTTCAATTGGTTGTTGTAACCGCTACTAGTTCCAATAAGGAAGTTATTGCTGGTGCTTGGACTTGTTTTTGGTGACGGTATTGAAAGTGGTCACTGTTGGGGCAGTGGTGGCAATTGGCACTTGGTATGTCGCCATCATGATTTTTGGTGATTCAGTCTCATTTAGACCTGATCATGGGTTGTAGGGAATAGTTTCGGCTAGAAATATATCCTCATATTCGAATGATATTTGCTCTGGGCACATTCCTTAAATTGTAAAGGCGTTTCGCCTACTGGAATAAGAAGAAAAAAGAAAATTATGCTTTTTATTTTTTTTATACTTACATAAAAAATTATGATTATTTTTGCATTTTGCCGCGTTCCTATTGGAATCTATGGCAGTATGGTAGCCTGGTTCATATTAGAATCTATGGCTTTGCAAAAAAAATTATTTTAATGATAAAAACTGATGTACAGTTTTGAATTTTGCCGCGTTCCTATTGGAATCTATGGCAGTATGGCAGCCTGGTTCTTGTTCGAATCTATGGCTTTGCAAAAATATTTCTTTTACACTTTTTAAATTAAGTTTATGCAGAATTTCAATTCGAAATTTCTGTCTAAAATTTTTTTTTTTTTTTTTGAAGGTAGGTAAGCAGATGAACTTACCGTAACATTAGACATTGTCTCTCGATTTATAGTATGAGGATAATGAAATCCATCAAAGTTTAAGTAACTCACTTAATTTTTTGTTAAATATTCGTAGGATCTTTTCGGTATCTTGAAAAATTATTTTTTTTGCGAACAAGATCCGAACGCGTGCTTTCGTTGCCTCGCACGGAAAAAGAATGACAGGCTTGGCGGACGCTGCTAGTGATGGGCGCGTAGAGTGGTAGGGATGGGAGCATGGGTAAATTTCAAATTAATCGAGTAATCGATATCGATTAAATCGATCGAGTAATAGTTATTTGTAAGAACGTGCGAATGTTGCCTTGTAGGTGAAAGGACTACCTAGTGAAATGATTTATATCGAAAATGAAACCACGAAATATAATTCAAATTCAAAATTATTTATTTGCAAAATACTGTTTAGTAATACCTAATCACATATAATTGTAATTTACTCATTAAAAAATATTAAAGCTTGTTACTTGGTTTAAATGGGTTGTAGTTTTCTATGCCATCACCACACCACCACAGGGCACATCAGTGCTTGCATTAGGGCCGTGAGCTTAGTGCAATTTATAACTTTTTCTATAAATATCTTACATAATGTTATAGAAATTCACACAATATCATATAAAAAAAAAACTTGTATCAGAAATTTACTGTGAAAGTGGAACAAACCTCCGAACAAACTTTGGCATTGTTAATCAATATATATAAAATTCTTCCGTTACTGACTGACTGACTGACAGACAACGCAGAGCCGAAACTACTGGACGTACAAAGCTGAAATTTGGCATGTAGGTTTCTTGGGGAGTGTAGGTGAGCACTAATAAAGGATTTTCCAAAATTTTCACGGGAACGGGAAAAAACGGGATTTTTGTGTTTATGAGAAATCTGCGCGGGAAATACCGCGGGGCAGCCTCTAGTGTTAGTATGATATTACAAAAAGTTGTATTTTTTTCAGGATACCTGAGCGACCCGGATGAATTGCCTGGCTTGGCTCATTTCTGTGAGCACATGCTTTTTCTGGGAACTGAAAAATACCCTGAGGTTAGAAAAATTATTATAATTTAACAATTTTATTAACCGACTTCAAAAAAGAAGGTTATCAGTTTGACCTGTATGTATGTATGTTTGTCCGCGATTATCTCGCGTTTGGCTGAACCGATTTTGATGCGGTTTTCAGAAATGTATTTGTTACATTCAGTAGAAGGTTTTAGTACCTATTTTAATCGACTTCGAAAAAGAGGAAGTTCTCAGATTATGTATGTGTCAGTTTGTTGAGGGCGAGTCTCTTTTTGCAAAAAAGAAATTATTATGTAGGATACGACGACAAACATTTCAAAACCAAAATCAACAAAATCCCATCTCTTGAGTTCTAACAAGAATTAGCAACCAGATTAATTTTTATTTATAAATTCCTTAAAATAATAATTTATTAACATCACACATATAGATGGAGCTAAAGAAGTTATAGTTTGATTGTGTGGTAGTCTAAAGCATATTTATTTATTATAACAGGAGAACAAGTACAGCAAGTTTCTATCAGAGAACGGTGGCTCCTCGAATGCCTCCACGTCATCAGACCACACCACCTACTACTTCGATGTCCTGCCCCAGCATCTGCCACACGCACTCGATATGTAAGCCATGCTATCCTATTTATCCAAACGAGCCCTCCTCTGTCAAATGATTCTACTCCCTTTCGCAATGATTTTCAAGCGTAGCTAAGATTTTCTATTTTAAACTATGCTACCCTATTTTAAAGTAAAAAATGATTTATTCAATATAGGTTACAAGATATCGCTTATTGAAAGTCAATTAGACTAATCTAATTAATATTGATACCTTATTTGGTAAAGTATCCTATACTGCTAAAGGCGAGGTAGTTCAGGGTGCCCACCAATTGGCTCAGGCAAACAAATGTTTGCCTTGCCTTACGACAATGGTCGCCTGGAGACGCCACGAACTATGCTACCCTATTTCTAACTATGCTACCCTCTTTCGAACTTTGATACCCTATTCCAAAATTGGCTACTTCAATACATAGTATAAAACAAAGTCGCGTCCTCGTCTGTATGTCGCTATATATGCATAAATCTTTAAAACTACGCAACGGATTTTGATGCGGTTTTTTAAAGTAGACAGAGTTATTTAAGTTAAGAGTAAGGTTTATTAAGTGTATAAGACATGCACAACATAGTACAGGTCTCACCATGTA
This sequence comes from Euspilapteryx auroguttella, assembly GCA_951802225.1. NCBI lineage: Eukaryota > Metazoa > Arthropoda > Insecta > Lepidoptera > Gracillariidae > Euspilapteryx > Euspilapteryx auroguttella. Next base: position 2,684,143 of record OX637669.1, read on the forward strand.
ACTTTGTCTTTGAACTTGAATGCGCAGAAATCAAAAATCAGGTGTCATAGGAAATTACAGGGGGGCGGGGCGGGCGGTGCGTCGCGCGCTCGCGCTCTATTGGCTATTCTAATCGTGCTGCGTCCACGCAATGATACTATTCGTCCCCTTATTTTACAGTCGTTCTGTTCGTTCGTTCTCCTTTACGGCTGTGAAACCTGGTTTGTCAGAAAGGATCTGTCTGCTAGGTTGCAGGTTTTTATTAACAAATGCCTACGACAGATCCTTAGAGTATTTTGGCCCAAGACAATCAGGAACTCTGAGTTATGGAGAATCACGCACCAGAAACCTGTTGACTTGGAGATCAAGATAAGGAAATGGCGTTGGATAGGCCACACACTGAGGAGGCCAGACGACCATCCGTCGAAGATAGCCCTTAATTGGTGCCCACAAGGACGTCGCAGAGTCGGCCGCCCTAAGCAGACCTGGCGCCGCACGGTCGAACAAGAGGCTCCCACACTCGGAGTACCGTGGGGCGAGATGGAGGAGGTTGCCCAAGACAGGAGCAAGTGGCGAGCTTTACTGAGAGCCCTATGTCCCTGATGAGGGATAAGAGGACATCATCATCATCATCATCTGTTCGTTCGTTCATTTTGTACACATCCGCACAGTAATCCCCTCTTTATTTTGCTCAGAGCTAAAGTTACGTGGCGGGACCTGTATTATGTTAGGCAGTACGGAACGAAGTTCGCCGGGACGACCAGTAGTTATTAATAATTGTTACAGTTTCGCTCAATTCTTTATATCGCCGCTGTTCACCGCGTCGGCGACTGGCCGGGAACTGTCCGCAGTCAACTCTGAACATGAGAAGAACGCCTCCAGCGACACCTGGCGGCTGGACCAGCTTAACAAGGGCTCTGGTGACCCTAAACATCCTTACAGCAAGTTTGGGACCGGTGAGTAGAATAGTTCAAGTTCATTTATTTTATTCTATACAATTGGATACCCCGCGGCATCGCCAGCGCATCTACCCGAGAAACATCAAATTCCCTATTTTCCCGTGGGAATTTCGGGATAAATAGTAGTCTATGTCCTTTCTCAGGCTCTAGATTATCCATATTTATTTATTTACTACGAGCTGTCCCGGCTTACTTCGTTACGCCATAGAATATAAGATACTATTAAAGACTTGGCTCTATAGACTATGTTCTTTTGACTGCCCAGAATAGGCGAATAAAAAAACAAACAACAACAAACCACTTGTCAAAATATGTAAACAACGGAAAAATATTGCACCTTGGGTTACATTATTTGAGTTTAAGTAAGGATCCCTAATTTTTTTGAAAATCTAATATAGCCTATGACACTCGGGGATAGTGTAGCTTCCTACCAGTAAAAGAATTTTTCAAATCGGTTCAGTATTTCCGGAGCCTATTCGTTATAAACAAACAAACAAACAAATCTTTCCTCTTTATAATATTGGTATCGATAATAATTCTACAATAATGCTTGCAGCTAGAGCCAGAACGCACTTATTGCTATAGGTCCAGACAAAGATACAATTTAAATAATAATACTAAATTTTATTCAAATCGGTTCAGTAGTTTTTCAGGAAAGATTTTTTCTGAGATCTAAACCCATATTCTTTAAGTTGGTTTAATAAGTTGAAACACTTATTCAAGACATTATTTTCAGGTAACAAAGATACATTGGAGACAATACCAAAAGCGAAAGGAATCGACGTTAGGAAGGAACTCCTAAAATTCCACGACTCCTGGTATTCAGCCAATATAATGACCCTTGCTGTTATTGGGAAAGGTAAGTCTTCAATCTTTGCCTTCAATCATTCGTTCACCCATCAATCAATCCTACATCACTACATAGTTTAGTAGTACCTATAAATTAATAATGAAAATTCGAAAAACCCTTGCTGCTTTTTGTGAATCACAACAGTATATCATCACCATCATCATCATTTCGGCCGAAAGACGTCCACTGCTGGAAATAAATGCCACAACGTCTGTTCTTGAGCGACGAAGGTCGCCCGAACACCTTGTGGAGGGTCTGCCTATTGTGCGTCTTCCGGTTCGCGGTCGCCACTAGAGAACTTTTTGGCTCCAGTGACCATCTGTTCTTTTTTCAACTGTACATGCTTTCTTAACATTAGAAGCAGCAATGGTTTTCGTATAATGTCGCAGTTCGACAACTTTGTGGGAGATCTGCCTACTCTGTAAATTAACTTTTTTAATGCTCCTTTGATTTTATTCACAGAATCCCTAGATGAACTGGAAGCCCTTATAGCTCCGTTGTTCTCAACAGTAAGGGACAATTCAGTCATAGCACCGACGTGGCCCGACCACCCTTTCCCTCCGGAATTTAGACGAAAAAGGGCCTATTGTACTCCAGTGAAGGATTTACGATCATTGTCAGTGGACTTCCCTGCGCCTGACACTAGGAAATATTACAAGAGTGAGGTCAGTAGACTGTCAGTCTTGTCCTTCAATCAATCAATCAGAATATTTAGCTTAGTATTTTTAATAGATGAACAGGCTTTGTTTATTTCAATAGTATTTATCTAAGATTTTGTTCTGTACTGTAGCTGTGTGTTTAAAATAAAATAATTTGAAATGAACTAAATGAATTTAATTTAATTTAAAACAAAGAACTTAATCTATACCAATATTATAAAGAGGAAAGATTTGTTTGTTTGTTTGTTTGTTTGTTTGTAACGAATAGGCTCCGGAAATACTGAACCGATTTGAAAAATTCTTTCACTGGTAGGAAGCTACATTAACCCCGAGTGTCATAGGCTATATTAGATTTTCAAAAAAATTAGGGATCCTTACCTAAACTCAAATAATGTAACCCAAGGTGCAATATTTTTTCCGTTGTTTACATATTTTGACAGCTGGTGGTTTGTTGTTGTTGTTTGTTTTTTTATCAAGCCCATTCTGGGCAGGCAAAAGAACATAGTCTATAGAGCCAAGTCTTTTGTAGTATCTTATATTCTATGGCGTAACGAAGTAAGCCGGGAAAGCTCGTTTTAAATAAAGTTTATAATTATTGTCATAAGTTTTCTTTTTTCGAATGTTCTGCTCAACTTTAAATTTTTTTTTCTTTTAGAAGAATTTTATTATAATAGCAAAAATAAAAAAACTATGATATTGGTCCAGGCGTTCACTGCCTTTCCTGTTTAAATGTCTTAATTTTCTTGTATACGAACGAACCCTACAAAGTAGGAATCAATCATAAAAATAATGAATAAAAAAATTGGTTCAGCCGTTCTCCCGATATGTGGTACAAGCCGCGCAGATAAAGAAAAGATTTGAAAATGGCGGCCAAACGCATGCTATCTCGCGTATATTAGTATGAGAGAAGAGTTAAGAAGAGAGACAGCCCATACAACGGCCGCCATTTTGAGACCTTTTCTTTATGTGCGCATGTTATAACCAGGAGAAATAAGGACTCATTTTTATTTATATATTTTTTTCAGCCGGCTCATTATTTGACACATCTTTTGGGCCACGAAGGGCCAGGCAGCTTGCTATCTCTGCTCAAAGAAAAGGGATGGTGCAATAGGTGAGAGAGAGAATGATAATATATTTTTATTTTGTATGCCTATAGATGTGTTTTTGTGCCAAATAAATAATACTTATTCTTATTCTCAAACAGTATTTTTTCAGTTCCAAGATTTTGCGCATTTTCAGAAGAAAAAAAACTTGAACTGAACTTTCCTTTAGTCCAACCAAACACTCCCTTAAACTATGTCTAATTACTTATATATATTTATTTTTATTTTAATAAAAAGTTTAGTTGGTGGAACGAGAATTGGGGCCCGCGGGTTCGCGTTTTTCGGAGTCCAGGTCGATTTGACAGAAGACGGGATCAAACACTGTGACGACATTGTCACTATGGTTTTTCAGGTATTTTTACATTCTATATCTATGCGCCGTGGCTCAGTTGGCAGTGATGTGGACTGAGTAAACGTGTGCACCCGGGTTCGATTGCCGGGCGGGGCGAAATGATGAATATCGATGTTTGTTTCCGGTCTGGGTGTGATGTTTGTCTCTGTGTGTGTTTCGGGCACCCTAGATACAGGTTCTTCCCAGTTAGGAGCTCTGAGTGTGATGTGTTATTTTTATTATTATTATGTTTCTCAATACTCTTCGGTATCACGGGATGGAGCCCGGTCCTTTGAGAAGCGTGCGAGGGGACGAATCCAACTCGTAGAGGCCCTTTCGAGAGTTTTGCTTATTATTATCTATAGTTCAGTAGTTCTCAAAGTGGTCAAGATGTACCCGCATTTTTTTTGTAACGGGGGGAAATGCCTATCGCGTCGGGGGTTTGTGGGGCTCGCACCCACTAAAACCCCCCGGCGGCCGTCTTGGCGCTTTTGGGAAGAACCCCGGGAACCACGCATTATAGCGTCCGAAGTCCTTCCCACGCTCAGCTGCTATCAGCTTCGTTCTCTGGAAGGGCATAGTCACTATGTACTTTCTTATATTAAGGGGCGAAACGTTGCGATTCTAGCGCCACTTCGATAAATAATTAATATCTTCTAAACCATGGCCGAAATATGCGCCTTTGACTCCCTAGATAATCTAGCTTAAAAATTTTTACGGCCCTGTTGTCATGTGTAGCTTTCAGGTTCAAAATCTAAGAAAAAAAAAACCGTTTGTTGCCTAAAGTGGCCACTTTAGTTTCGTAAAAGAATATTTCTTAGATCATTATCCTAAAAGCTACACAACTGAGCCTTAAAAAATCTAAGCAAGATTATCTAGGGGGTCAAAGGCGCATATTCGTGACTTCGGCCATGGTTAAGAATATATTAATTAATTATTTATCGAAGTGGCGCTAGCGCGATACTAGTATCGCACCGTTTCGCCCCTTAATATTAGAAACCATAAATCGAAATCCCAATAATTTCTTTTTTACAAAAAAGGAACCCGCCTTCAATCAATTGACACGTACAGTGGCGGACATGGGCGGCGTAACACTTCCGGTTTTGCTGTATTGCAAAATAGCTCTTGTTCTTTGGTAATACAGTCTTGGGCTGACGAAACCACAGACAAATCTGTTACGGCCTCCTAGTCCGCCACTGTACATCAATTAAAAACTTTCTAATTTCTGAAGTCGGTTAAAATAGGTACTAAACCTTCTCCTGAATGTAACAAATACTTCTGTGAAAACCGCATCAAAATCGGTTCAGCCAAACTCGAGATAATCGCGGACAAACATACATACATACAGGTCAAACTGATAACCTCTTTTTTTGAAGTCGGTTAAAAAAAAATCAAGTGTTTTTTTTTTTGCAGTACATAGCAATGGTGCGTCAGAATGGCCCCCAAAGGTGGATATGGGAGGAGCAGCGGGACCTTATGAATATGGAGTTCAGATTCAAAGACGCCCAGGAGCCGAGGTCGACGGTCACCGGGCACGTTCATCTTATGCAGGTGAGGTGTGGTGGAGTGTGGGGAGATATGGTGGTAAAGTAAAAAAAGTAAAAATTGATTTATTCAATATAGGATACAAGATATCGCTTATTGAAAGTCAATTAGACTACATCCTAATATAATCGCTATTGATACCTTATATGGTAAAGTATCCTATACTGTGAGAGGCGAGGTAGTTCAGGGTGCCCATCAATTGGCTCAGGCAAACAAATGTTAAGTGTGGGGAGATATGGTGGGATATGGTCGTTTGTGGTAGGGTTCTGTGACAGGTTTACATTTTAAATTTAATCTGTTCTAGTGAGCATTCTGATAAATCAAATAAAGCAGCATCGCAAGACTTATCTCACTCACACAAGCATGATACGCGTGCACGTACACGAGTTTCGGCTGAGAGCGAAGCAGCGAAGCAACGCGCTTTTTTCTATGAACTGTCCGAGGTGTGGTATCTGTTTCGGGCACCCTAGATTATTATTATTAATATGTTTATTCGGAGAAAAAACAGATATTAGAAACAAATTAATAATTAGATGATTCAGTTACATTGTTGTCGTGTCTTTATATCCTTACCATTCTCACTAGCGGCGAGCGCGCTGGCCGAGTTCACTGATTACGTTAACGGGTGCCTGGACGGCGGGAATCAGGTTGGGGCTCTGTTCATAGACTACAAAAAAGCTTTTGATACTCTTGATCACGATCAGCTGTTACTAGCGATAAATGAATGTGGTATCAGAGGCCCTACTAATAACTGGTTCCGGAGCTATCTACGGAACAGGGCCCCTTTTAACGTCTATCAGTGGCACTCGAGGTCCCGAGGCAGCGGTGACCAGCGGAGTCCCGACTGGATCAGTCTACGGACCTGTGGGTTACTTAATGCACGTTAATAGTGTATGTAATGTTATAGATACATGTAAGGTGTTTATGTATGCTGATGACATGTGTTTACTATATTCATCTAAAAATATTAAGGAAATCATTACTAATTTACAACAGAATTTTGATAATATTACAAAATGGGCTCATGATAATGGCATTATAATAAATTTTGCTAAAACGAAGGGTATGCACATATATTCTCCTTATAATAAGTTAGCTAAGTCCGTCCCTGCATCTTCGTTAACTATTGTCGTGCATTCATACGAATGTTTACACAATGACGGCTCAACTTGTACTTGTCAACGAATTGAATTTGTAACTAGCTTTAAATACTTAGGTGTGATAATAGACTGTAATATGAATTGGAAGTTACATGTCAATGATGTATGCAGGAGGCTCAGGAGCGTACTAGGCAAGTTTTACCACCTAAGCACAGTTCTAAATAAAAAATCTATGTACATGGTCTATTATGCACTGGCTGACTCCGTAATTGGTTACGGTTTGAGTTCTTATGGCAGAACCTTTAAAACCTATCTAGACCAAATAAAAAAATTACAAATTCGTCTCATTAAGTATCTGGTAAGTAGAAAAGTTAAGAACAAATGTAATGGAGATTACGACAAATTATTTCCTATATGTAAGATACTTCCTATAATTACTAAAGTAAGTTATGTCATAGCGATAGAACAGTATTATAAAGATGATTACAAGATTCCAAAAACTAGTCGTTATCAGCTAAGATCTGTTAAGCAGGGATTGTTTATGAAACCTAAAGTACAAAACTATTATGGTCAACGGACAAGATCTTATTTAGTGCCATCTTTGTTTAATAAAATTGCATTGTTACGAGATAGTGATAAAACTGCAAAAAAGATGTGCAAGCAAACGCTCAAGAAAAATTTAAAACAATGTTTGTTAGATAATCTTAAGAAACTGTAATATAAGCATAAGTATGTAATTTAACTTTACACTCATCATTTTGTTGTTATGTTTAATCATAAGTTAACTGATATTTGTAAAGAGTGCTCCGCCAACAAACTGTGTGAACAGTTTGGCGAACTTATGTTTAAAAAGTATTGTAACTTATGGCCAAATAAAGTATTTAAAAAAAAAAAAAAAACTAATCAATATATATAAAACTCTTCCGTTACTGACTGACTGACAGACTGACTGACTGACAGACTGACTGACAGACTGACTGACTGACTGACTGACTGACTGACTGACTTACTGACAGACAACGCAGAGCCGAAACTACTGGGCGTAGCGGGCTGAAATTTTGCATGTAGGTTCCTTAGGGAGTGTAGGTGAGCACTAAGAAGGGATTTCCCGAAATTCCCACGGGAACGGAAAAAAACAGGAATTTTGTGTTTATAAGAAAATATCTGAAAGAAAGAAGAGAAAAACCGCGGGGCAGCCTCTAGTCAATATACAGGGTGTTTCTGACAAGGCGGTAATAAATCAAAGGAGGGCTTCTGCTCGCCATACCTAACAACTTTCCCAAAGCAACATGGGTCGAAATCTCAAAACAAAAATCAGCCGTCCCGTACATTGACCCCGTCAGCTGATCGAACCAATGTATGGAACAGCTGTTATTTTTTTTGAGATTTTGACCCATGTTGCTTTGGGAAAGTTGTTAGTTATAGTGAGCAGAATCCCTCCTTTGATTTATTACCGCCTTGTCAGAAACACCCAGTATATAAAACTCTTCCGTTACTGACTGACTGACTGACAGACAACGCAGAGCCGAAACTACTGGGCGTAGCGGGCTGAAATTTTGCATGTAGGTTCCTTAGGGAGTGTAGGTGAGCACTAAGAAGGGATTTCCCGAAATTCCCACGGGAACGGAAAAAAACAGGAATTTTGTGTTTATAAGAAAATATCTGAAAGAAAGAAGAGAAAAACCGCGGGGCAGCCTCTAGTCAATATACAGGGTGTTTCTGACAAGGCGGTAATAAATCAAAGGAGGGCTTCTGCTCGCCATACCTAACAACTTTCCCAAAGCAACATGGGTCGAAATCTCAAAACAAAAATCAGCCGTCCCGTACATTGACCCCGTCAGCTGATCGAACCAATGTATGGAACAGCTGTTATTTTTTTTGAGATTTTGACCCATGTTGCTTTGGGAAAGTTGTTAGTTATAGTGAGCAGAATCCCTCCTTTGATTTATTACCGCCTTGTCAGAAACACCCAGTATATAAAACTCTTCCGTTACTGACTGACTGACTGACAGACAACGCAGAGCCGAAACTACTGGGCGTAGCGGGCTGAAATTTTGCATGTAGGTTCCTTAGGGAGTGTAGGTGAGCACTATGAAGGGATTTCCCGAAATTCTCACGGGAACGGGAAAAAACGGAATTTTGTGTTTATAAGAAATCTGCGCGGGAAAAACCGCGGGGCAGCCTTTAGTATAATGTAATGTTTTAAGGGTAACTTAACTATTGCTTACATCACATGCATGCATAAAGGTTCTTGCTGACCCCTAGTTAGGGATCTGGGTTATTATATTGATGTTTTATTATTATTTTCCCAGGAGTTTCCAATGGAAGATGTACTAAGCGCGTACTACCTGATGACGGAGTGGAGGCCGGACCTAATTGAGGAGCTTTTGTCTCTGCTTACACCAGAAAACGTTAGGATCGCTATCGTTGCCAAGTTAGTCAAAGTCAAAGTCATTACTATTTTTTACTACTAATACTATAAATGCAAAAGTTTATGAGGATGTGTGGATGTTTGTTTCAATTTCACGCAAAACTTCTGATCGGAATTTGATGAAACTTTGTAGAACGATAGATTAGATAATAAATTTTGTAAATAGGCTTTATTGGGTTATTATTGTTTTCAGGTGTTTTGAAGATAAATGTACTCAGGTCGAGCCCTGGTATGGTACTAAATATCTTCAAGAAAATATCGACACGGAAAAGATTAAGGCAAGTAATGAATTCATTAATTCTTATTAATTAGTTTTTAACCGACTTCAAAAAAGCAGGTTATCAGTTTGACCGGTATGTAAGTATGTATGTTTGTATGTATCTATGTATGTTTGTATGTATGTATGTATGTATGTATGTATGTTTGTTTGTATGTATGTATGTTTGTTTGTATGCATGTATGTATGTTTGTCCGCGATTATCTCGCGTTTGGCTGAACCGATTTTGATGCGGTTTTTTAGAAATATATTAGTTACATTCAGAAGAAAGTTTTAGTGCCTATTTTTAACCGACTTGGAAAAAGAGGAAGCTCTCAGATTATGTATTTGTCAGTTTTTTGAAGGCGGGTCTCTTTTTGTAATAAAAGAAATTATTATACTTTGAATATTCAGTTGAGTTGGTTGTAAGGTTGGAATTTTGTAACGCCACCTGTAGAGAAAGTACTTTTAATTTTGGAGATAGAATGTTTACTAAAAGAAAATATTCCTTTGATTTTAAAAAGAAAGAAAAATATATATATACAATTTTTCAAAATTTCATTGCCACATCCGGGAATCGAACTGGCAAAAAATTGCATTCTCTATTTTAATGGCATAGAGCGATAAGCTCAACCATAAGGATTAAATCTCTTTAAAATTTTTGGTAAATTAAATGAAAAGAAAACCATGAAATCTTAACTTAAAGGTCAAGTCCAGCAGTGGGACAATATGGGCGAATAATAATAATTTTATTATTTCTCTCCCCAAAAGGAATGGCAGTCAGTGAAGCCACATCCCTCCCTTCACCTTCCACTCCCTAACGAGTTCATCCCCTCCCGTCTAACCCTCGAAAATCCCCCACCAACCCTTTCTACGCCCGACGCAGTACCCCCCATTATAGTGAGGGATTCCCCCCTTTTAAGATTGTGGTTCAAGCCGGACAAGCACTTTGGTTTGCCCAAATGTGTCGCTACTTTTGATTTGTTAAGGTAAGATTTTTCATTTTATTTTAATTCATCATTTTAACCACAGCTTAATAAATAGTGCTACATACAGTACGGGTACTCCCTGCCTCCCTCAGGGAGTGCGGCCCGCGCTCGGTTACCTCTCAGTGACGCTCAGTACAAATGAAGCGTCGCACGTCTCATCTCACTCACACAAGCATGATACGCGTGCACGTACACGAGTTTCGGCAGTGCGCGAAGCAACGCGCTTTTTTCTATTAAGGTGGTAACTCTCGCTATGGCGCGAAATTCAAATTTTTTCGTGTTTTTTATTTATTCTGGCGAAAGTATACATTTTTAATAAAGTTTAAATAAATTCGCGTATGTAAAAAACCATCTCCCATATTGTAATACAACGTTTTTTTGAAGACAGACCTACTGATTTTGAGCCTAAGGACATAAAGGCCAAAAATCAAGTTAGGTTCAAATCCTTTTCAGTTACTGACTGACTGACTGACTGACTGACTGACTGACTGACTGACTGACTGACTGACTGACTGACTGACTGACTGACTGACTGACTGACTGACTGACTGACTGACTGACTGACTGACTGACTGACTGACTGACTGACTGACTGACTGACTGACTGACTGACTGACTGACTGACTGACTGACTGACTGACTGACTGACTGACTGACTGACTGACTGACTGACTGACTGACTGACTGACTGACTGACTGACTGACTGACTGACTGACTGACTGACTGACTGACTGACTGACTGACTGACTGACTGACTGACTGACTGACTGACTGACTGACAGACAACGCAGAGCCGAAACTACTGGGAGTACAAAGCTGAAATTTGGCATGTAGGTTCCTTAGGGAGTGTAGGTGAGCACTAAGAAAGGATTCCCCGAAATTCCCACGGGAACGGGAAAAAACGGGATTTTTGTGTTTATGAGAAATCTGCGCGGGAAAAGCCGCGGGGCAGCTTCTAGTACTACTAATATAATTGTAAAAGCAAAAGTTTGTCTGAATGTTGGTATGTTTTATTTTCTCCATTTTTGAGCAAAATCCTAATATCTATCTGATTTTAACGCAACCTTTCTATCTTATTCGAAATTTTTGTGTATTTTATTTTGGCAATGAATGTGTTTTAATCTTATTATAATAATAGTCGACCCGGCGAACTTCGTGCCGCTTAATCTTTATGGTATTTTGTGCATTTGTAATACATATAAACCTTCCTCTTGCATTACTCTTATTAAAACAACCGCATTAAAATCCGATCCATAGTTTTCAAGATAAAAGCATGAGTAGGGACAGTCGCGAGAAGCGACTTTGTTTTATGCTATGTATTGATTATTTGTATTTCAGTCCCCTAGCATACGCCGAGCCTCTGAACTGTAACCTGACGTCACTATGGGCTCTTCTCTTGAGGGATTCGCTGCAACAATACGTTTACGCTGCTGAACTGGCCGGCCTCAGAATGGCTATTGGGAACGCCAAATATGGCCTCACGGTTAGTCCTAATTTTAACCCCCGAAAGAAAAATTCAGAGAGGGGTGTTATAATTTTAAAGTGTGTATCTGTCTGTCTGTATGTCTGTCTGTCTGTCTGTCTGTCTATGGCATCGTAGAGCCCAAACGGCTGAACCGATTTTCGTTTAGTTTTTTTTTGTATCATAGATAATTTCAGGCCGATGTTCTTAGCCATGTCTGATGAAGATCTGATCAGCGGTTTGAAGATGATCAGCTCTTGAATAATGGATGAGAGGATCTAACTAGCTTCCTTATGTCCGATCGATTTCTGAAATTTGGTACCATATTACATCTATGTTACAGAAAGTATTTGGTAGGGTAACCATGACCTGATCTGCCGTTTGAAGATGATCAGCTCTTGAATAATGGATGAGAGGATCTAACCACCTTCCATTTGACCTATCAATAAAAAATTTGGTACAGTGTTACTTCAATGATATTGAAAGTATATGTTAAGGTAACCATGATATTTTTAAGATGATTAGCTCTAGTTCTACTTAAGTTGATGAGAGGTCTGACTGGGTCGGGGGTTTTTAAATTTGAGTTATTATACATGGTTACTTTTTTAACCGACTTCAAAAAAAGGAGGTTATCAGTTTGAACTGTATGTTTGTATATATGTATGTTTGTTGGCGATTATTTTGAGTTTGGCTGAATCGACTTTGATACGTTTTTTTACAAAATTAATTGTTAAATTCAGGAGAAGATTTAACTGACTTCAGAAAGAGGGAGTTCTCAGTTTTATGTACGTGTAAATTTATTGAAGGTGGGTCTCTTTTTTTTTAAAACAAATTATTTTCCATAGATATCTGTCGAAGGCTACGATGACAAGCAGCACGTGCTGCTGGACAAGATAATGGATCACGTGGTCAATTTCAAAACTGACCCGAAGCGATTTGAAATTATGAAGGAGAGTCATATTAGGGCTATAAAGTAAGTGAACATAGACACGGCATTAGCACAACCGCAAGGACAGAGGTCAGAGGTCGAAAGACGAAAAAATTGAGGAAGTTTTGCCATACAAATATTATAATGAGGAAAATAAGAGCTGTCGGTGGAGATATTCAGCACATGCTGAGTCAGTGCCATTTCACGATAGCTGCAACACACATAATTTTATTTACTTTGCTTTACTTTGTATTTTTTTAAGTTTTTGATTCCAAAGTAATGAATAATAATAATGACGCATCACACTCAGAGCCCCTGACTAGGAAGAAGCTGTATCTAGGGTTCCAGAATCATATACAGAGGCAAACATTACACCCAGACCGGGAAACAAGCATCGATATTCATCATAACAATGTTCACCCCGCCGGGAATCGAACCCAGTTGCTCTCGCGTCTCAGTCCACATCACTGCTAACTGAGCTACGGAGCAGTCAAATGATGAATGATGATGCTTGAGTTGATGATGATGATGAGTTGATGATGATGAGTTGATGATGATGAGTTGATGATGATGAGTTGATGATGATGATGGTGGTGGTGTCAGGAACTTCGAGGCGGAGCAGCCGTACCAGCACGCGGTGTACCAGCTCGCGCTCAGCCTGTGCGACACCGTGTGGACCAAGGCTCAGCTCGTGGACGCCGCACGGGGTGAGACCTACGAACAACAATACTCAGGAAGCGTAACTCTCCTACAAAACCGCTTCGAGTTTAGTTTCACTTACGCACACAAACTAACTCCTATTGCAACAAACACTCACACATTCTCATAGACAAAGCTTGCTCGCTTTTTGGCGCTTAGCACGCGTCTGTCGACACGGGGCGTCGAGCTACTAGGAACTAACGCGGCATCATGTCCGTAATTAGTGCCCCGCCTACTGCGTCATCTATTGCCATTGGCCTATTTTATTGGGCTATTTACGTTTCCAGAGTTTTTATTGTTAGTAGGCTACGAACAACAATACTCAGGAAGCGTAACTCTCCAACAAAACCGCTTCGATTTTAGTTTCACTTACGCACACAAACTAACTCCTATTGCAACAAACACTCACACAGTCTCATAGACAAGCTTGCACGCTATTGGCCGCTTCGCTCGCGTCTGTCGACAAAGCGGCGAGCTAGCCCCCCTGCTTTTGACTGGTACATGAGCATTTCTACAAAGTGAACAGATTTGTCTGACTTCGGTGGCATTTTTTTTATTTTGACCTAGAGACTTCATAATTAAAAACCATGCAAAAGAGCTTATTCTGTATTCAAATATTGATTTGGCCCACTTCAAAAGATAACAGTTTCCAAAAAAACTGACCTCGAATATTTTGTCTCCATCGAAATCAGAAAAATTACCCACCGAATCACAATTTTGCCACTGAAATCAGAAATCTATCCACCGAAAGCACAATCCCATACAATGTATCATCTAAATTTTATATTAATTTTTATTTACACAGTATTTAGTTGTACAGTGTTGCGTGTTTCATATTTTTAGTGTCATTTGGTGACAGAGTTTTCGGATACTACTTTGAACTCTGGATATTTCCAAGAAGAGCTTTAAGAATTACAAATGTTTAAAAATAATTAAAAGTATATCTGAAAATATTTACCTGAATTTTGTATTAACTTTACTGTTATTAAATACTCAATAATAAATAAGTACACTCTCATACCAAATTAAAGTTTAATAAATTTCATTAGTCATAATAATAAGACTAACTTTTACGTCTGGCCATTCAGAGGGGTAACGCAGCCAGCCTGCTAGGCACCGTACCTTCCGGTGGCAGTGATTTTGAGGCCATTTTTTATTTGTAAATATTTATTTAGTTTATTTAAGTTAATAAGTTTAAAAATATCTTGTGTTGTTAATAATTATTCAACTTTTAGGTATTTATTTTAAACATTAAGTAATATAAGTATAATAACAATAACGATAATTTACTTTTTTTTTGTTGATTCAAATGCAAGCTTTTGTATACATAAATTCAGTACATATTATAACACAAAGTCGCTTGAGCGGGAAGCTTCTGTAAGTATGCTTAAATAGTTAAACTACTCAACGGATTTTGATGCTTTTTTTTATAGATAGAGTTATTCAAGAGGAAGGTATAAAGAAGGTACATGCATAACATAGAAATATTTTAGACGTTACAAAGTTCGCCGGGTAAAATAATAATAGTAAAACCCCCTTGACTCAACTCGGTACAGCGCTATGCCGATTTTCAATACTACCCTCCGAAAAAATTAAGTCAGAGAAAAAAAAAACAAAAAATGGTACGAAGTTAAATGCATTTTGTGTACAATCAATGATTATATACAACAAATAAGTATTTTTATGACAAAAATGTGAAATATGAGCTATTTTAGCACGCGTTCAAAGTAAAAATCTGATTTTGGTGGATGTTTTTTTGACTTCGGTGTTTAAAAATCCACCGAAAACCACCGATATCAAAATCAGCGAAATCACAAAAGAGTACAAATAAAAATTTAACTCGGAATTAAATTACAGCATAACAATCATCTGTACATCAAATAATACCAACCCAATGGCGAGTGCATGGCACTAGTTGAAAGTTAACTATTTCTTACGGTTAGAAAAAAAATACCTACACCGAATTCAGGACTGAGGGGTACCCAAAACCACCGCGTGTCACAATTATCCTGAAAATAATTACTGAAATGTCGGCGGGGCACGGATTTCAGGCTCGCGGCGTGTAGGCCAAGACTGAATCAAGCTGCAGAGTACTTCAGATAGTTCAAAAAATTAACTACTATGGTTGTGGGTGATGATTTGTAAACACCACCGAAATCAGGGAGAATTCCAGGACGCTCATTCAGATTGGTGTATTATAAAAAATATAGAAGTTTTTGGTTTCTTTTGGTAACTACAGCCTCAATATACTCATCGCCAAGGCGTGAATATATATAAATTAATCAAATATCACTTCATTACTTTGTAACAAGTGACTCTTTCATGAATTTCGGCAACAGGACACCCCACCGATATCAGGTTTTATGACTTTCGGATTTTTTTTTCTGGTATTTATATTAAATTTTCAGAAATGTTTCTATGCTCTCCAACTGCGTACCCATACATAGTTGTGGCTGAAATAATTTGAGCAGCCTACTTCGTTGGCGTATATTTTATTTTCAAATTGCCACTGAATTTTGCCCGTCCGTAGAAATGCCCACATATTATCGCTACTACAAATGGTCCGTCATGCTGCGGGCGGCTGGACTGCGTAACAATTTTTGATACCAAAATTAACTAAATTGGAAAGCCGTTCTCTAGTTTTATCGAGACAAACGAGATACAATTAGAACGTTTCTTTTAACGCTATTTAGTAGTAAAATGCAACACCAAATTGGGCAAGTAATTTTATTTATATCTGACTTCTGTTTAAATTTCATTATAATTTTTTTTTTCGTTCGAACAATCGACAAAGTATAAGGAATCTAACTAAACAAATCGGTGTAGCCGTTCTGTCATGAGTTCAGTAGGTTAAGCGTGACTGCGTAACACACACAGACAGACATAGTTTCGCATCAACAATGTTAACAAGTATCGATTTTTCCTCAGATATGAAGCCAGAAGACTTAGACGACTACGTGCAAAGGTTTATACGCAAAATACACATCGAAGGACTGATGTATGGGAACATGACGCGCGAGCGGGCGCTCAGTGTAGCCGACAATATTGAGAGCAAGTGAGTTTATTATTTACTAAAGGCTGCCCCGCGGTCTCTCCCGCGCAGATTTCTCATAAACACAAAAATCCCGTTTTTTTTCCGGTTCCCGTGGGAACTTCGGAAAATCCCTTCTTAATGCTCACTTACACTCCCTAAGGAACCCACGTGCAAAATTTCAGCCCGCTACGCCCAGTAGTTACGGCTCTGCGTTGTCTGTCAGTCAGTCAGTAACGGAAGAGTTTTATATATATTGATGTCTTCAAGTGTTGCAACGAAGGACGCTGCTGCCCTTCGCATGTTCCCTTAGTCGCCTTTTACGACACCTTAAGGGGCGAAACGGTGCTATGCTAGCGCCACTTAGATAGATAATTAATCAATATATATAAAACTCTTCCGTTAGGCTACGAACGCACAGGCGGTTTTTTGCCGCGCGGATTTTATGTAACATACTGAATCCTATGAAGTGTGCGCACCAGCGGATAAAAAACCGCGCGGTTAAAAATCCGCTGTCGCGGTTTTATTTTCGCGCGGCTAAAAATTCGCCTGTACCTTCGTGGCCTATGAATAAGGTTGAAAATGAAATAACAACCTTTAAAACCGCGCGGAAATAAAACAGCATCAGCGGATTTTTATCCGCGCGGTTTGTTGCCGCGCGGATAAAAATCCGCCTGAGCGTTCGAAGCCTTACTGACTGACTGACTGACAGACAACACAGAGCCAAAACTACTGGGCGTAGCGGGCTGAAATTTTGCACGTGGGTTCCTTGGGGAGTGTAGGGGAGCACTAAGGAATGAATTCCCGAAATTCCCACGGGAACGGGAAAAAAACGGGATTTTCGTGTCAGTGAGAAAAATGCGCGGGTGAAACCGCGGGGCAGCCTCTAGTATCTTCTAAACTAGCAGTAATCAGTATTCCCCTAGAATCTAGGGTAGGCTACATCATCTAGGGCCTAGCTACAAAATGTTGCTATAGACGGCCACTATTGTCAACAATCAACAATCAGTAGTTTTATTGTGTCTTTAACCTAAACTAAAAGATACACAACAATGCCCTAAAAATACTAGGCTGCATTATCTAGCTAGTGGAATACTGTTCCTCATTTTTGATATTTGCATTAATTTAGAAGATATGCATTTTTGTTGCGGGTGGCGCTACTTTAGCTGTGCTATGCCTCTTAACCCCTTGTCTGTGAGACATTCATTTTGTGGAATAAGATGGCGGATGCTATTTTTGCGCATCTGTGAGACATCCATAAAATATAAATAATTAATATCTTCTATAACCATGGCCGAAATCAAAAATATTCGTCTTTGACTCCCTTGATAATCTTGGCTCCGTTGTGTAGCTCTCAGGTTCAAGATCTAAGGAATATTCTGTTTGTTGCCTAAAGTGGCCACTTTTAGAGTTTCAAAAGCGTATATTTCTATGATCATTATCCTAAAAGCTACACAACAGATCCCTTAAAGTTATCTAAGCAAGATTATCTAGGGCTTCATTGACGCATATTTTTGATTTTGGCCATGGTTTAGAAGATATAAATTATTTCTCGGAAGTGGCGCTAGTGTGGCCCGTTCAGCGATGGTTTATACCAAAGAGACGTGGCACGGTCAGTCTGTCAGACATTCATGATTCATCATTTTTGTGTATTTTATTTCCGCAGGTTACCGAAGAATGGAACTCCCTTGCTAGCACAGCAATTGTTACTGTACAGAGAAGTCGAACTAGATAAAGGTTTGTATATTTTTTCGAATTTGTAGTGTCGCGGAGATCCCCTAGAATGTCTTCTTTTATTTTGCTTCCCGTATTCACTTTAACCTCCCTGCCCCAAGCTAAACACGTGAAATTAATTAATTCACCTTTTATTTAATAGAACACAAAATAGGATGACTAAGTGACGCCAATCCACACACAAGAAGGAAGTGTTGCTATCATAAAAATCGTACAACCACAAACGGTTGCGTTCAGTTACCACACTCTTCCCCACTTAAATAAAAATGAAAACATTATTCCTATTACTGTTATTCTACAGGATATTTAACAATTATTATTATCTTAGCTCTACCTTAAGGTAAGCAAGTGTACTAATTGAGCTCTGCATTTTATAAGTACACAAATAAGTTTACTTAACTTTACATTCTAAGAAAAATATAAAGTGGAAGTAATATTAACTAACTTCACTTAGCCCTACGACAACTGTCTTTGGATCAGCTAAGCCACTAAGTGAAGTCAATAATAAATAACAGAAAAAGTACACAATAGTAAGAAACATATTTTTATAAAATAATAGTAATAATGAGGTACCTTTGTACTTCCACTTAGCCCTACGACGACCGTCTTGGAATCAGCATTTAGCCACTAAGTGAAAGCAGAAGGTATTACTAAAATAATACCTATTATAAATTTAAGGCTTGGTGGTTCAAAAATTTGTGTTTTTGAGATTTTTTTAAACAATCTGAGACATACAAAATTGATGTCTTCATTCTGAAAAAAATATATGTGTTAGTTAAGGATCTAATCTAGTCATCATACTAAAGGGAAATAGGATCTAATTAATTTTAGTTGATAGAAAAAAATCTCAAAGTTACCCCTTTTTGTTCCGTTTTTTCCATTTTATTTTTAAACCGCTGATTGTTTTTATTTGATTTTTGGAATGAAAATTGCTGACCTTAAATTTTAGACATACTACTATAGTAAGAATTTTTAAGTTTAACGAAAAGACAAAAAACCAGCAAAAACTAAAAAAAAACATCGTTTTCGCGCGGTCCGATGCCATGCCGCGCCGCTCCCTACCCCGTCAGTACCCTTGTGGCCACGGCCGAGGCCGGTTCTGTGTCAAATTTTTGTTTTCGCGCTCTCGTATTTCGTTTTATTTTTATTCAAATGTAAACAAAATTTGACAACAGATGTCAAAACAATGAACCATAACATCTGATTAGGATCTGTATGGAGCTGAAAGAAACCAATTTTGATACCGATATTACATTTATAAAACCGTCGCATTACAAACTTACCTTTTTTATTCCCACAAATAAAACTTAAATCATAGGTTACTTATTATATAGTTATATCATATCTTTGTTAGTTCTGTGGCGCCGATAACACAATATTAATATTACATTAGCACAATATTACGTGGTATACTTACTCAAATTACTTTAAGAAGGCAGTAATTTATGTCTTAATAGAAAATGTTTCCTTTTTATTTAACGCTTTTCGGTTTTTTCGGCTGTTTAATTTTTTGATGAAAAGATTTTATTTTTTGCTTTTCAGTTTAATTTTAAGGAATTCCCCCCCCCCTCACTTCAAGGTTCACCTTCACCTCAAATCACCCTCCAAACGCTGGTCTCACACCCCTGAAGGTGGTCAGACGACCTGGTAAAGGTTGCGGCCTATGTCCAGCAGTGGACGCTATCGTGTGAGATCGGCTGCTTAAAATCAAAACCTAGTAACTCGTTTTAACAAAAATATTCAGGAGAGCCAAAAAACGGGTCGACCACTTTAATTCGTTGCCCCGAAGAAACCAGACGCAATAGCGATTTTGGTGTTTGACCAAAAGTTTGACTATATTGTTGACTATAGTCACACTTAAATCGATCCCACTATTTTTTTTTTTTTAATTTACCCAAATATGACAATGAAAACAATTTCAAAACAGAGTATTTCACACTTAGTTAATTAACTAAGTGTGAAATACTATGTTTTGAAATACAATCTCTGAGTTAATTCTCTACTTTTTAAAGCAATTTATATTTTTAGTTGTACGTTTCGAATGAAAAATGTTATTTTTTGAAGTGCATTCATTTAAAAGTTATACAAATGATTTATTTGTGGCAGAATTAAGTTTTGTTTACTATTTGGTTACGACTCGTGGTTAATTCAGCCAAATTTGTATACTGTTTTTGTAACTTACTAAATTCCATCAAAATTTGATTGATTTTATAATCGGCGCCAAATTCAAAACATAGTAAGTCAGCTTTCAAATTCATAACCTAGTAAGTCGGTTGAGTTGCTAGGTTTTTTTATTTGTAATCCGACATGCGCTATGTTAAGAATATGTACTTCATGGAAATTTCAATAACTTTTCCAAATTGGGTAGACTTAAATTAAATTTTATTTTTAAAATTACGTAAGAAACTGGGTGTTTTAAGGTTCATATCAAATCTATACCGCCTAGTAAGTCGAAAAATGACAAAAATGGTTTTTTTGCAAAAACACCAGTTACTAGGTTTTGAATTTGGGCAGCCGAGATGATGATGATGATTATTATTATATTAGTCGGCGAGGCGCTTCTCCAGAAGTCCCCCAGAGTCCTCCAGAAGAAGGCAGGTAGTCGCCACTTACAATGGAACTGGTGGGGCGAGTGTTGAAAATTTTGCGGTTTTTGTAATCCAATCGTCGTAGGTCGCCAATTTAGAGAACTCCTATGTCCGCCCGCCTGCAGTAGAAATAACTCCAGAGGTTGAAGAAGGGATGATATATTTACACATGGTTAGGTACACTATTTACAAGAAAATGAATGCATGTTAATGTGTACAGCGGCTGAGATGTACTACCTAGCGCACGCAGGGCGTTGCGCGAGGCGTCGTGCGGGGCGTGCTGCGCCCAAATCAAATGTATAGCAATAGTATGAGACCGTTTACGGAGACGCGCATAGGCCTATGTTCGATATCGTATAAGGAAACGCGTCGGCTCCCGCGGCGGCGCCCGCGGCGGCGGCGACCGTGGTGGCGCCTGCGTCGGAACCCACACGACATCCCGCACAACACGCCGCGTCTTCGTAAAGGAGGCCTTAGGGTGTGATTTTAGTTCCAAATAAAAAAAGTTATCAACTCAAACTATATCGTTATTTGTTTAAAATTAAAACAACCAGTGGTGTTTTATTTATATTGAGAAAACACTACAAAAAGGGTTTACTTTGATATTTATTTCTACAGAGTGAAATTCATTACATCTTGTTACTTTTTAATAACTTGTCTAAACTAAATCCTACATCTATATTTTTCAGAATTAAGAAATCTGTTTTATATTTCTCAGATGGTTTAAAAAAAACTCGTTATTACAAATACCTTACCTAAACGCAAATTCTTGTGCGCTGAAACGAAAATCGGAAAGAAAAATTGTGCGGTAGGTATAAACATCTCGATTTAACTTCGGCTTGTATGAAAAGTAATAAAATTTAAAACTGCCGCGACATTTCGCATTTCGACGCGCGCATGTCACAGCTGCGAGGGTGGGGGACCCTCATACCTAATTAGGTAAGAAGCTTCAAAGTACAGGCCGTTAACTTATTTACTAAAGTAAAATATTGTTACTATATTAATTTAACTTATAAATTTAACTTATTTACTAAAGTAAAATATTGTTACTATATTAACTGTAGGCTAGTCTACTCGTCATCAGTTATTAAGCATTTTAACATTTGATTTACATGACGTTTTATGACTCTACCTTCGACCTCTATAGAATATGTTACCCCTGGTGTTAAACAAACTTTTACCTCCCCTAGCACCCATTTTTTTGACTTGTTTCTATAATCCCTTACCATAACTTTCTCTCCAACATTAAACAATATTGAGCGGTTACCTTTATGGTACTGTTTTAGTTTTTCACAGTGCATTTCTAACTGGGCACTTACAGGTTGTGGTCTTAAAAGAGAAAATCTTGACCTGAGTTCTCGTCCAAATAAAAGCTTTGCTGGACTAACACCAGTGGTTCTATTTACACTAGTACGGTAATCAAATAGGAATATATTAACAGCATATTCTAACGAGTGCCCGCTTTCTACAATTTTTTTAACATGGCTCTTAAATGTCTGCACAAAACGCTCAGCCGCTCCATTTGTTGCCGGATAATACGGTGGGGTGAAGCTTATTTTTACACCTGTTAATGTACAGAATTCTTTAAATTCATTACTAGTCCAGGTTGTCCCGTTATCTACCACCAAATGGAGTGGATATCCTAATCTTGAATATAATTCTTTGAAAATTGTGATTGTTTTTGAAGCTGTTATATTTGACATTACAAAAGCCTCCGGCCATTTTGAGTAGCTGTCAACAATAACGAGAAACATTTTTCCAAAAATTGGGCCAAGAAAATCTGCATGTAACCTTTCCCATACTGATTTAGGGCATGGCCATGTCGATAATGGTACCTTCTCCGGAGCTTGTCTATTTTCGAGGCAAATTAAACATGACGCCGTAATATCATTTATATCTTTATCTACTGTTGGCCACCAGAAGTATGAACGTGCAACCTGTTTCATTCTGTTGGTTCCAAAATGGCTTGAATGTAGTTCATTCATTATTATATTTTGTAGGTTTTCTGGAATTATTACCCGATATCCCCATAAAAGGCACCCTTGGTCAATACTTAATTCGTTTTTTCTATCAAAGTATGGTTTATATGCGTCACCTAATTTTTTTTTATCTGGCCAACCATCAATACAATATCTCATTATTGTTGACAGCACAATATTTTTTTTTGTTTCTTCAACAATGGTTTTCCAATTTACATTCTCAAAGTTTGATAATGATATGTAATTCAAAATGCTTATTTCACTATTATCCAATAATGGATGACTATAGCAATACTTTTGTTTATCCTCCATTGGATTTCTAGATAAATAATCTGCGGGGTTGTTGCTTGTATTTATGTGACGAATGTTATAGTTAAACCCGGATAAAAAAATAGCCCAGTGCTGTAAACGTTTACATGCCATTTTAGGAATCCCTTTCTTTGGTCCGAAAATTCTTACCAATGCTGAGTTATCGGTTTCTAGTTCAAATGTTCGGCCGAATAAAAACTCATAAAATTTTGTCACTCCAAATATAATGGCATAGGCTTCTTTTTCTATTGTTGGGTATTTTATTTGTGTGTCATTTAGTTTTTTGCTGGCATATGCCACTGGTTTAACTACCCCATCACTAGTCCTCACAGATAATACAGCTGCAACCCCACAATCTGCTGCATCACATGTTAATATAATTGGTAAATTATTATTATAATGAGCTAATGTTGTTGTATTTGCCAATTGTTTTTTTATGTTAGCAAATGCAACATCACATTCTATGTTCCAATCAAATTGGTCTTTTTTTAGACAATCATATAATGGCTTTATCACCACAGCCATATTTTTAAGAAATCTATTATAATAATTAATTTTCCCCAAAAATGAGCGTAACATTTTTAAATTTACTGGCTTGGGTGACTTCAATAAGGGCTCAATATTATCTGGAATGACTTTGATACCTTCCTTTGATACATGGTATCCAAAAACTTCTAATTCTCTTGTAAAAAATTTACATTTATTAATTTTTAATTTCAGTTCAGCCTCTGCTAATCGTTCTAATACTAACCTTAATCTTCTGTTTGTTTCATCAAGGCATTTCCCTGCTATGTATATATTATCTATGTACACCATTACTCCATCCAACCCTGAAAGTAGTTGCATTATTAATCTTTGAAATGAACCTGGGCCAGTGCTCACCCCATATGGCAAATACTTGTATTTATATATTCCCTTTTCCGTTACTATTGTTGTTAGTGCTTGTGATTGTTCATCGAGTGGTGCCTGTAAGTACGCTTCTTTCAGGTCCAATTCACAATAGATTTCATTGCTTTCAAAATTTGCCAATATCTGATTAATTGTTGGCAGTGGGAAATGATCTATGTCCAAATATGGGTTAAGGGTTGTTTTATAATCCCCACATAACCTGACTGACCCATCGCTTTTTAAAACTGGTACCACGGGTGTACCCCATTCACTAAACTCTATTGGGGCTATGCGGTCATTATCTAACAAGCGCTTGATTTCATTATCAACCTTGGATTTTAATGAAAATGGGACACTTCTAACTGGAAGAAATTTTGGGGTAGTATTTGGTTTTGTCTTTAATGAAATAGAGCCTTTTTTGAAATTTCCCCAGCCAGGTTCAAATACAATTGGAAAATCCTTTTTAATTTGGTCAGCATATTGTTCAGTTTCTTTTATGGTACAGATATTAACATTTTGCTTTAAGGTTATTGGCCATAGTTTTAAACTATTCAACCAATCTCTACCTACGATTCTGGGTGGGCCATCAGAAACCACCACTAGCTTTAAACTATCACATGACACCTTATCATAGCTAACCCTCATATTATCGAGAACGCCTCTTGGTTTTGAAGTTGTTTGATTATAATTAACTATTGTTAAATTTGATTCATTCAATTTTAAGTGTGCAAAGTATTTATTTTTGTCACTATTATTTATTGTAGTTATTTCAGCACCTGTGTCAACTTCAAAATCAAGTAAGACCCCATTTACATTAATTTTTAAATATTGCGGAGGTACCTTGGTTCTGGACTGGATGTTCAGAACTTGGCACTGGTCATCTTCATTGTCATAGCCTGGCATCATTTTAGCTTCATTTTGTTCCTCACAGTCATTTTGTACAACCACATTTTTCACATTTGAACTTCTTTTCCAACACATCCTGTATATATGTCCTTTTTGTCCACAGTCACTACAGTACTTGCTTCTTAGGGTACATTGTGATTTTAAATGTCCCGCCTTACCACAACAAAAGCACTTGCTGCCAGAATTACTTGCCTCCTTACTTCTGTTGATACATCCTGGTGTCTTCATTGCGAACATTTCCACTGTCTTCGGTTTCATGTTGCTTTCTTTGTGAGCTAACTTATATGCCATTTCTGCTGTTTCAGCTGTTGCTGAAAGCTCATTTAGTGATTTGTCTGCTATTTTCAGCAACTCATACCTTATCGTCTCATTATGCACTCCATTT
Organism: Euspilapteryx auroguttella; assembly: GCA_951802225.1. Classification (NCBI taxonomy): domain Eukaryota; kingdom Metazoa; phylum Arthropoda; class Insecta; order Lepidoptera; family Gracillariidae; genus Euspilapteryx; species Euspilapteryx auroguttella. The sequence continues at coordinate 2,709,255 of OX637669.1, forward strand.
AGTAATCTTTCCTTTAGTTGTTCGTCAACAACAACTTAAAGTTACATTCTCTGGTCATTTTTCTTAATGACATTAAGTAGTCTTTGATAGTTTCAGTCTCTTCCTGCTTCCTATCTTTAAATTTGGCCCGCAGCATAGCTACATTTGTTTTTGGGTGATAATAATTCTGTAATCTGTCACATAGGTCTTTGTAGGTTAATTGTATTGGACAAGCTGGGGAACACAAGCCTGATATGTTTTCATACACACTAGTGCTCAACTTTGTTAACAATAGGGGCACTTTTTTACTTTCATCTATGTCATGTAACATCATGTAGCAGTTTAACTGTTCACAGTAGCTATTCCAGTTGCCCCCACTGAAATTGTCAAGACTTGATGGTAATATTGAAGACATTTTCGGTTCCGTTTTGTTTCTAATTGAAGTACGTTCTTGTATTTCCTTTGCTTTTGTGTAAGATCGTAGAAGTTTTCGAAGTTCTTCTAGTCCTAAATTCTCGTCTTCAGATATCAAATTCAACTGTTTCGCTAAATTTAATAGATTTTCTTTACTTTGTTCTTGTATCCATCCAGTTTTCCTGAAGTTAATTTTTTTAGAAGCTCTTCCATTTACAAAATAACTTGTTGTTTTTGTTGATTGATTGCACAGATCAAATACAGATCTAGGATTGATAATTTTGTCAGTAATTTCGTCTTTCTGACGCTCACTAGGTGGCAGCACTCTAGCTAGGTGCGTGCTGGCTGACTGCTTTAGCCACAAGGAACGGAAAAACGCCGTGACCTTCAAGAGCTTGAAGGTTACAACACGCCGCCACGCAGGTTCCCGATAAGATTCTCGTCGCCAATTGTAGTGTCGCGGAGATCCCCTAGAATGTCTTCTTTTATTTTGCTTCCCGTATTCACTTTAACCTCCCTGCCCCAAGCTAAACACGTGAAATTAATTAATTCACCTTTTATTTAATAGAACACAAAATAGGATGACTAAGTGACGCCAATCCACACACAAGAAGGAAGTGTTGCTATCATAAAAATCGTACAACCACAAACGGTTGCGTTCAGTTACCACAGAATTCTAAAAAGGAGGTCTTCAGTTTGACCTGTATGTATTTATGAATGTTTGTTCGCGATTATCTCGCGTTTGGCTGAACCGATTTTGATGCGGTTTTCAGGAAAGAACATCTTATAGTCGGGATAAGGTTTAAGTATTTTAAACGACTTCGATTCACCGACCAAATTCAAAAAAAAAAAAAAAAACAATATTGTCTCTGCCTACCCCGATGGGATACAGGCGTGACGTTATGTATGTATGTCAATTTTATAATTAATATATTTTGATACCCAGGTACTTCCTATATCAGAGAAGTAGAGAACACAGTTCACAAAAGTTCTTGCGCCTCGATGTACTACCCGTGCGGGGTTAGGGAAACTCGCGCCAACGTGCGCTTAGAGCTGCTGGCGCAGGCGCTGTCCGAGCCGGCATTCAACGTGTTAAGGACTAAGGTACAGTGTCATGAAGAGAAAAAAATTATTGTGGAATTAATCATACATTTATTTTATGATTGAATCATACATTTCTACGATCATTGAATCGTAAATATCTTGAATTTTTTAATCATACATTTCTTGAATAATTGAATTATACTTTTCATATACCACTCAATCATACACGAATAACTTTTCAATCACACATTCATTAAATTTAACAATCATATATTTTTTTTACATACTTTAATTGAGATGGGAAAGATGCCTTTGTTCAGCAGTGCGGCGCTAAAGGCTGCAAATAAATAAATAAATTCAATGTTATGTTATTGAACATGATTGACTAGACGTATGATTTACCAATTGAAGCAAATCATACATTTCTGCAATCATATATTTCTTACATCACAAAATCATACATTATTTTTTTGACTGCTTCGTGGCTCAGTTGGAAGTGATGTGGACTGAGTAAGGGTGTGCACCTGGGTTCGATTCCCGGGCGGGGCGAATATTGATATGATGATTATCGATGTTTGTTTCCGGTCTGGGCGTAATGGGCGTCTGTGTGTGTTTCGGGCACCCTACATACAGGTTCTTCCTAGTTAGGGGCTCTGAGTGTGATGCGTTATTATTATTAGTATATGGGTTCGTCGGCGTGCGAGGAAACTTAAAAGAGGACTCAGGAGCCGGGTGATTTATTTCTAAAGCTTTTGACTTCTCGGTGGCTCAGTAGGCAATGATGTGGACTGAGACGTGGGTGCACCGGGTACGATTTCCGGCGAGGCGAACATTGTTTATTTATTTATTGAAGGCAACAAACAGCTTTACATAACACTTAAGAAAATACATTAATAAATAGTAATCTTATGCGTTATCATGAATTGTTAGGATGATTATCGATGTTTGTTTCCGGTCTGGGTGTAATGTTCGTCTCCGTGTGTGTTTCAGGCACCCTAGATACAGGTTCCTCCTATTTAGGGGCTCTGAGTGTGATGTGTTATTATTATTATTATTCTTTTATTCACTTAATCATAAATTCCATCAATCACTCATACATTCCTTGAACCATTAAAATGAATGAATAATTTCCGTCCCTAGGAGCAGTTGGGCTACATAGTGTTCAGCGGAGTGCGCCGGTCGCACGGAGTACAAGGTTTAAGGGTCATCGTGCAGGGCGGCGGACACCCCGCCTTCCTAGACGACCGGGTCGAGGCCTTCCTTGACACTATGGAGGTGAGAGACACGCAGACTAACATAGGGTAAACCACCGAATCCTTGCCTCACAATATATAAGTTTTGCAGCCTGGGTCCTGGCTGAAAATCAGCGCTACAAATATATTTTTTGTAGCACATGCTGAGTCAGAGCCCTTTCTGTGGCGCGGTTACAGTGCAATTTTTAAATTGAATAGAGAGTACGAAATTGTTTTTACCGTTTTATGTAATCTGCTCTTTGTTTTTTCTTCTTATTATTGTTTTCTTTGTTGTAAGCTGTAACATTTATAATTAATTAATAAATCAATAATTAAATCAATCAAAGTCAAAGTCAAAACACAAATGAAGGGTAAACCACCCATTCCTTGTCGACCTTCCAATCTTTGGCATGTTTCCATTTAAGGCGGTAAGTCACGGTATGGCGCTAAATTCAAAATTTTTCGCGTTTTTTAATTATTCTGGCGAAAGTATTCATTTTTAATAAAGTTTTAATGAATTCGCGTATGTAAAAAACCATTTCTCACATTGTAATACAACGTTTTTCGAAGACAGACCTACTAATTTTGTGTCTAAGGACCTAACTTGATTTTTGGCCTTTATGTCCTAAAAACACCACATATTGATTTCTCACAAAAATCACGTTGTGGTTTTTTTCGGTTGGATAGGACATTGCAGTCTTGAATCACCTGATTGTCCGAAAAGTAAGATGATTCCGTGCTTCGGAAGGCACGTTAAGCCGTTGGTCCCGGCCGCAGTAGTGGTCGTTATAACCGCGGCGACAAGCTGGCCCCTTGTCACGTTGGTAATAAAGCATAAACTTGGCTAAACGTGGGTCTGGCTCTTGAGCCAGTACCTCTGCCTAACCCTTCGGGGAATAAAAGGCGTGAGATTATGTTATGTATGTCCTTAGGCACAAAATCAGTAGGTCTGTCTTCTAAAAACGTTGTATTACAATGGTTTTTTACATACGCGAATTCATTGAAACTTTTAAAAATATGTATACTTTCGCCAGAATAAATAAAAAACACGAAAAAATTTGAATTTCGCGCCATAGCGAGAGTTACCACCTTAAAGGCTGAAATAAAAGATTCTTGGCATTTTACATCAATATTTATACTAAAAGCACAGTTTTTACTCATAACGGATAAAATGGTGGTGCCAATATTCAGGCAATTGAAGTTTCCTATCGAAATAATAATTTGCGTAAAGAAATCGGCTAAAAAAAGTAAAGTAAATAATAAATTTACTCATCAGCAACACACTATTAGCATTTTTATTTGGCAGTTATAATTTTAGTTGTTAGATATTCGTCATAATAATCATAAAAAGTTTCCTTGAAGTGCCAATGATTGGGTGGTTTACCCTATTTGCGAGGAAAATTAGCGGTTTTCGAACTGTCACTTTTAGTTTCAGAGACTGCCATAAGATGGCACTAGCAATCAGGTTATATGTCAAATTCTAAATGAATTCAATCAGTCAGGTCAATCAGATTTGACGTTGACATTACACCTACATACATTGGCTATACAGTGCCATCTATTAGCATTCTCCTAGAACCATTAAACCTGTCAAAAACGAAAACCCCTAATTGTAAGAATTTTAAAAATTGTATGGGGATTTAAGTTTGGGTGGGACAGCTATTAGCTGTCAGCTGTACCTTAAGAAAGCACTAATAAATGAATATGAATATGAATATTAATTTATCTTATTTTTAGGATTACATAAAGGACATGACAGAGGAAGAGTTTTTGAAGCACCGGTCAGCCTTGGCGGCGCAAAGGTTGGAGCGACCGAAGCGGCTATCGTCGCACGCTTCTACGATATGGGCAGAAATCAATGCACAGGTACTTTTGACCTTTTTTTTAAGGCGGGGTAACTCCTAAAGAGTACCCTGCGACCCCGGGGGGAGGCGCAGGGTTATGTGGGGTTCGTCCGGTGTATTTTTGACCTGCGTGGTTAATAAGTTAACTTTGACTTTTGTGGTCTAAGTTCGTTTCCAGGCGGGGGCGAACGTTTTTATGATGAAGCATCAATCTATCTTCTACTCTAATCTATAATATAAAAATTAATCGCAAAATGTGTTGGTAAGCGCATAACTCAACAAAGCCTGGACTAATTTTAACATTTTTTTTAATGTTCTTTGACGTCCAAGGATGGTTTATACGGCGAGAAATTTCGAATAATTTTGTTATAGGGAAAACAACATAAGGTATAGGTTAGGCGGTACGAAGTTCGCCGGGTCGACTAGTATCGTATATTTGTTAACGGATTTTTATATTGATGTTGGTTTCCGGGGTATCTGTTCGTGTTTGTTTGTCTTTGTATGTGCTTTAGGCACTCTAGATACAGGTTCTACATAGTACAGGGCTGCGAGTGTGATCCGAAGTGAGGATGCATAGCATAAGTCCCTTTTTTTTGAGTGGGTGGAAATAGAACATTTTTAAGTATTATTTAATTTCCTTTTTTTTTAATCAGGTATACAACTTCGACAGAGCTCGAATAGAGGTGGAACAGCTTAATACGATAACCAAGGAGGAACTCTTGGAATATTTTATGGTAAATACATTAATTTATATAGAGCGCAGGGTAGGCAGAAACACAGAATAATAATAATAAATTAACTTAGGATTACAAAACTGTACCCTCAAAATACAATGTAATATTATCTAGTGTCATAGTGTGCCACGGTTTTGATATAATGTCATGGTTTAAATGTTTTTTTTTTCGCGTTCGGCCCTAGCATCTCTGTAAAAAGCCTCTTTTTAAAGATTTTTTTTTTTAACAGAAAAATATATCATCAAAATCGGAAGAAAGGCAAAAGCTGTCTGTCCACGTCGTCTCGACGGCGGAGGGCGGCGCCGGCCGCGCGGGCTACACGCCTGAAAACAAGGACGACAAGCTCAAGGAAGTAAGTACTTGATCAGTGGCGGTCTAGGACGGCGTAACACTTCCAGTTTTTTCTTTACTGGGAAATAGCTCTTGTTCTTTGGTAATACAGTCTAGGGCGCACGAGACCATAGACAAATCTGTTACGCCCTCCTAGACCGCCACTGTTCTAACCATATTGTTTTATAATAATAACTAGAGGCTGCCCCGCGGTTTTTCCCGCGCAGATTTCTCATAAACACAAAAATCCCGTTTTTTTCCCGTTCCCGTGGGAATTTCGGGAAATCCCTTCTTAGTGCTCACCTACACTCCCTAAGGACCCTACATGCAAAATTTCAGCCCGCTACGCCCAGTAGTTTCGGCTCTGCGTTGTCTGTCAGTCAGTCAGTCAGTCAGTCAGTAACGGAAGAGTTTTATATATATTGATAATAATATTTATTTATTTCAGAAACAAGTTCCATAAATTAAAACTAACTTAATACTATGAAATTAACCTAATCATGCCTATTTTACATTAAAAATAACGACACTGGAGTCCGTGTGCACAGAGTTCCAGTGCCGCACTACCGGACAGTCAACCCTGTCCAGGATGGTGTCCAGGAGGCCATTCGAGCTGCCCGCACGCGGCGCATCAAAGAAGACGCCCTTTTTCTAACAATAGTTCTGAAGCAATCAGTCCTGGCTTCCGTAAACATACCAGATGCGCTGCAGAAACGAGGCAGCCCCGAAAGCATCCTGAATCCATTATTATATTGAACGCGAAGGGCGTTGAGTGATGAGTTATGGGTTGACGATCGAAGTGTGGCTCTTCAAGTTGTTCAACGAAGGACGCTGCTGCCCGGCCTTCGGCTGTTCCCTTAGTCGCCTTTTACGACACCCGTGGGAGGAGATGGGGGGTGGTTTGCAGTTAGGGGTGAACTACAAGTTTTAATTATATTTTTTGTCCCATTCTCTCGAAAAGATAACTTTTTGCTTACTGTTCTCTATTTATCAAGTGTCTTATCAAGTGTGTTTAGTTGGCAGTGATGTGGACTGAGTAAGCGTGTGCCCCTGGGTTCGATTCCCTGGCGCGGCGAATATTGATATGATGAATATCGATGTTTGTTTCCGGTCTGGGTGTTATGTTCATCTGTGTGTGTTTAGGGCACCCTAGATACAGGTTCTTCCTAGTTAGGGGCACTGAGTGTGATGCGTTATTATTATTATCAACTTCCGGTTTTTAGCCAGGCAATTATTCTTTATTGCCCTGGGCAATTATAAATGCATAATTATAGAAGCATCAGTATTTTTCAAGGGTTTAGTTTTGCATTACTTTATACCCATGTTATATCATCAATACATAGTATAAAACAAAGTCGCTTCCCACGTCTGTCCCTATGTATGCTTATATCTTTAAAACTATGCGACGGATTTTGATGCGGTTTTCTTTAGTAGATAGAGTGATTCAAGAGGAAGGTTTATAAGTATAATACATGCACAAAATAGTAATAAGTTAGGCGGTACGAAGTTCGCCGGGTCGACTAGTAATCTATAAAATTAATAATAAATTAAATTTAAAGTTTTTAATTTTTTTTGCTGCGCCCTTACACCTTTTATGAATGTTTTTTACATCTTTTATTATGTGTAAGATTATTTCATAAGAGAATTAAACAAATCTTATCTTATCAAATAAAATCAAATCTCATAATTGTTTATTCAATGTAGGATACAAGATATCACATATTGAAAGTCAATTAGACTACATCTAATCTAATGCTATTATACCTTATTTGGTAAAGTATCCTATACTGTGAGAGGCGAGATAGTTCAGGGTGCCCACCAATTGGCTCAGGTAAACAAATGTTTGCCTTGCCTTACGACAATAGTCGCCTGGAGAGGCCCCCAAACGAGCCCTCCTCTGTCAAATGATTCTACTCCCTTTCGTAATTGTCTACTTTATTTATTTGTTACAGCCTGTGAAGATAACAGATCTGTTAGACTTCAAATGCCGAAGGAAGCTCTACCCGCAGCAACCGCCGTTCTCCAATATCCCTAGGAAGGGGGCGCATTGTAAACTCTAATTACCTAGTTCAATACCCGAAGGGCTTACCTCGCGACGCAGAGATACCGAATGGATAACCTTAAGGGGCGAACGGGTGTGATACTAACGCCACTTCGATAAATAGTGGATATCTTTAAAACTATGGCAGAAATAAAAAATATGCGTCTTTGACTCCCTAGATAATCTTGCTTAGAAGTTTTCAGGCTCTGTTGTGTAGCTCTTAGGATAATGATCTTAGAAATAAACGCTTATGAAACTTAAATGGCCACTTTAGGCAACAAACAGTTTATTTCGTAGATTTTGAACCTGAGAGCTACACAACAGAGCCTTAAAAATTCAAAGCAAGATTATCTACGGAGTCAAAGAAGCATATTTTTGATTTCGGTCATGGTTTAGAAGATATTCATTATTTATCGAAGTGGCGCTAGTTTTGCACCGTGTGAGCCCTTAAATTGGTTAGTCTTGAAGTATCTTGATGTGTTCGGTCTATAGTCAAGTGTTGCTGTTGTATTTTAAATGTCAATTCCAAACTAATTTTGGTGGTCCCTTTAACGGACAAATCCTGTAGTTAATTTTTACCCTCTTATTCATAAAAAGTTAAAGAGCATTTTAGTTATTTGACGTATGTCAATTTAGACTGAATGTCACGTATTTACCATACAACAAACCAGAGAAGTAGACCTCCAGTAAGGCTACTTAAAATCTACTGTATCTTTATGAATAAAACGGTTAGTGTAGATATAAATATATAGTGTAACACTGCAATGTCAGTTGAATATTAAATCTTTGGTAATGTTACCAATATACGATAAAAATATAACTCGACCCAATAAAGAAAAGTTTCTATAAGACTTAACAGTCTCATGCGCACTCGCTCTAGTTACATATATCTGAGCGAGACAGCAAGTTGTTTGTCATAGTTTTTCGCAACTTTTCTTTATTTGTCCGTGCTATAACAAAAACTATACTGAGGTCGTAAAAACAGTTTAGTAGAATTTTAGGGGGCATTACCTTGACGCACTAAAACAAAAACAATTGATTATAACGTAAATAAAAAAAAATTGTATTCCTCCAACACTTTGCATGCACATGCATTTTGTAATTTAGGGCGGGCGCACATTGGGCTACTAGTTTCGGCCAGGGATTTTAATATACTGCCACATTTGCATTAATGCTTTTCGTCCTCTAGAGTGTCAATTTAAAAAAAATGCCAAGGGGACCAAAAGTAATATTGCAAATGCGGCCGTAATGAAAGGGCAGTAGTGTCTCAGTCGAGGCACCAGACGCGGCCACAAATCAGCCCCTAGTGGCATAGTGGTAGAGCTTTGGGACTCTCGCAGCTTGCAGCTAAAAATGCCCCGTCAACGATCAAATTTGTATGGCAAACTTGTTTGTCGAATACGTTTGATCAAACACGTTTCCATATAAAATTGTTTGAAAAACTCTTACAGGGCACTTGAAACGCGAGCGTTTGCGCCGATCCTATACAAAATGTATGAAAAAACTCGTCCGCAAACCGCAGTTTGTGGCCGCTACTAGGGCTTAATAGGCGCTTTCGTTGTGCAAAATGTTTTAGTCAAAAACTGCTTGTATTTCCAGTGTTTTTAACTTAATTACTTAGTAATATTTAAATTTTAATATATACTTTTAGGACTAAATAAAATGATGTTCGTTTTTAACTAAGATTAAAATGATTTTTATTTTCCTACCTTTCATCCTCGTCTTTGGGGGGTAGTTTGGTGGCGTCTCCATTGTTCGCCTTGTGGATGGGTCTGATCGGCGGCGCATACCGCGCGAGGGAGGCTTGGCTCGTGTGGCATGACGGCTGTCTCCGGTTTTTCTATATTCTAAAATAGCTCTTGTTCTTTGGTAATACAGTCTAGGGCGCACAAGACCATAGACAAATCTGTTACACTCTCCTAGACCGCAACTGTAGGTACAGTCTTTTCTTGCCGTGTTAGAGGCGCGCCGTCTGCGATTAAGTACTAGCGCCTGAGACTAGCGCCAATCTCAAAAAAAAAAAAACACTAACCATGGCCGACATCAATAATGGTCCAAAACTCGTCCAAAATAACACAAGCTTTGTTATAAGTTTTTGTCCATGGGTCCATGGTAATTCAAATTCACAAAAAAGTTGAAACTACGCGACGCGACAACACCATCCAGCAATATTTTGCAAACGCACGCACTCCATTTTTATTGCCGCCATAATTCGTAGTGAAAATGGCGCCGATCCGTCAACTGTCAAATGCAGCGCGGGAAAATGATCGTTTAGTTTTATTTTTATTACCTACCTATGTGGCGGACACGGTCGGCGTAACACTTCCGTATTTTCTGTACAGTCACGGACACGGTCGGCGTAACACTTCCGGTTTTTCTGTATTGTAAAATAGCTCTTGTTCTTTGGTAATACAGTCTAGGCCTGACGAAACCATAGACAAATCTGTTACGGCCTCCTAGTCCTTGACTGTACTGTAAAATAGCTCTTGTACTTTCGTATTACAGTCTAGGACGCACGAAACCATCGACAAAAGTGTTACGCCGTCAGTGTCCGCCACTGTACCTATAATACTTAGGTACCTACTTTTTTCAAAACTACTTATAACACCACCATCCTATCACGAGCACTCTGTTCGAAAAGTTCTGGAGTAGCGACCGCGCACCGGAAGACGCAGAGTAGGCTGAGCCGCCACAAGGTGGTCAGACGACCGTTGCGGGACTAATACACTGATGCGATTCTCGAAATTTTGATCGTATCTTCATTCTACTCTTATAGGATCAAAGTAACAAGACTCGCAACTTTTGACCTAATCGTAATAGAGTAATAGTAGAATTGTAATAGAAGATAATCGAAAGTTTAAGAGACTAGAGTCCCTGCACTACCTTTATAAAAGTAAGAAAGTAGGTAGGTATAAGTACTTACTTCAATAATGCAAAAAATAAATTTATACAACATCATTCATTCAATGCACAATCCAATATTTGTCAAAGAAAAAGCTTCTACAAGCCAGAGGGAAACAGCACTAAGCTTTAGCACCCGTCTCGCTTTAACTTGTTAATTTTTGTGAGTGTATGTGTGAGCCCTTTGTAATACGAGATCCTGTGAAAGGTTTGTGATTGTGTGTGTAAGTGAGCAGGTATTGTGATTTGGGTGCCCAGCAGGGCATTTTACCCTAATTCTGGGGTAATACTTACTTATTTTTATTTGTTACTTTCGAAACTGAGCATTTCTTAATTAAACGACTCTTTAGCCAATTAATAAATGTTTTAAAAACCATGCTGTCTTCAATTAGCAACATAATTTAAAAAACCTTGATATTTTTTAATTTTCCATCTTGAAAGTTCAACCCTATATTGATATAAATGCAAATAATAATTAATCACATGCCGTTATTTACGTTTTACTATACAAAACATAAATAAAAAAATATACCTAAAAACTTAAAAAAAAATAGTGTTTCCAAAAAAACCCTAATTCCGGTATTAAAAAAACCGGGAATTCCCGCAACGTTACCCCTGCTTACTCGATCGACAACGCAACTCGCTCAACAAATTCCTGCCCCCTCAGTTGCCGACCGATCGTTGGACGACCGTCTCGCGACCGCGCGTGAATACCTTTTGAATATTATCGAGAGATTGTGTTTTTCGTGTTATTGACATAGTGCAGTGATTGGAATTGCAAACTTACAATACAGTGATACAGTTATATTCCCGCTGGAGATAATCGTAAGTTTTATAATGATAATTCTTACATTATTTTATTTTTAATTATAAATAAGGCTTCGCTGCCAGCTAGTGTTGTTGTTTTTAGGGCTACGCTACGGACAGTGGTGCACAATGTTTTTTTTACATACAAAATAAGAACCCAAACTCACGTTTAATTTTAGTTTGTAATTTACAACAAAAATAAGAATTTATTATTTATTTTTTTAATAAATGATTTGGGGTTGCTTGCACGCTTACAATTTCGTACATACCAAAGGTTTCGTAATATTCAATGCATAGGTTTAAGTTAACAAAGTTAAGAGCCTTACAGGCAGTGCAACCAGTTTGTCTCGATTATAGTGTAGTGTACCTCAAAAGCATTCAATTGATATTTGACCAGGCGGGTATTGAACTCTGGACCCGTATAACTTAAGTACTAGTGAATAATTTTTCAATTCTTTGCTCTTGTAGGAAAATAAGAAAAAAATAAGTTAATTTTTACACATAAAGTGCTTGCACTCATACCTTATCCCCAGAAAGTTAGGCAGAGATCAATCAAGGCTATATTTTACGTTTCTTTACATACTTACTGGTACCTTATCATCCCGTTTGCTATCTCCAAACTCTTATTATCCTATGTAATTTTTAGAATCAACGTTTTGCCAAGTCTTCTTCGACGCACCTTACGTCTTTTCTTATAGGAAAAAGATAAAAAAGTCAGGGTTTAAATCTCAGACTTGTTTTGGATATAAGTAATAATATTGCTGAACCTTAGTATTTATTGCAAATAATGTGAAAGTCATACTCTGTCCGTCTCTTTGTTTACTAAGACTACGAAACGCGAAACCAATCCTAAGACAAAGTGTGAAATGTAAAGAAACTTAACATAGAAGGTATATAATTATGTAAAAATAGAATCGTATAAGTACAAAAGCATGCATTTAAATGTCAATGATTTCACTACAATTATATTTAAACATTATTTATCTACATACCTACATTATGTCTTAAAATACGGTAGGTATAGGTACCTATTACCTTTCCTTCTAACTGTTAAGAGATACCTTACAAAAATATTTTATAACTTAACATACTTATAACTTTATAACATTAGGGAACACACAAGAAATAGAATAGAACCTGGATGAAATCGCTTTTAGCAATTCGTTAGCATTACGTCACGTTACTATTATAAAACTTTACTAAACTATTTTACCTATTAATTTATTTATAGTTACTGTAAAAAATAATATACTGCGACATACGGTATTTATATTTTAATAATATCATAAACAACACCAAAAATGTATTGTATGTATAAAAAGAGTATACTGTATGTAAAAAGAGTATATTGTATTAGATGCCGTATGTCCCACTACTGGGCAAAGGCTTTCCTCCCTTTCTTTATAGGTATACTAGTCGACCCGGCGAACTTCGTACCGCCTAACCTATTACTATTTTGTGCATGTATTATACATACTTATAAACCTTCCTCTTGAATTACTCTATCTATTAAAAAAAACCGCATCAAAATCCGTTGCATATTTTTAAAGATATAAGCATACATAGGGACAGACGCGGGAAACGACTTCATTTTATACTATGTATTGATATTGATATTTATATTCGTATCAATATTAAACGCAAAAATCCATAAAATATTAAACGAAATCCTTAAAATATTTTCGCCGTACCGACAAAAACAGAAGTATAAATTACGGTATTATCCGGAATTTGGGGTACCATTTAATGGGGTTTCGCGTTCGCAGCCCTATTACAGACACGCCTACCAATTTAAGATATTTTATTATTATGTTTTTAATTGCTTCCATAGGTGTTTTTTTTTTTTATTGCGAAGTAAGTTTTATTGAGCCAAAGAAATCTCATTCAAATACAATTAAAAAAATGTGATTCAGATAATACTACTTAGAGCAGTCTTTACGTATAGGTAACCATAGTCTAAGGTTAATAGGTAGTAGAGCTTTTGTTTTCAATACCTACTTACTTAACATTGATAAAAAATAGTTTTTATTTTGTAAAAATGATAACATAAAATATGGTATAAAAGTTCACCTTTTTATTGATTTTCCCACGATAAACGTAAGTATAGGTACGTATAAATAAGTAAAAAGACTTAGGTCGTAAAGATGTGCTAACAAAATTATCATATCACACTTTACAAGTTAAAAGTGTTTGCATTCGATAAAAAGTATGTTAGGAGAATTATCCATTTAACTACTAGCTCAGATCTGAAATACTTACCATACCGAGAAGATCACTAATTAATTAATTCATTTAAACTGTCTGTAACTCTAACTTCTATTGATCAAATATTTACAACAAGGCAAGGCAAACATTTGTTTACCTGAGCCAATTGGTGGGCATCCTGAACTTCCTCGCCTCTCACAGTATAGGATACTTTATCAAATAAGGTATCAATAGCGATTAGATTAGATGTAGTCTAATTGACTTTCTATAAGTGATATCTTGTATCCTATATTGAATAAAGAATTATTTGAATTTGAATTTGATCTCGTGCGGTTTCCTATGGAAGCTTACAAAAAAATCGATTTATTAACTTGTTCTAAACCCTGTGTGTGCCTTTTTATATACAAGTTGACCCGGCGAACTTCGTACCGCCTAAACTTTTAACTATCTTGTGCATGTATTATAATTATAAACTTTCCTCTTAAGGTGGTAACTCTCGCTATGGCGCGAAATTCAAATTTTTTCGTGTTTTTTATTAATTCTAGCGAAAGTATACATTTTTAATAAAGTTTAAATGAATTCGCGTATGTAAAAAAACATCTCCCACATTGCAATACAACGTTTTTGGAAGACAGACCTACAGATTTTGTGTCTAAGGGGTAAAAGGCCAAAAAACAAGTTCCTTGAATATACACAAAATCGGTAACACTGTCTTTCACAAACGATATATCACAATGTGGGAAATAGGTTTTTACGTACGCGAATTCATTTAAATTTAATTAAAAATGAATACTTACTTTCGCCAAAATAATTAAAAAACGTGAAAAAATTTGAATTTCGCGCCATACCGTGAATTACATTACTCTATCTATTAAAAAAAACCGCATCAATTCCGTTGCGTATTTTTTAAGATTTAAGCATACATAGGGACAGACGCGGGAAGCGACTTTATTTTATACTTTGTATTGATGATACAGTGTGTCCCAAAAGTAAACGATTTCGTATAGCTAGGCCATCCGTAATGAGACACAAATACACAATCCGTAATACAGAGCGCAGTATTCTCTGATTAAAAACAAAGAGTATTTCAAACAAAATTTATGTCGTGTTCGTGTCCTCTCTTTAAGAATACGTGCTCGTTGGAAATATTATTACAATAATAATATTCCGGACATTTCTGCAGAAGCAGCCTGAACGCTGCCGCGCCATCTGGCGGCGTCTAGACAGGAAAACGGTTTTCACAGTCAAATTCAATTTTTCAGCTTCTTATCGTGATTTTGAAATTGTGAAATACGAGTTTGGCTTCTCGGGTTTAAAACTCAAACAAATAACAATTGTGGTGGCGGTTACAGGCTCTTATATCAGCCCTGGTAGCATGACCGACCATTTGTCGTATTTGTCGAATCTATCTGTCACTTTTGACGATCGTCTACATACATTTTCCCGTATTTCGATGTCAAAAGCGATCAAAAGTGACATAAAGATTCGACAAATTTGTCCGTCATGCTACGCAGGCTGATAAGTAAGGCTACGAACGCACAGGCGGTTTTTTGCCGCGCGGATTTTATGTAACGTACTGAATCCTATGGAAGTGTGCGCACCAGCGGATAAAAAACCGCGCGGTTAAAAATCCGCTGTCGCGGTTTTATTTCCGCGCGGTTAAAAATTCGCCTGTACCTTCGTGGCCTATGAATAAGGTTGAAAATGAAATAACAACCTTTCCAACCGCGCGGAAATAAAACCGCAACAGCGGATTTTTATCCGCGCGGCGAAAAAACCGCGCGGCTAAAAATCCGCCTGTGCGTTTGATGCCTAAAAGTGATCATTGACTGCTCCGTAGCTCAGTTGGCAGTGATGTGGACTGAGTAAGCGTGTGCACCTAGGTTCGATTCCCGTCGGGGCGAACATTGTTATGATGAATATCGATGTTTGTTTCCGGTCTGGGTGTAAGTGTAATGTTAGTCTCTGTACATGTTTCGGGCACCCTAAATACAGGTTCTTCCTAGTTAGGGGCTCTGAGTGTGGATGCGTAATAATAATAATTATTAAAACCAATAGACATCCACCGTCCACTGCTGAACATAGGTCTCCACCACAAATTGCAACAAGGACAAACTCTTTGCTGTGGTCTGCCACGCTTGCAGGTGGATTGGCGATGGAAAAGAATGACGCCACTGTTCGTCCTTTGGCTAATTTTCCTTAGTTACAACACCCAAGGGAGGATATGGGGTGGTAGTTTTATAATGTAACTACCGCCTCCTCACGGCCAGTTTTATAAATTGTTGGTTTTTATAAGCGCATCGCACTAGTAATTTACAACGAATTATCAGACAGCAAGTTGTAGGTATCTGTCTATCTTAATCAACACATAGTATAAAACAAAGTCGCTTCCCGCGTCTGTATGCTTATATTTTTAAAACTATGCAACGGATTTTGATGCGGTTTGTTTTAATAGATAGAGTGATTCAAGAGGAAGGTTTATAACAAACAACAAATAATAACACATTACACTCAGAGCCCCTAACTAGGAAGAACTTGTATCTAGGGCGCCCGAAACACACACAGAGACGAACATCACACCCAGACCGGAAACAAACATCGATATTCATCATATCAATATT
Source organism: Euspilapteryx auroguttella (assembly GCA_951802225.1). NCBI lineage: Eukaryota > Metazoa > Arthropoda > Insecta > Lepidoptera > Gracillariidae > Euspilapteryx > Euspilapteryx auroguttella. The sequence continues at coordinate 2,725,407 of OX637669.1, forward strand.
CGCCCCGCCCAGGAATCGAACCCGGGTGCTCACGCTTACTCAGTCCACATCACTGCCAACTGAGCCACGGAGCAGTCATGAGCAGTTATAAGTATAATACGTGCACAAGATAGGAATAGGTAAGGCGGTACGAAGTTCGCCGGGTAGTGGTAGTATATTAATAAGTTACAGTTTTATTAAAATACCTACTAGAGTCTGCCCCGCGGTTTCACCCGCGCAGATTTCTAATAAACACCAAAATACCGTTTTTTCCCGTTCCCAAATGAATTTCTGGATTTTATTCCTTAGTGCTCCCCTACACTCGAGGAACCCACGTGCAAAATTTCAGCCCGCTACGCCATGTAGTTTCGGCTCTGCGCTGTCTGTCAGTCATCCAGACAGTAACGGAACAGTTTTATGTATAGGTATTGATTTCTTAATTAAACTGAATAGAATAAGGCCAAGCCCAAAGACGGCAAGGCGTGGCGAAAACACCGAAAGTAAGTATAACAATTTAAAGGATCTCTAACTTCTATCACAGGGTTGCGGAGCATCTGTTTTCCGTTTCAGGCAGCTCAGAGTCATTTTATAGTTTAAACCATATGCCATACAAATTACCTAGAGACCAATCCAAACTGTTATCCTTTCGGTTTCTCGCGGCGCTTCGCTAGCTGTAAGCTAGGGCTTATACTGCAACAAACCAGTCATAAAAGTATACCTATGCTTACATAAATTGCATACCTAAATCCATTACGAAAACTCATAAATTTACGTCATCGCGGCACACACAGTATAGAATAGAGTTGCAGTAAATAAACAACCCTACCTACCTGATCGATAATCGATAATATATGCAGATGGGATGCAATGGCAGCACTATTTGTACTGGCTATCTCCAGACTGCAGTGAATGCATTCTGCTTAAGGCTTGGTGGTTCAAAAATTTGTGTTTTTGAGATTTTTTTAAACAATCTGAGACATACAAAATTGATGTCTTCATTCTGAAAAAAATATATGTGTTAGTTAAGGATCTAATCTAGTCATCATACTAAAGGGAAACAGGATCTAATTAATTTTAGTTGATAGAAAAAAATCTCAAAGTTACCCCTTTTTGTTCCGTTTTTTCCATTTTATTTTTAAACCGCTGATTGTTTTTATTTGATTTTTGGAATGAAAATTGCTGACCTTAAATTTTAGACATACTACTATAGTAAGAATTTTTAAGTTTAACGAAAAGACAAAAAACCAGCAAAAACTAAAAAAAAACATCGTTTTCGCGCGGTCCGATGCCATGCCGCGCCGCTCCCTACCCCGTCAGTACCCTTGTGGCCACGGCCGAGGCCGGTTCTGTGTCAAATTTTTGTTTTCGCGCTCTCGTATTTCGTTTTATTTTTATTCAAATGTAAACAAGTTTTGACAACAGATGTCAAAACAATGAACCATAACATCTGATTAGGATCTATATGAAGCTGAAAAAAAACAATTTTGATACCGATATTACATTTAAAAAACCGTCGCATTACAAACTTACCTTTTTTATTTTCACAGACAAAACTTAAATCGTAGGGATGATAGAACAATAGCTGCAAACGAAAACTTGGTTGTTTAACTGTAGCAGCGAGCGGTCTCAGATCAGACAGTGATATTATAATATTATATAAACATACATAGACCTAAATATTTTACACAAGTTATTTTGCGTATAGTGCTTGATAGCTCAGACTTGCCTTTGGAAAGTTTAATAGCTCGAATTTCTGCCATCTTGGTTTCAAAATGTTGGTAGGTATGTCATTTTCGTTATCAGCGAACCCGGAAATCTACTTATTAAATAATTTTTCTCGTAAAAAACCTATATACTTACAATGCAATATACGCGCTACCGCATCCAGTGTGCCCGCCAGTTTGAGAATTAAACAATAGATAATAGTGGTACACAACAATTTTATTTAATCCAACAGTACACGCAAAATCATACCTACAATATAATTAAAAACAAAAAACATAGTTTACCTTCAGTTTACATATTTAACTAAAATAAAATAACATGTATGTAATGTAAATGTGCATGGCGTGCCAGAGAAGAGGCCTATGTCCAGCAGTGGGCTCTTACAAGCTGATGATGATGATGATGAATGTATTGTCAAGCCTTTTTTTCTGGCTTACTCCGCACTTTAGGTATAAACCTGCAAGTACGTGCGGCGGCAATACGGAAGCGCAGCGTTCTACTTTGTCTATGCCTAAATACAGAATGTCAAATCAGAAGAAACCCAAGTTTCTTAAAATTAAAAAAATATTTAAAAAAATATATTAAGTACATTTTCAGAAATAATTAAATTGTGTACTTCTTACAATATTAATTTATTTTTTGAAAATAACACCATCTTAATGTGATCCGTTACAATAATTGTAATTATTAGAGGTACAATTGCGGCACTCATGCAAACGAACGTCTAAAAACTTTTTTATCAAAAAATTAAACCGCCGAAAAAAAAACCGAAATGCATAAAATAATAATATAATTACTAAGTTCTTAAAGTTATGTAGGGTATACCAAGTAATTTTAAGTCGGATATCCGATTCGGATATTTTCTTTTTGATCAATAATTGTCTTCGGATTAGTTTTTATTTTATTAGACTTTAGTCTAAAGACCCTCTAAGAAAACCCTTTAAGAAAAAGTCCTTTGAAGTCAGATCTGGTGGTGGCCAGGGAATGACGACTACTCTTAGAGAAATAAATTACGGACGATAGGGAAAGTGGTTTAAGAGATGTATCTATTTCCCGCATTTATAGGTATGTAAACATAGTAAATTGAGCAAAAAGTTATCAACTCAAACTATATAGTAATTTGTATGTAATGTTTTTTGAGTCACAAAATCAAATTAAAACAATCAGTAGTGTATTTCTAATGGAAAAAAACACTACAAAAAGGGTTTACTTTGTTTTATTTCTACAGAGTGAAATTCATTAGATCTTGTTACTTTTTAATAACTTGTCTAAACTAAATCCTACATCTATATTTTTCAGAATTAAGAAATCTGTTTTATATTTCTCAGATGGTTTAAAAAAAAACTCGTTATTACAAATACCTTACCTAAACGCAAATTCTTGTTAGCTGAAACGAAAATCGGAAAGAAAAATTGTGCGGTAGGTATAAACATCTCGATTTAACTTCGGCTTGTATGAAAAGTAATAAAATTTAAAACTGCCGCGACATTTCGCATTTCGACGCGCGCATGTCACAGCTGCGAGGGTGGGGGACCCTCATACCTAATTAGGTAAGAAGCTTCAAACTACAGGTCCTTAATATGGCTTTAGTGATGGGATAGTCGATGAAAAAAAGTCTGTCGACTCGATAGTTTAAAACGTATATATTGTGTACATTCCGATCTTGCCCTGTCTTCTATGTACACCTCTTTCTATATCTACATAGATTATGTGTTGACAAGATATATTTTATCACATAATAATCAACAGCTTTATAGGAAATGGGATTTTAAAATTTTTAAATCTTTAGTAGGTGGCAGTAGCCCTTATTAAAATTTCAATTAGTATTTTTGTTTCTTATAAAAAAAAAATTATATTTTTTTTATTTAAAAATATCTAAATCTTCACAACCTACTTTGCAGACATAATAATCTTCCGTATAGTGTCACCAAAATACATATAAAGATATTAATAATGATCAGATTATCATTAAACATAATATACTTATTTTTCTAATACTTAAGTACTGAAAAAAATACGGTTTAAATAAAAATTTCAAATTCAATTTAAAAAAATGTCTGCAAATTTTGTAGAAAACCGTGATAAAAAATGGAATTAGACTGCAAGTTTATCGATAGATCAAACAAACACCACTATTATCCTACCATCAAGTATATATATAATTAGTATCTTAGGAGCTATGAAACGGTGTAATGTTTACAAACACACTAGACGTTGATTGCTGAACCCTAATTTATTAGGTTCCGTCGTAGGTAAATAAATAGCTCAAATAAAAAACGCATCACACTCGAGCACCTATGATACCTACTAATATTATAAATGCGAAAGTAACTCTGTCTGTCTCGCTTTCGCGAGAAAATTACTGAACTGATTTGAATGAAATTTGGAATATGAATATTTTAGGGCCTGAGAAAGTATACAAAGGCTGCTTTTTATCCCGAATAATTATAAAGGGAAAATTGAGAATTTGATGTTTCAACGGGAACATGCGCTGGCGAAGCCGCGGGCGCCCACTAATTAAGTAGGTAAGTACCTATATATATCTTTATCTAGGACAAAGATACAAATATATCCAACACACCCAGAAAAACATCGATATCCAAACTTAGATCGCTATTTTCATCCTAACAATGTTCGTCTGACGCAATGGAACCCGGACTTTCGTAGTCACAGTCACCAATACTGCCGTCTGAGCCACTGAGGTAGTTCAATAAATGCCTTCGTGTACAGTTAGCATAGTAAAGTTATGAAATAAGGATTTAACTCAAAAAAAATAATGAAATACTGCAAAGGCCGAGAAAATAATCCGAAGCTTTCTATAATAATGCGATTCCCGCCCACACGGGCGCCATCTTGAAGCCGCCATATTTTGTCATAAACGTCAGATTGAGAAAATACGTAAAGGCTGTGGCTGCAGCGCATTGAGCCTATACCGGAGATTTCTTATGAAAACCGATCGTTATTGTTTAATACGTCCTATCTCTTACTTTATTAATATTATTTTTTATATATTTTTTAAATGCGATGTAGTAACTCAATATACTTGAATAATTAATTAAGGCGGTAAGTCACGGTATGTTGCGAAATTCAAATTTTTTCGTGTTTTTTATTTATTTTGGCGAAAGTATACATATTTTTAAAAGTTTCAATGAATTCGCGTATGTAAAAAACCATTTGCCACATTGTAATACAACGTTTTTAGAAGACAGACCTACTGATTCTGTGCCTAAGGACATAAAGGCCAAAAATCAAGTTAGGTCCTTAGACACAAAATTAGTAGGTCTGTCTTCGAAAAACGTTGTATTACAATGTGGGAAATGTTTTTTTACATACGCGAATTCATTGAAACTTTTAAAAATATGTATACTTTCGCCAGAATAAATAAAAAACACGAAAAAATTTGAATTTCGCGCCATAGCGAGAGTTACCACCTTAAGTATACTCGATACTTTATTTGACTAGAGGCTGCCTCGCGGTTTCACCCGCGCAGGTTTCTCATAACACATAAATCCTGCAAAATAATTCCTTAGTGCTCCTCTACACTTGACTCCCCAAGGAACCCACGTGCAAAATTTCAGCCCGCTACGCCAAGTAGTTTTTGCGTTTTCTGTCAGTCAGTCAGTCAGTAACGAAAGAGAATTTAATTGATTTCTACAATGAGAGGTGCCTGGTATATCAAGTTAATTGATTCTTACAATAAATATTACTTTTCTTAATATCTAGTTTATACGTTATAAAACTATGGCTACGTAAAAAGTTCACTAAACCGACATGTGTGTATGAAAATGGAAAGGGTTTGACTATAGAAGAAGCGAAAGAAGTATTCCACTATTGTTGCTTCTGGAAACCAATTGTCTCTGCCTACCCCGACGGGATACAGGCGTTACGTTATTTATTATATTATAAAACTCTCCCATAAAATTTAATTATACCTACATAAAAAAACTTGTTTTTTAAAGTGACAAAACCAACAGGTTTAAAAATGTTTGTTTTTAAAATCGATACTCAGCCTATAGATACTTAAAGCTTACTTATAAAAAACGTGTTTTAATATAGGAAGAAAATATTAAGGCTCCGCGCACAATTAGTAAGGCGCGGAACGGCGATGATATTCAGACGATAAATTCAAACAGGTCCTACAGGCCCTCTCCCAGCTCCAACAGTTTTCAATTTATTCGATTTCAAATTACTATAAGAATTGGAATGCAATTAATAAAAGTTTAAATTGATCGTCTCGGTATCTTCGCCTGATGTGTCTCGCCTCTCGCCAGATGTGCGTTGAGCCTAAGTTACAAAATACTGAAATATTTTTAAATATAGGTATGCAGATACGTATCTACAAATAAATCTAATACTTAAGTGTTCAGATTTAATTGAATGATAAACTTTTTGTGGTTGCATGGAAGAAATCACAGGCATGTTAATTCAAAAAAAAAAAAAAATAACAATTCTCATACATACCCTTCATGTACATTTTAACAGTGATTAAGTTAACTCAATAGATACGTATTTATGATGATATACTTACCTATATAAACTAAGTACACTCGCGGTCTAGGACGGCGTAACACTTCCGGTTTTACTACATTGCAAAATTGCTCTTGTTCTTTGGTAATACAGTCTAGGCCGGACGAGACTATAGACAAATCTGTTACGCCCTCCTAGACCGCCACTGTATCGAAGTAGTTTTTTATGCAGACTTTTTGCACTGGACGAACTAAAAGTCCTAGGTCTCAGCACAAATTGCATTCTCTGTGGCATTTCCTCTACAAATGAAGTCACTATAATAATAGATTCGCAATACAGAACGAGAGTACAGACAGACAAACAAGACAACAAATTATTAAGTGCTGCCTGCGTGGGCGAGGATTATAAACATGCAATGTTAAGGCGAAGATTCCTTTCTGTTTTATGACTATTGTCTCGTCTCGATCCACTGAGCACATATCAAAATAATAACTTGTCACATTTAAAACCTGTACCTGAACCTTCACAGGAAACCTTAAACATAAACAAAGACGTACAGTGGCGGACACGATCGGCGTAACACTTCCGGTTTTTCTGTATTGCAAAATAGCTCTTGTTCTTTGGTAATGCAGTCTAGGGCTGACGAAACCATAGACAAATCTGTTACGGCCTCCTAGTCCGTGACTGTACAACTTATCCATGTTATAAGTGTTCGTACCTACCGGGAATCGAACCCGATATATTCAGCTTACGTCTTTAATTACTTGTTAAAGTATGAACCGAAACCTACTTAACTGTGATTTTACACCTAGAGGTATGTATAAAATCTTAATTAAACTTATAAAATATTAGTATACGTACTCTTGTTTCCACATAACCACAGACTTAATATGAAAATTTACTCAAAATCGACTCGATATGTAGGTAAAGGTTTCAATATTTTTAATTCCGACGATTAATATTAATAAAATAAATTTCTTATCACACTCGAGAGACGTCCACTGTTGGACATAGGCCCTCGGTCGCCACAAGGACAAAAATATAGGTTCTGGTTTGCTATAATCGTACAAAAACATTTCAATCGAAAAGAATCCTGGCCTTAACATGGTAATGTAGTGGGCAACATATATGCTTGCGGCTTCCATTAGACGATGCACTTTAATATGAACAGTGGGGTCGATCGACCATAATCGAAGGTATAACTGGGATGTTTACCTTGCTACATTTGTTTTACAACAACTGATAAAATTGTGTTAAAAACTAATTAAAGGTATACTTATTGTTATTCCTTTTTAATGCCGCTCACATTTCAGAGTCAAGTGTTTGGGTTTGGAGATTTATCACCTAACTAGTCGACCCGGCGAACTTCGTACCGCCTAACCTATAACTATCTTGTGCACGTATTATACTTATAAACCTTCCTCTTGAATTACTCTATCTATTATAAAAACGCATCAAAATCCGTTGCATACATTTTATAGATTTAAGCATACATTAGGGACCGACGCGGGAAGCGACTTTATTTTATACTATGTATTGATATCGTTCTAGAGTTTAGTTTTTAATCGACTTCAAAAAAGGAGATTATCAGTTTGACCTGTATGTATGTATGTTTGTCCGCGATTATCTCTCATTTGGCTGAACTGATCTTGATGCGGTTTTCAGATAAGTATTTGTTACATTCAGAAGAAGTTTGTAGTACCTATTTTAACCGACTTTGAAAAAGAGGAAATGCTCAGTTGATGTATGTGTCAGTTTATTGAAGGCGGGTTCCTTTTTTTTGTGAAAAAAGAAATTATTCCTAGGTATCGTGATCGTAACTTAAGCGACTTTCAAAACCATCAATGTTTTCTATAAGCGTGTAACATTATCGGATTTGTTAAATCGGCAATGGATAACGAAATCACTAACAATGCGATTAAGAGTCGATCTAATTTAGTTAAGAAACTTGACCCAGTCTCTTACTTCTGTTTTGGCACAGGGTATAGTACCTTACTGCGTACTCCTTAAGAGGCATAATAGAACAGCTAAAGTAGCGCCACCCGCAAAAAAAAAAAAAACTTCTAAACTAAGGCAAATATCAAATATGTGAAACAGTATTCCACTAGATAATGCAGTCTAGTATTTTTGGGGCACTGTTGTATAGCTTTTACGTTAAAGACTAAAGAAAGCTACTGATTGTTGCCAAAAGTGGCCGTTCTTAGCAACACTTTGCAGCTTTCTTTGGTCTTTAACCTTAAAGCTATACAAAAGTGCCCTAAAAATACTAGGCCACATCATCTAGTGGAATACTGTTTCACATTTTTAATATTTGCCTTAGTTTAGAAGATACTAATATTTTTCGCCCTACTTTAGCGGTGCTCAACGAAAATGGGGAAGTTGTAGTTCTGTCTACACAACACACACATTATAAAAGATTGTAAATTATTCTACCACACTGCGCAAGAGTTGGTAATGATTTCCGAAAATAGTATAAGAATTCTCTTTGTCTCTTATGAAAATAGAAATTAGATAATTTACTCTACCCCAAGTATTTTTGGTGACGGTTGGCGTAAAACTCATTAGTGCCCGAGTAGGATGGAGAATAATAAAACTTTATTACGAACTGGAATAACCTCGAAACATATCATCATCAATACATAGTATAAAATGAAGTCGCTTTCCGCGTCTGTCCCTATGTATGCTTAAATATTTAAAACTACGCAACGGATTTTGATGCGGTTTTCTTTAATAGATAGAGTGATTCAAGAGGAAGGTTTATAAGTATAAAACATGCATCAAACAGTAATAGGTTAGACGGTACGAAGTTCGCCGGGTCGACTAGTATAGTTATAATAATAACTAGAGGCTGCCCCGCGGTTTTTCCCGCGCAGATTTCTTATAAGCACAAAATTCCCGGTTTTTCTCGTTCCCGTGGGAATTTCGGGAAATCCCTTCTTAGTGCTCACCTACACTCCCCAAGGAGCCCACGTGCCAATTTTCAGCTTTATACGCCCAGTAGTTTGGGCTCTGCGTAGTGTGTCAGTCAGTAACGGAAGAGTTTTATATATATTGATAATAATAATAACACATCACACTCAGAGCCCCTAACTAGGAAGAACCTGTATCTAGTGTATCCGAAACACACACATAGACGAACATTAAACCCAAACCGGAAACAAACATCAATATTCATCATATCAATATTCGCCCCGCCGGGAATCGAACCCAGGTGCACATGCTTACTCTTTCCACATCACTGCCAACTGGTTAGATGAGGTGGCAAAGAATACCACCACCCCATCTCCTCCCATGGGTTTCGTAAAAAGCGACTTAGGTCAACGTTAGGCAACGCTCAGAAAGGTCAACTGGTGGATGGGTAGCACTAAACGAAGGTGGGATGGTGTATGTGTCGTAGTAAGATTAGATAATTAGGTTTTTTGCAAAAAAAACTAGGGATTTTGCGAAAACACGGATAATTTGATATAAGCATTACTTTTTTCAATCATCCTGACATAAAGCAGTTTTTTTGCAAAAAACCTAGTATAATTGAAAACTATGAAACCTTATTTAACCCTGATTGGCTAGATTATTGCTAGCTGGTAAACTCTTATTCTGATTGGTTCGTTAAAATATCCTTTGACGCAAAAAAACTGCTTTATGTCAGGATGATTGGAAAAAAAGTAATGCTTATATCAAATTATCCGGGTTTTCGCAAAATCCCTAGTTTTTTTGCAACAAACCTAATTATCAAATCTTCCTACGACATAATTATGCAACTGCATCCGCCTATGCCCAACCAACATTAAAAGATCTTTTAAAGATAACTGGAATACTATAAATCTTATTTTAATAGTTTCAAAAGCATTTATAAGATAAATTTAAATGATAAAATACTTGTAGCATCCAAAAACGTGTTTAACGCCCAATCACTAATTTATGAATTATCGATTGTTAGGTACTTAATTAAATTTGATTTATTTTATTTGGTAACAAGCATTGTAAACTAAATTAAAGATTATTTTAAAAAGATTGCAGTCAGTTTTTTGTTGTATCTAAATTGCCGTTTTGTGAGTTCTGTACTAAACTAGGAACCTTTAAATAATATGTATTTTAGCCATATATCTGTCATTGACAGAGTAACTTTTTACATGGCAATCTTTGGGGCAGGCCTACGTTTAGCAGTGCACAGCTTTCGGCCGAGATCATAGTGGTGATGAAGTGTTGAGTACCGCAGTAAGTATTGATTTGCGGTTTTTTGTACATTTGCGGTCTAGGTCGTAACAGTTTCGGTTTTTCTGTGTGTTTTTTGCAATAAATAGCTCCTGTTCTTTGGCAATACAGTATTGGGCTGACGAAACTATAGACAAATCTGTTACGGCCTCCTAGACCGCCACTGTATGTACAGTGGCGGACACGATCGGCGTAACACTTCCGGTTTTTCTGTACTTAGGTAGGTATTGCAAAATAGCTCCTGTTCTTTGGCAATACATTTTTGGGCTGACAAACTATAGACAATTCTGTTACGGCCTCCTAGACCGCCACTGTACGTACGCTTAGAAGCGGCAGGACCTACTAAGAATTCTTTATACAATTTATATCAAATTTTATTAATACAAACATATCTAAACTAAAGGCTGCCCCGCGGTATTTCCCGGGCAGATTTCTCATAAACACTTAAATCCCGTTTTTCCCGTTCCCGTGGGATTTCGAGAAATCCTTTCTTAGTGCTCACCTACACTCCCTAAGGAACCTACATGCAAAATTTCAGCCCGCTACGCCCAGTAGTTTCGGCTCTGCGTTGTATGTCAGTCAGTCAGTAACGGAAGAGTTTTATATATATTGATGAAATCAAAGGCTGGTTAATTCAAAAGAAATCGAAACTTATAATTTACGGTTTCGTGATAAATAGCTTTTAGAATTGTTTGACCTGGTTTTGCAATTATATTTAAAAGTCAACATTTATTTCTTTATGGTTCTGAGTGTGAGATAGGTACTTAGGTACAGTCAAGGACTAGGAGGCCGTAACAGATTTGTCTATGGTTTCGTCAGCCCAAGACTGTATTACCAGAGAACAAGAACTATTTTACAATACAGAAAAACCGGAAGTGTTACGCCGATCGTGTCCGCCACTGTACGTTATAATTTTCCTGCTCCGCAACTCAGTTGGTAGTGATGTGGACTGAGATGCGTGTGCCTGGGTTCGATTCCCGCGAACATTGTTATGATGAATATCGATGTTTGTTTCCGGTCTGGGTGTAATGTTTGTCTCTGTGTGTGTTTCGGGCACCCTAGATACAGGTTCTTCCTAGTTAGTGGCTCTGAGTGTGATGTGTTATTATTATTATTATAATTTATTTATGCTAAAAATCCCAGACAGATGCAGAGTCAAAATGTATTGAGGTAAATGTCTTGTTTAGTAAGCATTTGGGCGCAGGTTGATGTGCTAGCTACTGTACTTACTGAACAGACTCGGCAAATAGATCGATTATCACCAAAATGGGTCATTTCGACCGTGAGAAAGTAAATATCGACAACTGTACTCACAAGGTATTTTTATAAGTGTTTAAAAGTAATAATTCAAGTTTTTACATAATAAAACTATACTTACCTAAAAATGAAGAAAGCGTTTCATTTCAATATGGACAAAAATTGATTAAAAACTCAAATATGATACCTACATCTCAATGTATCACACACATTAGGAGTATTGTTAACACAACACCGTACCTTTTCAAAATAATAATAAAAACACATCACACTCAGAGCCCCTAATAGGAAGAGCCTGCATAAAGGGTACCCGAAACACACACAGAGACAAACATTACCCCCAGACCGATCGAAATTCATCATATCAATAATCGCCCCGCCCGGGAATGGAACCCAGGTGCACACGCTTACTCAGTCCACATCACTGCCAACTGAGCCGTGGCTCAGCAGTGAAAATAAATTAGTTTTCTATAGGTATATCCTGAATTAGGCTAGGTCGTCCAGGGTTGTCCCCCATGCGGCACCCACCGCAAAACAAAATTAACAAGCCACATGATCACAGACTAGCCCGTTGTCTGTGAGAGTCCGCCATTTTGGTCGGCAGTGAGTGGCGGACACTCACAGACAACGGGCTAGCGCGAATAACAGAACAGAACGCTGTACTGAGACACCTCATACTAAAGTTTCATTAAAACCGAACCATCACCTTTTAAGACATAGTATAGAGTTCAGAACACACTTATTTGTCGAGCGCTAGTGTTGACTCAGTGGAGTGGACTCGAACACCAATCGATATGTCAATATTTGTTCTAGGGTTGGGATGTTATTCGATGTTTTTATGTTTTTTATCGATGTACATAATTTTTGACCAAAAAGTTGTATAATCTTCACGTCCGTTTTGTGAGTCGCCAAAGAATTGTTCTTCGAATCGACCTTCTCTAATGTTAAAAAACTAACAAGGATGTTGTCTTTTTGTAACGTGATTTCGCGCAGCGGATGCGCTCTTTAGATTTCGCAGCGGAGAGGTGTGCAAATCATATACATCATACAGCGATAAGGTCACATTTTGACTGCTACTTACTTAATATATACCGTTGCCATGTGGTGGCGGCATAGAATTCTACCACCCCACAGAAGCAGGCGGACGTGCAGCAACGTCCTTTATTAAAAATATTAAACGAACATTACTGCGCTCGCCAACCTGCCTGCCAAGCGTGGCAAATATGCCAAATCGCCTCTACCAAGGTTTCTATTTTCAATCCTTAGGTTTTTTATCTTTACTGTCTAGTGGAAGTATTATAGGCTGCAATGATGACGATAGAATCTTGATTTGATAAGAAATCCGGAATTAGGTTTGTATTTCTATCGATAACACAGCACATCACTAGCACGTGTGAAGAGCCAATAAGCGAGACGTGACACCAGGGTTAGCGCCGCGATACGACATCTCTTGAGAGATGGGGTCATTGAGCACGTAGACCATAGAGCCGAAATGTCAATAATTTTATTCGTTAGATGATTCCTGTACCAGTCTGATCCACTGCCTACATGACCGTGGTGCATGGCATGCGAGAGAAGAGGCCTATGTACAGCAGTGGGCTCTTACAGGCTGATAATGATGATGAGACGATTCCGCGAAGTAGTCCGCTAGAGCTGCGCTATATATCTTATTTCGATCTGAGTTTTTTTTAAGTTCGAATTTCTCCACTATTGTTTCCATCTTTCGGAAGGCAAGTATCACGAGGGTCATGCATCTCTTGTTTCTTGTAAGTCGTGTCGTCAGCCGTCCCATTGACTAAAGAGCTAAGGACAATGGCCTGCACAATAATCCGCATCACGCGACACCTGACATAATGATAAAATAGTGTGCTCGACATTGTGCCTCTATTGGGTTGTATGCTCGTTGGTAGAGGTAAAGTCTCCGACGGGTTTCGTGTCCAAATGAAATTCCAGAATGCAATATTGGGGTTCCTTGACCGATATACAGTTTAAGGGTTTACGAGGCACTAATCGTAGCATTCTACGGTTAGAGCTTTGTAAACCCTAACCTCTATGGTGTTGAAGCTATAAAAAACCTGGAATAGATAAAAATACTTATGTTTGTCCGCGATTATTTAGCGTTAGGCTTAACCGATTTTGATGCGGTTTTCACAAAAGTATTTGTTACATTCAGAAGAAGGTTTTAGTAAGGCCTATTTTAACCGACTTCGAAAATGAGCAAGTGCTCATTTGATGTACGTGTTAGTTTATTGAAGGCATAGTTTATTTTATTTATTTTATTAATTCTTTTCTTTGACTTGCGATATAAGTAAAAAAGACACATAAGCTAAATAAAACTACTAACTTACGGAACCCTTTTAATGGAGCTTAATATCTAACGCGACTAAATGACCACACGAGGATTTTTTTCTAAAAATTCTTTACTTCTAAGAAATTTAGGAAGATAAAAAAAAATGTAGACGGATTGGTGTCAAGTGACGACTTATTTTTGGATGCTTTGTTCCTCTGCACTAGCTTTTAGCACACAAAACTGTTTAGATATTCTTAAATAAGACCTATTAAAAACCCTTAGTTGTTATTTGTATAATGACATGGCATTTAGCAAATTAGGGTCTATTATAATTCTTCAAGACAGGTAGGGTTGAGTAGCAATCGTACCGTTTCCTGTGTGAAGTGAAGAATGTGCGTTGGGCCTTACAGTATTTTCGATGAAAGCGGTAAAATAAAGCAGTATGATCATAAATCATAAAAGCATTTTCGAAAAAAAAAACTTATAAACTCTACAAAAAAAAGGTTGCTTTAGGCTTTAGGTAGATGGTAGATCAGAAGAAAAATATAATTCGCGTTGCCTTAAATACTATTTTATAATTTCTTAATAACGCATGAAGTTTTCCATTATGTTTTTATGACAATAAAACGACCATTGTGCTATCATTCTGTTATAATAATCATAAAATTTTATTCACCTATTCATGTTTTGGTACGCCGCGCCGTAACCTTTTTGTAAAGGAATTGTATAAGATTAGAAAGTGGCCCATATCTACCTAACTACGCTACTAAAAGTGGGTGTAATGCCAATGTATGGTAGGTTACATGCATTAAGATATCTACTTTTGTTGCATCTTTATCCTTTGTAACACTAATTAATGTGGGTTAAAATTATTGGCCCCTTGTCACGTTGGTAATAAAGCATAAACTCGGCTAAACGTGGGTCCGGCTCTCAAGCTGGTGTCTCTGCCTAACCCTCCGGGGAATAAAAGGCGTGAGATTATTTTATGTTATGTTATGTTAAAATTATTGGTTGACATAATGTTTAGTTTAGTACTCATTCCAGAGAGGTTGGAAACCGCCGCTGGAAGGGCGAATTCACGCATAAAGCAGAGCTGGCAACAAGCGCTTGTTAGCGCTGGTTCGAAAAATGTACAGAAAATACCTGCGCTGACAAAAGCGCTTGTTCCAGCGCGAATGTCAGCGCAGGTATTTTCTAACATTTTTCGAACCAGCGCTAACAAGCGCTTGTTACCAGCTTTATACGTGAATACGCCCTGCAATCAATAAAATACTAAATTTACGATTTTTTTTAAAATATTACAATGAACTTTTAAAAAGAGATATCCAATATTGAATTAAGTAAGTATTCAAATTAATACGATCAATATATTCAATACTAATATAACTTCGACGCCCTACTCGTCTATCTATTTTAACATTGACAGTTTGACATGTAGCGCCGCGCCTGTCAAGCAGTTTCGGAGATAAGTGGTTGTCGAACAAGGTTTACTAACCGATAAACTAAAACGCAAACAAAAAATATTATATGACGGGCCCGAATCACATACAGACATACAATTTTACCAATGGAATCGATATCCATCATAACTTATCAATGTTCCTCTTCGCCGGGAATCAAAGCCGGACCTCCAAAATCCCAGTCAACAACCTGGAGGAATTTGGTATTCCAGAAAAAATACAGTAATTATTTATGCGCTCTGAAACTTTTGTTTATAAAAGTACTTCCTTGGACTGACGAAAGATATCGCATTTATTTCTCAACTCGCAAAAATATTTTATTCTGTCTTATTTAGAGTAAGTAGATGGGTACCGTTTTTTTATCTTTTCAATCAGTATTGCCTTTTAAAATGCCATTATACAATTTATTATGAACAAGTAGCTTACACGGCGAACTTCGTACCTCCTTACAAGTTTACACAATAATAATAATAGCGTTTCTTCTATTCTTTTCTACCTGTCCCGGTGAACTGCGTGTCGCGCCTTACAATTTTATATGAAACAATTTAAATTATTGTTTTTTATGAACTTTCCCCCCATTTTTTATATTTTCTCACCTTTTAAACCTTCTGTTGGAATCTATACCAACATAAAGTAAAGAACTATGTATAGAGTATTCTTTTTGATTTGACATGTTCTAATTTTAAGTTCTTCAAATAAATTGTTCACACGATGAGCACGTGTTTCTTTACTAAGACCAGGGCCTATAAAATTACAATAAATACAGTCCACTAATTAACATCCAAACCACCAAACACCTTCCCTGGACTACTACGTACATTTTATAGTAATTAATTACATAATTAGCTAAATCGGCCCGGCCGTTCTCGATTTTTAGCGACACTAACGAACCACGATTATTTATTGTGTATATAATAATACATAATATTTGTAAATATAGCATTTCAGTTCATCACAGATAATGTAGGTTTCTAATGGTGGAAGAAATTTTCAAATTGGCCCAGTAGTTTTGGAGCTATTGCTGATGGAGTGTTGATAATCTTTAACTAAGACGTGTGATACAAAAATCCGTAGCCAAACTCCAAAGCCACAGAGACGCGTTAAATATGTTAAAAATAATTTATTTTCTTTGGCGCGCGTTTGACTTGCCTCCGTATTCCGTAACGCGGGCCTTATAAACTTCACTTTCACTTTTAAAGACATGTCCTCTAAAGAATTCTATATTTTTTGTTTTCTGGATAGAAAATCAATGATTTTCTTACATCGAAAGATCTGTTACTTAGAAGTTTCCTAAATTTTAAACTGAAAGCTACACAACAGCGCCCTTAAAATTTTAAGCAAGATTATCTAGTGTATCTTAGGATCACATTTTTTAATTCAACTATTTACTTAGTATAGTAGACAAATTTTGCGCGATTGGCGCTTTAATCGCTGTTCTAATAGCCATTAGGTAATCTATCCTAGGCATTGGACGGAATCGGATTTTAAAATTCGCCCGAAAAATACTTTAAACTCTGTATACAATAGTGTTTTCGTTTGAGAATTGTTAAAAAACGATTCCGTCCGATGCCGTAGTGGAGATGCTTAAGGGGCCACACGGTGCGAAACCATGGCCGGATGTTCTAAGGCCGGAATCAAAAATATGCATCAATGAAGCCATAGATAATTTTGCTTACAATTTTAAGGCTCTGTGTTAATGATCTTAGAAATATTATTTGGTTTGTGGCCTAAAGTGGTCACTTTTAGTTTCACAAACGAATATTTCTAAGACCATTATACTGAAAGCTATACAATTTAACGCCCGTTCGTGAACTCGAAAGCTCGCCGTCTTTCAGCGTAACGGAATACGGAGGCGAGACTGTTTACTCAGTACGCGATTGAGTGATATATATTTAAGAGAGCTCCCGTCTCACTTCTGTCAGGTGTTTGTTTAAAAATAAACCATTTACCCGCTCCTGCAGTATTTCAGGAATGAAGTGGATTCGAAACAGTTCATTTGAAATGAAAATTGTATTAATTGGTTTGGAGAAAGAATTTGGGTGGAAGAGATTGTAATATTTATTTGCATTTACACATTTACTTCTCGTCACAATTCAGAGCCCCAAACTAGGAAGAACCTGTATCTAGGTTGCCCAAAACACATAGCGGAAACAAACTATGATATGTTCACCCCGGCAGTAATATTTGCCATCGCCGGGAATCGAACAAACACATTTGAAGCCTCCTTCTAGCCAGGTACGGGTTCTGAGTGTGATTCGTTAGTGAGGAGTCTGCATACTCTGCGACTTCCAGTTTGTGGTAGCCACACTCGTAAGAACTATTACTATAAAAATATATATATATATAGTAGATAGTTCGATATGTCGGCTACTGTACCACAAACATCCATTTATACTTCCATACTATAATATTATAAATTCGAAAGTTACTCTGTCTGTCTAACCGTCTGGCTGTCTGTCTTGCTTTCCTTAGAAAACTACTGAACCGATTTGAATGAAATTAGGTATATGGATAGTCTAGAGCCTTAGAAAGGACATAGGCTACTTTTAATTCCGAAATTCCTACGGGAATCTTGGAGATTTGATGTTACAAGGAAAAATGCGCTGACAAAGCCGAGAGCCGCCCACAAGTATCAAAATAAAAATGATTTAATGTAAATTTAACTACTATGCCGCGGAAGAGACAAGCAGTGGCAACTAGCAAGTGCTAAAGTGCTAACAATAACAAACAAAGAAGGAAATTAACATACATTTACACTCTCATGCTAAGTTGAGACGAAGACGCTCCCTTGGGAAACATGCTAGCATAGCAAGTAGGTGACCTTAAACCATGGCAAATATGGCCAAAGCTGCGGGATAACATTGCATGAGGGTCGCTCAAGACCGATCGTTGTGGGGAGAGGAGGCCAGGGGGCTATGTCCAACAGTGAAAAACTTTCAACTAAAATGATGATGATAGCAAATATAAAAAAAGAGTGATCTTGTATTACACTACATACTACACACTTCCGGTTTTTCTGTATTACAAAATAGCTCTTGTAATTTGGTATTACAGACTATGGCGCACGGAACTATATATAAAAGTGTAAAGCCGTCCTAGTCCGCCACTGTACCTTAATTAGCCGTCGAACATCCTGCGCACGCACACACGGTGCAGTGCACTTGGTAGCTTTCCTTGATTTTTAACCTGAAAGATCAAAGCTACACAACTGTGCTTTTTAAAAGAAAGATTATCTATGTGGTGTCATAGGTTCACATTTTTAGATTTTATTTTACAACTTTTCACGGCGAACTTCGTAAAGCGTCCTACAATTTTATATGGAAAAATTAAATTGTTGTTTTTGCTAATTTCCCCTTAATTTTTCCAAGTTTCCACACCTTTTCAACCTGCCCTGGACTACTACGAACATTTTGAAACGAAAATCAGCTAAATCGGCCCGGCCGGTCTCGAGTTTTAGCGAGACTAACATATAAAAACTTTTTATCAAAAAATAAAACCGCCGAAAAAAAAACTGAAAAGCATAAAATAATAATCGAATTACTAAGTTCTTAAAGTAATGTAGGGTATATACCAAGTAATTTTGAGTCGGCGCGCCACACAAGCAAATTCCATAATTACGTAAAGATTGATGCGCGGCAGCGCACGAATTTTGGTTATTTCTTTAAATTTAAGGTACCTAATTTAATGATCTTTGTACGAGGAATCTGTGGCGCCGACTCAAAATTACTTGGTATATACCCTACATTACTTTAAGAACTTAGTAATTCGATTATTATTTTATGCTTTTCAGTTTTTTTTTCGGCGGTTTTATTTTTTGATAAAAAGTTTTATTTTATGCTTTTCAGTTCTTTCAGAGTTTTAATCTTTTCTTCTCCCACAAGGTGGTCAGTGGTCACACCGCATAAGGTGATCAGACGACATGGTTGACAGGGACGACAAGACCGGTCGGTATGGCGATTTGTGGGGGAGGCCTATGTCCAGCAGTGGACGTCTTTCGGCTGATTTTATTTCATTTCAAAAGATATTGTAAGTAGGTATCAAAATGTATAGTGTTACACGTAAAATGCAACTTGTGAGTTGATAAATCCACCCGCCGACCAAAAAGTCACCCCTATTTTCCCACCCTTAGGGTGGGAATTTTATTTCTAAATTTTTATGGGACCAACTTCAAGGTATGCCCTGTCGATTAAAAAAAGAATTATCAAAATTGAACTACTCTGTAAAAAGTTATGCGTGATCATACATTAAAAAAAAAAAAAAAAATATATATACGTGTCGAATTGAGTACCTCCTCCTTTTTTTTTCGTCGGTCAAAAATGAATCGTGGTTCGTTAGTCTCGCGATATGGTGGCGCTAAAGTATCGGTAAGAAGTAGAAAACAGTCGGCATCAAAACTTATCATTTGGTTTTGGAACACTAAAAGCAACCATAACAATTTTTTTTAATAGTCACAAAAACAAATATGGGTTGGTCGGCGGGCGGCATTAATTTTTTTTGGTAACATAGAACATAGAACTCATAATGACAAATCTAAAATGGATAAGGCATGTTTTCGATTGCCAGAATATTTTCCTAAGGTGATGATCATAATATCATACGACATTCTGAAGATTGTTACCCCTTTCTTCTCTACGCTGTAAAATCATTGCGAAAGGGAGTAGAATCATTTGATAGAGGAAGGCTCGTTTGGGACCATTGTCGTAAGGCAAGCCAAACATTTGTTTACCTGAGCCAATTGGTGGGCACCCTGAACTACCTCGCCTCTCACAGTATAGGATACTTTACCAAATAAGGAATCAATAGCGATTAGATTAGATGTAGTCTAATTGACTTTCAATAAGTGATATCTTGTATCCTATATTGAATAAAGAATTATTTGATTTGATTTGATTGGTAATCGTGTTCGTTGTGGCGTTCTGTAGGGAAGCCTATGTTCAGCAGTTGACGTCTGTTGGCTAAGATGATGATGATGCAATGTTTAAAATTATATTAAAACTAGTGTGCAATTATATATTTTATACTTAAATATTTTCATTGAAATAGCAAAATTTTCCGTTCCCGTAAGTTTTTTTTTTCGGGATAAAAAGAGGCTCTATACTATTTGTGTACCAAATTAAAATTGGTTCAGTGATTTTGGTGTGAAAGCGACATGGAGACAGATTTACTTTCGCATTTTTATATAAATAAGTAAGGACTAAACAACTTAGGAATTTAAAAAATGTTTTGTTCCTAAGCCTGTGCGCCGCTCCAAAAAAAAAAAGCCATAATAAACGATCATAAAAATGTCATTTTATTGTTTAAAACGTTACCTCGAAAACAATTAAAACAAAAGTTATGCCTAATTGTTGAATAAAAAACTGTTTTATGTTGATGAAAATTTCTCTGCGTGTCATCGATCGGTTGAAAATAAAAAATAATTAACCAAGTTCGAATCAGGCCATGCGTCATGTAGTTCTCATGCTGGCCATGATATGGTCATATAACCATTATCATCCCAAAAATAATAAAAAATAATAATAAAACACATCACACTCAGAGCCCCTAACTAGGAAGAACCTGTATCTAGGGTGCCCGAAACACACACAGAGACGAACATCACAACAAAATGTCTAACAAGTAATTTTAAGACATGAAACTCTATGACTGTAAGCCGTGTGGAGTGGGGGTGGCATAGAATAACACTCCCCCATCCTTGGACACTCGCCCTTGGGTGCCATAAAAGGCGACTGAACACCCGAAGGACGGGCAGCAGTGTCCTTCGTTGATTAACTTGAGGAGCCATACTGAGATCGCAAAACCGCCTGCCAAGCATGGCGATTGCAAACGTCCCCACCCTCTCATAACTTTGTCCTTGTGTCGATCTTTGGGGAAAACCTACATATCCAAAAAGTGCAAGTCTCTCGACTGAAATTATGATAATGAGCAATAGTCTTTATAGTTTTTAGTATTCTTTGGCCGACAAATAAAATATCGTGAATTTTTTCATTACAATTAATCGAGCCGTTTCGGAAATTAGTGCCTTTGGCAGACAGACAGACATACCCATGGAAAAGTCATATTAATAAGGTCCCGGGACGTGTACCCGAAACCTTATTCAATAAACTGATACAAACCTAAACTAAGAACTTCCTCTTTTCTGAAGTCGGTTAAAAATAGGTACTAAAACCCTTCTCCTGAATTTAAAAATATATAAAACTCTTCCGTTACTGACTGACTGACTGACAGACAACGCAGAGCCAAAACTAAGGGGCTAGCGGGATGAAATTTTGCACGTGGGTTCCTTGAGGAGTGTATGGTAGCACTAAGGAATGATTTCCTGAAAATCCCATGTTAACGGGGAAAAAACGGGATTTATGTGTTTATGAGAAATCTGCGCGGGTGAAACCGCGGGGCAGCCTCTAGTATAGTATAAGAATTGTTGTAGTGTGTCTGTTTTAAACAAAAGTATTAAAAGAGAGGGCGCCATTTTGCATTTATCAGTTAAATGGTTCATGTAATACCTAAAAATAGTTTTAATCCATTTCGAGAGTAAATGAAACATCGCAGTCCCCGCCTCCTATCAATCAGGGCCTAATCTTTAATGCATTAATGCGATTAAAGTAGTAACACGTGCCGCTCCGTTCGTGAGATGGACGCGGACTGAAATACCGATAGACAAGAGCTTTTTGTTGGAAGGGCACTACGGAAACTCTACGAGCACTAAGCGTTAACAGTTATATAAAGACTGCTGTCCCGGCTTACTTTGTTACGCCATAGAATATAAGATACTACTTAGGACCTGGCTCTATAGACTTTGTTTCTTAGACTGCCCAGAATGGGTGAAGAAACAAACCACCTGTCAAAATATGTAAACAATGCAATAAAAATTGCATCTTGGGTTACTTTAATCCCTAATTTTTTTGAAAATCTTATATAGCCTATGTCACTCGGGGATAGTTTAGCTTCCCAAGAGTGAATTTTTTTCAAATCGGTTCAGTATTTCCGGAGCCTATTCGATGCAAACAAACAAACAAACTTACAAACAAACAATCAAATCCTGTTTATTATTGGTATAGATAACGAGGGAGCTACTTTGTTAAAGAAACTAAATATTTTTTTAAATCTTTGTTCACAGGGTAAGCAGTTCGAAGCGGGACTATACAGAACCTAAAAGAGATAAGTTAGCTATATTATTATTTAGCATGAGAATGGGTTCGATTCTCGGCGGGGCGAACATTGTTAAAATGAATATTGATGTTTGTTTCAGTTCTGAGTGTAATGTTTGTCTCTGTATATGTTTCGGGCACAAAAAAGAAATAAATAATAAGGTGCCAACTCGCAAACAACTGGTCAACTGCGAGTCTTGTGAGTTGACGAGCGACTCCCCTAGATACAGGTTCTTTCTAGTTAGAGGCTCTGAGTGTGATGCGTTATTTATTAATTTATTATACCAATATCTGACTGATGATTGACTAGTAGACTGAACCCCCTACCAAAAAAAGGTAGAAACTTTTATGACAAATTAGTGTTTTGATTTAGTTTAGGTTTAATTCCTTTTGTGGTAGAGCCGAGTAGTAGCGCCAACGTGAACCAATAAACAAATACAAAATCGATTAACGTTCGAGTTAAACTAGTGATCCTCTGGCTACCCTAATTTCATAGCGCGAACTGGGTGAACATATTTGCATTTGTCTTTAATACGGGGTTAGGGCCGGACCCCACGTTGTGCCCTTAATTGGAAAATAGAGTGGGCAATGGCACAGTGGTTAAAGTGCACTTTTAGGTCGAGTTTTTAGTCTTTTTTACGTTAACATTGCGTAAAAAAAAAAAAAACGTAAAAATTGTAAAAAAATTGTGCTTAAAAATTTAAGTCTACTCCTTCGTGGCACAGTGGGCAGAGACAGAGATGTTGACCGGGACTTCGCAGTTTCGGGTTTGATTTCCAGCAGAAGCGAACGTTGGAGTCGATGTTCGTTTCCGGGTCTGGTGTGTTGTATGTATGTTCTTGTATGTGATGAGAGCTAGGACCTTAGATATAAAGATTCAAAGTAGTAAGGTGCTCTGAGTGTGATCCGTTATTTAGTACTTATTTATATTTGTTTTATTATTGGTCTTAATAATAAAATTAATAACCAGGCTAATGAATTTTAATAATATACATAATTTTACTACCGCCGCCATCTTTAGTAAAAACAACTAATAATAATTCTTAAAATATTAAATTTCTATAAAACAAAAAAAGGGAATCACTTTATGACAACACTTTAAAAAAACATAAATCAGTCTCACCTCTCTTTCTTTCATCGACGGAAGAAGAGAGACAAAAAACTTGACCCATGTTCAAACCCCACGCAGGCATTTTTGATGGATGATATACGATATGGCTACGACGGTTTTTTGGTTAAAAACCTTTACACCGTAAAGATTTTAATCTAAAATACCTTTTCTCTATGAGTGAATACTAAAAATATGCCACCATTTGTAAAATTTGACTTATAATTTCCCTTAGGGATTTAGTTTTTGGGTAGAGGAAGAGGATGTGAAAATGTTGATCACCTATATGAGATGCAGTGAAGACCCATAAAGCTAAAAAAAAGATAACTATGGCCGAAATCAAAAAAGTGCGTCGGTGGTTCAGATTTTTTTTTGACATTGGCGCTAGCATTGTGGTTCGGCGCCGTCTTAACACTCAAAATGCATTTTGATCCCAAACTTGACCCTTGAATTTCTTAGAAAATAATTGCTAGAGGGTGCAATCGAGAACAAATATCATTACGCATCACACGATGGGGTGGAGCAGAGTCCAATGCTGGGTAAAACTAGCTACTGTTATAAGGGTAAATTTAAAGGTCTTAACCTCAAATGCCAGAAAACTATGTCTAGTACAATACGTTTAGCTGTGTCTTAAAATATACATAACTGTAATATGTGCCACACGGCTGTTTTTTGGTTCTGGCTGAATAATCAGCGTTGCATTTTTTGCAGCATATGCTGAGTCGTAGCCATTTCACATGCACAATACAGGCTTACTAGTTATATTATGTTTTTCTTTTGTTATATCATTTTTATTTTATAGTTTTAGTTTGAATGCTTGTTCTTACGTATTATAATTTCCTATTTTATTTTTGCTGTATCGCTTTTTTATATAATTTATTATTGTTAGTAGTTTGTTTGCTTGTATTGTTTGTGTGAATAAAAACTATGTCTATGTCTGTCTTTTCCAGTTCATCTTTTGCTTCCTCTGACATATATGCCTGAGCAACCGATTTTAATGAAAAATTACCGTATTAAGTAAAACTATTTCTGCCCTTTTCGGACATGTACTGTTTTGCAGTCTTCAAAGAGTTTCACGTTCATTCAATAAATTTAATCAAGACAAATTGGATTACCTAGTTGGTACACAAAGAAAAATAACCCGAAATTCCCATGGGAGTAAAACAACACTTAAAATTTACTGATAGTTTGAAGTTTTTTTTAAAAAAAACACGCAAATTGAAAACACCTTTTTCTATCTCTCAAAAATGAATTCCGTAACACGAACCCATTTCGTTATTGTGTTTGGGGGCGCTATTTGCGTTAGAATAGAAATAATGGGTCCCATGGGGTCCCGTTTCTATCCCTGGGCAATAAGCTAGAGAATTAACGGGATTAAAGGTTGCGACGTCATAATTATTGGATCGTTTAATCTACCGAGTTCGCGGCGCATCGTAAATATCTTCTTCGCTAATAATAAAGGTCGTAGCCCACTTACACGACTCTGCTCCAACACCGCTCCCACCTAACACCTCCCGAAACCAAGACGACTGCTCGCAGTCCACGCGGCGACAGCTAGCAGACGAGTATGCGAATTAAGTCTTTTAGTAGTAATTTTGATTTTGAAATGTTTGTCGTAGTCCAGGGAAAGTTTAACGGTGGGAAAATATGGAAGTCACAGTCCATTCCACGGTCCGGTCCGGTCCACGGTATTCCACGCGGACGGGCACAGATAGTATTTAATAAATTCTTTGGAACCTATAGCCTTGCTGATCCACTCAAGGTATAAGTAAAAATCATTGAAATCTAAGAACATCAGTTACGGAGATAAACCCGAACATCGAGGGCCGGTTTTGTGTGAAAAGACTCTTAGGAATCACCAAAGAATGTATGACAATACCTCATTTAAATAGGTCAGTCATTCCACGTCCAGTCGACAGAGTAATGCGTCTAAAAAGCTTAAGTGATTTATATGGAGTGCGTACGCGCAGATCCTGTGCTCTATCTCTTTCTGCGTCGTAATGAGAGACAGAGAAGAGTTGTCTACTTAGATTTGTAGTTTAAGGCCCTGTTTGCTCTTCAAGCTATGCGCTATGAACAATATGCAAAATTAGGATTTAACTTTTGATGGTTCATTAATTAATGGTTTTATTAAAAAAGGAGAACGTGTCGTGGGAATACATTAGGAACGAAGGCCGACAGTCGACCAAGCCACTGCTCGTAGTGAAGGGAGCGAGTACCGCGAGCGAGCGAGAGATAAAGTTATCGGTCTCTTTCATTCTCTCCTTCGCTGAAAAGCTTTTGTGTCTCACTTCCTTCAGCCGTAACGTTGCACTTTTTCTTGGCTAGGTACCTACCGCAACCCGAGTTAAGGAACTTCGTTCCAAAAAGGCGGTGCAGCTTGCGGTTGCTAAAAAAGTATAGCTTATAGCTTAAAAGTAGTGTAAGACGGCCCTAAGCTATTTGAAATTGGAATCCCCTTCTTCCAGTAATCGGTTTAACACGCCTCAGATATTACAAAAGTGTTTTTTTTATAACTTTTTTTAAATCTCTTTTTATTGTTACGATTTGTGATGATGTTTGAGTACTCACCGCTAGAGAGTAAAAATTTTCTATGGTACTCACTCTACTACCTCACCTATAAAGTTTATTGTGCAACAATAGTTTAAAGGTCGATGTGCTGGCTATACTTTTCACATATAGAGGTATGTAGTTCTCACATTTTACGCTTTATTTGGAACTATTGTACTGAACTTAGGTGCGTTTTCGATAATTTGGTCAAGTGTGAAAAGGAATAATTTCTTTAATTTTCTTCAATAAAATGACACACACATCAACTGAGCACACTTCTTATTTTTTTGAAGTCGGTTAAAGTAGGCACTCAAACCTTCTCCTGAGTGTAACAAATACTTTTGTGAAAACCGCATCAAAATCGGGTCAGCCAAACGCGAGATAATCGCGGATGAATATACATACATACAGGTTAAACTGATAACCTCGTTTTTTGAAGTCGGTTTAAAAACCTGTTGGTCCAGACGTAAGACACCTTTGTCTAATTTTAATGGTATCACTTGTCTGTCGTAAGAGGCGTTTAAAAGGAGTCAGTGTCGTGGGGTACGCAGAGCGGTGGCTCAACTCTTCATCAAACGGCTCCGAGATGGATAGTGTCACAGCTTGTGGCACTGTGCCGCTGAAGATCCATTTGGAAAGCCGGGAAGGGATCAACATGCTGCCCTCCCCGAAAAAAGCTGGTATACAGCTAGGGAAGGACACCGCGTCGCGAAGTTGAACATAAAGAACGAAAGATCTTCCGTGACCCCCTTGCTAACAGCCGAGATGGACACTGGCGGGGTTGTAGTGGGTGCGAAACCAACATAACCCTGCGGCTCCCCCCGGGGCTGCAGCACGCTGCAGCTGCAGTTTCCCCGCCATAAAAAATAAAAGGGAAGGACACCGGACGCCCCGATCATCAATGATTTCCGGGGACATTCCCAAAAATCGCTGAGACGGCCACACGGTTTTCAGTGGGTGCGAGCCCCACATACCCCCGTCCCCCCGAGCGATGAGAAGTGCGTGAGCCATTTCCCACCATCAAAAAAAAAGGCCGCGTACTTACAAACAATTTTAATGCTCCGTTGCTCAGTTGGCAGTGATGTGGACTGAGACGCGCGCGGGTGCACCGGGTTCTATTCCCGGTGGGGCGAATATAATGGTGAATATCGATGTTTGTTTTCCGGTCTGGGAGTACTGTTCCTCTCTGTATATGTTTAGGGCACCCTAGATACAGGTTCTATATAGTTAGGGGCTCTGAGTGTGATGCGTTTTTTTTTTCTTGTCCTCTCAGCATTTTCGCCGCGCTTCGCCTGATGTTAGCGATGTGACCTTAGTACTTAGTTGCCCATATCTTAATTTTCAATCATCAAATATCTTAAGTATTTCAACACCGGCTACCTTCCTACACATACAAAAAGAGATTCTCAAAGAATCCACTGTTTCGACAACAAACTATTAAAATAGTTAATAAAATCACGGATTGAATAGATGCGATGAATGTAAGCATGATTGTATCGATAGGATGACGTTTTAAACAGTTGTGGGTAACCTTTTGTAACTATAAATATCCCGTGATTTCCAAGATAAAGCAAAACTTAATAATAATAATAATAACGCATAACATCACACTCAGAGCTCCTAACTAGGAAAAACGTGTATCTAGGATGCCCGAAACATATACAGAGACAAACATTACACCCAAACCGAGAAACAAACATCGATATTCATTATAACAATTAGCTTAGCCGCCTTGAACGTCATTAATACAATACGCTGCAATGTAGGATGTTTTTAATTAATTTAAGGTATTTATTGTAGTTTTTAACCGACTTCAAAAAAGGAGGTTATCAGCTTGACCTGTATGTATGTATGTATGTTTGTCCGCGATTATCTCGCGTTTGGCTGAACCGATTTTGATGCGGTTTTCAGAAATGTATTCGTTACATTCAGGAGAAGGTTTAAGTACCTATTTTAACCGACTTCGAAAAAGAAGAAGTTCTCAGTTTATGTATGTGTCAGTTTGTTGAAGGCGGGTCTCTTTTTGTAAAAAAGAAATTATCTAAAAGATGCCTTCAATAATGCCCTTTGTCCTATCTTCTTTTTCTATATCTACTATCTACTATAAATATTAATCGTGGTTTGTTGGTCTCGCTAAAACTCGAGAACGGCCGGGCCGATTGAGCTGATTTTGGTTTTTAAAATGTTCGTAAAAGTCCAGGGAAGGTTCAAACGCTGAGAAAATATGGAAAAATTTTGAATAAGATAGTAAAAGTAATAATATATTTTTTCCATACACATTGAAAGGCGCGATACGAAGTTTGCTGGGACAGCTAGTATTAAATAAATGTGTCCATCTTTAAACTCTTTTCTTAAAAGCAAAGTTTCAAAATGTGTATCAACCCTGTCCGATCTTTTGATCGTTTGATCTAGGAACGTGAGTTCGTTACCCGCCGTCACGCGGACAGGCGGACGACTCGGACCTCCCAGTCGAACGACCCGGTTAAAGATTTAACCAATGGTGGTTTATTTAAGTCGGAATGTCCCCTACTTCTAGACTAATGATAAAGAGGAAAGATTTGATTGCTTGTTTATTTGATTCCGGCTTATTATTATTATTATTAGAGCCTGTCCTCCATCGATTATTTTCCCGCAATTCAACAACTTATTAAATTTACAAGTTTCCGCACTGTGATTAAAAAATCTTGGAATCTTTGATTTTCTGATGAAAATTAGCTATAGAATATTCTCAAAAAGTCAGATAAGCACATACTTCACATGCAGGCTTTTATTAATTGCGTAGACATACCTATATATTGTAAGCGAATGAGGAAAAACAATCTAAAAGAGCATAGATCAGCTCGAATAACAGAATACTGAACAGAGACATACGAGGTAGACCGATTTTGCCCTCTCTGAAAATCAAAATCAAAACCCGACCTTCTTAGTCAACCTCTGAGGTGGACAAATTGTATGTTATTGAATAAAACTAATATGCTTCAGCCTCTGGGAATTGAATGTGCCATAGGAGGAACCTTATACTGAAACCACATATAACATGGAATCCAAAATGAAGTTCTGAATACAATGACACGCGAATCTGTTGATAAGTGACTCACAACTAAAAAAATAAGTGTAGATTTCTGAATTGTATAAACAGTACGCTGTTATTGAAGTTATAACATACCTGTAATTAGCGACTCACATCTTGCAGATAAACCTTTTCAGGTTTTTGCGTATGCAATTGTTCCATTTCATTGTACGTTTGTGTAAATTAAATAAATGAATGAAAATATATATATATATATATATGTCACCGGAAAATAATAAGATTCGCAAGTTTATAAATTTCCTAGGAAATTTATAAACTTTCGTAGGATTCTAAACGAGAGATGAATTGAATTATTTTACGCCCACTTTTTCGCAAATTTATAAATTTTCGACGCGTCGTAGTAAATTTATAAACTAACGGATATCAATCCGTAAGATTCTAAACGGATCGACCAATCACAGAAGAGCTTTTAATTTTACGCTTTTTGAAATACGGAAAATAACACACTGCTCTCTGATTGGTGGATGTTGACAGTGAAAATGCTTGCGTCCATAGACTTACGTACAATCAGACTTGCCAAACAATTCGATCACACTAAAAGTATTTTTACTGGTACTAAAAACTAAGTAGGTTTATAGGTTAATATGTGACCGCTAATGTACGAAATTCAGTAAAAGTGCACTAACTGGCTGAATCCGTAAGAGTTAGAAATAAAATGTTGTTCTCAACATTAACTAGGTAATCTGCAAAATCCCTAGGTAATCTACAGAGTTAACGACTAAGTTAAGTTCGAAAAATTGTTGCCTTAGATTTCAGTTTAACACAGGTAACCCAAGCTCCGCTCGCTTCGCTCGCTACGCTGGTTAAAGATCACAAGCCAAACCTAACCTAACCTACAATTTCGCCCTAGATTTGAATTTTCGGTCGGAGCTTTCTGTTTTCCGCACTTTAACGGCGAGACATCCGGTAATACGCACATTAACTAGGTAAAGTGCGGATACCCCATATTTCACATAAAATTTCGCACATTAACTGACCTAAAAAGTTAATGTGCACATTGCCCGGTAAAGAGCACATTAACGTATTTCGCACTATAACGGTGACAGATATAATATAAGTAATCTTGTATTTTAGGTACCTACCTAACTAGTAGGGGGTTAAAATTCCCTATTTCACTCTACCAAAATAAAACATTTTGGTCATGGCTAAAACTTTCGTAGCTCTGTGTTAAATTTCAATTCATTATACATGGCGTTTGGTTATTGGTTACTTATTATTTTACGAGTGAGTTTAGTAAGTTTATCAATTTACGAAAATGTAGGCGTAAAATAATACAATTTATCACTCGTTTAGAATCCTACGAAAGTTTATAAATTTCCTAGTAAATTTATAAATTTACGGTTCTTGTTATTTTCCGGTGACATATATATATATATATATATATATATAGAATCAGCATTGTAAAAAAATATACCATTCGGTCTGGCAATAAATCTTTGGTATTGGTAAGTAGATAATAAAAATCTGTAAGTAGACAAAATCAAATATTTATCAGTTCACGAACTAAAGCTATGGATCAGAGATTATATTATTATCTATATCTCCTAGATACGATGTCCCAATTTAAGTTTACCAGTGGTTCTTAGCATAAACGCCACACACATAAAAAACGAATCCAGTCAATTACATCCATCCATCTATTTACTTACTTTGTGAAAATTGCCTTTATTAAAAAAAAAAAATCGGAGAGAACAGTTCATTATTTTTCAATTTTGTTTTCAGGAATCAGTCTTGTTTAACGATGCCTACTGTGTACTAAATTTCCCTCCACGATAAAAAGTAGCCCTGTATTATTATGTTTCACTATATCCTGGATCATCATTTCAGCCGACATCCACTGCTGGACATAGGCCTCTTCCATGAATTGCGACAACGACCGGTCTTGAGCCACCCTCATCCACAGCTTTCACCACCACTTCTGACCATCTTATAGGTGATCTGCTTTCTCTGCGTCTTTCGGTTCGCGGTCGCCAATGGAAGATTTGATTTTCATGTGTGGCGCTAGTGCATCGTGCTTGTAAAACTTTGGGTTCAACACAAAGATAGAGTAATTCATCTTAATCATGTCGCGAGATCCGTTGCGACACCGGATAATCTAAAATGATAACCGTCTTTGAAATTGTGAACGAAAATACGGTAGGGGGAAAATTGTTTAGCCTAAAGGGCTTAAGAATAGGTAGATATGATACCTAATAACCCTTTTTTTTAAGGCGGGGAAACTCCTAACGAGTACCCTGCGACCCCGGGTTATGTGGGGTTCGCACCCATTAAAACCCCGCCGGTGTCCATCTCGGCTGTTGGCAAGGGGGTCACGGGTGATCTTTCGATCGTTATATTCAACTCCGCGACTCCCTCCAGCATTGGCTGATTAGCCTTATCTCGGGGGCACAGGTGGTGGTAGTCGCCCCTGAGCGCGGATGGCTCTTCCTACGCTCGACGACGGAATCGGGACATCGCGTTCCGCCGTCCTTCTCAGGGCCGTTATATGACTACACGAGGCCCCCGCCTCGTGCACCCAACGACCCCGGGGTCCCCTCTTAGTCGCCTCTTACGACAGGCAGGGGATACCTCAGTCCTATTCTTCGGCCCGGTACTGCAGGGGGTAGGATACCTATAACCCTGCCTGTCGTAGGGTGCCATTCAAAGGAAACGTAGTCGCGGGCAACAGCTATAAGGATATTTTGATTTTTGTTTTGATTATTATGATGAAGTCACATATACATTATCACTTATACATAAACATAACATAGCTAAACATAGGTTCGGCTTTGTCTCTAGCTGGTGCCTCTGCCTAACCCTTCAGGTAATAAAAGGCGTGAGATTATGATTTATCACGGCTTTTGAGCACAACAAAGACTTTACTAATTTCACCCTGTGGGTTCCAAATTTGTTGTGAGTACAATTGCGACATTATCTATTAGTGTTAACGAGTTACCTCATTATTTTAATACCCTTTTGAGTAACTTTCACATAAAGTGATTTTAAACACCAATTGCCGCGGTGACATCATTTAGAAATATCTCTGACCTTATTAGGGCCAAAGCTCATGCGGTCTGATCTAGCAAAGCGCAGCGGATATACTGAAGGATAATAATTCAAATTAGTCTTAAAATCATATCTTCAAGGGCTCATATCCTGTTCCCATAAGAATGTTGTGTAAGTAAATGGTTTATTTCTTAGAGTACCCTTTTATTCACTCCGTTATTCTCTTTTATATGTATGTTTTATTACTTATCATTATCTATACCAATATTATAAAGAGGAAATATTTGTTTGTTTGTTTGTAACGAATAGGCTCCGGAAATACTGAACCGATTTGAAAAATTCTTTCACTGGTAGGAAGCTACATTAGGGATCCTTACCTAAACTCAAATAATTTACCCAAGGTGCAATATTTTTTCCGTTGTTTACATATTTTGACAGGTGGTTTGTTGTTGTTGTTTGTTTTTTCAGAAGCACAGACCAGCCCAAACAAATAGCTAAACTCTGTACGGAGACAGCTATTATGATATGACACTCGAGCCAAACCGTACCCAGCCGCGGCATGCCATCCTCAAAGCCAACGATGGAGTCGCCAGGAGACGCCCCTAAACGACCTCACTTCAGTCGAACGATCCTACGCTTCAATACATAGTATTAAACAAAGTCGCTTTCTGCGTCTGTCCCTATGTATGCTTATCTTGAAAAATATGCAACGGATTTTGATTTTTTTTATTAGATTAGATAAAGTGATTCAAAAGGAAGGTTTATATGTATAATACATGCACTAAATAGTAAAAGGTACGAAGTTCGCTGGGTCGACTACACGACTTAGAGTAACTACTCTATGTAAATAATATTATGTACTTTCTGTCTTTGTCTAGCATTGAAACAATTCATTGGTAATTGAAAGATCGCTGAACCGGAATCTGGCAGCAATGTCTACTGATTAAAGAAATGCAGCGTTAACTCAAGACAAGTTTTATAACTTCATAAAATACACAATTGTGGACCGATCTTCCTCCAAGTTAATAAAGGAATAAAGCTCTTTTGTTAATAGAAATAGAGTTTAAACTGCATTGTAGGGTGGGTAGAATTGTATGACTAAGAAAATGTCATGAAAGGTCAACCGTCCGATCAATTGATGAAAATTAGTAATCGAATTTAATAGGTGCATTACATTGAGTTTTTACGTACAGAAAGGCACATCAAGCATTTTTTTCAACTCAGCCAAAATGTGACCAATTGAACACAGCCTATCTCACAAACCACCACAAGGCAGAAAACATTGTGGGGGTTTCCACGTTTTCTTTAATCGCCACGCTTGGCAGGCGTTCCCCAAACGGATCGCGTGATTCGATTGGACTTTTTGCTTGCAATTTGCGATCCGGTTGCACTGTGATCCGATTGGTCGGACCCAGTATGGCTGTTACATTTTTCAAAGAATGACGCTGCTGCCTATCTTTTGGGTGTTCTTTTAGGCGAATTTTACGACAACCGTGGGAGAAGATGGGGTGGTGGTTTTCTATGCCGTTACCACATACGGTAAAAATATTAAGCTATCTATATATAAATTTACTGGTGTGTCATGTGCCCCGCAGCTGCAACAGCGCATTTTCTCTTGAAACATCAAATTCCCAATTTTCTCGTGCAAATTTAGGGATACAAATTAGCTTTTGTCCTTTCTCAGGCTCTTGAATATTCCTTTATCAAATTTCATACAAATCGGAAAGCTTTCTCGTGAAAACAAGACAGATAGACAGACAGAGTTACTTTCTCATTTATAATATTAAATATGGATATAGTATTCATAAATTCGAATTTATACTGGGTGTTTCTGACAAGGCGGTAATAAATCAAAGGAGGTATTCAGCTCACCATTCCTAACAACTTTCCCAAAGCAACATGGGTCGAAATCTCAAAAAAAATATCAGCTGTTCCATACATTGGTTCGATCAGCTGACGGGGTCAATGTACGGGACAGCTGGTTTTCGTTTTGATATTTCGACCCATGTTGCTTTGGGAAAGTTGTTAGATACGGTGAGCTGAATACCTCATTTGATTTATTACCGCCTTGTCAGAAACACCCTGTATGAAAAAAAGTATAAATTTAAAATAACATAAAGACAAAAAATCTTGATCCATCATAACAATGTTCGCCCCGCACATCGAACCCGGCCCTCCGAAGTTGAAGTCAACACTGCGATGCCAACTGAACCACGAAGGTGTTCAAAACATGTAGATAGTTATATTGATATTTTGCATATTGATGCTATGTTATGGTAGCATACATTAGTCATGTAAGAACCACTCGAGATAATATAAGACGCTTTTAAGATTAGTGATGTTAAAACCTCGATATAATTTTATCGATAACTTATCCGAAACTTCACTTTCAACTTTGAACTCTTTAGATTAAAAAATATTAGCTCTATACTCTTAACTATTATATAGCTTTCAATAAACTGACACATACACAAACTGACTTCATAAAACTTCCTCTTTTTCGAAGACGGTTAAAACACCAAAACCTTCTCCCGAATGCAGCAAAAATAAAGCTAATTACTTTTCTTAAAACTGCATCGAAATCTTTTTAGCCAAACGCGAGGTAATCGCAGACAAACATACACAGGTTAAACTGACAACTTCCTTTATATGAAGTACGTTAAGGGCTATAACAGACGAGCGACCCGGTGCCGCGCGGCAGCCGCGTGACCTATACACCGAGAGCCGCGTGGCACAGGGTCTCTCGTCTGATATAGCCCTAAAAAGACATAAAGATATACACACTAAGCAGTATTACAGAATAAAATTCAGCAATTATCAATTCCCAATTTCTCAAAAATATCCTTGGAAGCGGAAAAAACATGTAAATAGATATCTTTAGCATCATAAAAGCTTTAAAAAAAAATTGCAAGGGTGTCCTGCGCTCGCGCACTCGCGCCCTACTAACGCAAACCCATCACTACACACATTGCACTTTACAATTTATCTCAACGCTTAGCTCTTAATGGAGGGGTCTGATGCATGAATGATCTATTTCATACTTTTTAATGGCTTATTGCTGCCCTTTTTGCTTTGTGGTTAAAGCATGGTATGGCGCAAGAGGTCACGGGTTTGATTCCCGTTCAGTTATGTCTGAACGGGTTTTAAAAGGGTCTCTTTTCGGATTGGTCAGCCTCAGTGGTTTAGTGGATATACAGTGATGCGACCGACTGTAACGCCAAAGGTCTAGGTTCGATTGTTATGATAAATATCTATGTTTCGTAGTATTGTTTCGTAGACTTGGGTGTTCTTTTTAATGTCTCGTATAAGTTACGAAACCTAAGGCAACCAAAAATTTATCATCAATACATTGTATAAAACAAAGTAGCTTCCCACGTCTGTTCCTATTTATGCTAAAATCTTTAAAATTACGCAACGGATTTTGATGAGGTTTTTTATAGAGTGATTCAAGAAGAAGGTGCGAAGTCCGCCGGGTCGACTAGTATTAATATAATAACGGACCAATTCACAGTCAACAACACTGCCAATTGAACCACGAAGGTGGTAAAACTAAACTTTTCGAAGATCTGTTAACGATTTCTCTCTCACGTTTTAACAATAAAAATAATCAATACAATTAAATAAGATTTTTTAAAGCCACGCTTTGGTGGCTTAAAATAAATGAAACTTTAAATTCTCAGACTAACTCGTTAACACTCAATTTTAACCCTTAAAATCTGAGCATTTAAACACATAATAGTTTTTCGAGTATAAGAGCTACTTGAAATATAAAAAAAAAAAACAAAAAAACCATTGAGCTGTCAAATGCCTATTGTTATGAAACTATACTAAAATTCACACCTCTCACGCCTGGCCTTTTGTGGTAGTTTTAGGGATCCTTTACCTTTTTTAAAAGTGTTAATGTTGAACTGTCTTTTAGTAGCTAATGGATAGTATGATGTGCTGGCTAGTTTAACAAAAACCTAATGATGGTTTTTAGGATTTGAAATAATAAAACAAAGTCAGGAGCCGCAGCTGAGAGTTTTATAGTAAAAAAAATAAACATTTACATATTATTATGCAACAATATAGGTAATTATCATCATCTTTTTAGCATAAAAGCCTATGGGGGACCATAGATCGCCATAAGGACAAAAATTTTAGGGAGCGACAACTTTTAACGAAACCCATTTAAGGAGATGGGTTGGTAAATGAATATTAAATATATGTAATACAAAGAAACATGTAAAAACACAACATTTTCAAATATATTTTTACGATACAATTAATCAATAAAACAAAATCGCTTCCCGCGTCTTTCTCTCTTAAATCTTTAAAACTATGTAAACTATTTAAAAACTATCTTTATAACCATGGATTTTTGGTGCGTATTTTTTTAAATAGAGTGTTTCCAGACGAAGGTTTATATTTATAATATACATTGCACAACATAGTAATAGGTAAGGCGGTACGAAGCTCGCCGGATCGACTAGTAAATTAAAATATGCAAAAAAAAAGTTTGTATGTAACCTACGGAACCTTCTTAATAATTCCGATTTCAAACTTACCAACTTTTTTTAACAAGTCAATCAAGCCTACCCCTGGGATCCTTAGTTAAATTTAGAAAGCTGCACAATTCAATTAAAAATCTTTTATTCATCTTTTCTTCATGTTTACAAATAAGTTTTAAATAAGTTGAAACGTCTCGGGATCGGAAGCGAAAAAAAAAGAAAGAGTGTGGCAACTACTGGGGTATTGTTGCTTTGTTTAAATTTGCGGATAGTTTTATGACTTTCATCGTGTCACAAAGTGACAAAAGTAACCAACTGTGACCACTGCGTGGTGTTCTTTATTTAAAAGTATGTTAGTAGCCTTTCTAGGTCGATAAAACAATATTCACAAAAAGTGTGAAGAATTGAATCACGAAAAGGAAGCAAGCAGGAGAAAATATCTGACTTTTGTTTCTCAATTTTCTAAATAAGCTTTCCGTGGCTGTTATTGTACTAGTGTGGTTGAATCATTAAATGTGCCCTCTATGTAAAACTGTGTAGTTGTAAAGAAAGGCGCTGATCGATGTCACGGCAAAACTTCCGTTTTGGTCATTTACATGTGTGAGGACCGAATCGACCTTTGCATTTCAATAAGTAAGGTTAAAGTATATTAGTTTTTTTAGTGCAAAAAAAAAGATAAATTCACAGCTAACTCTTTTGCCTGTCCAGAATGAGTGAATACGTCTTTAGCTCCTCGTCTTATTTAGGTTCCTTAATGTCACTAAATTAGTCTATCACCCAGTTTACATCTAGGTACAGACAGACAGACATCGTGACATGCGTAGGTAGACAATGAACGGACAAGTCATAATAAAATTACGAACGGGACACATAATAGAGCTCTATGACTCGTACACACTGAGTTTGATAAAACCTGGGAGTCATGTTTTTTTATTAACCGACAACAAAAAAGGAGGTTATCAGTTTGATCTGTTGATAGAATTTTTCACAAAAGTATAGTTTCGTTCAGGAAAAGGATTTAGTTCCTATTTCTCAGTTTTATGTATGTGTAAATTTTTTAAAGGCGGGATGATGATTTAAAAAAAAAGTAACTTTAAAACGATCGATTTTTATGTCTTGTTAGCAACTTCGTTAAAACCTGTCTTTGGGTGTCCAAAATTCATACATCTAATATAGAACATTGGACAAGAACACCAAGAAAACGAACTTTGATATAAAAATGATGATGATTTCATCCTACATGCCCTCATCAGGGGTAAAAGGCTCAAAGTATTTCGGTCCTGGACTGCCTCCTCCAGGTCCCGCCATTTGAAACCAATGATCTCCTTAACAATCTATATCCTCCAGGTGTGTTTGGGGATGGGGTCTTAGGTTCTCCTCAACACGTTACCAATCCAACGCCATGTCCTTATTAAAATATCAGTTTCTATCGGTCACTGGCTTGATAATTTGCACAATGGAACATTGGAAATCGTTTGTTCATACGCGTTCGTTCGTGCACGTTCGTTCACTATGTACGTCTGCACGGTGCATATCTACGTATCTCGTCGTATCTGCAACAATCAGCGTCCAGCACGAATCGAGTTAGCGAATTGACAAACTAGTGTACCGTTGGTAAAACAAACAACAGTAAATTTCAGCTAAACTGTTTAATGAGCACGGGTTTTTCTTTTTAAATGTATTATGTTTGCACTAGGTATAATGGCACATTAACCTAGGTATAATGGCACATTAACCTAGGGTTTGGTACCCTTCTTCTTTAAGGAGTACTAATTAAAAACCAATCTACTGTCTACTTCTACTATAAGTATATATAAAAATGAATCGTGGTTCGTTAGTCTCGCTAAAACTCGAGGACGGCCGGGCCGTTTAGTTAATAGAAATTATGTGAATTTATTTTCTGAACTTGCAAATTTGCCAACAATTGAAAAATAGATTTATTTACCCAATAAAAAAATAAATGAATAAGGTATTTTGATGCAACAGTACCTACATTCCATACATGTTATGCTCTGCTTATTTTCAAAACAAAAGTTACAAACAATGAACCAGACTGTTATCTTTGCACATTGTTTTCTAAAAACAACATAGTCGTCTAACTATGTACATAGTACATCCGTGTCTACTTGCCTGTCTACCAAAAAACCAAGTTTTATAATTAACTAGTTGACACGAAGACATTCTTTCCGCCATACAATCAAAGTTTACACAATTGTAGCCCATGTGTGCTATTCTGATTTTTGGAAATAATTTTATTTAAGAATCAGTCGAGTAGTTCCGGATTTAAGTAGCAAATAGCTAGCCTGGCTAGGTAGGCTGACTACTTACTCAAATCCGGACTTCAATCTTTTCGATCAATTAAAGATTTCAACCTTCCCATTTTATAATTTTAGTTAGCCGGTCTTGTCAATGGCCCGTTCGCCACTACCGCCGAAATTTGTAGAAAAGTTTTCATTATAGTCTTCCAGCCGAAAGACGTCCACTGCTGGTTATACGCCTACCTCACAGATCGCTACAATGACGGCTTGCTTGTGCGAGCCACACGTAGTGCACTCCTGCAACCTTCACATATTATCTGATTAGCTTGTGTGGGTCTGCCTATTCTGCGCTTTCCGGTGCTCGGTGGCCACTCGATAACTTTTCGGTCCCAGAGACCATCTGTTCTTCGACGTATGTGCCATGTCCATTGCCGCGTCAGTTTTTGTTATTTAATTATTTGGGTTATGTAAGTGACTTTGATTATTCTGCGCATCTCATTATTTCTAATTTTATCATAGCCCTTTTTATTGACTAAGTCACTATCTCTAGTTTTGTCATTATATAAATTATGAAAATATTGGTCGTATCTTTTTTGCAGACGCTACTTTCTATAGCTCGTGTGTACTGCCTATCTCTATTAAGGTCCCCTAACACAATTGAGTGGCTGTAATTTGCTACCGGGCACACCCTGTATTTACAACTAGCTTTCTCAACTGCTTGACGGACTTTAATGAAACTTTCCGTAAAAGTTCCTAGTTATTACATAAACTTAGGTATGAAACTAAAAATAAAATAACTTAAGTTACTGACAATACTTTACTTACATCCCAAACCGTTTAATATAGAGACTTAAAATTTGCAATGAATTAAGGCCCAGCGCACATCTGGAGATGCGCGGCGGAGATATCGACAAGATAACTAACTATTCAGGGTTGAAGGACCATTCGCGAACCGTTGTTCTCGTAATTAATTGAAAATCCTTATATTCAGCTTCTACTTAAATGGACCATGAAAGATGTGCGCTTACCATTTTTTGCTAAATCTAAGTAGTAGTTTTCTAATTAAAACCTAAAATTTTACTTTTGTCCACAGATTCCAACCATGACTTAGCAGACGTCATCGGTCAAAAATTACCGCGAAAAAGCGCGCCGTCGCCATCTTGACCGCCATCTTGAACAAGATGGCGTCGCTCGGGTTCATTCGGGCGGTGTTCGGCGCGATACTT
Organism: Euspilapteryx auroguttella; assembly: GCA_951802225.1. Classification (NCBI taxonomy): domain Eukaryota; kingdom Metazoa; phylum Arthropoda; class Insecta; order Lepidoptera; family Gracillariidae; genus Euspilapteryx; species Euspilapteryx auroguttella. The sequence continues at coordinate 2,765,650 of OX637669.1, forward strand.
GTAGTGTTCGTGTTCGCGAGAGGTACGGGTGCAGAGTGCCCTTGGGCTTGTACGTGCCAGAGCGAGACGGTAGACTGTTCTCATCGTGGTCTCTTTCAAGTACCGAAGCGCCTGCCTGCTGATGCTGAAAGAATGTAAGTGACTAAAAAAATTACTATACTTAGCTTTAAATAATTTTAAACTATCTTTGACGCATTTTTTTTTCAGTTTACGCTCAAATATTGACAGTCTTTTTGTGGGACTGGCTTTCTGAAAAGAAAAGAAAGCTTTTTTACTTGAAATTTATATTGCTGTTAAACGAAGATGATGAAATACTAGCTTCAATCGCAAACCAAAAATATCTTCTACACCATGGCAAATAGGTATCAAAAATGTGATCCTGTATATCCGGCATTAGATAATCTTGCTTAGTATTTTGAGGACACTGGTTGTATAACCTTATAAATCCGTCCGATATTATAGACCTAGCGCACTTTGGCGAGGCAAGGTGATGCGAAGATATCGATGAGATAACAAAAAAAAATGCTTTTTAACTTCTAAGGAACAGGGTTGATTTTGGAGCAACCGCGTGCCCTTCCCTAGGATAGCCTAAAATAATTTTTGATTGAAAAACTGTGTCGAAGAATGAAGGATTTAAAAAAGACATTTTGTTATCCTTTCAATCTTCGCCGCCGCCAGATATGCCCTAAAAACTAAATTTACGAATTTTCCACTTAATGTATTTTGCAATTTTCATGTATGGAGGAAAAATAAACACAGTGTACCTGACCTGCATTCATAAATAAAACAATTCAACAGCCAAAAGGTATTGAAAAAAGCTATAATAAGATAGGAAATGGAGAGTATGTATGTAAGTACAGTAGAGTGTTTCCTTTGTGGAGGAATTTTTCAATTTTCCAAGCAATAAAATTGAAAAAGGCAGCGCTCGCTTCGATTATTACGTACTGAAAATCCACCATTTTAACATGATAGCCGCAATGGAAATTGGGATAGGGGTAGTAGTTTTACCTTCATTATCAATACATAGTATAAAACAAAGTCGCTTCCCGCGGTCCCTATGTATGCTTAAATCTTTAAAACTATGCAACGGATATTGATGTGTTTTTTTTAATAGATAGAGTGATTCAAGAGAAAGGTTTATAAGTAGTATACATGAGCACCATAGTAATAGGTTAGGCGGTACGAAGTTCGCCGGGTCGACTAGTATAATAATAACACTCAGAGCCCCTAACTATGTAGAACCTGTATCTAGGGTGCCCGAAACATATACAGAGACGAACAGTACACCCAGACAGGGAAACAAACATCGATATTCATCATAACAATATTCGCCCCACCGGGAAACATACCCACGCTTCTCAGTCCACATCACTGCCAACTGAGCTACAGAGCAGTCAACTAAGAAAAACTTTAAAACTTGCAAGTTATGAAACGCGTAATTTACTTCGCACCACATAAAACCTAGGTACCTAACTAGCTACCTACTGAAATAGTTGTTAAGTACTAAAATTCCGTGGTTCCTTAGACTGGCACGCTGGCGGTGATGTTGAACTGTGACCGCAAAGTTTCGATTCGATTCCCGGCTGGGGCAAACGTTGTTTTCATGTTTGTATCCTTGTTCGTTTTTTGGGTTTGGGTGTGTTTATATATGTCTTTGTATGTGTTTAGAGCACTCTAGGGTAGATAGATACAGTCAAGTATGCAACATAAAGGAAGATAAAATTGAATAAAATGATACACAAAAGGTACAAAATTTGCATAAAACAAATTTACATACCACGACGCAGAGAACACGCGTTGTTGCTCGATATTGTAGGATTTATTAGGGTTCCCTTGTGATTTATATTAAAAACTTTTCCTATAGAGAATGAATCAAGAGTTGTTTATTACGTATGTTTAATTTTTATTGGTTTTAGTTTGGAAACAAATGGCTTTCGTGTTTTTGTTCGAATGTCTGCGCTTTGAGGTGGTAACTCTCGGTATGGCGCGAAATTCAAAATTTTTCGCGTTTTTCATTTATTATGGCGAAAGTATTAATTTTTAATAAAGTTTTAATGTATTCGCGTATGTAAAACACCATTTCCCACATTGTAATACAACGTTTTTGGAAGACAGGCCTACTGATTTTGTGTCTTAGGACATAACTTTATTTTTGGCCTTTACCGAGAGTTGGGCTTTTTTCGCGAATGGCGCTAGCATCGTTGTAAACTGGCTATTAACGTTGACTTGCGCTAGGTATAATAGTACCTGTCATAATAAGAGAATACGGCCCCTGGTCTATCGCCGTTTAAAACCGCCTAAATAACTGACTGAACGTAGATAAGGTGCATAACGAATTTATTCTACGGAACCAACAAGAAAATTTAATTTTCTTACCCCTCCCCAAGCCAATATCTTAAAGATATTCACCCCTGTTGACAGTAGCAACCTAATAACTCCCTTTTGTACACAAATAATATTGTTTGTGTCGGAATCGCTCAATATTACTGTAGACTTTATTTTGAAGATAATGGAACTTTAAGGCCGGCCTCCACCGAAGCGGAGGCTGTTTTTTTCATATAATACTAGTCGACCTGGCGAACTTCGTACCGACCGCCTAACCTATTACTATCTTGTGCATGTAATAAACTTTCATCTTGGATCACTCTATCTAATAAAAAAACCTCATCAAAATCCGTTGATAGTTTTAAAGATATAAGCATACATAGGGACAGACGCGGGAAGCGACTTTATTTTATACTAGAGGCAGCCCCGCGGTTTCTCTCGCGCAGATTTCTCATAAACACAAAATTCCCGTTTTTCCCGTTCCCGTGGGAGTATCGGGAAATCCTTTCTTAGTGCTCACCTACACTCCCTAAGGATCCTACATGCCAAATTTCAGCTTTCTACGCCCAGTAGTTTCGGCTCTGCGTTGTCTGTCAGTCAGTCAGTCAGTCAGTCAGTCAGTCAGTCAGTCAGTCAGTCAGTCAGTAACGGAAGAGTTTTATATATATAGACTATGTATTGATAGTTTCTTTTTTTTGAAAAGAGACCCAGTTCAGTTCAGTTTGAAGTATGTGTCAATAAATTGACCATAGTTCAAACTGAGAACTTCATCTTTTCTGAAGTTGGTTAAAATAGGTACTAAAACCTTCTCCTTAATGTAACAAATACTTTTGTGAAAACCGCATCGAAATCGATTCAGCCAAACTCGAAATAATCGCGGATAAACATACATACATACACATACATACAGATCAAACTGATGGGTTAACCTCCTTTTTTGTAGTAGGTTAAAAAAACGCCTTAAAAATTAGTGATAACCTTGCAATCTCTATTCTATTGGTAATCTTTGCACGAAACTTAAGTATCCTGAATTTCTGTGATTAGGTATTCTGTGGCCATTGTTAAGCATCAATCTTGGATTCCGAAGCCCAGTAGTTTCTGAGCCTATTCGCTTTAAACGAACAAACAGTTAAATCTTCCACTTTATAATAATGTTATAAGTTTAAAAAGTGTTGCCTGATAAAATTGCATATCTTTGAGTCCAGTAGTTTTCATCAACGCCAAGCCAGATGCAGAACAAACAAAGAACGTCAAGCCAGTACGTCTCGCATCCATTTTCCATGATTTATGAACGTGATTTGATATTTTCCCACGAGTTGGGGAAAACGTGGGTTACTAGCATTTTTTTTATAAATGCTTGCTTTTTGGATTTAACATACATACATATATCGAGTCACGCCTGTTTCCCATTGGGATAGGCGGTAGCACTTATTGCTATGAGCATAGCATGACAACTTTTTTATCTTCTTACAATCTTCTTCTTATTAGCAAGAATTGTCATTGTATGTTTTTTCTGTATCTGGTTGTATTTGTACCTATGACTTAATTGTTATATGTTAAACAAATGGTTATATGTTTCTGGCACCCTAGATACAGGTACTAGGGGTTTTAAGTTTAATGCTATACCTAATATAAAAAAATAAAACAAAAGTACAATTAACGGGTTTATTTAAATTTTTCTATAAATTCGGGTAATTTCCCCATTTTCTGGTATCCCTGCTTAAGAGATCGTTCGATAAATCTCGGAGTCTCTGCACTGTCGACGCACTGCGAACTTAAATTGTTGGATCCTAGCCAATTGCACTGCGTTTTATGCTTACGGACCGTTTTCTACGCCATTTCTGCCTTTTAAAAACAGCTAAAGGATATTAAATAAACGGTAATATGAGGGTGAAAATTATAACGGTCAAGTTTGCGTTTTGTTTGTGTACTTTTTCATTTTCGAAATTCTTGCAATTTATTAGATTATTTTATCAGTGCACTTATATTTTTTGGTCACTACTAATTGTCGTAATATAGGGGCAGCACTAATAGTAAAACACTTTGTGATGTACGGAGACAGCTGTAATGCCACGCGAGCCAGACCGCACCCTGCCGCGACATGCTGAAGATCAGAACCATAGAGTCAAAAGTGGAGACGCTGGGGGACGCCCCAAAACGACCTCATTTCGGTTAACAAATGCGCTCACCGCTCTACACACTTCGCAGCACCAACGAAGATAAATTTGATATGCCAGTCGATGCGTCTTGTCTTGCTACACTCAGACTCAGAGAGAAGGTAGGTATATCACTAAGTTTTAGCTACACTTGTAGACAGATTTTGACATTTGCATTCAAAAACGCATAGACAACAATTTCAATTTCGTGATTAAAAAAAATATTATAAAGAGGAAAGATTTGTTTGTTTGTATGTAACGAATAGGCTCCGAAAATACTGAACCAATTTGAAAAATTCTTTCACTGGTAGGAAGATACACTATCCCCGAGTGACATATATAAGATATATATAAGATTTTCAAAAAAATTAGGGTTCCTCACTTTTAAACCCAAGGTGCGATATTTTTTCCATTGTTTACATATTTTGACAGGTGGTTTGTTGTTGTTGTTTGTTTTTTTATTCGCCCATTCTGGGCAGTCAAAAGAACATAGTCTATAGAGCCAAGTCATAAGTAGAATCTTATTTTCTATGGCGTAACGAAGTAAGCCGGGAATGCTCGTTCTTTATACTTATACAAACACAAACAATATTTAGCTGCCAGTAGATGGGCAAGGAGGCTAGTGGCGTGAACACTATACTTTACAATTACTTTTAACCGACTTCAAAAAATGAGGTTATCAGTTTTACCTGTATGTATGTATGTATGTATGTTTGTCCGCGATAATATCGCGTTTGGCTGAACCGATTTTGATGCGAATTTCAGATAAGTATTTTGTTACATTCAGGAGAAGGTTTTAATAACACATTTTAACCGACCTCGAAAAAGAGGAAGCTCAGTTGATGTATTTGTCAGTTTTTTGAAGGCGGTAATTATCTTTAATTTACTTCTTAACTAAGATATGATAGTAGCAGACTTTACCAGCTATTATTGATTAAAAAAACGGCTAGAGGCTATATCATAATTTTTAAAAAGCTCGTTTTATTAAAATTAAAATCACTTACCAACTTTCTGCAGACGAAGTTAATTGTTTGAGAACGAAAATATTTCCCTTTTAAAGTGGAATATAGCTTCAAGGCACTTTTAGGGTACAACTGAACAAGTTCGGTATTTTTTTCTATAATATAAAAATGAGTCACAAAATGTGTTGGTAAGCGCATAACTCTACAACGCCTGGACCAATTTTATCAATTCTTTTTGTTCAATGTTCGTTGACGTTCGGTTTTTACGGCGAGAAAAATTTGAATAATTACAGGGAAAACAACAGCAATAGGTTAGGCGGCACGAAGTTCGCCGGGTCGACTAGTAATAAATAATAATTGAGACCTACTTGTCGTATTGGACAACGGCGCTAAATTAACGGCGACCACACACCGAAAAACGAAGAGTAGGCAGACACCTTGCAAGGTGTTCAGACGATCTGGTGAAGGCTGAGGCGGTTCATTGGATGAGGGTCGCCCAACACTTAGACCCGTCTGTATGGCGATTTTTGGGGGGAGGATGGGTTTCCAGCAGTGTACTTTTTTGGGCTGAGGTTATTATGAGTTTCGACATCATTGTGTTATTTATTTTATTTAGGTATCAATGTGATAGACGCCTCCTACCGTTTTAGTGTATTTGTCCTTATAATGAGTAAAGCAAGCGAAAAAAAATACATTCCAAAATTTACCGTCTCTGTAAAGAAGAACTGTTAAGGTGGTAACTCTCGGAATGGCACAAAATTCATTAAAACTTTATTAAAAATGAATACTTTCGCCAGAACGGTGTTGGCGGAAGAACAGCGCCTTGGTTTCGGCCATGGCATATGGCATATGCTGAGTCAATACTCCGTTTTAACGAATATATTAGCTCAACTTTGTATTAGGTATTGTGGTAATAGGCAGGTGGACACTGGTTTTATTATTTTTATTTTATTTTATCTTGTCCACTCTATATGTCTACCTCCTAACTTTTAATTCGTTAAATAAATGTATATTCTTTCATTCTTTTCTTTAGAATAATTAAAAAACGTGAAAAAATTTGAATTTTGCGCCATACCGAGAGTTACCGCCTTAAGCTAAGATACGGACAGTTAAACGTTTTACATAGTTAACCCAAGAGCTTCAAACGTTGAATTTTGAGGAAAATAGTTCAAATTCCTACTGAACCCGCGAGTTTAAATGCAAATTCCACTTAACCCCATCCTCCCCTCTCAATTAATTACAACTAATTTAGGAGGTTTTCCTTAAGAGGGCCGTACTATGACGGTATCTCCTTCTCTTGTGTGGGTGGGTATAGCAGAAATCATAATAAATGCATTTTTAGATTCATATAGGTATGCGAAAGTTGTCGAGAATATTTAAGTTTGTAACACTTATTCGGTTAAACTACTGATCGAAATTAAAGAACTAGAATCAATATCAATTAATATATCATCAATACATAGTATAAAATAAAGTCGCTTTCCGCTTCTGTCCCTATGTATGTGTCGTGGCCAGATCGTTGAATTGGCCATTTCATGATGTGGCCGGCCATTTCATGAAAAGTGATTTTTTCATGAAATGGCCAATTTTCGTTGGCCGGATCGTTGAAATGTCTTTAAAATGACAACGTTCAACGATTTGGCCAACCACGGCCAAATCATGAATGTAGAGTGATATAAAGGTGAAATATTATACTTAATACTTTTTTATTTATTATAACGTTACTTACATAAAGAGATCTATGTATCTTAATAAAAAATAGCACAAATAATGACTTAACATTAATTATAAAATGGCACAAATAATCACTTAACATTAATTATGTTTGTACTATGTAGGTACTTTAAAATTAATTATTTAAATTGGAAAATATAAGTATGTTACTTATACAATAAATGCTAATATTGCTAAATTAGTGAATGTCTTAAGAATGAGGCCCTCTCTCATCCTCAATTTGAAAACACTAAGTTACCCATCACTAATCAAAACACACAACACAAATTCAACAACAGCGCCACTAGCGGAGAAATTTTTAACTATTCAACGATATGATCGCTAACGTTTGGCCATTTCATGAAATAGTCATGCTATTACTTGGCCAAATCATTAAACGTTAACATTTAAACGATCTGGCCTACGAAAATCGGCCATTTCATGAAAAGTTCACTTTTCATGAAATGGCCGGCCATATCATGAAGTGGCCAATTTAACGATCTGGCCACGACATATGCTTAAATCCTTAAAACTATACAACGGATTTTGATGCGGTTTTTTTCAATAGATAGAGTGATTCAAGAGGAAGATTTATAAGTATAATAAAGCAACATAGAAATAGGTTAGGCAGTACGAAGTTCACCGGGTCGACTAGTGTATAATAAGTTAAACACCAGGTTCTAGATCATATACATTAGATTAGTAGATCGCTACGCTCAAGGTCTAGATGTATGTCTGTCTTTTTCTTTGTTTATGTTTTGGGAAGGAATACAGGATCTTATACAAAAAAGGCTATTGAGATGCGTTATTATTCCAATAATCTGTACCTTATATCTCTTAATCGCGGTTGTTAAATGAATATAAACACCATTTATGGCATTTATCGTAAAAAAAAGAACGTCAGTTGAGTTTAAAATGCCATGTTCTATATAGCCAATAGTGGCCTTGCGTTTGTAGTTAAAGTTTTTAAAGACTTTTACAAAGTTCTAGACTATTTCTTCCAGTCGCTATTTCAAAATGATTTTCCTTAACGATCCTTCGAATTTCACTTTACACTGCGCCTCGGTTCTGAAGTTTTTAATCACTTTGCTAGATTCTTGGCGTGGAGGGTTGAAAACTTTAAGGTACTTAGGTTGTAATTGAGAATCATTTAATTTTAGTTTTAATATTATCTTTTTTTTACATACTTAGGCTCTATAGTGTCCCTATGCTGGGCAAAGGCCTCCCCCGCTTGCTTCCATATCATTAGCTTTACTTAATTATAATATCTACTGATTAAAAACAACATATTTTAACTGAACCCAATATTTAAACTTCATATTCTCAGCCTAAAGACGTCCACCGCTGGACATAGGCCTCCCCACAGATAGCTACAATGAGCTTGTGCGACCCTTATTGAGTGCTCTCCCGCAACCACCGCAAAGTTTTTTTTATCATTTGATTGGTGGCTATGAAGGGCTTTATCAGCCTAGTATCTCTGCGACCTTTGCATATCTATTGTGATCGCCAATATTGTATTTTATAGTTTAGCTTTAAGGCCTGTTGCCTTTAATTCTTGAAACTGAGAGATTTTGTCTCATCTGGCTGTAACAAATGTTTTCCGAGATGGATTGACCGTTTAAGTATTGTCGGACCACACTCACACAAAATATGCATACCTGCAACCTGCGCCATACTATCTTAGTTTAGTTTAGCTTTACTATATAACACATAATTCAATTATTCACATAATTAAATTATTCACATAATTCAATTATTTAAAACTATGGTTATTGTTAAAATTGTCTTAAAGTATTTTAAGATAAGATTACAAAATATCGATTTCCAATCTGCAATCCTTTGCGCCGGCGCACGAATTTACACGCCCACGTCTCTCGTAAGGTTGTCGGAATATGATACACTCTGCAACTTCGTACATGGACTTTAAAATCTTAGTACCAAATTCTCTTACTAGTACGTCTCCCACATGAATTACTATTTACGGGACATATGAGCATATCGATCGGCATACCTTTGTTGATGGCTGTCGTTGTCGAATATGACAAATTGTCTTAAGGGAGAGATTTGGCGGTATGATAGCAAACAGCGCTTCGCAAGAAAAAATCATAAAAAATACTCCGCTTTATTTATCAGCCTGAAAAAAATATATTTATATAATCAAGGATATTTTTTATGATTTTTCTTGCAAAGCGCTTTCCGCTATTATACCGCTAAATTACCCCCTTAAACTCAGATTTTGAGCAGCCAAATTTCTTGATTCTAATTCTCGTGCATATTTGGATAAGCCCAGACAAAATACGGTAGTCTCAGCAAAAAAATCTTGTACATGGTACGAGTTTTTTTCTCCTTTTGTCAGCACTACCCTCTACCATACATTAGCCCGGAGCGTAGCGTGCGTCCAGTACTGCATTATGGTCGTACAAAAGTAGCAATTCTTGCCCACCGGGTATCGCTTACAACCTTGTATGCAATAAAAAAGCGAAATCTTACGAACGAATCCGTATACGTAAAATATTATTATTTCTTTTAAACCAAATTAAATAAGCGAGTTAGTCAATCTTTATACCTTTCTTTTTATTTTAAGTTTACAAAGGTGTTTAATCTACATATTTGCGTTTTTTTTTCTATACTTACTGACATCTTAGTGTTTCTTCTGACATGGCGGTAATAAATTAAAGGAGGGATTAAGCTCATCATCTTTAGCAACACGCGTGTAAATATCAAAACAATAATCAGCTTTCCCGTACATTGACCCCGTCAGCTGATCGAACCAAGAAAATTGGGAAAATAGGTATGGAAATCTGAAAATTGAGAAAATTTATCGATTAGTCCCAGTCCTATAATGATGTAAGCGATTCCTATAAAGTTTATCAAAGTCTCCATCGCGCCCCAATCTAGAATCGAATCTGAAACCGCGCCATATACACAGTGTAAAGCAGTGAAATTAAAATGCGTAGGCGAGATCGCGTGCAGAACTCAAAATAATAAAGTTATTCAACGTGCAATGTTTTGTAATAAAAATTTTATTAGGTCATTTACGATCTGATTTACTCCGGATGGAGTAAATGTCCAATGTGCCCAGGCATTCTTACAAGCACGTAGTAGCCCTAACGGAGGGTTTTTAGCGAGTGCGAGTCCCGCACACCCCCGTCGCTTCCCCCGGGTGACGGGATAGTGCATTATAAAGCATTTTTCCTCCGTGAGAAAAAAAAGGTTATTTACGATATTGTCGTGGTCATTTTATGCTTGCACTTCACTGCCAGCCATCTTAACGCAAAACGCGTTTTTATACGCTTCTAACGAAGCGCTCGCTGTGTAGATGTTGAGAGAATACGTTTAAAACTGGTCCCAAAATTGTAAAGTACAGGGTGCAAAACAGTTTTCAATCAAATTCAATAAAAAAAAATCTAAGCTAATTACCTATTCCCAATGGTAATAGCACAGTATATTATATAGTACTATACTACAGTATGGGCACTCCCAACCTCCCTCAGCAAGTGCGGCCCCCGCTCTCGGTTACCATTCAGTTACCGCTCAGTATACAAATAAAGCAACGTTGCACGCACGAGAGCAGTATTCCCACGCGACACACGAGTTTCGGCAGTTTTTCTATGAAGTGTCCGAGGTGTGATTGAAGAAAGGAACGCGAATGCACACTTTGCAGAACTTAAAGATTCTTCGTTGCGCCTCGCCATTGTGAGCTGGGCATTTAGAACACAAATTTAAACTTTATTAATAATAATAATAATAATGGCGTAGGGATGTGACGACCCCATCGCCCAGTGGAAATTCCAGTACTTTCGGTCTGGAACTTCCATTGCAATTAGTCACCGCAGGGACGGCTTGTGGCGAGTCGATGGTGAGTGGCGACACCACGGACCCTATACCTCCAGGGGGACACATGCACTCATCACACGCACACTAACATGCAGTCATCACACACACACACCCCCCCGCCTCTGAGCTTGCCTTCACCAGCCGGCCAGAGTGGAGTAGCAAGAGCGAAGCCTATGCTCCAGGTTGGAAGTGTAAAATGTCTTAACGCCGGGTGCATCTTATGCTGCCCGCAGTCTCACCTCTCGACAACCTTAGCTGTCCACGCCCAGTGTTGCAACCCGTTGCCAATATATCGGCGACTTAGTGGAAGCCCACCCAGTGGACAGCGAGTCACCGCCTGCCATGATAATTAGTGAAATGTTGCATTAAAGGCAGGCGTACCGGTATTTCACTCCATAGCACCAGTTAACCGGTCCATTAAACAGTTCACCCCATAAACCATTTCTTGTCATCCATTTTACAATAGTTCCTATCACCTACTGGGTGCCGCCTCTGGGTGCATGATCTATTTGTGCATTTAGTCGCGATGCCTGGTTGGTGATCCATAAACAATATAGCAAAACTCTCGAAAGGGCCTCTACGAGTTGGATTCGTCCCCTCGCACGCCTCTCAAAGGACCGGGCTCCATCCCGTGATACCGAAGAGTATTGAGAAACATAATAATAATAAATTTATTGGAAAATTCATAAATTTACATAAAACTTAAATTAGGCCTTATCTTTATTTACAAAGCTTAACACTTTAATGAAGTCTGAACTAGGCTTAACTTAATAGCCTGTATTTCAGACTGGTTTAAAACTAAAATAGTAATAAAACATTATGACATAAAACATAATAATAAAAAATTATACCCAATATATCGCATTAGTAGGTGCCCTGAAAGAAAAAATTTCTGGATCACTATCCAAGCGTAGTTTTAAAGATTTAAGCATACATAGGGACAGACGCGGGAAGCGACTCCAAACTATGCATCAAATTGATATTGATATCTCTCAGAAAAGCTGCGTAAGGACAGAAAGAAAAAAAAACTCAAACAATTTTTTTATTGAAAAATGTAAAATTCATCGTTGGCCTTCTATAAAAAGTTTCGAATTTTCCGGAAGCAATAAATTAAACGGAATTCACCATTTAATAAAACGCCTTTGATGTCGACACTTCAAAATGAAAAACTGTTTTCATAGTTCGCAAATTGGTTTCGGAGTTCGGCTTTTGTTTTCGGGAGCTTTGTAATTTGCTTTTTTATTGGCTGCGTCAATGTTGTTTGTCTGCAGTGGCAATAATAATAATAATGATAACGCGTCACACTCAGAGCCCTTAACTAGGAAGAACCTTACTAGGGTGCCCGAAACATATACAGAGACGAACATTACACCCAGACTGGAAAAAAACATCGATATTCATCATAACAATGTTCGCTCCGCCGGGAGGGAATCTAACCCAGGTGCACACGCTTACTCAGTCCACATCACTTCCAACTGAGCTACGGAGCAATAAAGTTAGGATATTGATCTTGAAAGTATATTATTAGTATATAATTATTTAAATTGAGCCATGTGGTGGCGGCCTAGAATAATGCCACCCCATCTCGACCCATAGGCGTCGTAAGAGGCGACTGAGGGAATAGCTGAAGTACGGGCAGTAGCGTCATCCGTTCAATAATTACTTATTAAATAGATTTGTTAAAAATTGGTATTCGTAATTCAATAAACGATTTTTCATTTGAATTTATAACACCACATTCTCCTAATTTTGGTGGCTATTTGTAAACTGATGTTTCAACCGTCTCCCTTTTTGCCTTTTGGGAACGGATCCCTAAACAAGTTACCTAAATGTTACTCTAAAGAAAGGTTGTTTTATATCAATTACAGTTTTGGATTGAATTCGTGATCCAAAGCCCTAATTGCGGTCAGAGATTCTTCTGGAATGATCCCTCATTTAGGTACCGTAATGTTATAGTGATGTGAAGTGCAGTTTTCAATTAAACTTATCGATAAACGAGAGGTAGAAAATTCATACTTTTTAAACTAAAAATTCGAAAGTAACTATGACTGTTGGTTACGCAAACACGCCTAAACTACTAAATCGATATGGATGACATTGGTAGGTAGCTTAGAACCAAGAGGATAAAGGAGGATAAAGGAGTTTGTTATCCAAAAAATCCCACGGGAATGGTTAATTAAGATTTAAAAGCCGCAGAGCGCAAACTATGAAATGCTTTTTGATTTGTCCCATCCCTATTTCAAACCGCGTTGTTGTCCCAGCAATCATTAATTACGATGCTTTAATTAAATTGATGACGCTTAATTATACAATTACCTGCTACGTAATTAATTCAGATTGTTTGATGAGAGATTTACTGTCAGTTAAACCCGGACATTTTTGTTTAATAATAATTTTATTAGATAGACTAGCTGTGCCGGCGATCTTCGTATCGCGCAGTACATTTATTATTCATATGAAAAATAATTTTGTTTATTCTAACGTCCCCTCAATATTTCCATATTTTCTCACATTTTAAACCTTCGACTACACTTCGAACGGCCTGACCGTTCTCGAGTTTTAGCGAAACTAACGAACCAAGATTTATTTTATATATACTATAATTTACTTTTATTAATTTTATATTCTTTTTAATCAATATACATAGTATAAAACAAAGTCGCTTCCCGCGTCTGTCTCTATGTATGCTTAAATCTTTAAAATACGCAACGGATTTTGATGCGGCTTTTTTAATAGATAGAGTGATTCAAAAGGATGGTTTATGAGTATAATAAGTGCACAAAATACTTATAGGTTAGGCGGTACGAAGTTCACCTGGTCGACTATTATATATAATAATAGATTTTGGTAGAGCCCATAATCAGGGCAAATGTCATGTCATTACAACTGACAGACGTCCAGTGCTGGACATAGGTCTGGCCCAAGGTCAAACATTGCGAAGCGAGTTTGCCATAATGGTACATACACTTATAAAAGGTTCGTGGGTACTAAGTACGCTGTAGTAATAAATATGCCCGACCCGAGCATCGAACTAGGGACCGCATCCTCAAAATCCATTAGAGCAACTAAGTTCGAGCAAAGTTATTACAAGTTGTGGTCGCTTCCCCTTGATAGGCACTTAACTGGTTGCTCCTTGCTTTAAAGTGGTGCGTGTTCTATACAAAAATGTTAATAATGATAGGAATCTAGGAATACAAGGAAAAATATTGTGGCAGGTGTTATACGTCCGTCGCGGAGATGAACCAGCTCGAATAGATCTCCCGTGGCGTGACCCCTTGCTAACAGCCGAGGTGGACACCGGGGGGTTTTAGTGGGTGCGAACCCTACATAATTACATGAGGTTCCCCCCGGGGCTGCAGGGTACTCGTTAGGAGTTTCCCCACCTATAAAAAAGTTTTGTGCGTCAACTGCTGAACAGCAGTCTACTCCACAAATTGCCAAAAGAGAACATAATCGCCAGGTTTGTCAGGCGGGTTGGCAAAAGCAGAAAGTATGACTCTTTAAGTTTTTCGTTGAATGACGCTGCTGCCTGTGCTTCAGCTAGTACCTTAGTCGCCTTGTACGATAACCGTGGATAGAGAGATAGGATAGTGGGGTTTTCATAGAAAAATGGTTTACTGATATGTTTCTGCGCGTCATTTCGAGGGGAATAATAATATACTTCTTATTATTTTTAAGGAAATTGTCTACAAAACCCAAAATTAGGCATGATATAGACCGTTAATTTTTGTATTAATAGAATGTTTGTAATTGTTTCAGAGACCTCCAAGGGAACAACATTACAATAGTTTTCCAGAGCGACTTTCAGCATCTGAAGAAACTGAAATTTTTGTAAGTAACGTCTTACACATACAAAAGTTTATTATTTTAATTGTGTAATTATGGGTAAAAGGTTTTTTTTTAATATTATACATAATAATTACAGTTAGAAAATAACAAACCAAACAACACGAAAATAAAACAAGGACGAGAAAATCTGAAATAGATAAAAAAAAAACACAAATAACAGAATGGTGCACACACAGCAGGCTAAAATTATTAAAATTTTGCGCATTCAGGAGCACACTCACTTTATTTTATATTTTTTCATTGAACACGAAGTATTCCAAGTTTTTTTTTAATATTCGGGTTTTATATATTCGGATTCGCACAAACGAATTGAATAACAATTTTTATTTTTCAGAAATTTGGCTGAAAATCAGATCCATACGATTGAGCGCGACGCCTTCCTAGAGCTGAACATTCTCGAAAGACTGTAAGTTTTAATTTTTCTTCTTATTTTTTTAACTAAACACCCCATTACAAAGTCACTTGACACAAAATATCGTCGCAATCTTTGTTAAATTCAAGAATTAACCAATCAGAGAGTGTTTAAAGCGCGCGCTTCTCTAAAGCGATGGCCTTTTAATGGCGTTCGATTAATTAATTTAACACAATTTTGCAGGAAACTGGCCAATAATCTCTTGGCGCACCTACCAGATGGTATTTTTCTGAGATTGAGGCATCTCCAGCGATTGTGAGTAGAGGTTGGGTGTTTAGTGGTTAACCCCCCTCGCCCCGCTATATTGACCCCTCTTGCCCCCTATTGTAAAAGGTGGTTTGTGTCTTCTTTTGCTGGTTTCCGGTAGCTCGCCAACCATCATTTTAAAACTTAACAATTGAATAAATAAATTACTTAAAAACTTTATAATATAGATTTTATGAGATTATTCCGAAAATAAAAAAAATCTTAATTTATTTTGTTTACATAAAAAAAAACTTACGAATGATAATTTAAGGCCCCATGATCTTTGGTATAAGTAGAATTTTAATATTTTTGACCCTTATTATGCCTATATGTTATTCAAAATGGCGGCTACCAAACCAAACAGCAAAAACATCAAATACTTAGCAATCCTCGCTTACTACGCGATTCATTCCTCAAATGAAAATCATTTAATGCTTCATCATATCTTCCACACATTGTCGTTAACAAAATATCGCATTTTATTAAATCATTGGCCAAGTCCTAACCTAGTCTTTTTGTCAAAATTCGACGCTTTCCCGCCTTTTTTAGTCTGAAGCTGCAATTTTATATTTTGTCAAACAAAATATCGCATATCTAGAAATAATCCATAAGAGTCGACTCTACTACGCTACGCTACCTTGAGTCTTAACTTTTGTACTAACCTAAAGCCCAGTGCACAACTGGCGAGGCGCAGCGAAGATAACGAATGCATAGCAATATAAACTGGACTCTAACTAAAGCTTCGACCAATCGTGTAGATGACCACCACCAATATGTAGATACCTAAATACTTTATAAATAGTTATCGATTGAAAACTGGTTTTGAACCCTGTGCAATAGCATTGAGAGGCCAGTTTAAATTGCAATCCTTTCTTCGCCGCGCCTCACGTAAATACTTTTTTCTAACATTTCGAGGATTTGCGATATTTTAAGACAATAAAATTGCTACCGATCAACTCTCTTTGTGGTTTTTAGGGTGTATTTAACCTCCTTTGCCTAATTTTCCGTTTGCATTTATAGCACCTACCTGCTAAAACCCGCTTCTGTGGTTTAAAAGGAATTAAGTACCTAACTATTTTTAGTATTATTGTGTAAATATGTGTAACAAGCTAATTTTAGATAGTTTCTACTGTAAGTTTGAGGAGGCGTAGCTTAGATACCGAGATACCAATTCCAGGGTTTTTTTAAATTGGTCAAGGACCAATCGCGTGCTGTTTTTTATGTTCATTATGGCTGCGTTTCCACCCACGAGAATCGTGCAACAGTCTATCTGAAAACAACTTGCAAGTAAAAACCGATAGAAAAGTGCAGTAGCGAGAGCTTTTACATCAGGTGGTAACGTGGCCTTAGAATTTTGATTAAACCCTGTTTTAAGAATTTAAAGTGCTACCTTTGCCGTGCCTCGCCTGATGTGCGCTGGGCCTTAAAGTATTTTTTTAAAAGGTTCCAAAGAAGTAAAGTTATCTTGCTCAAATTTATGTGTGTTTAAGCTAGATGTAGTTAATTTTAAGGTAATCACTTAATTTTTTATGATATTTTGGGCTAGATAGAACAATTTAGGGTAACATGCCCTATTACGGCGCGTTTTGACGACATTTTAAAGTAGGGTAAGAAATTAAGCATTTCTAAATATGTTAGCAAATATTTGAATTTTTTTTTGACACTCATGATAATTATATTTTCTATTTCAGTTGTCGTTTTATTTATTCTAGAGTGATAATTAATTTTAAATAAATATTTTTTCTGACAATTCGGAATTCCTATTACGGCGGCAAAAAAAAGTTTGAAGCCCATTACGGCGGTAAGCACTGCCTATTACGGAGTATGGGATGCCAACACACGCACGATGAAACATTTTCATCTCAGCTCACGGTTCCGTGCAATCAGAAAATGGTATGCAATGGCTGTAATTGTTACTGGCACTGATACAGGTTCTTCCTAGTAAGGGGCTATTTTGATAATATTTTGTGTATCAACTATTAAATAAACGGCCTCGCGCTAAGAAGTTTCCAGTAATATCAATAGTTTAGATATTTGGCTGTATGGGCAATTATGGTCCTTTGCCTGACCTGAAAGGGCGAATAACAAACCAACAATCAATCAATCAATCTACGGCATCGTAACGTTCTCCCATCTCTCTGCACAACGGAACGGAATTAATTAAATATGCGGACGTTTTTTTATAAACCGCGCTGATAAAGAAACGATTTGAAAATGGCGGCCGAACTAATGCTATTTCGCGTATATTAGTATGAGAGAAGAGTTGAGAAGCGAGACAGCCCATACAACGGCCGCCATTTTGAGATCGTTTCTTTATGTGCGCAGGTTATACTCATAAAAGCGTAATTGGTGTGAATTTAGCTAGCTTCTTAACATAATTTTTAATATTTCTTGTTAATCTTCATTAAGTGAAGTTACATAAACATACATAAACATAATATCACGCCTTTTATTCCCCGAAGGGTTAGGCAGAAGTACCAGCTTAAGAGCCGGATCCACGTTTATCCGATTTTATGCTTTATTACCAACGAAGAAGTGCAAGTGAAATGAAGTGAAGTGAAGTTACAAATGATCATTTTTTAATGTCTGTTGACCAGGTCAATATCTCAGTAGAGGCTCGACCACATTTTGTTCAAAAAAAGGAAGATTTTGGCACAATTTTTGAAATTTTCTCTGAATTTCCATAATTTTTTGAAGTTTTTAATATTTGTTAGTATTCTTTTGACGACAAATAAAATATCGTGAATTTTTTTCATTAAATTAATCGAGCCGTTTAGGAAATTAGTGCCTTTGGCAGACAGACAGACGGACGGATGACAAAGACATATTAATAAGGTCCCGGGACGTGTACCCGAGACCTTAATCAATAAACTGATACAAAACTAAACTAAGAACTTCCTCTTTTTTAAAATCGGTTAAAAATAGGTACTAAAACACTTCTTCTGAATTAAAAATTACTTTTGTGAAAATTGGTTTTGAACAAAATCGAAATAATCGCGGACAAACATGCATACAAACATACAAACAGGTCGAATTGATAACCTCCTTTACCTTTTTTTTTCGTTATAAAACTTTAATTTGAAAAAGGCCCGAGAGTTTTAATAATCCTACTAATATTCTAAACAACAAAGTTTATAATAAAGGATGTCTGTAACTCTTTCACGTAAAAACTACGAAATAGATTTTAATGAAAACTTAAAAATAAAACATATTTGAAGGAAAATTTAACTGGCGAATCAGCAGAGTGCAGTCAGTGAAGGTTAAGTTAAACTGTAAAAAAAGATGGGAAATGGATTTCTACCCAAGTGGAGAAAGTTAAAAAAAAAAGAAAGATACATTTTTTTACAACAACGTTGACACAAACATGCAAAAATGGAACACAAAAAAAAAACAACAACAAAACAGTAAACCAAAATACAATAATAAATAAAACAACCAACGAATCATAATCAGTTTTGTATGGTGTGTCAAAGTTGCGGTAAAATCTAGTATTAAATTATTATATTGATGGGAAAATACGATAAAACCAACCTTAGTATACATTTTTCTGTAAGTTTTTTAATTATTTACTTACCCTGTAAAGTGCATTTTAGTTATTTGACATATGTCAATTTAGATAGAATGTCACGTATTTACCATACAACAAACCAAATAAGTAGACCTGCAGTAAAGCTTTTTAAAATGTACGGTACCTTTATAAATAATACGGTTAAATTATTAGCTCTGTAATTTCCATACACCGTGTTAGGATTCCTTACAGCCTAATACGGTAGGTACTAAAATATCTAATGAGTTTTTATATCCTAATTCTGAAATATAATGGTAAGATATTTCGGTAATGTAAGTTATTACTTACACATAAGAGCACTCTGACTTTACCATAAAACTCTCAAATCGTTAGTAATCGTTGTATTAGACTATTTTTCTTCATAAAAACTCATACGTTAGGTTTCACAGTATTCTAACAAAGTTAAATTTTACTGTCAACTTTAAGCGTCAAAAACAAGGATTTTAGTTAAAAAACATGAACCTCCAAAATTGGTTTTATACTTGAGAACTAATGAAAATTACTCTTAAATAACGAAATGTTCATAAATTATATTTATTATACCACTAAATTTAAAAATTACCGACACTGCGTTTTTCCTATTACCGATGGTACCCTCCGTAATAGGCAGAACCCTCAAATAGCCTTCCTAACACGGCGGACTTTTGTTTACTCATATTTACTTGTTTTATTTGATTTTAAACGGCAATCAACTTGATTAACTAAGACTTCTTGAATGTAAAAAGTATTCAAATATAGTAACATAATCTTAAAGTGTTTGTTTGAACTAAAAACGAAGTCTTAAAATTCAATGTCCTACCACGAGTCAGTCTGCGTTTGTATGAAACAGCTTCTCGCTTCGCTGACGTTACACAAAATAATTAATTTAAGTCATTTTAAACGATTTTAAACGCACGAGTGCTGGGTAATAAGTTACTTGTTAGTTTCCCTTGGACACTATGTAGTCACCTTTACCATACACAGTCACAACGAATCATAAATTGAAAAAGATAAAATAGAGCCGTAATAGGACGTGATTTTGACTACCGCGGTAATAGGACGTTTTACCCTAGTACTTTAGTGATTTTGCTTTACAATTTGTTAACAAAACGCATTTTTTTAAGTTAATTTAATAAAAAAATTGATTAACTTTGTGTGGAGTCGTATAAATTTATAATAAAGTTTTAATGTTTCATATTTATTATTAAGTACTTTCATAGGAACCATTACAATTATTTAATCCTAAGAGTATACATCCTGTATCTAGGGAGCCCTAAACACACGCAAATACACGCGGACCTAGTAAAAGCCAACGATATCAATGTAAACAATGTTCGCATCCACCACGAACCGAACCCAGGCATCACTCAGTCAATATCACTGCAAACTGTGCCACAGAGCTCGAGTAGAATCATTTGACAGAGGAGGGCTCGTTTGGGGGCGTCTCCAGCCGACCATTGTCGTAAGGCAAGGCAAACATTTGTTTGGCTGATCCAATTGGTGGGCACCCTGAACTACTACGCCTCTATCAGTATAGGATACTTGACGAAATAAGGTATCAATATTAATTAGATTAGTCTAATTGACTTTCAATAAGCGATATCTTGTATCCTGTATTAAATAAATCATGTTTTACTTTACTTTACTTTACATCTTGTATCCATTATCTAGTTTAATCAGAAGGGTGGATGGAACGAAAAAAAAAATTTGTCTTTCTCATCTCGGAAAAGTTGCATTTTACAATGAATTTCAGATGTGCAAATGTTTAAATTCTATTATAGATCATCTTGTGATGCCACATCGACCCTAGTTTTGAAAATAAAAAAAACGCATTTTTTTAATATACCTACCTAACTTTATTTTTAAAAAACTCATATATTTTTTCCGCCTTTTCGTTCCACGCTATTAGTCAGCCTCCTGTAGCCTGCAGTAGGTACGAAGTAAATTGTTATGGTCGTGAAGTAACGAAACCGTATTCCTACTAATTCTAATGCACACAGTTTGCCTTAGTGACGAGACTGACGAGTGACTATATTATCGTTTCCTTTTACATAATTAAGGCCAATTATATTGGAGCACGCTCTTCCCTGAGTACACTTTGATATTTAATGGAACAAGATTTAACAACCATGAAGAGAATGCACGGTAGGAGAGTATGTATTTACGGGGCGGGATAATTTGGCTAATCTAATGCGCACAACTATAACAAACATGAGCTTTCCCGGCTTACTTCGTTACGCCATAGAATATAAGATACTACAAAAGACTTGGCTCTATATACTATTTTCTTTTGACTGCCCAGAATGGCCGAATAAAAAACAAACATCAACAACAAACCACCTGTCAAAATATGTAAACAACGGAAAAAATATTGCACCTTGGGTTACATTATTTGAATTTAGGTAAGGATCCCTAATTTTTTGAAAATCTAATATAGCCTATGACACTCGGGTTTAATGTAGCTTCCTACCAGTGAAAGAATTTTTCAAATCGGTTCAGTATTTCCGGAGCCTATTCGTTACAAACAAACAAACAAATCTTTCCTCTTTATAATATTGGTGTAGATTATTGAAGGCAAGATGGAACGAAGGACGACCAATGAGAAATTACTTTGACCAACTTATAGAATTGATAAATATCGTGTCGTATCTTTATACGACACGAGAGAGTTCAAGCACAGGCAGCTGGAGGGCAAATGGGAGGATTTGAACGGGCTCTACCGACAAAAAGAAGCTTATAAAAACCAAAAATTATAAGAGTTAATAAAAAGTAAAGTAAAAGTAAAAAAAAAAAATAAATAAATATTGATACCTTATTTGGTAAAGTATCCTATACTGCGTGAGGCGAGGTAGTTCAGGGTGCCCACCAATTGGCTCAGACAAACAAATGTTTACCTTGCATTACGACCGACGAGTTACAATGGGCAGGGCCGCACTCAACTCGAAGATCAGTACTATTACTATTGCGGTTTCAAATGGTTATGTTAAGGGTATTGAAAAAACAAAGATGGCGCTAGACACATTATAGAGCGCTGTCTCTTTTTTTAATAGCTATATCCATACCACCACCCCATCTCCTCCCACGGGTATCGTACTAAGGGAACAGGCGAAGGAAGGGAAGCAGCGTCCTTCGTTTAAATACTGGAAGAGCCACACTGACCCGCCTGCCAAGCGTGGAGAATACGGCAAACTCCCTCCACAATGTTTGGCAATCTGTGGGGGGGACCTATGTCTAGCAGTGGACTTCTATCGGTTGTTATGATATGATTAAGATGAAGTAAGTATATATAGTACGTATATATAGGTATACAAAGCTACATTCAAGCCTCTACATTGAACATAAAGTTATAGAAAATGGTACCAGGAAACCAGCTCATTAGAGTAGGTACACAACACACGTCCTCATGTTTTAAAGGTCCGTCGCCAGAAGCCGGATGGCGTCCGTGTCCGATATTACACTAATAGGATTAAAGTATTCCACAATGAGTATTAATATTTTTATTGGCTCGCTACGTGCCTTCGAGTTTAGGGAAGGACTTACCGTTTGTCGATAGTAGCTATTGTATGAGCTACTGTATGATTTGAAATGGTATAATACGGCTTAAAGTTTCTTTGCTCTTTTTTTTTGTTGGATAAAACTTATTATTGGCATCTGCGTTAGTGCGTAGGGCTTGATATTTTAATATTTGCTCTCAAATCTTTATTTGGATGATGGTGACGGCATGGAAAACTACCAACCCATTCCTCCATTGGTGTTGAAAAAGGCGAACGCCTCAAGAAGTAATTATTTATCCGGTGCGTTAACTTTTAACAAGTAAAATTTCTCTCAGATGGACCAATGGTTAGCTTGGCTTCTGACCTATGGTGAGGCACTATAAAACGTATTAATTTTCAAACGTAAATGGCCTCCGTAAACGTAAACCCCACTGGGACTTATTTCACCTTTTAAAAATATCGTTAAAAACGTGAACAATGTCTGAAGTCGTGAAATGTCAACTGATCACGGCTAAATATTGACTTGACATTAAAAAAATTGTGGAATAAATTAATGATCGTAACCAGCTTTTGTTTTATTATGTAAAATGGAGTGGCGGTACCGCCGTTGCTACCGGAATTGTAGGCTGCTATACCTAGTTACATTCTTATTTCAAAATATACGAAATCAAAAAAAAAAACTTATCGATTACAATTTGTACATCACTAATTCTCAGTTCAACACCTCTTAAGCCCTTTATTGAGGGGTCATCTAAATATGAATGATACTTTGTATATAGTTATATGTACTTAAGTAGGTCTCGAAGAGGTAACGGCGTATACCTCCTTACTTACTTAAATATCAATCACCTTTTTAATTTAGTTTGCAATGATGTCTGAGTATGATGTGATACAAACGTATAATAATAATAACCCATCACACTCAGACCCCCCCCCCATTTTTTGTAGCGGGGGGAAATTCCTATCGCATTTCCCGACGTTCGGGGGATCGTCGGGGTAGTGGGGCTCGAGCTCGCACCCACTAAAAACCCCCCGGCGGTCGTCTTGGCGCTTTTGGGAAGGACCCCGGGAACCGTCCGTCGGTTTTTCCCACGCTCAGCTATCAGCTATCAGCTTCGTGCTCGGGGAGGGCATATTGTTCCCTCGCCTTTGAAGCTGCGGCGGCACAGTACCAAAAGCTGTGTCGCCGCCCGTCTCGGAGACACTCAGCCTAGATACAAGTCTACATCATTGCCTACTGAACCACGGGAGATGGATTATTTACATTAAATCGGAGTTGAGTCACTTGAAAATTCGCTCCTGTTTGTTATAGTCGCCTACCGGGATAATAAGCTAAAAGTTATTTTAAATTTCTCAATGTAGGTAATGCAGCTTTACAAATTTCTTATGCAATAGAAGTACTCAATAGCGAAATACTCAATTCCCTTAAAGTACAGAATTTTAAGATCGTCCCCTCCTTGTCTGTCAGTAGTCTTTAGTGTTGCTGCCCTTGTCTAACACTCTTTAGGGATGCGAAATGCATATTTTATTATGCAACACGCTTAGGGTTGTATATTGAACTTGAATTTGGCCATGGGAAATGTTTTCCTAGCTTTTTTACTAAGTTGACGGGTGTGAGAATTTGTTCGTTTTATATTCTCCTGTTTGGGTAATCATCTACCGCTATCATTACCAGTACTAACAATCTCATTTTTAGAGAGCTGAAAACCTGAAGACCACGAGACGGACATAGACACTTAAAAAATGTAAATTTTTCAAAAACATCATTAGAAAGAAAAAATGGGTCTGCGGTTTTGCGGGGGAACCGCATTTAGTCAGTCGACATTATCCAATCGCATACGACATATTTCGCTGACCGTTAACTTATTGAAAAAAGAACCAGGTTTCAAAGCGCAAGGCGCTAAACTCGGCAGCCCTAGCATTTTTCAAGTTCATTCCCCTCTTTTTGGGAAATTAAGCGCTTTTGTGAAGTTCACACGAAATACCTTCACGACTTGCACCCACGGCGCTTCCTTGAAAGACACCCCAATTTATTTTTTCATAGAATCAATAGGTTACTAGGGAGTAGAGAAAAACTTTCACTGGTTTTTGCCTTTGAAGACAAGCTGACCCCTTACTCTCAGCAAAATAAATTTCACCTAAAAAACAACAAAGTTTAAATAAATTTATAAATAAATGTTTATTGGTTCCAATTTACACATAAATTACAGAAAAATTGAGGGCCTCCTTAAGTATTTCTACCTGGTCCTCAGAGAGAATGAAATCAGAAATCAGAAACATTTATTTCGTGAATGTATGCGGACAAAAGATTCATGTCAAACCTCTAAAATTTTGGTCAATCACAAAAAGAGATACCTTCTTTATTTTGGAGGTTTGTTCGACTTTCACGAAAAAACTACTGAGAGAATTATAATATTGTTAATGAGCCAATTATTATTGAAAGGGCTCCATTTCAAGATCTGAACTTAAAATCCAACGAAACGATCAATTTAAGATATTTTCTCTTAGAACTAATATGAAACAAGACTAACTCAAAGGACGTCCGCCCCGGATGGCGTAGCGACGTCAACTGCCTAAGCACCGAAAGCACGTCCGCCATCTTTTTCCGGCCGCCGGAAGTAGCATAGTACGTAATGAGGGTATACGGAGTACGTTATTGCCTTGTTTTTTTTTAGGCTTAGATAGCGAGAGAAAAAATATTTAAACTGATCTCTAAAAGTATTCTGTTTGTGTGTGCGTTACTTTTAATTTTGAATAACTAAAAATATAACACGAAATTGAACTTAAGAAGCAAAACCCCCAAGCTGCACTGGGGGTCTTCAGTAGACTCGAAAACTGGCGTTCTCCAAGAAAGATTTCAGCTGCATTTTCCATTGTATATTTCGGAGTCAAAGAGCCCATTAGGCGGAACTCTGCTTCTAAAGTGGCGGCCATTTTGTTTGGAGAGCGCGGGAAACGCGCGACGCGAGACGTCAAATTGTGTGGCCTTTAGACGTACACTCTAACACGGCGAACTTCGTATGGCCTTACAATACTTAACTTCTACTGTATAAAATATAAATCGTGGTTTGTTTGTATCGCTAAATCTCGAGAACGGCTGGGCCAATTTAGTGGATTTTGATTTCAAAGTGTATATCGCAGTTCTGGGAAGTTTAAAATGGGGGAAAATATTGGATACTTGCGAGAAAGAAGGAAAAAACAATTTAATTTTCTCATACCAACCATTCCATAGTAAATTTAGCGCTTTTTGGTGTTTGGCATAACTGTAAGTCGTTTCAGTCAGTTTAAGACAGGACAACGCGACTATCGGGTCTACTACTATTATAAAATAAATAACGTATCACTCCCAGAGCCCCTAACCTAACCTAACTAGGTAGAATAGAACCTTTAACTAGGGCGCCCTAAACACAATACAAAGACCAAAGACGAACAAAAATTAACCGATATACATCATAAATGTTTGCTTCCGCCGGGAATCGAACCCGTGCTCCAGCGTTACAGTCTACATCGCTACCAACTGAGCCTGAGAGGTTATGTAAAAAGTTAGGTGTACATCTAAAAGCGGCAAATAGCAAAGGATTTAGGCGGGCTTTTGTGTTTTTTTTCTTTTTCTCTCAGCTTTTTCCAGAGATAAAGGAATTCCCGCCTCTATGTGGTTTATTTAATTTTGTGTTTGTTCAACAAATGTGTGTTTTAAAATGGTTTTAACGATGTTTTTTTAATTGTTTTTTTTTTATAAAACAAACAATTTCAAAGCTTCTGTCTTCGAAATAATTCGTTTTTGTTTATGACAGATAGTTAAAATATGCTTCTTTTTTTGTCTAGCAAGTAGTAAGAAACAACTTTCCAATAAAATCCATTATGAACAGTGGCGGTCTAGGAGTTACTTGATACCTATGTTTTAGCGATTTTAGTTGTAGGTATCTATATCTATCAAATCAAATAAGTAAGTAACCATATTTAACGGTTCCGGTCTCGTCCCGGGACCATTTAAATATGTCTACACCCGGTCAGTCCGTCCGTTCGTCCGTCCCACAATCGCCGACAATTTTTCTTGGGTACAGCATAAGAAAAACCTCAAAATAAGTATATTTTACTAACAAGCTATGAAAATTGTAATCAATAAACAAATCTCTATTAACTTTTAACTTGCATGAGAAACTCTTTGTTAACTAAAGAATACTAACTAATACTTAATGAAAGTAGTTACATAAACTTAGGCTAAATTAAATATAACGCAGAAATGCTATCGGCATATCATGTAGTTCAGTCTAGATCCTTTATAAAACTTACGCCTTGGCTTCGAAAATTTTCTTTTTATTGTAAATTTTTCCCACTTGGCGTTGTAATATGGCCAAAGGCACTTTTCTTTTATGCGTCAGTTAGGAAGTGACACGGAAAACGTTTTTCCGACATCGTTTACACAAATCGCGTCGCAAGCAGGGTGGAGAGACGCTGCGAGATAACAAAGAATTATGAGTTCAGAAAGAGATTTCCTTTTTGCTATTTATCCTTTCTTAAATAGGGGGAAAGAGACCTTTTCCCAGCAGTAGGATAGCGTAGGCTTGTAATAATAATAATTATCCGTACTTTATGTGCAAAGCATCCTATACGATACTACAATAAATCCATTCTAATATTAGAAATGCAAAAGTAACTTTGTCTGTCTGTGTATTACGCAATCCCGCCTTATCCACTAAACCGATATGGCAAAAAATTGGTTGCTTAGAACCACGAGATGGACATAGGAATTAGAAAACTACTTATCCGAAAATCTTATACTTTTAATACACTCAGACCCAGTATCGATCGATATTCATCATAACAATGTTCGCCCCACCGGGAATAGAATCCAGACGGACCTACGAAGTTACTGTCGACATCACTGCCAACTAATCCACGTGGTGAAACAGACCCTATTATCATAAAAAAGGAGATGAACTCAAACGACCTGACTTCTGATAAAAATTTAAATGTTATATACTTAACACCGTGCTATCATAAGGTACAGTGGCGGTCGAGGAGGGTGTAACAGATTTGTCTATGGTCTCGTGCGCCCTAGACTGTATTACCAAAGAACAAGAGCTATTTTGCAACGGTCAAACATTGTGAAGGAAGTCAGCCGTAATCGCCACGCCTAATCAAAAGTCAAAATCTTTAAATTATTTATTTAGGTAATATAGGATACAGATATCACTTATTGCAAGTCAATTAGACTACATCTAATCTAATTAGTATTGATACCTTATTTGGTAAAGTATCCTATACTGTGAGAGGCGAGCAGGTAGTTCAGGGTGCTTACCAAGCGGCTCAAGCAAACAAATGGTCGCCTGGCAGGCGGGTTGGTGATCGCAGTGTAGCACTTAAGTATTTTAACGAAAGACGCTGCTGCCCGTCCCTCGGCTGTTCCCTAAGTCGCCTTTTACGACACCCGTGGGAGGAGATGGGGTGGTGGAATTTCTATGCAGCCACCACAGGGCCAAACGCCGTGCTAAAGCTAGCTCACTCTCAAAACCTTGAAATACTCGTTAATTTTAAATGTCTTAAAACCGACGGACGATTTCTACCCCACCGTAAAATATAAATAATAAATGAAACATAATTAGTCCGAATGACTGACTATTCGGCTTTGGCAAGGGGCTCGTGAAACTTGCTTTATTATTCATGTACCTACTTACGTTACGAAGGATCTATTGGTATAAGTGACAAATACGCCTCTGAAACTATCTTTGCTATTACACCTTAGTATATAATCTATCAATATATATAAAACTCTTCCGTTACTGACTGACTGACTGACTGACAGACAACGCAGAGCCGAAACTACTGGGGGTAGCGGGCTGAAATTTTGCATGTAGGTTCCCTAGGGAGTGTAGGTGAGCACTAAGAAAGGATTTCCCGAAATTCCCACGGGAACGGGAAAAAACTGGATTTTTGTGTTTATGAGAAATCTGCGCGAGTGAAACTGCGGGGCAGCCTCTAGTACATATATAAAAATTAATTACTAGCTGTTTGTTTGTCACGTTAAAACTCGAGAACAGGCTGTCCTAATTTAACAAATTTAGGTTTTAGTGTTTGTCGTAATCCAGGGAATATTAGGAAACGTTTTAACAGTTAGATAATATTAAACAAACCGAAAAGTGTGTATTTCAAATCGAAATAATTTTTTTTTATACTAGCTGTCCCGGCGAACTTACAAATTTACAATTTTATCTTCCCCTAATTTTTTCCATATTTTCTCACCTTTTAAACCTTCCCTGGACTACTACGAACATTTCAAACCCAAAATCTGCTATAACGGCCCGGGCGCTCTCGAGTTTTAGTTCTAACTATCGAGTATCGAGTTAGAAGTATGGATTAACAATGAAATCATATCCATACAAACTGCTTGTAACGGTAACCTCACCCAAACCATAGCAATTGAATTGATTAAAATTTAATATTTAATTTCTTTACGGTTGTTGGCATCGCGTGCGAGCTTTTTGCGTGTAGGGAGCTTTATGACCTCAGAGCTTTGTGTAAATAGCTTATTCATACGTCGTTGACTAAAGTAGAAAGTAAGTAAGTAAGGTGGTTGGTGCAGTAGGTTTAAGTTAAGTAAATAACCATAACTAATTATAAACACTCTATATGTAATAACGAAAGTCTCTTTATTCTTCTTCGTCTGAGCCGTAAAGTAACCCTGGGAGAAGATGGAGGGGTGATATTCTATGCCGCCACTTTAAAATTATTTTTCTAAAAACTGACTTAGAATTGCCCTACTGCAGGGCAAAGGCTATAAGCCTTGTAGATCCGGGCGTAAGAATAGGTCTACGGTATACCCTGCCTGTCGTAAGAGGCGACTAAAAGGGGTCTATGGGGCCGTGGGTGTGAAGGGCGGGGGCCCGAAACACTCATCAAACGGCCACAAGATGGGCGGCGGCACAGCTTGTGGCACTGTGCCGCCACAGCTACAAAGGCGAGCCGGGGAGGGAACAATATGCCCTCCCCGTGCACGAAGCTGATATCAGTTGAGCGTGGAAAGAACCTCGGACGCCAGTAATGCGTGGTTCCCGGGGTCCTTCCCAAAAGCGCCAAGACGGCCGCCGGGGGGTTTTAGTGGGTGCGAGCCCCACATACCCCCGACGCTCCCCCGAGCGTCGGGAAATGCGTTAGGCATTTACCCCGTAACAAAAAAAAAAAAGGGCAAAGGCTATACGTATTTAACTTAACTTTGTAAGAAACTATATGAAAACCAATAAGCAAGTATGTTTTGTAACTAAAAATAGTGCTTTATATGTAACATCAATTTGTGTTGGCCTGTTCTATGTATGTAACTCAATTTAAAGCATTTATAACTGAGATACCTTAATAAAAAATTACAGTGTAAGTCAAATTTACATACTTACACTAGCATTTCAATGTACCCCATGTTTCTCATTTTTTTGTATTCAAGGTACTGTACATATAACTCTACTGAATGGATTGATTTATAAATAAATACGCTGAGTTGGGTCCTTTTTTCAGTTGTAATACGCAACATAGTGTGCAGTAATATGTTTTATGTGTTAATTTGACATTGTATAATTATAAATGAAAACAATGTTTTTTTTCATGTTACTAAAATGCTTAACTTACTAACCTTACCCTATGCTATAATGTATAAATTATAAGAAAGAAGCAACTACATATTGTAAATAGACTTACGCAAGACTTACGCATTATCATAAAAATATAAATATAGTCATATTGTAGTTTCGTTACAATTTTAAAATAAGTCAAGTCCAAATAACAAAAAGCTTGTATTTTTCCAGAGACCTTAGTCGCAACGAGCTTACAGCTTTGAGCCGGCGAGCTTTGCGCGGTCTGAGCGCAGTGCGAAGCGTCCACTTGGACTCCAACGGGCTTCGTTGTGTGGACGAGAAAGCTCTGGAACAACTTAAAAGCTTAGACACTTTGTAAGTTTTTATAATAATACTATTAAAGCTATGGTTTCCTCCAAAACGGTGCCGCAATTTAGCGGCCGTTATCTAGCGGTGAATGACTTCAGCAGAACGTTGTCCAAACGCATTCGCTGTCTAATAACGCTTTCTTGGAAACCGCACAATTTCGTTTATATGAACAACGTTCTAAAAATAATAAAAATAAATAATAACACATCATACTCAGAGCCCCTAACTAGGAAGAACCTGAATCTAGGGTACCCGAAACACACACACAGAGACTAACATTACACCCAGACCGGAAACAAACACCGATATTCATCATATCAATATTCGTCCCGCCCGGGAACGAACCCAGGTGCACACGCATACTCAGTCCACATCACTGCCAACTGAGCTACGGAGCACTCAAATACTAAATAAATAAATATAATGACATCATTCACCGATAAATTTCAGCAACGTTTTTTAGCTTTTACCGATTTTACGAGGTAAGTATTACGAAAAACAACTGGTATCTTTAATAACTTAGGGTTGCTTTCTATTTAACACAATATTACTTAACTAAACGACTTCTTCCAGGACGTTAAACAACAACAACCTGACGTACCTTCAACTGGACCCCGCCAGCGTGGCTCGTCTCCGAACCCTGAGGCTATCAGACAACCCAGTCGTCTGCGACTGCAGAGTGGCCAGGCTTGCTGCGGCTGTGCGGTCTGCTGGCATCCTGGGGTTGGCTGCAAGGTAGAGTATGTCCATGAGTGTAGGTTCTTGTGGCATTGTTTTAGGTGAAAATGGACCCTAGGTGCAGCCCTCATTTGAAAGAAAACTTTTAAGAATCCAGGAAGTCATTTACATGAGTTTTTCTGATGAGGAGGCCTTTGAGAATGTCTTAATTATTTTTTTAAAGACAAAAGTAAAACGTCGAAACTTATATGAGAAAAATGCAGTTGATTAAAGACAGTGGGCGTTTTTGTTTTTAATCTATTCGGGAGCTCCACCTAGGGTACCTATTGTTCTTATGCACCACAGAACAAGAGAATACAATAGAAATAGCATCATGAACTTTTAGTACGAAAACCAGTGTGACCAAACTCACACATATAAACCAAACGCTCACTATGAAATCCAAGCTACCATTGGTGATTAACGACAAAGCCGAAAAGATCTACATCACAAAACTTTGAAGTAGACTATGAACCTTTTTTACAAATAATAAAAGATCAAAATCAAATAACAATTATGTAATACTTAAGATAATGATGACATACATAAGATAAAATAATGAAATTAGGTTTTTCCAAAGACATGGTAGAAAGCTATACATCCTCTTTGCTTTAAAATCCTTACGCATTGTTCCTAGTTTTACTATTCGACGCTAGATGGAACTACAGCTTTTGTACTACCGCTACTAAACACTAGATGGCTACGTCGAAAAATGAAAAACTAAGCTAGGGATGTACATATTGCATGAGAAAGTTTGTCGATGAGAAAAACCTATCGATATACAACTTTCTTTCATATGGCTACAGTTAACAATTACCTTTTTTTACGAAAATCTATGTGTATTCTACGCAAACGGCCTTCTTGGTGATTGGCGATGTATTGGTATTATCATATGAAAAAACTAGTCGCTCATAGAACAAAGTTTATTTTAGTGTACAGTTTAAATTTTATTTCTTTCCAATGTCGTTTTGTATTCAACAGTTATGCTTCGCATAAATAGAGATTCAGAAATAAAAATGTGTTTAGTTATAAAATTGTATATACCTACAGTACTGCAAAAGTTATAATGCGCATAGAAATCTTCGTCACTGTTCGACAACGGTCGTATTCCCAAGCGATGGAAGACGATATGTATTTAAGGAGATTAAGTGCATTTTCTGCATGCGTAATTTAGTAGAATTATGTTTTTTGATTCGAGTGTTTCCGTGAAATCGACAATTAGCGAATCTGCATGCGCATTATTAATTTTGGAGTAAGTACTGTACTTTAAATGAAGCTTTATTTTAACCAAAGTAAACAATTTAGGTGGATGGGTAGATAGACCAATAAAACAAGATGGGTTTTATATTTATACTAGAGGCTGCCCCGCGGTTTTTCCCGCGCAGATTTCTCATAAACACAAAATTCCCGTTTTTTCCCGTTCCCGTGGGAATTTCGGGAAATCCCTTCTTAGTGCTAACCTACACTCCCTAAGGAACCTACATGCAAAATTTCATCCCGCTACGCCCAGTAGTTTCGGCTCTGCGTTGCCTGTCAGTCAGTCAGTCAGTCAGTCAGTCAGTCAGTAACGGAAGAGTTTTATATATATAGATTATTTTATCTTATTTAATATCGAAGTACTTGCTTATTTATTACTTGCCTTAAACTCTTAACTAATCTTGGTTTTTTTAATACATAATATTTAGCATTTTTTCTTCTCTAGGTATTGTTTATTGAAACTCCTCTTAGCTTAAGAAGCTTTCATGATGGCTCCATCTTCAAGTTCATGCTTAAGTGTATTAGGTTCTGAGCTTGGCCCAAGGTTATCCAGTAACACAGGTCGTAAATAAATGAAAAGAAAAATAAAATATAGCACACTATAAGAGTGACGACTTGTCTTTGTACAATACTAGTGGACCCGGCGAACTTCGTACCGCCTAAACTATTATTAGAACGTGCATATTTTATACTTATAAACCTTCCTCTTGAATCACTCTATCTATTAAAAAAATCCGCATTAAAATCCGTTGTAGTTTTAAAGATTTAAACATACCTAAGTACAGATGCGGAAAGCGACTTTATTTTTTACTGTGTATTAATATTGATATTGATAAACATTATTGTAATATGATGATGATGCTAATATAATTTCATTCGTACGCAAGAGTCTAACTTGAAAGATTCATATAATTTCATTCGTATCCAAGAATTTCACTTTAAAGTAAATCACATTTTAAACCGAAAAAAAGGTAGAGGTTCTCAAGTCGAAGCGTATACCTAGGTATATTTTTTTTACACTGAAAATTATTATTATCGATAGATTTTTATTATAGAAAATTATCGATAGATTTTCATAATGTTGAGCAATCTCTAACTGATTTGCATTATACTGTTGTCAAAATGTTCTAGAAAAAGTCATGAGTCTAGTACCATAGATAAAGAAGAACGCTAAGAAGGTACAGTCACAGTCACAGGACTCACAGGCTTCAATGAAAATTAAATTTTACTGCTCCGTAATTAGGGTGTTTTCTTTTTCTCACTAATGGTTTTGTTTTCTTGTTTATGTATAATTTCAAATTTAATTAAAAATACAGTGAAATATTACTTACCGATGTAATGATACGGCATAATTGGTACTTTTAAGTCCCCAACTTTAATTTTTGCATTCCAACACAGCACAATATGGCATTTTAGTGGGTTTTTTTTCATATTTTTCCGGGTGGTTTGTTTACAAGAAGCCTAAGGCAACTGAGCTTATCAAATCTGTCAAAAACTACGCATAGGCACTGCAGAGCTAATGATAGGCACGCGGGCTCCGCCTACTCGCGATTTCTA
This sequence comes from Euspilapteryx auroguttella, assembly GCA_951802225.1. Lineage (NCBI taxonomy): Eukaryota > Metazoa > Arthropoda > Insecta > Lepidoptera > Gracillariidae > Euspilapteryx > Euspilapteryx auroguttella. The sequence continues at coordinate 2,799,653 of OX637669.1, forward strand.
TTTAGAGAGAGAGAGCATCTTCCTTGTTCTGTGTTATGCACAGTACAGTAGCTAGAACTTACGTAACCGTCAAATAATTTTCAGTCCACAATGTTTCTTAGGACCTTTCGGGATCTATGTACTAAGGAAGTAATTCTCAAAATCTTCACTTGAACGCAACGTGGCTACCATCTTAAAGCAGGCGAAATTTCTGGAAAAGCTCTCTTAATAAAATGTTGTATTTTTGCAGATGTCAGGCTCCAGCTGCATTAAGAGGTGCCTTGCTTACGGACCTGGAGCCACAGGACCTAATTTGTAATGGTATGAATTAAACGCATTGTTTTTTATCACAATATCTAGCTCCGTTCGACTTTTATCACAGTTTTCCGACGCCCGTATATTTTGTGTTTGGAGTTGGTTCTTGCCTTACCCAATAACTTGTATCGAGCTTAATCGATCCTCATTGCATCCCTATTACGGGTTTTGAATACTAGGATCCTAGGTTCACTAACAAAGAAGACGATGGAGAACAAAGTCGTCCTTTACCGAAGCCCAAAAGAGGGAAAAGAAGATTATGAGACTGACAGCCGTTAGAGTGAACTAGAGAAAATTGAAAAGGGATTCCTAGCAGTGGGCTCATTATATGATTCCTCATCATATAATGAGCCCACTGCTAGGATAAGCTTACTAACTTTGCTTAACTATATCAATATCATTCCTCCAGGGCCGACAACATCGTCTCCAGGCGAGTGTTCCGCGGAGCCCCGGTGCCCGGTGCCTTGCCGGTGTACCCCTGAGGGCACTGTCGACTGTCGAGAGAAGCTACTCAGCAGTATACCTCAGAGAATACCTCATAAGGCTACTGAGATGTAAGTTTTTCCTAATTGCCTTTAATATTATGCGTGCTTACCGCCACTGTGCCTATCTACTAAGTGAATGACTATGCCCGATATCCATATGAAAATAAAACTTTCAGCTACTTAGGAACTTTGTTGTATCGTCTTATTTCCCAATTATTTGCATTTATATAGATCTTGCGCAAAAAGAACAAAATCTACCAAATCCAAAAGTTTTTTTTGCTATCTTTACTTTTGGTTTCCTTTAATACCTTATTGCTTTTAGCGATAAGGCCGCCCATTGCATGCAAATTCAGTTTGTTTGTACCCTGTATTTATTAATGTACTTTTGTATTGTATGCAATAAAGTGTTTTCTATTCTATTCTATTCTATTCTAATACACCCCTCTCTTTCTAGACGCCTAGAGCAGAACGAGATAACAGAGGTACCAGCTGGCTCCTTTGCGTCGGTGAAGCGAGTGGCCCGCATCGACTTGTCAAACAACAAGATCAATAAGATAGCAACTGATGCTTTTAGCGGATTAAATCATCTGACTTCCCTGTAAGTTTTATTATTTAATTCTCGTGATCATCTCAGCAGAAAGTCGTCCGCTGCTGGACAAAGACCACCGCACATATCGACAGACCGACCGGTCTTGAGCGACCCCATCTTGTGGGGGATCTACTTATCGTCTTCCGTTGCGGGGTAGCCAGAAGGGCCGAAAAAGTAATTTTTAAGAGGGAGGAGATACGGTGGTAGTATCTATTGCCGCCTAAGGAGCCTCTTCCTGTTATGCGTTTTTCTCCGCGTGAAAGCCGCATACCATAATCAATATATATTAAACTCTTCCGTTACTGACTGACTGACAGACATCTCAGAGCCGAAACTACTGGGCGTAGCGGGCTGAAATTTTGCACGTGGGTTCCTTGAGGAGTGTAGGGGAGCACTAAGGAATAATTTCCCGAAATTCCCACGGGAACGGAAAAAAACGGGATTTTTGTGTTTATGATAAATCTGCGCGGGAAAAACCACGGGGCAGCCTCTAGTCAATATATATAAAACTCTTCCATTACTGACTGACTGTCTGACTGAGTGACAGACAACGCAGAGCCGAAACTACTGGGCGTAGCGGGCTGAAATTTTGCATGTAGGATCCTTAGGGAGTGTAGGTGAGTACTAAGAAAGGATTTCCCGAAATTCCCATGGGAACGGGAATAAAATGGATTTTTGTGTTTATGAGAAATCTGCGCGAGTGAAACCGCGGGGCAGCCTCTAGTCAGTTTATACATTAACTAGAGGCTGCCCCGCGGTTTCTCATAAACACAAAAATCCCGTTTTTTTTTCGTTCCCGTGGGAATTTCGGGAAATCCCTTCTTAGTGCTCACCTACACTCCCCAAGGAATCCACGTGCCAATTTTCAGCTTTCTACGCCCAGTAGTTTCGGCTCTGCGTTGTCTGTCAGTCAGTCAGTAACGGAAGAGTTTTATATATATTGATAAAAGTAAAGTAAAGTAAAAAATGATTTATTCAATACAGGATACAAGATATCGCTTATTGAAAGTCAATTAGACTAATCTAATTAATATTGATACCTTATTTCGTAAAGTATCCTATACTGATAGAGGCGAGGTAGTTCAGGGTGCCCACTAATTGGCTCAGGCAAACAATGTTTGCCTTGCCTTACGACAATGGTCGCCTGGAGACGCCCCCAAACGAGCCCTCCTCTGTCAAATGATTCTACTCCCTTTCGCAATGATTTTACAGCGTAGAGAAGAAAGGGGTAACAAACTCTACTTTACAATTTCTCTCTTTTTTTTTTTTTTTTTGTTCTTATATATGTGACATTACAATTCAATTTACAATACAAAGAACATAAATTAATAAGATTTAAAGTACATACATGAAATAATGAAAATATCGTGCAGAGCTAGACTACTTCCATGCGTCTTTGTCGTTTTCATAATCATCAACATTGTAATAAGCTTTCTTAATCAAACCTTTTTTGATACGAGTTTTAAACTCATTATCATTCAGGATCAAAATCTCTTCTGGGATCTTGTTATAAAATCTTACTTCGTTTCCTATAAAGCATTTGTTTGTCCGTTTTAGTCTGTTCTGTGGAATACTTAGTTTGTTTTTGCTACGCGTTCTAAGGTCTTTAATTTTATCACATTTTTTATCAAACATATGTAAGTTTTTACGAGTATACATAATAATTTCAAAGACGTACTGGGACGGAAGCGTCAAAATATCAATTTCTTTGAATTTTTGTCTGAGGGACTCGCGAGCTTTAAGCTGATAAATGTTTCTAATTGCGCGTTTTTGTAGTATAAAAATGACGTTAATATCTGCAGCTCTTCCCCATAGAAGCAAGCCATAGGTCATTAAGCTATGAAAGTAACTGAAATACACAAGTCTCGCGGTAGAAACATCAGTTAATTTTCTGATTTTCCAGATTGCGTACGCAGCCGAACTGAGCCTTGCCGCAAGATTTGAGATATGAGGGCCCCACTGAAGTTTCGAATCTAGAGTGATACCAAGGAATACAGTTTGATTTACCAGATTAAGCTTGTTATTGTCCAAATGTATGTCTGTATCATAAGCAGTCACATTTGGCAAGGAAAACTTAATGCAATTAGTTTTCTTTGCGTTCAAAAGTAAATTATTAGAAGTAAACCATTGAGAAATCTCCACTAATGTTTTGTTTATATCTAAGTTGATTGAGTCACCTCGTTTAACTTTAAATGTTAAAGAGGTGTCGTCCGCAAAGAGGACAACATCAGTAAGTTTATCTAACATGTAAGGGAGATCATTTATGTAGACTAGGAACAGGAAAGGCCCCAATATCGATCCCTGAGGTACACCAATCTTGATAGGACAACCTGCAGACACCGCACCACCCACGTCCACTCGTTGGTCGCGATCAGTAAGATAAGAGGCAAGTAGATCAAGTGATTTATCAATTAAGCCATAGTGCTGTAATTTAAGTAGCAAAGTCTCATGATCAACGCAGTCAAAAGCCTTCGAGAGGTCACAGAAAACCCCAATAGCATCGTGAGAATCCTCCCAGGCTCCATAGACATCGCTGATAAGTTTGTGACCTGCGTCTAAGGTAGACCGCCCTTTCCTAAAACCAAATTGATTTTTGTGTAGGAAGTTATTGACTGAGAAGTGAGACGCTAATTGTGCAAGAATAAGTTTTTCAAATATTTTACTTAAGGCTAAGATAATTAATACTGATATTAATAAATTGATCTGTTTTCAGTGTCCTCTACGGCAACAAGATAAAAGATCTACCAACTGGTATATTTCATGGTCTCACATCGCTGCAACTTCTGTAAGTATGAATGTTAACAAATTAAGGCCCTCATCACATTACGAAATTGATTAGTATACAGACCTACATTTTTGTTCTCAGGCTGCTGAACTCAAACGAAATCACCTGCGTGAGGAAGGATACCTTCAGAGATCTTCAAAGCTTAAAGCTATTGTAAGTATATTTTTATTATATAGGTAGTAAGGTTCAATAGGCTCAGGTAGCCGTGTGGTGGCGACATTGAATTCCATCACCCTATCTCCATGCCTTCAGCAGACCCTGAAACCCTAAAACACTTTAAACCATACACTGTTTAATCTTAGGTCTCAGAAATTTGATTGCTTGACAAACATACAATCCATAGGGCACCCGAAGGACGGGCGACAGCAAGATTCAATGGAAAATTTAAACAGCACCACAAAACGCCTGCTCCTCCTCCCACAATTTACGTCCTTGTGGTGTTCTGTGGGGGGGGTGGAGCGATAGACATGCTTTATTACAATCAATCGACTCAACAAAGAACTAACTAACTAGTGTCGATACTCCCTGTTGAGTTTCGTTTACTTATTTAAAATAATCATTTATGTTTGTTTCAGATCCCTCTACGACAACAATATTAGATCTATACCAAACGGCACTTTCGATGCGCTCACTGGGATACAGACTTTGTAAGACCTTTTTTTTATTATGTATCTACTAGTCGACACGGCGAACTTCGTACCGCATATAACCTATTACTACGTTGTGCATGTATAATACTAATAAACCTCTTGAATCACTCTATCTATTTAAAAAAAACCGCATCAAAATCCGATGTATATAGTTTTAAAGATTAGCATACATAGGGACAGACGCGGGAAGCGACTTAGTTTATGTATTGATTGATTAATAACGCATCATGAGCCTCTAATTAAAAGGAACCTGTAGTAGGAGGGTGCCTGAAACACATATCAAGACATACAAACACACCAAGATCAAGGAAACAAACATCAATATTCCGCGGAACAATATTCGTTCCCAACGGGGAATTTAACTCGGGTCTCTAAAGTAAAAAAAAGGCAAAGCCAGTCAAACACGCTATTCAAGATGTTTTTCACAAAAAAGTAATAAATCAAACGAGACATTCAGCTCACCATACCTAACAACTTTCCTTCAGTTACATGGAAAACACAAATCAGCTTTCCCGTCATTGAACCAATGTATGTAACAGCTGATTATTTCTTTATTGATTTGTCGTAAACACTCTGTATAAGTAAGTACCTAATCATTAAGTAACTCTTTCTTTCAACAGACATCTAGGTCGCAACCCGTTTTCCTGCGATTGTTCGCTGCGGTGGCTCGCTGCCTACCTCCGAAAGAACCCGATTGAGACTTCGGGGGCCAAATGCGAAGCACCCAAACGACTGGCCAGGAAGCGGATCGACGCTTTGCGTGAAGAAAACTTCAAATGCAAACGTAAGTTTGTGTTACTTTGCATAAACTAATGTATTTAGTATTATACTAAGTGTAATTATATATCGCATTGCTGTAATAATTAAACGTTATGATATGAACTAGCTTTTTTTAATTAAAAGAAGGATATATTTACAAAAATGGCGCCCAACGTGGGGCAAGTAATCTCAACCCTAAATATATTTTTCTTTTCGATATTATAAGATCGAGTATCGTTGATCTGATTATCATAAAATTTGGGAAGAAGTATGAGGGAGAGTCTTAAGAGCCTGTCCAGAAATATTCGGGTAGAAGATCTAGTTATATAAGATTGCCGTTGTAACTGTTCCCCAGCGGGCGAGGAGACGGCGGGCGCGTGCGGCGCGGCAGGCGCGTGCCCGGCGGCGTGCGCGTGCGAGGCGGCGCGCGCGCGCTCCGTGCTCGTGCAGTGTGCGCGTGCAGCCTTGCGCGACGTGCCCCGCGACCTGCCTGTCAACACTGAGGCTCTGTAAGTTTACCCATAATTGTCAATACAGTCTCTTTAAGGGACAAATCTTTAAAAAAAAATCGAATAAACTTATTAATAAATCATGATTTTTGACATATTTTTATTGTGTTTAATTATTAAAAATGCTTTTATACTAACTTGGTGTGTTAAAATAACTTTTGTTAAGTTTAACTCTTTCTTTTTAAATTTCGACTCATGTTGATAGTAGTAGTAAGTATAACCTACTTAGGTAAATATCACATCTCTCATCATCTTAAGTACCTTCCCCATAAATACTCAGGATTAATAGACCTTAATATTTTCTTTCTTTACAGAATTATGTCTGACAACAATCTGTCTCAGATAAAATCTGACGGCCTGTTTGGGAGATTGCCAGATCTGACCAAATTGGATCTGCGCAATAATGGTAAGGAGACCAAGTTACTAAACGACTTCAAAAATAAACATATTATCGCATAACTCAGAACCCTTAATTTGGTAGAACCTGTATCTAGGGCTCCCAAAACACATACACACACGTACAAACTCTCCAGACCCAGGAAACTTACATCCATATCCATAAAAACAATGTACGAAAAAGAAAACGAAATTGTAATGTAGAAATTCTTCGTTTCTTCTCTAAGCTGTAAATTCTTAACGAAAGGGAGTAGAACCAACCTAGGTTTAGGTCATTTGGAGGCGTCTTCTAGCGACTCCATCGTTGCGTCTTATGGGTGGCATGCCGCGTCAGGGTGCAGTCCGACTTGTGTGGCATGACACCTGTCCTGTCTCTATACAGAGTTCTGCTATTCGGTCTGGTCTGTTCTTTTGTGGACTGTTGGATTAACATATTTTTAAATCTGCTTTATTTCAGGTATAACAACAATAGAAGACAACGCATTCGACGGTGCCGCCAATATTCAAGAGTTACTGCTGGACGGTAATCTCATACAGAGCATTGGCGACAAAATGTTCTTTGGACTTCACAGTCTCGCCACTTTGTAAGTAAACAATAATAACATCTTCACTAAAAATTATAATGGTAATAATAATGAATGATGTGATATTATGTAGGATAGGTAAGGCTAATGTCCAGCAGCAGAAGTCTTTTCGGCTGAGAAGATATAAAAATATGAGGTATTAGTTGACACAGCGAACTTCTTTTGTAGTGCAGTGAAGCGCTAGAAATTATTACAATACCATTTTTTTACAGATCTTTGACTGCAAATAAGGTGACCTGCATAACGCCGGGCGCGTTCGACCATCTTACTTTGATAACATCTCTGTGAGTTTTCAACTTTAACTATCTCTGACAACCATGCTTTCCGCATTCGCTCTGTAAATTTATTTTGTCAATCTCCTACCTTTCATCCGCTCTGTGCTGTGGCTGTGACCAAACAACCGGAGCACACCTCTTAGTCTCAATCATCATGTCATCTAAATAAATGTAAAATATTTTGGTTTTGAAGTCTTGTTTTTTTATTTTACTATTATTACTACCTTTTAAGTTCTTGATGTTTGATTTTGGTGACTGTCTCATATTTACTATGTTTGTTATCATTATCAACAATGGATACCATACCTGTTCCATTCCAAATTGCAAGAAACCTCTTATTAAATCAACAGATCTTTAGAAAACAATCCGCTCCACTGCTCGTGCCACCTTGGCTGGCTCGGCGGCTGGCTGTCGTCTCGCGGCTTGTCGCGCGGCGCCGCGTGTGCCTCACCCCAAGCACTGTCCCGCGCTGCTTTGGCCGATTTGGATCCTGCTGATTTTAAATGCTCAGGTAGGTTAATATTAGACAAAGAAATAACGAATCACACTTAGAGCCTCTAACTAGATAGAACCTCTATTTAGGGTGCGAAATACATAAAAAGACGAACACTCAGTACAGGAAAATAAAATAAAAGTTTCTACTTCTCTACCATTGCTTTTTCGCTTCCAGGCGGCCATCAGTTCTTCGAGCTATGTACCTTGCCCATACCACTTAAGTTATGTCATTCTATAGTCCATTTCGGTGACTTTAGTTGGTTCTTTAGATCTTTAAATCATCATCTTTACTCACATAATATATAACATAATATCTTCCTGATGTCTGTCCCTATGTTTATAATCATCAAAACTAACGGATTTTGATGCGTTTCAAGGAGTAGAGCAAGAGTTATTCAAAAGGTTTATAGGTAAAATGTGAAGCGGACGTGAAAAACAGGATAGCTATGGAATTTTGCAAAGCGCTAGTTATTAATAATTCTAATCTTTACCCAGCTGACGACAAGGGCTGCCTCTCGGCGGACTACTGCCCGCCGCAGTGCGCGTGCGCGGGCACGGTGGTGCGTTGTGCGCGCGCGCAGCTCTCAGCGTTGCCGCCGCACATCCCCAAACACACTACTGAACTGTGAGTTATAACTTTGCTAAAGTTTGCTATAATATTATTTTATCATAGTAAGTTAAAGGTTGTATTCCGTGCGTCGCGGCCGACTACTGTAGTCAGCAGCTACGACAAAAATCAGAGTATGCAAAAATTCATTTATTCATATCCAAAATTTTTGACTAAGAAAAAAGGTCACATAAAGTTATGGGTTCCTCCATAACGGTGCCGACATATAGCGTCCTCTATCTAGCGGTGAATGACGCCGGTAGAGTAGAACGATGTCCATATAAAAACCCCATGGTCATCAACTGACGTCATCACCTCTAAATGTCGGCACCGACTTTGAAGAAACCCAGAGCGTAAAGTCGAAAACTGTAACCGAATAATATTATTTTGTTCCCTTAGGTACCTCGAGTCAAACGAGATATCATCGCTGTCGTCTGACCAAATTCGACACTTGACCCAGCTGACGCGTCTCGACCTGTCCAACAATAAGATAACTGTCCTGTCCAACAACACTTTCGACGGACTGTCCAAGCTGTCCACTCTTATTGTCAGCTATAACAAGCTGAGATGTGTTCAGGTAAGTTATTACTTAGAGTACTTGCAGAAGGATACTATCGATTTAAATTTAGATACTCTAGTTTAATAGACGTGCAATAAGTGATACCATGAATCCTATATTAAATAAAAATTAATTTTAAGACGGCGGAGGTCAAATGGGACTGGGCCGGCCACATAGCCGGCATGCATCCGGATCGTTGGGCCAAACGGACCACCGAGTGGTTCCCATGGGATGGCAAGAGGCTACGTGGTCGACCTAAGAAGCGGTGGAGCGATGACCTGGGAGCCCACACCAAGACCTGGTGGGAATGTACCCAGGATCGGGAAAAGTGGAGACAGGGGAAGGAGGCCTTTGCCCAGCAGTGGGAAACTACCGGCTGCAAATAATAATAATAATAATAATTTTAATTTGAAAATAATTACTTACATAGGTACTTACTTATGCTTTATTTAACTTGCAGCGTGACGCCTTGAAAGGTCTGACACAACTGAGAGTCCTCTCCCTGCACGGCAACAACATATCAATACTACAAGATGGCGTTTTCCGAGACTTGGAGTCTATATCTCATGTGTAAGTTAATGGAGATTATCAATCAATACTTATAGATATAACAATATTTCGAATTTTTTTATGAAACTTAATGGTAGTAGCACATCTCCACTGCGAAATCACAAGTGCAAAACTCTGCGTGAGAAAGAGCAACTTCTATATGTAGTTCTTCTTTTTATTTAGGAGCCGAACTCTTGTCTGTGTTGCCTCCTTTACTCCAATCGTTCTCTGCTCTTTCCTTCACGTCCTTGTGTTTATTTGCATAATAAAGCTTTCCCTAAGTCTGGTGTACTTAGATATAGCTATTAGTTCATCTTAGTTTAAAAAAAAATTGAATGCCTGAAAATAGCCCATCACGGTGATACCACAGTTTATCAATATTACTACGTATGGGCACTCCCTACCTCCCTCAGCAAGTGCGCCTCCGCACTCGTTTACCACTAGTTACCACTCAGTACAAGTAGCACGTGTTATCTCACTCACACACGCATGATACGCGTGCACGTACACGAGTTTCAGCTGCAATTTTTTCTATAAAGTGTACGAGCTGAGGTGATACTATGTTTCCAAATAAATACTACTCTACCACCTGTATTTTTTACCTGTGTTAACAAATAAAGTTTCTATTGCTTATCTTGAACAGAGCCCTAGGTTCAAATCCCCTGTACTGCGGCTGCGAGTCCCGCTGGCTGGCGAGCTGGGTGAAGGAAGCGGGCGAGTACGTGGAGGCGGGCATCGCGCGCTGCGCTGCGCCCGCGCACATGAAGGGGAAACTTGTGCTGTCCACGCCGCCGCAAGCTTTCACCTGCGATGGTAAGAACAGGGGATCTATTGCGGTTAGCAATGAATATGATATGGCTATTAAAAAAAGAGACAACGCTCCATAATGTGTATAGCGTTATCTTTCTTTTTCAATACCCATATCATATCCATTGTCAACCGCAATAGCTCAAGTTTGAACTCGCACAAGTCGTTTGCCAAATTATTCTGGCTGGAGTCGTCCTTTATACTCCGTGAATTCTAAACTCAACTGTCAGCCATTTTGTGGTCGGCAGGCGGACACGTCACAGACAAGGGGTTAATAATTTGAAGCGGAGGACGAGCTGTAATTTAAATTTTGACAGTTTAGAGTGCAAACTAAATCTCCGACTCGACTGAGAGTGTCAGCCATGGTATTTTAAATAACAATGCTAGTTTCCTTTGCAGCAATAAAGATTAAGTTGAATTAATTTTCGCTAACAATTTGAAAACCTGCTTCTTAAGGAACACAACCGATCATGCCCTAAGAAAAGCAGCAATGGTTTTCAAATGCTGTCACCAATATTTCATTGCGGGGCTCACTCGCGGTTTATTAGTCGACGACACGAAGTTGTGTAAGATTGTGTTATTTATTTAAATAATCAAATAATAATAATAATAATAACACATCACATCAAATCTATCAACAGAGCCTCCACCAGCGGACGTGGTGTCGAAATGCGACCGTTGCTACACGTCGCCGTGTCAAAATGGCGGGAAATGTCGAGCCAGCGGCGCCGGAGGGTTCGAATGCCAATGTGCTAGGGGGTGAGTGGTCTAAGCAAAACATTATTTATACAATAGGTACATACCTTCAATCAATGAGTTAAATAGTATTTACGAGACGGACGATGTGGTTCAGGTTCGTCTCCAGGCAAGCGAATCTAAAAACAACAGCCTCCAGAAGCACCGCACGAATAGCAGAACACAGCATAAAATCTTAATAGTTACTATCCGGATCGAAGGACCACAATGTTTAACTTATCGTCGCTAGAACTTTTGAGACAGGTTTTTGCCGTAATCGCCACGCTTGGAAGGCGGGTTGGCGATCGCATTATGGCTGTTCAAGTTTTTCGACGATCCTTGTCGAGACTTGACGAGGTTCCCTTACGACACCCCTGAGAGGAGACAGGTGGTGGTATTTTCTACGCCAGTGAAGCACTTTTTCATCTTGCTTTAATAATTTATTATGTCTCTAATGCATACAGTTTCCACGGCGAGCTATGCCAGCACGAGATCGACGCGTGCTACGGCAGCCCGTGCGCCCAGGGTGCCTGCCAAGTTCTGGAAGAAGGACGTTTTGCGTAAGTATTTATGTATTACAATAAGTTATCTCACCCAGAGCCCTTAAGTAGTGGAGGTCCTGTATCGAGGGTGTCGAAAACACCACAGAACAGAGAGCATCTTCCTTTTTCTGTGGAAAACACATACAAACATGAACACGCCCAAACCCGGGAACAAACATATCCATAAACATCATAGCAATGTTCGCCCGCACTCGGAATCGAAACCTGGCCTGAAAAGTTACAACGTAGAAGGCGGATACCGTTGTTATGCCACGCGACCCAGATCCCCCCGCCACGCTGCCGATCAGACCCATCAGCAAACACCAGCATTAATGGTTCCCGGGGTCCTCCACAAAAACGTCAAGACTTTCACCAGGGGGCTTTTAGTGGGTGCCCACATACCACCGTCGCTTCCCCAAGCGGCGGGAAATGCGATAGGCACTTCCCCCCGTTATCATAAAAAGACCCATCCACAAAGCCAACGGTAGAGATAATACACTAATTCCTCATGAACAAACCCAGGTGTTCCTGCCACCCGGGCTACACGGGGCTGCGCTGCGAGGTGAACATCGACGACTGCGCCGCGCACCGCTGCCAGAACAACGCCACCTGCGTTGATAAGCTGGAGGGGTACAGCTGCAAGTGCGCTGACGGGTTCATGGGTGAGATTAACGCTATCCTTTTTGCCGACGAAAGAGGTCTACTAAGCAGTATGGACACTTCCTGCTGAAAGTGATCTCCCCCCGCGAGAGTTTAGACAATAACCTACATGCGTCTTAAGGTGGTCCCTCTCGGTATGGTGAGAAACTAGCGAAAGTTTTGTCCTTGACATAACTTGATTTTTGGCCTTTTAGTCCTTAGACACAAAATCAGTAGATCTGTTTTTCAAAAACGTTGTATCACAATGTGGGAGATGGTTTTTTAAATACGCGAATTCATTAAAACTTTATTTCAAATGAATAGTTTCGCCAAAATTAATATAAAACGAGTTTTTTTTTTAATTTCGCGACATACCGAGAGGGACCATCTATAGATGTCTAGAATCTAAATTGACAATGGAAATTCAATGACAATGGCCGCATTCGAAATACAATGTTGCTTTGAAAAACAGTACAGGGACATGCCTTAAGAAAATCAGCAATGGTTTTTGAATGCTGTTAGTGGCAGCGATTTTCACCTAGTTTTCACCTAGACAAAGCTTATCATCTTGCAATCCTATAGCCCGGGGCTTTTAAAGAGTCTCTTAAGGGGCGAACGAACGTAGCTGTTAGGATCTTAGAAATATTATTTTACGAAAAAGTGGCCACTTTAGACAGAAAAGGAATATTTCTAAGATCATTATCCTAAAAGCTACACAACAGAGCCTTAAACATTCTAAGCAAGATTATATAGGGCGTCAAAGGCGCATATTTTTGATTTCGGCCATGGTTTAGAAGATATTATTAATTATTTATCGTAAGTGGCGCTAGTTTCGCACCGTGTAAGCCCCATAGTTAAACGTCTCATGTGTTTCAGGTGAATTCTGCGAGCGTAAGATCCCCTTCTGCACCCCTGACTTCAACCCGTGCAGCAACGGCGCCGTCTGCGTCGACCACACCAGCCACTACAGCTGCACCTGCCCGCGCGGGTACAGCGGACAGAACTGCACTATCAATGCTGATGATTGCATTAACAATATGTGCCAGGTTGGTAGATTTGTCTTGAAGGTGCTATTTCAGAGGTGAAATGAAAAATGAATAGTCGATAGGAAAGTACTGTTACGCACGATCGCCATGCCATGTTTTCTATTAGACATAAGGATCAATCAATAAAAGGACAAAATTGGGCGCGAAGATTGCCATAATCGCCGGCGGGTTGGATATCGCAATATGGCTCTTTCAGTTTTTCAACGAAGAACGCGTTTTGTGGTTGCAATTTTTTATTTCTAATTGTCGGACAAGATGAACAGAATTAATACAATGTGGGTTTATAGCTATCCCGCTTCCGGTGCTGTTACAACCGTCGCTGTTACAACCGTCGCTGTTACAACCGTCGCTGTTACAACCGTCGCTTGTTCAAGTTTCAAGTCATTATTGCCTTTTTCTAGCTTGCTCGGGAATACTATTCTATTTTGTAACATCTGTTTATGTACCTTAAGAAAGCACTAATAAATGAATATGAATACGAGTATAAATAAACCCTTTCGGCTCTACACAAAAAGAGTTAAACCGGGTCTTAATCACTAGACTAGGTTTAATTCACGAGTTCGTCATACAAATTGGCGATTTTAGACCGGACTAACTTTTTTGTGGTAAGGGGGTTTAAGTTTAGTAAAGTTGTTTGTACCCTGAATTTATTAATGTACTTTTGTATCTTACTTTGTATGCAATAAAGTGTTTTCTATTCAATTCTAATATAAGTTTAGACGTAGTTTGTCTACTTCGTAAAATAACTCTCTGGTAAAGTTTTGTTTTTCGCAATTTGCCTCTTTCGCAACACGTCCTAAATTTTTTTTTTTTTTTTATTAACAAAAACCCAACAGCTTTACAAAATAAATTAGTTAAAGTAATTTTAAAACTTACAAATATGCCAATAACAGGGTTTCACTTTGTAGTTGCATGAAAATTCTTATAACTAGCAGAAGAAAAGATATACCTAAGATGGGTATGGGTCCTTTCCTCATTTGGTCATCTCTTTGTTTCTTGAACAGAACGGAGCAACCTGCGTGGACGGGCTGGACGAGTACCGGTGCGCGTGCCCGGCGGGCCACGCGGGCCGCTACTGCGAGGCCGCGCCGCACGCCGCGCTCGGCACCTCGCCCTGCGCGCACCACGACTGCGTGCACGGCGTGTGCTACCTGCCCGCGCTCGCTCTGCACGTGCGTATACATAGAAGTGGGCAGTCGAGTCATAGCGTAATGAAGACTACTACGTACAGTACGGGCACTCCCTGCCTCCCTCAGCAAGTGCGGATCCCCCGCGCTCGGCACCTCTCAGTTACCGCTCAGTACAAGTAGCACGTCCTATCTCACTCACGGACGACGTAACACTTCCGGTTTTTATGTATTGCAAAATTAGCGCTTGTTATTTGGTAATAGTTTAAGGCGCGCAAGACCATAGACAAATCTGTTACGCCCTTCTAGGCCGCAACTGTACCCACCCACTTGAATAACCTAGCAATAAAATATTACGTGTGTACGATGTATATATCTTTCAGCTTACTTAAGCATTTCTGCCACCGCGCGGTCTTATTTAAATTGCATAAAATCAGTTTGCATTCGGTCATCAAGAGTACCGCGCGCTCTCACCTACCCATTTAGATTATTTACAAGACAATATAATCGGGTTTATCAGTTTAACTATTATTAAAAGTCTCGCTGCTATCCTTAGAACGCATTAGAAACACTAAAAATACTCATAAATCAGTAGTATAATTAAAATGACAGTTGTATCTCAAAAGGATGACATTATGATGGAGCGGTCCGGGCTCGGGGCCGCCAACGACTACCTCTGCAAGTGCGCCCCTGGATACTCAGGTAACGAAACTGAAAGATTCTAATTGTTTCAATACTAGCTGTCCCGGCGAACATCTTATCGCGCCTTACAATTTTATACTAAATAATTGTTGTTTTTGTTATATTCCCCTTAATTTTTCCAAACTTTCTCACCTCTTAAACCTTCCCTGGACTACTACGAACATTTCGAAATCAAAATCAGCTAAATCGGCCCGGCTGTTCTCGAGTTTTAGCGAGACTAATGAACCACGATAGATTTCGATTTTAGAAGTAGATAGTAAATATAAGGTATCACTTATTGAAGGTCTAGTAAACTGCAATACAAATGGACAATGTCGAAATTGTGTTATATAATTTAGAGATCTTCTTAAATTTTTATCCTCTCATTATACTTCACCGCCATAAGTGCTCTGGGCCCAACTATTTCTAAATTTGTAATAAGTTTAATCTTTATTTAAGGTCGCTTCTGCGAATACCTCACATCGCTTACGTTCAGTCACAACGACTCTCTCGTCGAACTGGAGCCGCTTAGGACCAAACCGGAAGCTAACGTCACATTAGGTGAGTCTATATACAGTTCCATCTTTTTGTAATCATTATGAAACCCTTTTATAAGTTGGTTGTTGCAAACTATAAGATGTCGTAGAAAAGCTACGTACAATACTACTACGCCGTAGCAGACAACACTATTACGCCTTAGCAGGCAATGATTACTACGCCTTAGCAGGCAGAGATTACTACGCCGTAGCAGGCAGAGATTACTACGCCGTAGCAGTCAGAGATTGCTACGCCGTAGCAGGCAAAGATAACTATGCCATAGCAGTCAAAGACTACTTTCTTGTTGCCTTATATAACATAATCTTGCACTAACAAATATAAAAAACTGCATAAAGTTACGGAAATTTAGAGATAAATTCATAAATGTGCCAAAAACTTAGTTATTTTTAACCTATCTAATAATGGCGAGCTTTTACTGAGAAATCGAACTAGTGAACATGCGCTATATTTTACGCAGTTTTACTTGACTTATGATTCAGATTTAAATCAAATTATGCTAAAGCTTACAAATTTTTGACCTATTTACGTTTTACTTAATAAAATGATGTCCGGAGACTTCTAAGCGCATGTTTCGAGTCCCGACGATTTATGTTTATTTTAAATGTCATCTGCAGTGTTCAGCACAACTCAGAAGCACGGAGTCCTCATGTACTTCGGCGACAACGAGCATCTAGCTGTAGAACTGTTCAATGGAAGAATCCGCATCAGCTACGATATAGGAAACCATCCCACTTCTACTATGTATAGGTGAGTGTTTTAATTTTTTCAGCACAGGATTGTTTTTTCGTATTTCCTCCGTGGCTCAGTTGGCATGGCAGCATGTTTACGATGTCGTTGGAGCAACGAGTTTGATTCCCAGTGCGAGAAAACTTTCCCGTTTTGGGTGTATTTGTACGAACTAATTGTATGATTATATGGTATGGTATGGCACCGTAGGTACAGGTTTTACCTAGTTAGGGGATCTTAGATACGTATTGATACTTTATTTATTATTTTCCTTTGAAAAATGGTTTATAAATGGGAGGCAAAGAAATATAGTCTATACAGCTAAGTCTTCAGTAGTAATTGAGTATTCATAATCCTTTTTACTACACAGTTTCGAGATGGTATCAGACGGGGCCTACCACAAAGCGGAACTGCTCGCCGTCAAGAAGAACTTCACGCTCAAAGTCGACGACGGGCCAGCTAGATCTATCATCAACGAAGGTACGTTCTACCTAACATAATAAACCTTATTCGCCCTACATTATAATTTACACGATGTTTTAATTACCTATAACTTTTGTGTGCTATTTTGAATTTGTTTAGAACTTCAATACATAAGTAGTACTTATAAAACAAAGTCGCTTCCCGCGTCTGTCTGTCGCTATAAATGCTTAAATCTTTAAAATTATGTAACGGATTTTGATGCGGTTTTTTTAAATAGGTAGATTGTCTCAAGAGGAAGGTTTTTAGGTATAAAACATGCAAAAAATAGTTATAGGTTAGGCAGTACAAAGTTCGCCGGGGCGGCTTGTTCTTTATAAGAAAGATATAAGAAATCGGTTCATTGGTTTCGGATTCTTTTCGATTCGACCCTGAGTGTCGAGCACCCGACAACGCATACAATGCACACCGTCTGTGCACGGACACTCAACGGCGACGGCTGCAAACAAATCAAACCTTTCCTTTTTGTGTCATCTGTAACATATATTTAATTGTAATAACAGGTCCAAAAGAGTTCCTGCGTCTGGAGCGACCGCTGTTCATAGGAGGGGTCCCGGAGGACCTTGCTAAAGAGGCTTTCAACAAATGGCACCTGAGGAATATCACCAGTTTCAAAGGTATGTACCTAAATTTAGTAATACTTTATCAGTGTTTTGTCTATTGCTTTGTTTGTCATAAATATCTATTTGTTTTGTTTAAATTATGTGAGTACCTGCTGTGTTGGCCACTCGCGTGTATGTACATAATGCTATGTTTTTTATCGTTCCGTTGAAATAAATGTATATTCTTTCTTTCTTCCTTTCTTTCAGTCCTTCGATTGTTCCCTTAGACGCCTTGTACTTACGACACCCATGGGAGGAGATGGGGTGGTAGTATTCTATACCGCTTCCGAACAGCTAAAATAACGAATATTAATTTCTTTAAATAAATAAACTGAGAACTCTTTTGGTGTTTTAACCATCTTCGAAACCTCTTTTTCAATACCTTCTCCTTAATCGTTCTCTCTCTGAATCGGTGGTGGTTAACCTAGCGCGAAATAATCGCGGACAAACATACATACAGGTTAAACTGAAAACCTCTTTTTTGAAAACATTCATACAAATGAAATGTTTTTTAATGTTTAGGATGTATAAAAGAGGCGTGGATCAACCACAAGCGCGTGGACTTCGTGAACGCGGCGCGCGCGCAGCGCACGGCGCCGGGCTGCGGCGAGGAGGAGCCCAGCGTGGCGCCCGCGCCGCGCCAGGAGCAGGGCGACGCCAGGAGTCATCCGGTCAGTGCCTATTCTTACACAGGGAGTAGAGATTAAAGGGGGGTATTATCGGTTTAATAGCGGAAAGCGCTTTACGGGAAAAATACTTCCGCTTTATTTATCAGTCTGAAAAAAATTAATGCTATAATCAAGGATATTGTCTAGGGCTTTTCTAAGTTAATTTTTTTGCCCCTTAACGGCGGCTGGACTACTGGATATACTGGACGTTTCTGACAATGCGCTAATAAATCAAAGAGGTGATTCGGCACTGCTTAGCCAACAACTTTCCCTAAGCAACATAGGTCGAAGTATTATTCAGCTGATCGAACGAATTAATGGAACAGGATGTAATTTTTTTGTAAATTTCGATCTGCTGTAATTTTGGAAAGTTGTTTTGGTGTGGTGTTCTGAATAGCTCTGCAGGTGCAGAAACACTAGACTAAAGTACCACTAGAGTAAAGTACCACCACATCGTCTTCTTCTTACTTCATGACATGACATTTTTCCAAAGAATAAGAAATCTATTTACCTGCCGGAATAAGTACATACTGAAATGAGTAGGTACTAGAATTCTTAGAAACGATAATTTAGGGGCCTGGTCTTGAGCCATCCAGCCAGTGTATTCCCGCAGCCTTATCTATACCAATATTATAAAGAGGAAAGATTTGTTTGTTTGTTTGTTTGTAACGAATAGGCTCCGGAAATACTGAACCGATTTGAAAAATTCTTTCACTGGTAGGAAGCTCCATTAACCCCGAGTGACATAGGCTATATTAGATTTTCAAAAATATTAGGGATCATTACTTAAACTCAAATAATATAACCCAAGGTGCAATATTTTTTCCGTTGTTTACATATTTTGACAGGTGGTTTGTTGTTGTTGTTTGTTTTTTATTCGGCCATTCTGGGCAGTCAAAAGAACATAGTCTATAGAGCCAAGTATTTTGTAGTATCTTATATTCTATGGCGTAACG
Organism: Euspilapteryx auroguttella; assembly: GCA_951802225.1. NCBI lineage: Eukaryota > Metazoa > Arthropoda > Insecta > Lepidoptera > Gracillariidae > Euspilapteryx > Euspilapteryx auroguttella. The sequence goes on from OX637669.1 coordinate 2,818,756, forward strand.
AAGTAAGCCGGGAAAGCTCGTCGTTTATTAATTTAGCTTATTGACGTGTTTAGGACCCATGCATACCCAACCCGTGCGGGCGCGGTCGCTGCGTGCGCTCGGACACCGCGCCCTCCGACTACACGTGCCGCTGCCGGCCCGGCGCGCGCGGCGCCCAGTGCGAGCTGCGGGCCTCCATCGCCGGCGCGCCCGTCATACTCTCCGACCGCCGCGACTCGCTCGCTGCCCCGGCCACTGCTGTACTACAGGCCTCGCCCGGTATGTGTTAATAAACTAAGGACCGGCAGCAGCATTTTCCGTTGAAATACTTGAAGAGCTATACTGCGATGCGTGGTGATTATGACAAATTCCTCCACAATGTGTGTCCTTTTCCTTCATCACGAGCCGCACATGAGAATCAAGTCTCGGAGACTACTTGCTGCGGAGTATCTTACATACATTTTGTATGAGAGGTCGGTATTGTGACGTTCTTTAAACAGGACGTATGCCAATGAATTAATGAATAACTGGATATCTCGTATTTACCAAACAAATAAGTGCCAAAGAAGTAGACATCACAAGTTCATTTTCAGTAGTAGCCAACTAGTTTTCGACTCTTTTTGGGACTTACAATGAGAGAAGGGCCTTAGAGAATTCATTCTACTAATAATATACTGGGTGTTTCTGACAAGGCGGTAATAAATGAAAGGAGGAATTCAGCTCACCATAACAAAAAACTTTCCCAAAGAAACATGGGTCGAAATCTCAAAACTAAAATCAGCTGTTCCATACATTTTTTCGATCAGCTGACGGCGTCAATGTATGGGACAGCTGATTTTAGTTTTGATATTTCGACCTATGTTGCTTAGGGAAAGTTGTTAGGTATGCTGTGCCGAACCCCCCATTTCATTTATTACCGCCTTGTCAGAAACACCCTGTATATATTGTGACAGTTGTGAGAAGAATTAATCTATAATTTGTTTACAGCTGCCCCGTCGTACAAGCAAATGGAATCCGACTACATACCTCCGAGTGGATCAACGGCCGCCAACAATGCGGGATGCCGTAAGGTCAGTTATAGAAGATTATATAAGATGGGTGTACAAAGATGTAATTGTGATGAGGGTCATCAACATCACTATCTCATCTAAAAGACGTCCACTGCTGGACATAGGCCTTCCACACAAATCACCCGCGGTGAATGGCGTCAGTAGAACGCTGTTCATATGAACACCTCCGTCGCTTTTTACGGTACGAGGTCTACTACCGCTTTCTAGGAAAACGCGCTATTTCGTTTGATAACTTGATTTTTGGCCTTTTAGTCTTTAGACACAAAATCTCTTTACTGTCTTCCAAAAACGTTGTATTACAATGTGAGAGATGGTTTTCTACATACGAGAATTCATTAAAACTTTATTAAAAATGAATACTTTCGCCAGAATAAATAAAAAACGCGAAAAAAATTTAATTTCGCGCCATACCGAGAGGTCCTTAATAATACTACTGGACATTAACAGTACCTAATCCATTCGGTCCAAATGGATTGGCTCGGCACGATGAAATTTCAATAGAGCCAATTGTTGCGGCGCGCACGGGCGAGGGCTCGTTCGTGAATGGTGTTACTCGGGAGCCAAAGCCACTATTTTGCGTCCACTCAAATGAAACAGCTTGCTGACGCTTTCGTGAATGCCAGGAATTTGGCTTGGCGCGACGTCGAGTATGAGCCGAATGGCGCGAACGCCATATACGAATGCTCGTGAATGCCCAGCATAACAGTTTGCTTACTATAGATGAATTTTCCTTGTGTGTGGTGTAGGAAGCGACGCGCGAGTTCGTGTCAGAGGGCGCGTGCCGCAGCCGGCGGCCTGTGCGCGCGGCGCGCTGCGCGGCGGCCCGCGGCGCCTGCGCGCGCTCCATGTGCTGCGCCGCTAAGAAAACTAAGAAGCGGAAGGTGCGTCTAATACCTTACATACACCATAATAAAATTATGATACTCGTCGGCTCAGTCAAATTAAGGCGTCACTCAAAAAAAAATTGGCTCTACACCGCAGATCGCCACAATGGCCGGACTCCATGAATGCTTTGCATCTAAATTATATGTAATAACTAGAGGCTGCCCCGCGGTTTTTCCCGCGCAGATTTCTCATAAACACAAAAATCCCGTTTTTTCCCGTTCCAATGGGTATTTCGGGAAATCCTTAGTGCTCACCTACACTTCCTAAGAAACCTACATGCAAAATTTCACCCCGCTACACCCAGTAGTTTCGGCTCTGCGTTGTCTGTCAGTCAGTCAGTCAGTCATTCAGTAACGAAAGAGTTTTATATATATTGATAATAATAATAGTAACGCTTAAATTTAAGCAAATAACACTCAGTCGCTAACATGCCCAGACCGGGAAACAAACATCGATATTCATCATAACAATCCTGCCCCCGCCGGACCTGGTGCACCTTTTGTGTCTTACTTTGTATGCAATAGTGTTTCTATTCTATTCTACTAGCATCTCAGTCCACATCCCTGCCGACTGAGCCACGAAGCAGCCACATTACTCGCTACTTACACTTTTAGATACATACCTACGATTTAATCAATGTATTTACTCCGACAGATCCGGCTCGTGTGTGCGGACGGGACGCGCTACACCAAAGATATAGAGATAGTGCGCAAATGCGCGTGCGGCCGCAGATGCGCGCGCAACTCACCTTTCCTCAACTAAACTACGCAACTGAAATGCTTGAGCGTTTCGACCAGAGATGCGTAGCGAGTAGCGAGGAATGTGTTTTTAATCTCGTAAGGCAAGGCAAATTGGCCTGAGCCAATTGGTGGGCACCCTGAACTACCTCGCCTCTCACGGTATAGGATACTTTACCAAATAAGGTATCAATTAATTAGATTAGTCTTATCGACTTTTAATAAGCGATATCTTGTGTCCTATATTGAATAAATCATTTTTTACTTTTTTTTTACTTTTAAAAACCAATAATCATTTTATTCACGCATTGCTAGGTAAACGAAGGGATTCTTTTGGTTGTTAATAATACATTCGTCATTCGCTACGCTTTTCTGGTGGAAACGCACCCTTATACTGGATGTTTCTGTCATTTTTGTAATAAAATAAAAGAGTGATCAGTCATGAGTCAGCTCACCATATTTAATTTAATAACTTTCCCTTAGGAACATCATGGGTCGATATCTGAAAAAATATTCACCGTCCCATACAAAATATGTATGAGGGATGCGATTTTGATAAGAAATTTTAAAGAATATGGTGAGCTGAATCTGCTCTTTAATTTATTCCCGAAATGTCAGAAACTTTCTGTCTTTATGCTCTTATGCAAAATAATGTTTTATATAATAATTATTTATATTATTAGAAATTAAGTTTTAATGTTATTTTTTAAATGGAAAGTAGATTAACTGGTCTCTGATTTAGTGTTTAAAAACATTTAAAAAATTTGGGAGGCTTTTGCTGATTAGAGGCTTTGAAATTTTATTGTATTTTTGTGCCATAATACTTTCACAATATCATATAACTTTTTTTTTACAGTGCAGCTATATGACCGTTCTTTAGCTTACGTGTTTTTACTTTTTTAACAAATCATTTAAAACTATACAGGATGTTTCTGACAAGGCGGTAATAAATAAAAAACTTTTTATCAAAAAATTAAACCGCCGAAAAAACTGAAAAGCATTAAATAATTGGGAAACATTTTCTATTAGGACTTAATTTACTCACTTCTTAAAGTAATTTTCGTTAACCAAGAAATTTTAAGTCGGTGCCACACCACACAAGCAAATTCCTTAACTACCTATAGCGCGATGCGCGGCGGCACACGTTTTTCGGTTATTTCTTTGAATTTCAGGTAATTTAGTGATCGTTATTCGTTGATTCTGTGGCACCGACTCAAAATTTCTTGGTTAACCAAAATTACTTTAAGAAGTGAGTAAATTAAGTCCTAATAGAAAATGTTTCCCAATTATTTAATGCTTTTCAGTTTTTTCGGCGGTTTAATTTTTTGATAAAAAGTTTTTATTTTTTGCTTTTCAGTTTTTTTTGGGCTAATTTTTTTGACCCCAGCCAATCACCCTCCACAGCGTGGTCGCACCCCACAAGGTGGCCACACAACCTGGTTAAGGTTTAGGGACTAACAGAATGAGTTTCGATTACGACCGGTCGGTGAGGCGATTTTTGAGGGAGGCCTATGTCCAGCAGTGGACGTCTATCGGCTGAGATTATGATTATTAACATTCATATAAAAAAGACTCATAATTATACCTAGCAGTTATCATGTAAATCACAACACGGCAATACAATCTGTGGGTGAACAATAAAGTCACCCCTATTTTTCCACCCTTAGGGTTGGAATTTTATTTTCAAATTTTTATGGGACCAACTTCAAGGTATACCCTGTCGATTAAAAAAGGAATTATCAAAATCGGTCCACACAGCAAAAAGTTATGCGTGATCATACATAAAAAAAAAAAAAAAAAAAAAAAAAAAAAATATACGCGACGAATTGAGAACCTCCTCCTTTTTGTTTTTTCGTCGGTTAAAAAGGAGAGACTCGGCCCACCATACCTAATAACTTTCCCAGAACAACATGGGTCAAAATCTCAAAATAAAAAGCTGCTGTTCCGTATATTGACCCCGTCAGCTGATCGAACCAATGTATGGAACAGCTGTTTTTTGAGATTGTGACCAATGTTGATTTGGGAAAGTTGTTAGGTATGGTAAGCGTAATTACCTTTGATTTATTACCGCCTTGTCAGAAACACCCTTTATATATAAGGACAAACAGACACCTTAATCGTAAAAATGATTTATAATGACAATAACCTAAACATTTATATGATATTTCCTAAAACAACAGTATGTTTCTAACAAGTGGCCCATAACTTATAGAAATAAGGTCCAACGCACATCTTCTACGTAAACATATGTTTGCCGGGCCTAAGATTCATTGGCCGTAATTATATCTTACTTCCTTTTAAATTATCCACGGAAAAGGTGGTAGGGGTAGGGGTATGGTGTGCTAAATCACTACTTTTAAAACTGACTTGTCTGTAACACCTCTATATTTTCTCGTTTGAGAATCGAATCCAGTAACTCAACGTGCCTGATCCAACGAATTTTAATGAACATGGCCTAGCAACTAAATAGTAGATAAATTGTGTTTTTTTAGAAACCTTTTCCAACGTTTTTGTACTAATTAAAAAAAAAAAACCTTTTACTACTGGTACAGTTTTTTTATACAAATAACATGTTACTGCCATCAAATGCATTTTTTTGTATTAAAAAAAGAATATTCTATGTGTTCAATTAAAATTCTAAGATTGTTTATACATACTGGGTGTTTCTGACAAGGCGGTAATAAATCAAAGGAGGGATTCTGCTCACGATAACTAACAACTTTCCCAAAGCAACATGGGTCAAAATCTCAAAAGAAAAAAACTGCTGTTCCATACATTGGTTCGATCAGCTGCCGGGGTCAATGTACGGGACGGCTGATTTTTGATAAGATTTAGACCCGTTGCTTTGGGAAAGTTGTTAGGTATGGTGAGCAGAATCCCTCCTTTGATTTATTACCGCCTTGTCAGAAACACCCTGTATATACTTTATTTTAAGTTTATAATTCGATGACTTTTGTAATTAGTTTGACGCGTATTTAATTAAACAATAAAGTAAATATATTTAATAAGTTTTTTTTTTTTAATATAAGTAAGATTAATGTATAAGAACAATTTATAGGTTAACTGAATTATAAAAAAAAAAGTTTTTTTATACTTTTTACCGAAACGTACTTGCCAGCTCTCTTAACGTAAGGATTTATTTATTTTAGTGTTGCCATACTTATACAAAAAGTGCTTTCATATACTCAAATCTTTTTACAATCAACCTGATGAAAATAATGTCTCTTTTAGTTAAATTGAAATGGTTTATTACCAGTAAGTTTTCGTTTGAGTATATGAGGCTAAAAGTAATAAGTTAAATCTGAGATTTCGTTTAGAAATGTATATTAAAGTCTAGATCTAAGATATTTATTGCTAACTTAACAGCCTAAATATAACGTACTATTAGTTATTTCTATTGTTTAAAGTTACAAAATGGTGTTGCCATTACGCAGGCACTAAGGAAGGTAACTTTAATTATTTTGTACATTTTTTTAAAATAAAGTTTTAGTATTAAATTGAACGTAGAATTTTATAAATACCATATCTACCTAGATATAATACAGAATTTAAGAGTATTTAATTATTTTTTTGCATTCCGTATTTAAACTTCGAAACAAAAACAACAAACGATCGGCTTTTATTCTGCACCTATATATTATAAAAATATATACTCTTTAATGGTAAAAAAAGTAATCCATAATGATATATCAGTATTAAATATTTTAAGTTTAAAACGTAAATACTTTATAAGTGACCAAACATTATAATGAATTATTATTTGGCCTAATATCACTGATACTAGCGCCAAGCGAGAAAAAAAAACTTTAATAATGTTGCTTAGTTATTTTAGGGCACCGTTATAGGTTGTGTTAAAGACATAAGAAATGTACTGAGTCTTTTTTAACAATCTAAACTTGGGACAACATAAAAATGATTCAAAAATACTAAGCAAGATTATGTAGTGTGACAATAGGATCAGTACTACTATTGCGGTTGACAATGGATAAGATATGGGTATTGAAAAAGAAAGATGGCGCTATACACATTATAGAGCGCTATCTCTTGTTTTAATAGCCATAATCATAGCCATTGCTAACCGCAATAGATCCGCAGATTTTTGTTATATGAGGTCATTGGCAAAAAAAAAAATCAATTAACTTTTTTTTTATGAATTTAAATATATAGGTACAAGACGCTTTAGTAACTAAATCGCGCTTTTGGTAATAATAATAAGGTTTTTTTTTTATATACATATATTTAATAATTACTTTTTGTCTATAATAAAGGAATAAAGGAAGATGTTAGATATATTTTGACTTTTACTTATTCATATTTAAGAAGATTATGACGCCCAGATGATTTATTCATCCTAAATAGAAAAAAAAATGCATTATATTTTTTTTTATTAATAATTTACAAAACACATGCGTCACACATCAAAAGGCCTATCTCCCGCAGTGGAATGTTCACAGCCATGGCTCCCACCCTTTTCTTGTTACACTCAATATTCTTCTATCCGAACTTTGTAGCAAAAGACTTGAAATCTGAAATAAAAAAAAAATTGCAACAAACATTGATTCGACTGCTGCGTAGCTCAGTTGGCAGTGATGTGCACTGAGACGCGGGTGCACCTGGGTTAGATTCCCGGTAATATCGATGTTTGTTTCCGGTCTGGGCGTAATGTTCGTCTCTGTATGTGGGTTTGTGATCAGCGCAGCTGCTTTCCTACTATAAACTACATCGACGATCGCCTATGCCAAATAAGACAAAATTACCTAAGCTTCATACTTTGAGCCTCTAACTAGGTAGCACCTGTATCTAATGTGCCCAAAGGACATAAAAAGACACAAACACCAGAACCAGGAGACAAACGTCGATTTCCATCATAACAATGATTCACTCCGCCCCGGGGATGGAACCTGGACGTCCCAAGTCCTACCAAAACCTTAACAACTTCAAACCAGACCTAATATGAAAATTGACTAACACTTTCACTAAAAAAATATATTCGAAATATAAAAAAAACTTATGCTAACCTGTTCTTCGACTCCATAAAACTCCTTAGTAGGAAACTCGCTGAAAACCTCATCCAAAAGTGCGCAGTAGTTTTCTTTATACTTCACATTGGATTCGTTTAAACTCCTCTTAGTTATGTGAAAGGAAAGAGCTCTGCCCTGCAGTAATTCTTGTATGTAGGTCATCTGTTTGTACAAATAACATATACTGAATTAAATATTTTTTAAATGTAAATTTGATCATGAAAATTATCGCCCCTCACGGGCATCGAACCTGGCCTATGAACTACGGAGTCCCCGAGTGTATAGAATAGAATAAAATAAACATTTATTCACCAAAACCGACATAATTACAAAGATAAATTGAAAACAAAATAAAGTACAGTTAACATAGACAGCAATACGCATGCCTACGGTCACTCGTCACACGGGCCCTGCGCGCCGTCACCGACGCGCGTCGTCAGTCGGTTGTATGGTGAAACGGTTACACCAATTCAGCTTACGACCTCAGCTGCAAGGAACTGAAGCCAACTGTTCTTCCATTGGCCACCGCTAGAATTGAACTTGTTGGTGTGTATACTATATTAGTGTCATAGACTATATTAGATTTTCAAAATAATTCATCATTCATCATTACTTAAACTCGAACAATGTAGCCCAAGGTGCATTTTTTTCCGTTGCTTACATATTTTGACAGTTGGTGGTTTGTTATTTTTAATTAGCTCATTTTGGGCAGTTAAAAGAACATAGTCTATACATCCAAATGTTGAGTAGTATCTTAAATTCTGTGGCGTAACGAAGTTTGCCGTGTCCGCTAGCCTACAATAAATAAGCTTCGACAATCTCTCACCTTCGTCTCAAAAGACTCAGTTCCATAGTCCGGCATCCATCTGAAGCCAGACCTCAGCAGTAAGCAAACCATCTTCCGAGATTCTCTCAAACTTTTTAATATGGACTGCATACGACTTTCCAATACTGAAAAAGACAATAGAATATCACTACATATTTTAAAACAAAGTCGTTTCCTGCTGTCTGTCTGCGTATTTGTATGCTTTGATCTTTAAAACTTCGCAACGGATTTTGATGCAGATTTTATTATAAATAAGTGATTCAAGAGGAAAGTTTATATGTATAATAAATAGTAAGTATAAAACAGAGTCGCTTTCCGCGTCTGTCCCTATGTATGCTTAAATATTTCAACCTACGCAACAGATTTTGATGCGGTTATTTTAAATAGAAAGAGTGATTCAAAAGCAAGTTTTATAAGTATAATACATGAACAACATAGTAATAGGTTAGACGTTACGAAGTTCGCCGGGTCGACTAGTAATCTTATAAGGCGATACGAAGTTTTCCGGTACAGCTAGTATTTAGATAAAAGTCAGTGTAATTTAACATTGTAGTAAAGTAAAGTAGTGCAACCTGCAGTATGGCAGACGGCAGTGAGGAGCCGCGTGAGCCGGGCGGGCGGCGGCTCGGGCGCGGTGCCGGCGCCGTGTTGCAGTATGGAGGACAAGTCGACCGACACCGGCGCGCCCGTAGACAGAGACAGCATTAGGTTCTCTAGGTGACGGTCCCCGAGGCCTATAAAATTACTTTAAGGTGGTAACTGTCGGTATGGCGCGAAATTCAAATTTTTCGCGTTTTTCATTTATTATGGCAAAAGTATTCATCTATACCAATATTATAAAGAGGAAAGATTTGTTTGTTTGTTTGTTTGTAACGAATAGGCTCCGGAAATACAGAACCGATTTGAAAAATTCTTTCACTGGTAGGAAGCCACACTAACCCCGAGTGTCATAGGCTATATGAGATTTTCAAAAAAATTAGGGATCCTTACCTAAACTCAAATAATGTAACCCAAGGTGCAATATTTTTTCTGTTGTTTGCATATTTTGACAGGTGGTTTGTTGTTGTTGTTTTGTTTTAAATTCGGCCATTCTAGGCAGTCAAAAGAACATATTCTATAAAACCAAGTCTTTTGTAGTATCTTATATTCTATGGCGTAACGAAGTAAGCCGGAAAAGCTCGTTAGATAAATAAAATAGGGTTGGTGATAGCAGTGTAACTCCTCAAGCTTTTCAAGGAAGGACGCTGCTGCCCGTCCTTCGGCTGTTCCCCTAGTCGCCTTTTACGACACCCGTGGGAGGAGATGGGGGGTGGTATTCTATGCCACCACGCGACAGTAGGATCACTTACCCAGTAGCCAATGGTATACAGCCATGACAGCCAATCCTTCTTGAAAGTTCTTTTTCTTCAATATAAAATCTTCGACACTAGCACTGCTGTTCTCTATTGCTGATCTATTAAAGAACACATGAATCTCAGACGTAAGACGTAGGTGTATTGAATAAATTTATGATTCGCATTGAGGGACATAGTTAGCTAATGTCAACGATCTTCAGTCATGAAGGGGCTATTACACCTTTTCTGATTCAGTCTGTCCTAATTCAGGATAGTGTAATTGCATTAAGTAAGCTAGAATCCGATTAATCGCAGACGGCGCGCCTCTAACACGGCAAGAAAAGACTGTACAGTGGCTGTCTAGGAGGGTGTAACAGATTTGTCTATAGTCTCGTGCGCCCTAGATTGTTTTACCAAAAAACAAGACCTAGTATGCAATACAGAAAAACCGGAAGTGTTACGCCGTCCTAGACCGCCACTGTACTAATGCCGACTTTCTATAGGACGTGTGCGTTGCTTTACTCGAAGGTTGATTTATACAAGGTTGTTGTAATGTTAGTCTGTTAGTTCTATTCTAGTATTGTATAAAAAAAAACCGTTTATTAGTAGTAGCTTAATGTAGTGGGTAATAATAAGACTAAAATAAGAGTGCATCCGCCAACAAACTGCAATAGAAGTTTGGCGATATTGTTTAAATGAATAATGTTCCTACCTACTTCGAATAAACATATTAAAAAAAAAAAAACTAGTGCTTTCAGAACGTTCTATTTTCCTCATACAAAAAGTAGGTCACCGAATGTCGGACGAGGGCGGGCACCCTAACACGACGACCTAAGGGTTATATTAGTATGTATTTATTAGTTACCTGAGCGCATGCGCGGGCACTTTTCCGCAGAGTTCGTCAAAGAGAGTGAGGGACGCGGCGCGGGGCGGCGCGGGGGGCGCGTCCGCCAAGCGACTCGCCAATGATAACACTTCTGTATGTATAAAAAAAATATATGCATACTAGCTGTGCCCCGCGGTGTTACCCGCGGTTTATTGGGGAAATTAAATAGCCTATGTGTTAATTTAGGGTGACAGCTCACTCCGTACAAATTTTATTGAAATATCTCCAGCCGTTTAGACTTGAAGAAGTATCAAACATACACACTCACACACTTTCGCATTTATAATATTAGTATGATTTGACTTTGGCACACTTTTTCAAAAATAATTATAAAATAAAAAAGGAATATAATTTCTTTTAACAAAAAAAGGAACCTGCCTTCAATTGACATATTCATCAACTGAGCACTTCCTCTTTTTTGATGTCGGTTAAAATAGGTACTAAAACCTACTCTTAAATGTAACAAATATTTATCTAAAAACCGCATCAAAATCAGTTCAGCCAAACTCGATATAATCGCGGACAAACATACATACATACAGGTCAAACTGATAACCTCCTTTTTTGAAGTCGGTTAAAAATGACTTCCTTTTAGCAAATAATTTCGACTATAGTGCGGCACAAAAGAGTACAAATTAAAAAGTGGAATTTTGTCGTTTTCTCGCACTGTGTTGCTAGACTGTACAGTGGCGGTCTAGGACGGCGTAACAGAGACATAGATTTGTGTATTGTCTCGTGCGCCCGAGATTTCAATACCAAATAACAAGAGCTATATATAAAAACCGGAAGTGTTCACGCCGTCGTGTATCCCCGTAACAGGACGTTTAGCTTAACTCCAAAGAGAAACATAAACTGACCGTCTAATTTATAATCCTTGCTGACCATGCTCCGTAGAGTGACGTGGCTTTCTAGATACTCGATCACACCGCAATCGTCACTTATTGGAGTTACCTGTTAAAACAGAAATAAAAAGAAGGCTTTTTATAATAATAACTAGAGGCTGCGCCGCGGTTTTTTCCCGCGCAGATTTTATATAAACACAAAAACCCCATTTTTTCCCGTTCCCGTGGGAATTTCGGGAAATCCTTTCTTAGTGCTCACCTACACTCCCCAAGGAACCCACGTGCCAATTTTCAGCTTTCTACGTCTAATAGTTTCGGCTCTGCGTTGTCTGTCAGTCAGTCAGTCAGTCAGTCAGTCAGTCAGTCAGTCAGTCAGTCAGTCAGTCAGTCAGTAACGGTAGAGTTTTATATATATTGATAATAACAATAATAATAACACATCACACTCAGAGCCCCTAACTAGGAAGAAACTGTATGTAACTATATGTGCCCGAAACACACACAGAGACGACCATCACACCCAGACCGGAAACAAACATCGATATTCATCATATCAATATTCGCTCCGCCCGGGAATCGAATCCGGGTGCACACGCTTACTCAGTCCACATCACTGCCAACTGAGCCACGGAGCGGTCAAGAATGGTCAAAGCGCGGATGAAATGTTAAATACAATTTTTCGGGGTCACCAAGGGAAAACTTTTCGGACCCAGCGACCATCTGCGCCGAGCATACCTGCCGAACAGGTCGGTAATGTTTTGAAACAATAACAAGCGAGGGTTGTAACAGCACCCGAAGCGGAAAAGCTTTATTCCCACGTTGTTATCTTTACTTTTCATACCATCCGACGATAGATACGACGATACATACTATAAAACAAAGTCGCTTCCGGCCTTCCCTTCATACCACTTAGGTTTTGTTTTTTAGTAGTTTATCATAATCATCTCAGACGAAAGACGTTCACTATTTTGGACATAAGGCCCCACATATCGCCACAAGGGCAAACATTGTGTGAGGATTTCACATAATCGCCTCGCTTGGCAGGCGGGTTGGCGATCGCAGTGTGGCTCTTCAAGTTGTTCAACGAAGGACGCTGCTGCCCGGCCTTCGGGTGTTCCCTTAGTCGCCTTTTACGACACCCTTGGAAGAAGTTATTCTATGTCGCCACCACTGTACATAGTACTCTTATTTTTTATTTTTGTTATGATTCTACTAGTCGACCCGGCGAACTTCGTACCGCCTCACCCATTACTATGTTGTGCATGTATTATACATACAAATAAACCTTTCTCTTAAATCACTCTATCTATAAAAAAAAATCCGCATCTAAATCCGTTGCATAGTTCAAGTCTCATATTGTCACATTAGGGTTTTTCTGTAATGTCAATAGTGATGTTAAGAATCTTTACCAAAATTATAGAGGTAAGATTTGTTTGTTTGTTTGCATTGATAGGCTTCGAGACTACTGAACCGGTCTCAAAAATTATTTCACTGTTGGGGATCTACAATATCCCCGGATGACATAGGCTATAGAACATTCTCAAAAATGAAAAAGCCAAGGCGGCAAGTTCGCCTGTCAGCTATTAAAAAAATAAAATAAAAACTGTTAATAAAAATACACCACACGCAGAAAACACCACATATTGATTTCTCACAAAATCACGTTGTGGTTGTTTTCGGTTGGATAGGACATTGCAGGCTTGAATCACCTGATTGTCCGAAAAGTAAGATGATTCCGTGCTTCGGAAGGCACGTTGAGCCGTGGGTCCCGGCCGCAGTAGTGGTCGCTGTAGCCGCGGCGACAAGCTGGCCCCGCCTCACGTTGGTAATAAAGCATAAACTCGGCTAAACGTGGGTCCGGCTCTTGAGCTGGTACCTCTGCCTAACCCTTCGGGGAATAAAAGGCGTGATATTATGTATGTATAAAAATCTCACTCTATATTCCTTGCATCTGAACGCCGAGTAGTTATTAAGGGTCCGCACAGCCCGGGCGGCCGCCGCGTCCACGCGCAGCGGCTCGCCGCGTTTTATTATGAAACGCCTCGTGTGCCCGGTGCTTAATAAGGCGCGGACCACACACGGCCGGCGGAGAGAGTTTGTGAAGATTTGTACCTGGAATCGTAATACATATATGAGTTCTTTAGTCACAAGTCGTAAATATTAAAAAGGATGATTCAGCTCACCATACCTAGCAACTTTTCCTAAAATAATTTTTACTCGCAATAGTCCCATAATATAATATCACACATCACACTTAAAGCCCCTAACTAGGAAGAACCTGTATCTAGGGTGCCAGAAACATATACAGAGACGAACATTGCACCCAGATCGGGAAACAAATATCGATATTCATCATTACAATATTCGCCCCGCCGGGAATCGAACCCAGTAGGTTCACCCGCGTCTCAGTCCACATCACTGCCAACTGAGCCACGGAGCAGTACCATACAGTTGTTCGATTAATAAAAATCACTGTTCCCAACTGAACTACGGAGAAAGAAAAAACAACAAACACACAAAAGTATAAAATTTTGGCTACTCACATGTTTCTCAAACTTGACAACATAGACTCCAGGGTCCAGCTTCAGTATCCTCGCTAGACTTTTGCCATCTCGCTCACTCAAAGGGCGAGAGAGCGAGAGGCAAACATCGGCCATGTTTAACGTTGTCTTCGGAGGTAATCTTTGAAGCTCTAGGTAGATCCGTTTCAATATAGATATTGATTTTGTTTTAAACTCTTCAGACGATTCTGTTGAATTTCAGAGTTTTATCATCATCATCATAATTTTACCAAAACACGTCCACTGCTAACCATAGGCCTCCCCAATAGATCGCCACAGCGACAGGTCTTGAGCGACCCTCATCCAGTGTACTCCCGCAGCTTTCACCAGGTCGTCTGACCACCTTGTGGGTTGTCTGCCTACTCTGCGTCTACCGGGTCGCGGTCGCCACTCGAGAACTTTTCGGCCCCGGCGACCATTTTTTTCGAGCTATGTGCCCTGCCTATTGCCACTTAAGTTTCGCAATTCTTAATTTAAGTGGTTATATAAACAATGAGCAAATACTGAGTCAGTTCCATTTAAAGGCAAAGGCAAATAATAATAATAACAATAATGCATCACACTCAGAGCCCCTAACTAGGAAGAACCTATATATAGGGTGCCCGAAGCACATATAGAGACGAACATTACACCCAGACTGGGACCAAACATCGATATTCATCATAACAATGTTCGCCCCGCCGGGATCGAACCCAGGTGCACACGCTTACTCAGTCCACATCACTGCCAGCTGAGCCACGGAGCAGTCAGCTCGTACACTTACCGAAAGTACCGATTTGGTATAAGTCACTCTTATACTTAGCGAGCAGATGGTAGGATGCGCCCGCGCATTCGTTTTCGTACATTAGCGATTTCATATTCTGAAAGGTTGTCTCCCACTGAGCTTCATCTGGAAAATTTAAAACACGGTAGGGATATTCGTACATACGACTACAGCTGCCGTAGCATGACCTATCTTTCTGTCACTTTTGACCAATTTGACAATCATCTCAATACATTTTCCCGCATTTAGATGTCAATAGAGATCAAAAGTGACAGAAAGATTCGACAAACGATCGGTCAAGCTACGGTCGGACTGATTCGCTTTGGCCGCCCAATGCAATTAATGTAGTTATTTAAGAAAATTGCATTGAAACTCTGTTAATTCTATTGATTGCTAAAGATTAATAAAGAGTATTTCTCTTCTATTCTATTCCTGAAAACAAAATTGAAAAATTATTTGCAAAAATCTATACCAATATTATAAAGAGGAAAGATTTGTTTGTTTGTTTGTAACGAATAGGCTCCGGAAATACTGAACCGATTTGTAAAATTATTTCACTGGTAGGAAGCTACACTACCCCCGAGTGACATAGGCTATATTAGATTTTCAAAAAAATTAGGGATCCTTCCTTAAACTCAAATAATGTAACTCAAGGTGCAATATTTTTTTACGTTGTTTACATATTTTGACAGGTGGTTTGTTGTTGTTGTTTGTTTTTTATTCGGCCATTCTGGGCAGTCAAAAGAACATAGTCTATAGAGCCAAGTCTTTTGTAGTATGTTATATTCTATGCCGTAACGAAGTAAGCCAGGACAGCTCGTTTTTTATAAAGAGAGTTTTTTTGTCTTTGACTTACCGCTAAGATTGAGAGCGCGCGTCAATCCCTCGCAATACTGCATTAAAGCGTAACCAGCGTCACAAACCAGCTCTAAGCAACGTTGCATTAGTGAAATCTGACCTTTTTCCATTATTGACTGTATTATTTTATGTTTTCCTAGTATTTCTGGTTTAAACTTGTGTTTAATTGAGACGATTTGGTCAATTGTTATATCATCAAAGTGTTCTATTAGTGGAGAGAGCTGAAAAAGAAATGATAACACATCCAGAGCCCGGAAGAACTTGTATCTAAGGTGTCCGACACATATACAGACAAACATTGCACCCAGACCGGGAAACAAACATCGATATTCAGCATAACAATGTTCGCCCCGCCGGGAATCGAACCCAGGTGCAACCACGTCTCAGTCCACATCACTGCAAACCGAGCCACGGAGCAGTCAATGATAACTTGCGTAGAAAGAGAAAAGTTTTGAAAATACATGACAGGTTCATGTTTTCTCGCTTAAGAATAAAATATATTAGCGAGACAGCATTATATTACTCATGGGTTTTCATTACTTGTCTTTATTTGCGCAAGTTATACATCAATACATAGTATAAAATAAAGTCGCTTCCCGCGACTGTCCATATGTATGCTTAAGTCTTTAAAACTATTTAACGGCGTTTTTTTTTAAATAGAAACGGTGATTCAAGAGTAGGTTTATATAAGAATAATACATGTACAATATAGTAATAGGTTAGGCGGTGAGAAGTTCGCCGGGTCGACTAGTCAAGAATAAAATGTATCTTCTAATAAATAATAATAATTATAATTCATAATACTTAAGTAAAAAATTAAATCCTGTATGACATTAAATAAACTTGCTTGGCTCTGCTCTTGGCTTGCTTTAGGTCACTGTTGTTTAGTCCTAATTTTAAAGACCTAAATAATCTACTAAAAAAATAAAAAGAACTTACCACTTTGAGTATTTCGTCAGACAAACTGTCTGGCAATCTCATCGCATACTGATCCAATCTATACAGTAAAGTAAAGATAGCAAAATCGGACCGCACACTTAGTTTGTTCATTTGATTCAAACATGACACCATTGCTGATAGTACCTCGTTCTGATTGCATAAGTCTGTAAGTTTATTTTGTCAATCAATCCATTAATATCAATACAAAAAGGGTAACTCTAAATACCAATTCCAAAGAAATTCGATACTACAATCTATACTACTAATATAAAATGCGAAAGTAAGCGTGTTTCCTCAATAGGCGATATCGGTCGTGCGATAGGGGCTCGACAGCCAATAGAAATCGCTCGTACATCCACGAAGCCTGCCTGATTGGCTGTCGAACCCCTATCGCACGACCGATATCGCCTCTTGAGGAAACACGCTAACTCTCTCTGTCTGTCTCTCTTTCCTGAGAAAACCACTAAACCTATTTGAATGAAATTCTGTACACGAATAGTTTAGAGCCTGAGAAAGGACATAGGCTACTTTTTATCCCGAAATTCCCACGGGAAAATTGGGAATTAGACGTGTCAAGGGAAAATGCGCTGGCGACGCCGCGGGGCGCCCACTAGTAGCCTTTATTTCAATATGAAACAATTATACAATCAGTTATTTCTTTTGAATGGCGGGGGGAAGTACAGTGGCGCCCCCCGTCGCAAGCAGACTTTTCTGACGAGGACTATAGTTAAAAAATACATCACAATAAACACTGTCTCCAAATATTGTGGATCCTTAAAATTAACAGTTTAAGACAAGGTTATGTCTATAAAAATAAGGTTCATAATTCCTTGGCTACACATAATTTAAGTTTTTTTTTATGAAAATCGGGAGCACAGCCCATGATTAGAAAAACTCAATGCAATAGGCGGCTTTACATTCAAATACACATTACCTGTATGGTTTTCCCAGTCATCATTCAGATAGTCCATACACATTTCTTGTATGGTTACAATATTTTTGGTATTATTTTCAGATTGTCTTCTGAGATGAATTTCATCAAATAAGTCTTTTGTATTAGACTTTATTATATCCTTTGTAAGTGCTGTTGAAAAAAAACCAATTTTTTTTATTTCAGTATATACAAACAGTTCGCAAACAAATAAACTAAACCATATTGTAAAATCTAATTATAAAGGATGGAATTTTGTACTACTATTATCTATATATATAAAACTCTTCCGTTACTGACTGACTGACTGACAGACAACGCAGAGCCGAAACTACTGGGCGTAGCGGGCTCAAATTTTCCATGTATGTTTGTTCCTTAAGGATTGTAGGTGAGCACTAAGAAAGGATTTCCCGAAATTCCCATGGGAACGGGAAAAAACTGGATTTTAGTGTTTATGACAAATCTGCGCGAGTGATACCGCGGGGCAGCTTTTAGTATTATATAAAATTTTACTCAAATGAAACGCATTCCTTTATTTATAACTAGTCGACCCGGCGAACTTTGTACCGCCTCACCTTTTACTATATTGTGCATGTATTATACTTATAAACCTTCCTCTTGAATCACTCTATCTATTAAATAAAAAACTTCATCGAAATCATTAGCATAGTTTTGAAGATTCAAGCATTCATAGGGACAGACGCGGGAAACGACTTTATTTTATACTATGTATTGAATTGAAAAGAAATAAAACTGCATTCAAAGATTTTTGATAATTCGCATGACACATCCGGGAATCGAAACGATTAAAATCAGTAAAAATTACACCCTGTACTTCAATTACTTCGATCCTTAGGATTAATAATAATAAAATATTTAACAAACTTGATAATCACTTCAAGGTTACGGTAAACCAACAAGGGGGTTAAGGGTAGTGCCTACAGTAAGCAATGATAAGTTTTATTGTACTCACTGTTAAGTGTTTTGTGCAGCTGCAGTTTCAAACAAAGTTCCGATAATAATACTTTGTCAGACGCTGATCCGAAGTTCGGGGATATATTCTCTGAAAATTCAAATAACCATAAACAACCAGTTTACCGGATGAGTTATTAGAGATGAGCTAACAGGGTAGCAAAAGGAGAAAAAATATTATTTTTTTTAGAAAAAAGGAACCCGCCTTCAATAAACTGACACTTACATCTCTCTTTTGCGAAAAAGCCACTGAAACCTTCTCCTGAATGTAACAAATACTTTTGTGAAAACCGCATAAAAATCGGTTCGGCCAAACGCGAGATACACGCGAGAACAGGTAAAACTGATAACCTCCTTTTTTGAATTCGGTTAAAAACAAAAAAAAAGGTCATAGTAGTGTTAGTTTTATCTACAACACTGAGCGACCTTCAAGCAAAGACAGACGATCTGGTGGTGGAAGCTGCAAAAGAGGGGCTTCGTATTAATACGGCTAAGACCAAAGAAATGCGCATACACACCTCAGATCAGGACCCTCTAAACATAAAGGGTGAAGTGGTGGAGCGTGTGACAAGGTTCACCTATCTTGGTGGAGTGGTGAGCCCTACAGGAGGTACGGAAGTTGATATTGAGAACCGCATTAACAAAGCGCGGGCAGCGTTCGCACAACTGATACCACTGTGGAACTCTAACGTTATCACCAGACGGACAAAGCTTCGGATCTTCGAGTCCAATGTAAAATCAGTGTTGCTATATGGGTGTGAGACATGGTTTGTGAGAAAAGACCTGACCAATAAACTCCAGGTATTTATAAACAAATGCCTGAGAAGGATACTAAAGATATTCTGGCCACAAACCATAACCAACACAGAGCTATGGCGCCTGACAAAGCAAAGGCCAATTGAAATGGAAATCCGAACTAGAAAGTGGCGTTGGATAGGACACTCGTTAAGAAGAGCAGATGGACGTCCTTGCAGGGAAGCTCTGTTGTGGCAGCCCTCCGGAAGACGCAAAAAGGGACGCCCGAAGGCAACCTGGCGACGGTCCGCGCTACAAGAAGCAAATAGTGTGGGACTAAACTGGGAGGAGTTACCCGCTGTTGCTCAAGACCGCGAAAACTGGAGGAAAATTCTTGAAGCCCTATGTCCCCGCTAGGGATAACAGGAAAAGAAGAAGAAGAATAGTAGTGTTAATTTTGTTATCCTATCGGTATCACGCTGCGCCTCACATAGGGAACGCTTAATTTAAATTAAATGGCCCATCTCAAGCAGTTTGGACTGTACATTGTCTTTCGCTATTCAGTTGGCCAATGCCTCGCAGTAGAAAGTTATCAGACTCACCAAGTTTCTCCAATGCTTTCTTCAGCAGTTCCTGGTCGCCTGTGTCCAGACCTTGGCTCTGCAGCATCAGGCACTGCTGGTACAGCCAGGGTCTAATCTCGTTTTCGGTTAGATTCCTTTAAAAAATATATGATTGAATAATAATGATCATAGCTGATAATGCATTTAGCTTCAGAATAGCACATCTACCTGTCTATCTGTCTCGCTTTCTTGCCAAAACTTCTGAACCGATTTAAATAAAAATTCGTATAAGCCGCGCACATAAAAAAAAAAACAATGACAAACATAATGCTGTCTCGCTCACACATATCTGAGCGACGACGCATGATGATTTCATGGTTTTATAAACTTTTTCTTTAAGCGTTGCCTAAAGGGACCACTTTAGTTTCACAACAGGTTTTTTTCTTTGATTTTGAACCTGAAAGCTACATTACAGGGCCATAAAAATTCTAAGCAACAATTTTTGATCCGCAGCCTTTACCAGGTCGTCTGACCACCTTGTGGGGGTTCTGTCTACTCTGCGTCTCCCGGTCCGTGGTCGCCACACAATAATATAATAACACATCACACTCAGGGCCACTAACTAGGAATCTATATCTATAGTACCCGAAACACACACAGAGACGAACATCACACCCAGACCGGAAACAAACATCGATATTCATCATATCAATATTCGCCCCGCCCGGGCATCGAACCCAGGTGCACACGCGTCTCAGTCCACATCACAGACAACTGAGCCACGGAGCACTAGACCAACGTGCTGTTACGCGGAGCCCTGGGTTTCCCTTTTTAAAAAAAATACTTTTAAACTTGGAAAGGATTATATTAGAATCTTTAAGGACTTTACACGAAAACGGAATCTTCGAGCAGCCTTACTGCTATGGATGAAGGTGGACCAAGGACTGGCGCGCGAGGGGCACGACAGTCCTATATAGGATGTCAAAATGCTGAGAGTGCGTATTGGTCATTGTATGGGGTTAGCATTATAGCCTACAGTAGCCGTGTATAACAGTGCCATCCCAGATTCGGCGAACCTTGCGGTCACGCGAACCCTTAAACCGAGAGACGCTTTAGAGGTAGCCCACAGCACTCCCACAGCCGCGAAGCGACCGTGACGCCCCGTGAGGCGCCACAGTGTCCCATCTTCACTCTCCCCCTTCTGGGCCATGACACCACGGAGCAATCAATACCACAATGTAGATAAGAACAGTGAAATGTCTCGGCAGCGTTCTTGAAATAATTACCTAGACCCGCTCGTGCCCGGCCGGTAGAAAGACGCGCGATACGGCTGCCTACTAAATGTCACTTGTTGCTTGGCTTATAATTTCATAATAAATAATAAATAAATTATGTTCTTACTTGGGAAATTGACTTTTCGTATATTTTTCCTTAAAAACATTTTCGCATTTAATCTTATAACAACCAAACGCATTTTTATACTACCTATTTTGTGGGTGATTTCAGTAGTTCTTTGTGCAGTTATACAATAATAAACTAAACATAATTTTAATTTTGGAGGGTTATCAAAATAAAGCAATATAAATGCGCGAGTAATAAATTCGCGGGAGCGACAAGCATCGACCGCACGTAACTGCGTTGCACTCGCGACTGATAGTAGGCCGAGGTGTGCTGAGATTCGAGCGCGTAAGTACTTACTCGCTTTTCGACCGTTTGTACGAAGATGTTCTACTGTTCATTTTCTTTACCGTGTCAATACTCACGGTATGCAGAGCTTGACACAAGGCGGCACGAGACAAGAAAGACCTCTAGCCCGCGCTTCGCTACACCATAACAGCTGCTGAGATCTCAAATGTACGTCACAGCCTGTCATCTCGTCTTTTTCCATTTCTTTGGCTAGGCAGGACCTGAAAAAGTAGAATCCGGTTAACGATCTTCAAGGGACTTGCGATTCTGTGTCGTAATTACCGGATGTTGGACAAATAGCTTGGTTATATTTTCAAATTACTTAACTATGTAACCGAACTTCAGTAAAAATAAAAACTCAATGCTGAAAATGTTTAGTCGTTATCATGAATTCTACTGTGTAACACTTATATACAGGGTGTACTGTGTAACTTCTATACAGGGTATACTGTGTAACTTATATACAGGGTGTAACTGACAATACGGTAACTCTTGTTGGTCTCTTAAAATAAAAAAAAATAAATTAACTTAACGGATATGGCTGAAAATTTAAAGGTGATTTATAACCACAGGGCACTTGGCACAGGCCGGTGTGCACCAACATTAATAGGCTGTTCATCAGCCGATTAAATAGTTGACTACTACTACTTACCTTAATTATTGTAGTTATTAATCCCGAAAACCCAACGAGAACGGAAAATTGGGACTTTTACGGGTTTAAAGATTAATTGCGTTGGCGATGCCGCATGGCGCACGGCGGCAACACACATTAAACTTGTTTAACTGTTTTTTACTTGTTTTTCCTATGTTTTAAATGGTTTTTCTTTATTTACTTGTACCTACTTTGTTATGTTTTTCAATTTGTGTCATTTTGTTTGTTTAAAACTTTGTTACTGTGTGTTTTCTGTTGTAAATAAATAATTTCTTTCTTTCTTTTACACTAGTATGTATAGGTATATATATACTTGCCTAGCCATAAGACGTGCAGCCCATTCAGCCAAGCAATCGGCGGGCCTAATGTCGCAGGGGAGTTTACTCCAGTCAGCCGCCTCTTCTAGCGACTGCCATTGCACTATTTCTGTCATCTGTTTGATACGGTATTTTTTATTAAAATAGGCATTAAACTCAAGGGACCTGACTAGGAAGAACTTGTATATATAGGGTGCACAAAATAAGTACAAAGACATACAACACACCCAGACTCGAGGACTTTTTTAGGCGGTTATCACACTGCCACGCACCACGCTGCATGTTGCGTTTCGACGCAACTACGCGCACGCACGTGGATGCATTTTCTGTGTGTTGGACTGCGCGTGTTTCTATACAAATGGAGGTACTTACAAATACGCATTCACGCGCCACGCTGCGTGTTGCGTGGCAGTGTGAAGATCGCCTTAGGGTTTTTTTTTCTAGATAAATTATATAAAAAAAACTAAAACACAATCAATATATATAAAACTCTTCCGTTACTGACTGACTGACTGACTGACTGACTGACTGACTGACTGACTGACTGACTGACTGACTGACTGACTGACTGACTGACTGACTGACTGACTGACTGACTGACTGACTGACTGACTGACTGACTGACTGACTGACTGACTGACTGACTGACTGACTGACTGACTGACTGACTGACTGACTGACTGACTGACTGACTGACTGACTGACTGACTGACTGACTGACTGACTGACTGACTGACTGACTGAGTGACTGACTGACTGACTGACTGACTGACTGACTGACAGACAACGCAGAGCCTAAACTACTAGGCGTAGAAAGCTGAAAACTGGCACGTGGGTTCCTTGTGGAGCGCAGGTGAGCACTAAGAAGGGATTTCCCGAAATTCCCACGGGAACGGGAAAAAACGGGAATTTTGTGTTTATGAGAAATGTGCGCGGGAAAAACCGCGGGGCAGCCTCTAGTAACATTATATAAAAAAAACAACAGTGCGCACAGTGGTGCGTATCACAAACGAAGTACGCTCCGACTCAACATATCGTCATAGGAACCTGTGACGCTGGTACTCGACGACACCTTCTAGCTACTTAATAATCTCAGCCGAAAGAGTCGACTGTCCCACAGATTGCCACAAGTCCAAAAAAATTGTGTGAGGGTTAGCCATAATTGCCACGCTTGGCAGGCGGGTTGGCGATAGCAGTGGCTCTTCAAGTTGTTCAACGAAGGTCGCTGCTGCCCGTCCTTCGGCTGTTCCCTTAGTCGCCTTTTACGACACCCGTGGGAGGAGATGGGGTGGTGTTATTCTAGGCTGCAGCCACACGACAAACTAGCAACTTACACATGACAAAACGAAATGATTTCTCGGCCAAGTATCAAGACTCTTCAATTCCATGTACTGTTCGCCGCTGCTTATATCAACTTGTTCATAAGCTGAACGCATTTTGGATAGCCAATACGGTATATCTGAAACAAAGTAGAGTTCGGTAACACTTTCTTGTCTACACCACAGCATAATAAATAGTACTAGGAGGCCGTAACAGATTTGTCTATGGTTTCGTCAGCCCTAGACAGTATTACCAAAGAACAAGAGCTATTTTGCAATAGAGAAAAACCGGAAGTGTTACGCTGACTTTGTCCACCAATGAATACTCCCTGCCTCCATCAGCAAGTGCGACCCCTGAGCTCGGGCAAGTAGCACGTCTCATCTCACTCACACAAGCATGGTGCGCGTGCACGTACAGTGGCGGACTAGGTCGCCGTAACACTTCCGGTTTTTCCGTATTGCAAAATAGCTCTTGTTCTTTGGCAATACAGACTAGGTTTGACGAAAACATAGACAAAACAAAACCTCCTAGACAGCCACTATAAGAGTTGAATCTACAACACGAAGCAACGCTGTAAAGTTTTTGCGAAAGGGAGTAGAATCATTTGACCGAGGTAAGCTTGTTAGGTGGCGTCTCCTCGCGACTCCATTGTTGGCTTTGCTGATGGATCTAATAGTAAGCATGCATGCATACTGAGGCTAGATAGCCGTGCAGTAAAGTTTTATTTGGTCTGGCCTGTGCTCCTGTGGACTGTTGGAATATGACCCATGTACCATAGAACTTAAAGACCAGTTTAAAGTTAGACGTTAGATATCTTTGTCGCACCGCAAAAATGCAGTAGGTTCTTTTTTGTAGTTGTTATTTCTAGTTATGGCTAAGGGTTTCTTACCTGCAGTTTCTGCTAGGGCTTGTCTGAACGTCTGCTCGTCTGTCCACAAAACAGGTAAACCTGAGTTTTTAACTTCCTTCCTTTTCTGTATTGTAAGCTCGTCCCAATTTGAAAGTTTGTCAAAGCACGAAAGCATTTCTGTGGTGGACATAAAACACAAATAATGAAGATTCAAAGATTTTAACATCAAGAAAGAACAAATCAATAAATAAACTTTTAATGCCTAATAAAATCTTCTGTACTAGGTGTTTCTGATAAGTATGCAAACAATTATAAGGGTGATTTATTTAACTCGCCATACCTAATTACTTTCCCAAAGTATCGAATCGAAATAGGTCAAAATCTCAAAAAAAAAAAAAACAGTTGTTCAATATTTCAACACTAGTCTTACCTTCAACCGAAAACTTTTTTGATGTCTCTTCCATTTCGATGTCAAAGTCTTCTTTATTCCAATTTCTAAAGAAGTATAAATAAATATGAAAATGAAAAAGTTATCAGTTTACTTCAATGACATGGGGGATGACCCTGAACCAACTCGCCTCATGCAGTATAAGATAAAGTGCATTTTTGAGCATTGTTAACGTATGTAAATTTAGACTGGATGTCACGTATTTACCATACAACAAACCAGAGAAGTAGACCTCCAGAGAAGCTAGCTAAAACCTACTGTATCTTTATGAATAATACGGTAAGTTTTTAATTAATTTAAGATATTGTAGTTTATTAATATGTTTCCCGTTCTCTTGGAAACCACGGGATGGAGCCTGGTCCTTTGAGAGGCGTGCGAGGGGACGAATCCAACTCGTAGAGGCCCTTTAGAGAGTTTTACTATATTTTAACCGTGTAAATTATTTCATAAGAGCATTAAATAAATCTTATCTTATCTTATCTTATCTTTTTTATGGATCACCAACCAGGCACAGCCACTAAATGCACAAATAGATCGTGCACCCAGCAGTAACACCCAGGAGGTGATAGGAACTATTGTAAAATGGATGACTATGAAATGTTCTATGAGGATATTATTATTATTATGAGCCCACTGCTGAGAGTAGTTGTAGTTTACTACTGAATAATACTTTGTTACTTAAATAATAGCGTTAAGTAAGGGTAAAGCCACAGAGTGTCTATCAATTCTATCTTACCCAAGTACGAAGTAATTCTCGTACACGTTTCTTAGCAGAACATCTTCGTACAACAGTCTCGTTAACTCGTACCCCTCCGTACGCCTTGTTGCTCGCAACATCCTCTCTAATATTGGTTTGAAACTGTAACAACAATAACTCAAATTAAAAAATTTAAAAACCCCCGACCCAGTCAGACCCCTCATCAACTTAAGTAGAACTAGAGCTAATCATCTTAAAAATATCATGGTTACCTTAACATATACTCTCAATATCATTGAAGTAACACTGTATTAATTTTTTTATTGATAGGACAAATGGAAGGTGGTTAGATCCTCTCATCCATTATTCAAGAGCTGATCATCTTTAAACGGCTGAACAGGTCTTCATCAGATATGGCTAAGAACACTCGGCCTGAAATTATCTATGATACAAAAAAAAACTAAACGAAAATCGGTTCAGCCGTTTGGGCTCTACGATGCCACAGACAGATACACAGACAGACAGACAGATACACACGTTAAAATTATAACACCCCTCGCGGAATTTTCGTTCGGGGGTAAAAAAGTGAAATAGATCATACTAACCCTGCCTCCGCGCTGCATTCGTCGACACAAAGCCTGGAAGCCTCCACAACGCAGGGCGTCAAATCTGTCATACATTTAGACATAACCGTGCAAAACAGTTTCGCCAGAGATACGTTTATCTCTTTATATCTCTGCAACTGCTTTATCGTTTCAAGGAAAAACGATGTGGATGCCTCTTTGTTGTTCTGTAAGAGAAAAAAAAACAGTTATACTAGACCGAGAGATCCACTGCTGGAAATAGGCCTCCCCATTACATTGTGGGGGTGTTTTGCTTAATCGCCATGCTTGGCAGGCCGGATGGCGATCGAATTTTGGCTCTTCAAGTATTTCAGCGAAGGACGCTGCTGCCCGTCCTTCTTGTGTTTCCTTAGTCGCCATTTACGACACCCGAGGGAGAAGATGGGGTTGTGGTATTCTGGGCTGCCACCACACGGCCCTCATGATTACATTTAGGCAAAACATGCTATGCTCTGGCTTATAATTTAAAAAAAAAACTAGAGGAGTCTTACCATTATTGCCATTGCCACGCTTATGACAAAACTTCCCTAGTGTTTCTCTTTGTGGCAATCAGTGTGGGAGGCTTGTGTCCAACTGTGGACGTCTTTTTGGCTGATACACAAACATTACATATCCTGAGATATGTCCGTCGTCAACATGACATATCCTGAGATATGTTAATGCTTCTTAGCTCCAAATGAAAAAAAAATAACACAACTTACCTGGCAGAAATCCAAGAAAGTATTGATTATGTTTCTCAACGGTAGCTGTACATCCAGACTAGACTCTGCGTTTGCCACTAAAATAAATAATAAAATTTAATGTTAAATATAAGACTTTATTGTAATTGATAAACTCAATCTGTAAATATACATTTATTTGTCCACTAACCATAGACTCACACAGCATATTGTGTGAAATTAAGACAGAGTGGCAAACCTCCCGTGCAAAAGTTTGAGCTAATAATAATTGTTGTATACGACTTATATTTATTGCAAGGCAATACGAAGTTTGACGGTTCAGCTAGTAACAAATACCTAAAATAAAAAATCCCCCGACCGAGTCAGATACCGCGGTGACACCACACAGTAACACGGTGCCAAATTTAAAATCGATAGAACATATGGAAGGTAAGTAGTACATCTCATTCACTATTTAGGAGCTGATCATCTTCAAACGGCTGATCAGGTCATTTGAATCAGGCCTTACCATATACTTTCAATATCATTGAAGTAACATTGTACCAAATTTCGCATCGATCGGATATATGAAAGCTAGTTAGATACCCTCATCACGTAGAAAAGAGCTGATGATCTTCAAACTTTCATGAAACATGGCTAAGAACACTCGGGCTAATATTATATATGACACAAAAAATATTAAATGACAATCGGTTCATCCGTTTGGGTTCATCTACGATGCCACAGACAGACAGACTGCCACACGTTAAACTTATAACATCCCTCTGTTTTATCGTCGGGGGTTAAAAAATTAAAAAGTACCTGCTTTATAAGATCTCTTGCTTGAGCCACGCGTCAGGTTAGTCCGAAGTGTCCCTTGGACAGTTCTTGACATCGTCAGCAGTTTGGAGGAGCCTGCGTCTAAAAGATTAATTCTGGAAAATAAAAAAAATAATCAATAAACCCTCAAGGTGGCTTCATAAAATACCACCCCCCATCTCCTTCCACGGGTGTCGTAAAAGGCGACTAAGGGAACAGCCGAAGGACGGGCAGCAGCGTCCTTCGTTGAAATACTTGATGAGCCAACTTCGATCGCCATCCCGCCTGCCCAGCGTGGCGATTTAGCAAAACCCCCCACAATGTATGTACTTGTGGCGATGTGTGGGGGTTCCAGCAGTGTATGTCTACCGGTTGTTATGATGATGATGATTTTTTTTGGGAATGAGGGGTTTTCAAAGTGACAGAAAAGAAAAAAAAAAATTCAAAATACGCCCGTAGATGGCGGTGTCTACAGCAATATCAGAGCGATGGGAGATCGAGTATTGACTGACTCTTTGGATTGGATCAAGTATAAATCTTAATTTCACCCACTCCGTCACTGCCTCAGTTAAATTTTAATTCTAATGTTTTATTTTGAGCTATTCAATCATTCATTTCATCTTGACCTATTGCTTCCGGCAGAGCGCCATCTGGTAGCAGCGTAATAAAACTTGTTTTTTTCTTCTGAGCTGTCAAATTGAAAATCTCTCATTAGCGCTAGAATAGGTTAAAATTAATGGTTTTGCATATTACTTTACCTGATATTTAAAGGTTCCTCCCTAAGTTTAATTCGCTCAAATCCATCTTGACTGATGTAGCCGTTTAGGTACAACTTCATGACTGATGTCAAACATTTTGATGCTTCAATCTTTTTTGATTTACTCTCCATCATTGACGGTAGATAGACGCAGATTAGAACTGATTCTAGAAACCTGTAAAAAAAAACATGATCTCACGCCTTTTATTCCCCGAAGGGTAAGGCAGAGGCACCAGCTCAAGAGCCGGACCCACGTTTAGCGGAGTATTTGCTTTATTAGCAACGTGACAATGCAACAACAACCAACAAACAACAACACAACAAACAACAACCACCAAACAACAGCAAAACAACCTGATAAAAAGTATCAATAAAAAAATAAAGCGTTTCTTCTTCTAAATACATGAAAATCGATCGTGGTTTGTTTGTCTCGCTGAAACTCAAGATCGGCTGGGCCGATTTAGCTGATTTTGATTTGGAAATGTTCGGTAGTAGTCCAAGAAAGGTTTAAACGCTGAGAAAATATGCTAAAAATGCGAGGAAGATAGAAAATACTACAATTTTATCTTCCTGTATAAACTGACTAGGGGCTGCCCCGCGGTTTTTCCCGCGCAGATTTCTCATAAAAACAAAAATCCTGTTTTTCTCCGTTCCCGTGGGAATTTCGGGAAATCCCTTCTTAGTGCTCACCTACACTCGCCAAGGAACCCACGTGCCAATTTTCAGCTTTCTACGCCCAGTAGTTTAGGCTCTGCGTTGTCTGTCAGTCAGTCAGTCAGTAACGGAAGAGTTTTATATATAAACTGATTTATAAACCTATACGAAGTTTGCCGGGACAGCTAGTAGTATACAGATATATTCTCACCTCACAGGCATATCGCGTACCTCCAACATAGGGCATAATTTATCAAAAACAAACGTTCTGATATCTGCTTGTTTGTCGATCATACCAAAACCGATGTTTCCCAAAACGGTGTTTTTATAAACATCTTCTGAGCGCAAGAGATTGAGTATTTTGGAGGTGGGTTCCGTCTTTTGTCTTTTAGCTGAGGTTTCACCATTTTCCGTAAGGAACTCTGAAATGGGTCAAAGAAGATCACTTTTTTGTTACAACAGAAATCCGCATCACATCACATGTCTATCTGCGTGTCTGTGTATCTGTCTGTGGCATCGTAGACCCTAAACGATGAACCGATTTTCGTTTAGTTTTTTTTGTATCATAGATAATTTTAGCCCGAGTGTTCTTAGCCATGTCTGATGAAGATCTGATCAGCGGTTTAAAGATCATCAGCTCTTTTCTAGGTGATGAGGGGATCCAACTAGCTTCCATATGTCCGATCGATTTGAAATTTAGTACCGTGTTACTTCAATGATATTGAAAGTATATTTTTTTATTTTATTTTTTTATTTATCTTTATTGTATATGGTAAGGTAACCATGACCTGATCTGCCGTTTGAAGATGATCAGCTCTTAAATAGTGCATGAGGGTTTCTAACTACCCTACATAGGTCCTATCGATTTTAAAGGTTGTACAGCGTTACTTCAATGATATCATCAATACATAGTATAAAACATAGTCGCTTTCCGCGTCTGTCCCTATGTATGCATAAATCTTTAAAACTATACAACGGAAATTGATGCGTTTTTTTTTATTAGATAGAGTGATTACAGAGGAAGGTTTATAAGTATAATTCATGCACAAAATACCAATAGGTTAGGCGGTACGAAGTTCGCCGGGTCGACTAGTTGAAACAATATGGTACATGACCTTTTGAAGATGATCAGCTCTAGTTCAATTTTAGTTGATAAGGGTCTAGTTTAGATGATCTGAGTTGGTCGTGGGTTTTTGTTTTTTTTTTTTATTATTTTGTTATTTTATTACCTTCGGCAGCCTTCAAAACCACTGCATAAGCAGATTTTCTTGTTGAAACAGAGGAACTATCGCAGTACGAGCAAACCAAGTGAACAACTCTCCTCCTCAAGGTATCCGACATTAGGGCCAGCCCACACTCTGCGATACGCATCGCCGCGTGTGTATCGTCGCTTATTATCGCGTCGCATATGTCTATTGTGTCAAACATAGCTGTAAAAAGATTGATTATAATTAGAAATAACACTTTCTTGTAGACACCGCATCTAGGGACCACTTTCGGTTTTTCTGTATTGCAAAAAAGGTTATTTTGCTTTGGTATAACAATATTGCGCACGAAACCATATACAAAAGTGTTACGCTGAATGAGACCGCCACTGTACCTATGCTCTGCATTATTTATGTTTTAGAATAGTAAATTTTCATGGTTGAAAAGTATCGTAAAACTATTCCGGTAAGTTTGCTTCTACAAGCAACATTATTGTAGTGTACTGCGAAGACTGCGATGACGCATCGGCCGGTTCCCTATAAAAGCGCTTTGCGACGCACAGCGGAGCTCAGTCTGACCGTGGCCGCCGCAGGCGCAACACCTCTGCCTAGTACCTCAGAAAGTGCTGTATAATTATTATTAAGCCAGTGCGTTGTACTAAGTAGTGCATCAGTAAGTAGAACATTACCTGGTTGTTTGAATTCTACAATTATTATTAAAATACATCACTTCACACCCTTGTTACAAAATCTACCTATTTAAACTTACCTGTGATATACTCATCGCATTCCGTGTATCTCGATATGAAATTAGATATAATATTCAGGCATTTCGTTCTTTGCTCTCGGACCATTTTTGGCGCCAAATCCGTAATGTGTCTGTAAAAAAAAAAAAAAAAAACGATCCATGCTTACTGGAGGGTTCTAGAGTTGTGTTTGACTAGAGATGCGTAGCGAGAAAAGTGTTTTTGAGAACCAATAGAATCACTTTACTTACTCGTAAGTAAAGTGATTCCATTGAAGTAATCAATATATATTAATTATTATTATTATTTTAATTTAATGGACTTGACTCCACTTCAGTGGAGTATTTTGCCAATGTCAAGTTCACAAATTAGATTAAAAGGGTGGGCATAAAGCCCGGCAACGTTGTACGGTTATTATAAGTTTATTGGATTATTGTTTTAAAGCCCGCTAACAAAACACGTGGTTTCGGAACCAACGTTAAAACAATAATCCAATATATATTAAAATCTTCCGTTACTGACTGACTGACAGACAGACAGACTGACTGACTGACTGACTGACTGACTGACTGACTGACAGACTACGCAGACCCGAAACTACTGGGCGTAGAATCCTAAAAATTGGCACGTGGGTTCCTTGGGGAGTGTAGGCGAGCAATAAGAAGTGATTTCCCGAAATTCCCACGGGAACGGGAAAAAACAGGAATTTTGTGTTTATAGGAAATCTACGCAGGAAAAACCGCGGGGCAGCCTCTAGTTTATTTATAATAATCCCACCGTTTGAAAAGAATAGAATAACAGTAGAATAAACATTTATTCACCATAACCGACATAATTACAAAGATAAAATTAAGACAAAATAAAATACAACTTGCAAAGAGACGTTTTATAAACAAAACTAGAGGCTGCCCCGCGGTATCACCCGCGCATATTTCTTTTTAACACAAAAATCCCGTTTTCTTCCGTTCCCGTGGGAATTTCGGGAAATCCCTTCTTAGTGCTCACCTACACTCCCCAAGGAACCCACGTGCCAATTTTCAGCTTTCTATGCCCAGTAGTTTCGGCTCTGCGTTGTCTGTCAGTCAGTCAGTCAGTCAGTCAGTCATTCAGTCAGTCAGTAACGGAAGAGTTTTATATATATTGATAAAGTAGTTCACATTGATTGCAAGATGCCTACCGTCACTCGTCGCTCGGGCCCTGCGCGTCGTCAGTCGGTCGGTTATATGGTGAAACGGAGACCAATTCAGCTTACGACCTCAGCTGCAAGGAACTGAAGCTGAACCCAACTGTTCTTCCTTTAGCCACCGAAAATAGTATGTTTTTGGTTACTGTTCTCAGTTCTAAAGTGACTCTTTTATAACTTCCGGTTTACAGCCGGCCACTTATGCCTGGATTGATATCTAATAGTGAAAGAATGTTCCAGTAGTTTCGGAGCCTATTCGATTTAGACAAAGAAATAATCAAATCTTCCTTTTTAATATTATTAAGTGTATAGATGTAGAAAACTTACCGGAAATTGATCTGGTTGCAGACATCCATACAACCATTCTGCACGTAGAACAGTACTTTGACGTAGTCTTGACTGTTACTGCCCCTTAATCTGTCAAGATACCTGTCAAACATAATAATATTTGTAAAATTCACTTCAGAATGTATTCCTTATTCGACTGCTCAGTTGGCAGTGATGTGGACTGAGATCCGTGTGCACCTGGGTTCGATTCCCGGCGGGGCGAACATTGTTATGATACATATCGATGTTTGTTTCCGATCTGGGTGTACTGTTCGTCTCTGTATATGTTTCGAGCACCCTAGATACAGGTTCTTCCTAGTTAGGGGCTCTGAGTGTGATGTGTTATTATTATTAACATACTTGTAAAGCTTTGACAGCGCTGTCATTTTGACAGCCACGTCGTGACAGCTCGACAGGGCGAGCCCTAGCAGCTTGGCGACGTTCGTCTGCCTTTCGGTCTGACCTTGAAGTCTCGTCAACAGTACCGGAATCAGTTCCGGTACGTATAACTTGTTCTTTGTTACGGTTTCGAGGATTTCATAACAAGCCGCCTCTTTGGATTGGTCTGCAAACGGTAAATACGTTTAGGAGATACTGTATTAAGATACTAGGTGACATGGCAAATTTTGCACCGCCTTAAAATATAAGTTCTGTCAATATTAGAACTTATAGCCTAAATCATAAATCATAAATTATATTGCAAACTAAGTGTGTGTTACAGATGATAGGTAAAAATAAACAGAACTTGCGGCGCCCTACGAGGGCAACTAGTATAACACAGCAGATTTTCAAACTTAATCGTGAGCCTAAGTGCTATTCTCAATTTTTGGGTATATTCTATAGTCTATGTTCATCTTCTATTACTTATATAAAAATTAATCATGATTCGTTAGTCTCGCTAAAACTCGAAAATATTCAAACGTTACGCGGAAGACGGAAAAAACCACAAATTCACTTTACCATACAAACTGTTCCATTGTTTACTTTGCGCTTTATGGTGTTTGAAATAACTGTCAGTCGTGTCAATCAGTTTTAGACAGGAAAACATCTGTGGGGTCAACTACTGAGTAATAATTTTGGTGAAAGCATTTTTGAAATCGTTCCATTAGTTTAGGAGCCCATTCGATTCAAACAGACAATTAAAACTTCCCGTCGATGTCTGGCCACCTTGTCTTCCTACTCTGCGTCTTCCGGCGCGCTGTCGCCACTCGAGAACTCTTAGAGTACAGGCTGCATTTGTTTGATGATCATCATTATTATAAAACTCACCTTTCAGTATTTCTTCAAAGTAACACATATCAATTTTGATGAATTCTCCATACATTTGAACTAAATTTGCCAAACATTGCGTCAGAGCTTTCAAAACACTGCTCCTTTGCTTATGATGTATGCACGTGTTCAGTAATAACTGTACTATAGTTCTTATTTTGTCTTCATAAGGAAACGCTGCGTCGTTTTCGATTGAATTTTCAGAGTTCCAGTAGTGAATTGTGTTAAGCTAAAAAAAAATACACAAAAATAATAATCTAGGGAATTTCAATGACATCAATGACCCCGAGATGTGATTCTAGAAATCCGGGTTCGATGACCGGCGGGGTCTTACTTTGGTATAATAAAGTATGTAAGTACAATGTTCTTCTATGTTTTTTTAAGTAAGTCTTGGTGTTTTTGTTTGTTTTTTTTTAGATACATTTTAGATACACCTAACCTACGACTTGTTAGAAAGACCCTTGTATACATACACCCTGTATACAACATACACCCTGTATAAAACATACACCCTGTATACATATTATATACTCACAATATTTACATGGAGTCCGTTCAAAAAACACTTGTCCTCGTGTTTGTACGGCGTGTCAGCGACGAGCGCGAGCAAAGCCGGGGCCAACACACTATTGTGTGCCTTCAAAACTTCCTTGCAATTTATTATTGCCTGAAAATAATTAAAGATTTAACTTTTTTTGAGTACATTGGGGCTTTGCATAGCAGGGGTAAAAGAAATGGAATATAATTTTTTTTTGGGAGTTAAAGAAAGCAAATGATTTTGATGAGGATTTTTTTATAAATAGAATTTTTTTTTAATTGTGTATTTTTTTATGTTTTTTTTTTTTATCTTTATCTTTATGATTCAAGAGGAAGGTTTATTAATATCAATACATAGTATAAAATCGCTTTCCGCGTCTGTCCCTATGTATGCTTAAATTTTCAAAACTATGCATCGGATATTGATGCGGTTATTTTTAATACATAGAGAGATTTTAAAAGGAAGGTTTATAAGTTTAATACACGCACCACATAGTAATAGGTTAGGCGGTACGTAGTTCGCCGGGTCGACTAGTATACATGCATACTTTAGAAAAGAAACATATAATCTCATAAACTAACCTGAGCCAAAAACCATTTCACATTAGCACAGCATTCACGAATCGCCTTAACAATCAAAGTTAACCAACTGCCTGCAGACCCCTGTTCTGCAGTGGAGAGGTGTCGGATCACCGAGCACACTGCGGTGGAACAGGGATGGCCGTTCAGCTCGTTGTCCGAGAGGAGAATGGCCTGTGTCTCGCACTGAAGGATAGAATAGGAAACTGTTGATCGAAGTCGTACTATAGAATGCGAATGTTTGTAAATATGTTTAAGTTTGTTCACTTCCATATAAAAAATTTGATCGGACCTTGATGAAACTTCACAGAATTATAATAAGACATTTTTTTTTTTGTATGGCGGTACTAAGTTCTCAGTGTCAGCTCGTGTCCAATAACTTACCTATAATAAAGAGGAAAGATTTGATTGTTTGTTTATATGTTTGTTTGTTTGCATCGAATAGGCTCCGGAAATACTGAACCGATTTGACAAATTCTTTCACTGGTAGGAAGCTACACTATCCCCGAGTGGCATTGGCTATATTAGATTTTCAAAAAAATTAGGGATCCTTACTTAAACTCAAATAATGTAACCTAAGGTGCATTTTTTTCGTTGTTTACATATTTTGACAGGTTGTTTGTTGTTGTTATTTGTTTTTTTATATGCCCATTCTGGGCAGTCAAAAGAACAAAGTCAAAAGAAAAAAGTGAGATAAGTTATTTAATAGTGTTGTTTTATGGACCAAGTCCGAATATAGAATACCCTTGCCGGGTGACTAAAGCTAGTTTCCTCCAAAACGGTACCGCCAATTAGCGGCCGTCATCTAGCTGTGAATGTGAATTGCGTCAGTAGAAAGGTTATCTTTATAAACACCGCCGACGCTTTTCAACGTAACGTTCTCTATTACCGATTTCTAGAAATACGGGACCTTTTGTTTAATTACGACAACGACAACAACAACGACAGACGTTATTCAAGGCTAGATGACGGCCGCTAAATATCGGCACCGTTTTTGGAGAAAGGAAACCTTATACACACTAAATACGCAATAAACATATCTCGTACCTGAACATCCTCAAAGTCATCCATCATGTCATACATAAAAGGATTGTCGGAGAGGGTGCGGCGCGTGAACGTCGCCGCGGACGTCGAGTGCCCGCCGTATGACGTCACGCCCGATGACGTCACGCCCGATGACGTCACGCCCGATGACGTCACTTGGTGACGCTTCAGTTGGCTCCTCTAAAAGTTTATTGATTGATTGATAGTAACATCGTCATCATTATTTTAGCCGAAAGACGACCACTGCTGGACATAGGCCTCCCCCATAAATTGTCAAAATGGTCGGTCTTGACCCTCATCCAGTGCACTCCCGCAGCTTTCACCAAGGGGGGGTCTGCCTACTCTTCGTCTTCCGGTTCGCGGTCGCCACTCGAGAACTTTCCGGCCCCAGCAACCATCTGTTCTTCGAGCAATAGTCAAAATATACTCACTCCCAATCCTTCAATATAAATTATATATTTCTTCTCGGAATCGACCAGCAAGCCCCACGTCTCAGTCTTGAAGAGATGGTCGAAAAACTCCAATCGAGGCTTCGTTTTTAGTAATACTGCTGCTAAGCAGTTGTAGTTCGACGTTTGGAAGTACCTGGAAGATAATTTATCAATTAATTTAGTAATGAACGAAGGAACGAACTTTACTGTACTCAAAATACAAACTTAAACAAGTTTTACAACGGCTTTGGCTTGAAACTTGAACAAGCTTGGGTTGTAACAGCACCCAAAGCGGAATAGCTTTTAACCCACATTGTATTTTGCACTTTTTAACCCCCGACGAAATATCAGAGGGGTGTTATAATAATTTAATTGTATCCGAAGATTTTTTTTTATTTAGAAAATCAATCATTTTTGATAATTACAGTGGCGGTCTGGGTTGGCGTAACACTTCCGGTTTCTCTGTATTCCAAAATAGCTCTTGTTCTTTTGTTATACAGTCTAGGGTGCACGAAACAATAGACAAATCTATCACGGCCTCCTAGACCGCCACTTTACAAAGAAATTTCTACCAAACACAAATTAAAGATAATTACAAAAAAAAACATAGTTAAGGCGGTAACTCACGGTATGGCGCGAAATTCAATTTTTTTCACGTTTTTTAAATATTTTGGCGAAAGTATTCATTTTTAATAAAGTTTAAATGAATTCGCGTACGTAAAAACCTATTTCCCACATTGTGATATCGTTATATATCGTTTTTGAAAGACAGAGTTACCGATTTTGTGTATATTCAAGGAACTTGTTTTTTGGCCTTTTACCCCTTAGACAAAATCTGTAGGTCTGTCTTCCAAAAACGTTGTATTGCAATGTGGGAGTTGGTTTTTTACATACGCGAATTCATTTAAACTTTATTAAAAATGTATACTTTCGCCAGAATAAATAAAAAACACGAAAAAATTTGAATTTCGCGCCATAGCGAGAGTTACCACCTTAAGTCAGGATTTGCGTTCTAAGTTCTTGCGTTGCGTTATTATTATTAGTTATTCTTAAGGCTTGTCAAACAAAAGTCTATAGAGCGCTAGCATTACGCAGTTTAAAAGGAGCGTATATGACATCAAAGATCGCGACGCTAAAGCGCCGTCACGACGCTCTATAGCGCCATCTTTTTGAAAAAACCTTCAGATAACTTACCTAAAGCATTTCTTCATCTGTTCACCACCCGCACCGATCTTTACTTCACTTCTTAAAGTAACGCAGAGCTTGCAAATCTCTTGAGCTAGATTCTTACTCCTTTTCAACTCTATTTTGGAGTAGATCGGAGATTCCGTTGATTCCAGGGTCTGCAGCGACATCTGGTGGCGAAAAACATTATTAACTTACCTAGTATCATGAGGGTGCGTGCCCCTAAATGAAGCCTGAGAGTCACATAGTGGGATGTTTTTTCAATAAAATTCAATGCAGAATCCGCTGGAACAATATTCTTGCCTCCAAGTTATAAACACTGTAGAAAACAGCCTAAAAATATTAATACAAACCTTTTCGAAACACCATTTGACCAATGTAAAGGCGCGTGCGCACTGGACCATATAAATGCTGTAAGCCACACTAGCACAAGCTCGCGTCTTCTTCCACAGTGTTGCCAGCACTTTGGGCATCACATTAGCGAAAAACTCTTGACACGTTTCATGGTTTAAATATCTGTATATGAAAAATATTATTATGTTTTGTGGGTTGCCTGAAAGAAATGTCTTTTAGCGACAAGGTCGTCCGTTGCATGCAAATTTAATTATTTGTATCTTAAATTGTAAAAAAACAAGAAAGGAAAAGTTATGGTTGTTTGGTATGGTGAGCTGAATCTCTTCTTTGATTATTTAGTTAACTAGTCGACCCGGCAAACTTCGTACCGCCTTACCCATTATACTATTTTGTGCATGTATTATACATATAAACATTACTCTTGAATCACTCTATATTTGAAACAAAAACTCATCAAAATCCGTTGCATAGTTTTAAAGATATAAGCATACATAGGGACAGACGCGGGAAGCGACTTGGTTTTATGCGCCATAATACTATGTACTGAAAAAACTTGTCAGAAACAACAAGTACGTTAAATAAAAATAAAAACCTACCTGATCATAGGCCCCAAAGCTCTTTCCATAAGACAGACAGACAGGTCATCCTCGCTGCATATATCGTATATCATCTTCAGCACAGCCCCGTCTTGTTTCATAGCCAATGACGTTATACACTGCTCGAACGAGGCCTCCAGCCATGGTGAGAGGTCTTCAGCTGAATTAAAATATTTAATAATTTCTTTTTTACAAAGAGACCAGTCTTCAACAAACTGAGAACTTCCTCTTTTTCGAAGTCGGTTAAAATAGGTACTAAAACTAAATGTAACAAATACATTTCTGAAAACTGCATTAAAATCGGTTCAGCCAAACGCGAGATAATCGCGAACAAACATACATACTTATATACATACAGGTCAAACTGATATCCTCCTTTTTTTGAAGTCGGTTAAAAACGGCATTATAGGGGGAAAAGTTTAGTACGTAACAGATAAAAAGATACCAAATCCGTAAATTTGGTATCACACACAATGCCAATTATTTCTATAGTAGTAAAACATACATCGGAATATTAAAATATAAAAATGGATATATTTTTTAGGTTTTATAATTTAAACTAGAGGCATATTTCTCTTAAACACAAAAATCCCGTTTTTTCCCGTTCCCGTGGGAATTTCGGAAAATCCCTTCTTAGTGCTCACCTACACTCCCTAAGGAACCTACATGCTTCAATTTCAGCCCGCTACGTCCAGTAGTTTCGGCTCTGCGTTGTCTGTCAGTCAGTCAGTTAGTCAGTCAGTCAGTCAGTAACGGAAGAGTTTTATATATATTGATTTTCTCGCGGTATACCGTATGAAAAGAACAGAATACAACATGGGTGTAAAGCTATTCCGCTTCGGGTGTTGTAACAGCCCTCGCTTGTCCAAGTTTCAAGCCATTATTAAACCCTTGAAACTCCCACTCCGCTCGTGTTTTGATATGAGCACCCTCATCATAATACATCCCCTTCACCCATGTTATATAATCTACCATTTTATACTATTTTATCAGAAAAAAAGCCTATTTACTAAGGGGTATAACTGAAAATTAACAAAAACCTAGCTACCTATACATATTATTATAGCTATTTTATTTTAGGTGTAACAAAGTACAAGTCCTCGGAATTATCTGTACAAGTGTACATCACGTTTTCCCTAGCGCTACCCGCACCTCGCCGAAATTTTAAGGCTCTGTTGGGTAGCTTTTAGGATAATGATCTTAGAAATATTCTTTTATGAAATTTAAGTGGCCACAAATGGTGTATTTCTTAGATTTTGAATCTGAAAGCTACACAACAGGGCTTTAAAAAATCTAAGCAAGATTACCTAGGGCGTCAAAGACGCATATTTTATGATATTTTTGGTTTCGGCCATGGCTTAGAAGATATTATAAATTATTTATCGAAAGTGGCGCGTGTGAGCCACAGATCTGTACCTATTAGTAATAACGGGCGAGGACTCAACTCGTTAGAGTACTGTACCGGTGCGAGCGTCACGACGCGCGACTTTTTTTTACTCGTTTTTTATTTATAGTAAATTCTTGGGTGAACCAATATTGGCCCAATGTTTGACAAATGTGTCGACTAGGAATGATTGAATGGGTTAAAAATCAGTCACTTAATTTATTTTATTTATTATATTTAGGGAAACAAACAGCTACAATTATACTAATGAGAAAAAAAAATATTAAAATATTACACAAGCCAATGAAGTTTCCACTAATGAATATAACAAAAGTTGTGAAGTTCGAATCTATGTACAGTACAGGCAATCACGTGATAGCAATTGAGCATAGCAAAATAATATAAAAATAACAGATTTGAAAATTAATTTACAAATTAGGAAAGAAGTGTGAGAGAGAGATGGATATCTCAATGAGATAGGCAGTGCCCTTTGCAACAGTGGCATAAAATTACGTTTTTTTTTGGTTTTTTTTTTTGTATTTTGTTTGTCTGTGTTGTTGTTAATTGTGTGTCACTGTTTGGCAATAAACGCTTTTCTTTCTTTCTTTCTTTCTTTCTTTCTTTCTTTCTATATCTACCCATTTGTGACGTAATTTGTTGACCAAAAGGGTTAAAACTTACCACCGCTCGCGGCGAGAGCGTGCCGCGCGAGCAGCGGGTGCGCGCACGCCGCCAGCGCCGCCAGCGCGGCCAGGGCGCTCGCGGGGGCGGGGGCGGGGGGGCCGCGGGGGGGCAGCATAGCGGGCAGGGTGGACAGCGGAGCACTAGGGGAGTGAGATGAGAACTTAGTTCAAAATAATAATAACTAAAGTGGACCCGGCGAACTTTGTACCGTCTTGGGTTCTACATTTTTGAGAGTGATAGTGGATAGTGTTCTAGTGAGCTTCCCAACAGTGAAAGAATTTTTCAAATCGGTTTAGTACTTTGAGAGCCTATTCAATGCAAACTAACACACAATCAATTCATTATCCTCTTTATATGTTGGTATAGATAGATAGACTAGTGTATATGTGTATACAAAATTCATTTGAATCGGTTCAGTAGTTTGGGCCTTAATATTATATATCACTCATTGAATTTCTACTAATGAAGCACAAGCTTAGTCAGAAATCGTGAATCTGTACTAGGAAACAAGAGTTTTTCTTATTTTATTGTTAATTCTTCAACAAGATGGAGTTTTAAAGGATCATTCAGAAAAAAATATCTTAAAGTCACTTACTTAAAAATGTTTCTGTATTCCTCACTCCCGCCTTGAAGAAAGAGCGGTAAGACTTGAATCAATTTTATCTTCCTGTCCTTCTCTGATTCCGCCATCTCTTTCACCCACCAGTTGACCGGTGGACACTCCGTATCTATTGTCAAATCGTTGATTTTTGTCAGTTTGACAAGAACCAAGTTCAATTCTTCGAAAGTTAGGTCTTTTTCGAGTCGAGGCCATAACTGTAAAAAAAAATGATTAACTGTCAAATCCGGCTCGAAGGACCATTTGTTTTGGTTTATCTTATTCTTAATTTTCCCAGCCGAAAAGACTTCCAACTGCTGGACATACGCTTCCCCTACATATCATCTCAAGGGCCGACCATTGTGTGATGTTTACCATAATCGTCACTCATGGCACAATTTGGCTGTTTAAATTTTTTAAACGAAAGACGACGCTGCCTTTTTTTTGATAGACATTGACTTTAACGACAATATGCGACAACGAGATGCGCATAAGCTACCGTGAAATATCTTCTGAGTTTCGAAGGATAACAAAATGTTACTTTTTAAGCATTTTTCAAACGGACGGCGCTTTAGCGTCGCGCTAGAACGCTAGTGCTAACGACTAAAATCTTCAAAAAACTTCGTTAACTTTGTTTTTTTATTATCTATACTTATTATCTAAACTTTTTTGCTTGCAATACTCACCTCAACAATGCATCCTAGAATACGGGACCCGTCCTCTTTTGAGCATCTCTCTCTGCTATAATAGCTCAGAATACAATTTAATAATATATTAACTGTCTCCGAGTCTAAATGGACAAAAACATGGTCCATTAGATTGAAGGAAAACGGCGCTATGAAATACTTAACAAACGATAGGCTGTTACGGCATAGTTCCACTACAACTGATGGTTTTAAAAAAAGCAAAGTCACCGCCAAAACATCTGTCATCACCGCCATCTTGCTTTTCAAAATGGCCGACTCGTCTATATGAAGTTTCAGGAGAATCTCCATCCACTCATCAAAACAATCAGCCGGAATAGATTTCAATCTATCCTTATTTAAAAATCTTAGCATTTTCAATAGACCACCAATATTCAATTCATCTTTTGAAGTAATGTATTCCATTTTTAAACTTCTGGTCAAATCCTCAAAGGCTACTTTAAGGATCCAGTTCTCAATGTATTTAGTTAGGATTTGCGGTGTTTGTCCGTTAGTTTGTTTTATAGCCTCAATGCAGTTTTTAAGGTCTCCCTTTAAGTATTTTACTTGTTTTGGTGACATTTGCTGAATTGATTCGCCAAGGAACGTCAGGGTTTCCTAAAACAAACATTTATT
This sequence comes from Euspilapteryx auroguttella, assembly GCA_951802225.1. NCBI lineage: Eukaryota > Metazoa > Arthropoda > Insecta > Lepidoptera > Gracillariidae > Euspilapteryx > Euspilapteryx auroguttella. Next base: position 2,861,581 of record OX637669.1, read on the forward strand.
TAATAATTTAATAGACTTATTCCTGGTTTCAGATGCAAACACATAAAACCAAAGAGGAGATTGCGGGGCGATATTGATTCTCTTCTAGAGAACTATGGCCCTTAGCAAAAATCACTATTTCCGTTTTCAAGGACCCAACGTTAAAACAATGATCCCTCTTTATTTAAGCATGGGGCTTAGAATTACGTGTTCGATGTTAAAAAATCACTATATACCAACCTGATAACGCAGCTCAATCAATATTCCAGCATAACAGGTGACAAAAACGAACACAGATTTCAATGAGTCTGTACTTTTAAAATCGCACAAGTTGCATTTCAAACTACCTTCCTCAATACAATTTATAACATATCTACATTTCTCTGCGTCAAATTCAAAGACATCTTTTGCTTCCTTTAGTATCTTAAACAACTTCGAACTTGGCTTCCTATCTAATGTTTCAATTAATGCTTTGTAATTCAAGTCCAAAGCTCCATATATCCCTTTTAGAACCAACAGGGTGACTTTCAATAGGTCTACACTGTTATCTTCATCCGCCTTGAGAAATTCGCTTATCTCTTTCGACATTCGTTTTAAAACTTCTTGATCGAATATTAAGATTTTTTCTAGAAAAGTTTCGGATAAAATTCTCAGTGCATCTGCAACTCTGCTCGCCAATATGGCGGTGAACAAATCTGGTATTAGTTCTTTATACAGCTCGTTGTTCTGTTTGACACAGTCTAAGAGACTTTCGACGAAATCCAATGCTGAATTCTTTTGTTTTGCTGGAACGAATAAAACAATATAAAAAAGTACGCGTCAGCTAAGTATGCGCGGTCAAAATATGAACCAACTAGTCGACCCGGCGAACTTCGTATCGCCTAGGCTATAAGTAATTTTTGCATCTATTATACTTATATACCTTCCTCTTTCTATTAAAAAACCGCATCTGAATCCGTTGCGTTGTTTTAAAGATTTAAGCATAGGAACAGAGGCAAGCGAGAAGCGACTTTATTTTATACTATATTTGACTGCTCCGTGGCTCAGTTGGCAGTGATGTGGACTGAGTAAACGTGTGCACCCGGGTTCGATTCCCGGGCGGGGCGAATATTTGATATGATGAATATCGATGTTTGTTTCCGGTCTGGGTGTGATGTTCGTATCTGTGTGTGTTTCGGGCACCCTAGATACAGGTTCTTCCTAGTTAGGGGCTCTGAGTGTGATGTGTTAATATTTATTATTATTATATATTGATTAACAATCAGCTTATACAGTGGCGCCCCCAGTCGCGCGCAGACTTAGCTGGCGCGCACTTTACCTACATTATTATACTGATCGAGGGCTCAAATTTGAAGTTTTATCTCCTATTAAAAACATTATCTTTAGTCCATTATATCAATTAATCAATGCTTAAACTCCACGTCCAATCAATCAATCAATCAATCAATCAATCAATACTTCAACCCGATCTCCTCCCATGGATGTCGTTCGAGGCGACTAAGAGATCATCCGAAGGAAGGGCATCAGCCTTTTATGCTAAAGAATTCGAAAACTGCGAAAGCCGACATGCCTGTCAAGCGTGGCGTTTATCTCAAAACTCCTCCACAATGTATGTCCTAGTGGCGATCTATGGGAAAGGCATATGTACAGTGGCGGACACGGTCGGCGTAACACTTCCGGTTTTTCTGTATTGCAAAATAGCTCTTGTTCTTTGGTAATACAGTATAGGACTGACGAAACCATAGACAAATCTGTTACGGCCTCCTAGTCCGTGACTGTACGTGCAATGGACTAACCCTCGTTTGAAAGTGGCCACTCTCAATTAGGGCGAACTGCATTCTAGGCAAACAGGTGGTCAGTATGAAGTTCCATACTACCCTCCGAAAAAGTTGAGTGAGAGGTTTAAGGTATAATTCCTTCATTGGTATCTTGCCTTTAAGTTTTTACCAACACTCTGTAGCTTTCTTTGGCCTAAAAGCTATACAACAATGCCCTTAAAATACTAGGCTACATTATCTAGGGAATTATTGTTTTACATTTTTGATATTTGCCTTAGTTTAGAGGTTTAATTTTTCCGGGTGGAGCTACTTTAGCTGTGCTATGCCACACATGATAAATCAGTACTTACGTGGACCGCTTTTGATCAAGACTATAGTCTTTTCAAAGAGCTGACGTATAGCACTCTCTGTGTCTTCAGAATGTGGCTCCAGGGTTAGGAGGTGGCTCAGGAGGTTCGACATTATCTTCCTTGGACCCGGTGCTGACTCTCTCGTTATATGCTGTGAGAAAAAAAAATACAGAGTTATTGCAGACAGAAGAATTGCAAAACTTAAGTAGCAACAGGCAGGGCACATAGCTCGAAGAACAGATGGTAGCTGGGGCCAAAAACTAGAAGACGTAGAGTAGGCAGACACCAGGTGGTCAGTCGACCTGGTGAAGGCTGCGGGAGTACACTGGGTGAGGGTCGCTTAAGACCGGTCGCTGTGGCGATCTATGGGGAGGCCTATGTCCAGCAGTGGACGTGTATCGGCTGAAATTATGAATTGCGGACAGGTTTGCACGATCACTCTTGCTTGTTGGCGGTCTACCTACTCTGCGGCCCCGTGAATTATAAACCTGTTTTTCATCCCATCCACTCGCAAATAGTACTTTTTGGTTACTGTTCTCTTAATCAAAAAGTAAACTCTTTATGGACTTCCGGTTTATATCAAGGCAATAATGAATTTCCATACACTCATTATTGTCCCCTGGTCAATTATGATGCATAATTGTAGTAGAATTTTAATTCGAACGAAGCAAACAAAAATTTAATTAAATTTAATCTGTGCATAAATTGACATTGAAAAAAAATGGCGGCAAATTACTGTTTAATTTTGTTTACCTGCGTGTTTTTTAGTACTTACTAACATGAATAATTTAATTTTAATTTGCTTAAGTACTAATAATTGTTAAAAAAGATAAGTGATTGAAGTGAAGTGGATTTAAAACGACTAATAAGGTCAACAGAATTTGGTAAGGAACCTAGGTATCTGCTTTTTATGGAAAATTTTCGCGTCGGAATGCAATGAAAAGTAGAATATAATATATAATACTCTGGCGTAAAGATATTCTGCTTCGGGTTTTGTTGTAACCCTAGCTTGTTCAAGTTTCAAGCCATTATTCCCTCGGGTTCGAACTTGAAACCCTCATACATAAATACATAATACATTACTTTACGCCCTTGTATAATAATGTACAAATTTTTTACCTGACCAGGGACTCTAGTCTCTTAAACTTACGATTAAACTTCTATTCTATTATTATTCTACTATAACTCTACTACGATAGGGTCAAAAATTGCGAGTCTGGTAACTTTGATCGATCATTATAGTATAGCAATAGAATATGAATAGCAAGCTATAGAATAATCTGGGTTTTTTTACCTAAATAGTTAATCCTGTTTTATTAGACGAAATTGGACCGGGCGTAGTGCAACTGTCACATAATATCAATCAGTATTGACATTTATAATGTCAGTCGAACGTAATCATAACATTATCTTATTATGGAGCAGACTACCCTTTTTGGTCAATTCCAATCTATTGCGATACTACTGCTATAGTTATAGCAAAATTCATTACGAGACTACCAAATGTGTATTTTCTTGCGATTAACTCTTCCACCTCCATCCCGATTTCAAAAAACACAACGCGCCACGCCACCATACAAAGATTTCGTTCGCCGCACAAGGCCGACAGTGCGGCGTCCCCTGGCGCTGCGCGAGCTGTAAAAATCACCTAAAAAGCTACCGATTTTGGCAGTAAAAATGGACGTGTTTACGCAGAAATTTTTTTATTCAACAACCAAATGCTATACTTTAGTTTATTTATTGACTGACTAAAGTAAAAGTTTTTAAATGTAGCTGCCAATTTATTTCTTATTTAAAGAACTTAAAAAGGCTTGGTGTATTTTATTAGAAAAAGAGGATTCGAATATTATATCTAAATGTTTTGCAACTTAAAGACCTCGCAATTTGTTAAAGTGTCTAGTCAGGTAGTCAGGACCGATATCATGATTAGGATTAGTCCTTATAATATTTCACAAAATTTTGTCTTCGAGTACATAAAAATAAAATATTCCACCAAATTCTGGAATAAACAATGATTATTGTGGTAAGATTATGTCGATATTTGTCAACGCTGAATGGTGAAAACCAGAAATATTTCGAAGCATAATTAAGGCAGAGTCCGACTCTGTAGACAAGAGAACGACAACTATCAGCGATTTTCTCGCTCAAGACAAGAACAATACATAAACATTCTGTGTAAAGGAAAGTAATTCATGTATTAATAGTTGCTCTCTGACTGTTCACACTGCCGCCGGCGACGACTAGCTTTTAAAAAAAAGGGCTCGTTCAGCGATGCTCGCTCGCACTGACCGCAGCGACCACGGGCGAGTGGCGCGAGAAATGGCTCGTTGCCCAGTGACAAAACTATCCAAACTACACAATCGCCTTCCACTGATCGTCAACTCGTTTATAGTTTCTAGTTCTACTCGTTTCTCGTTCATCATCGGCGGTCGAACCACTGCCTAAAGAAGTAATGAAGGTTTGATGGTGGCCGCGTGAACGATACAGATACAAGGAGAATGGCGAGGGCATCGAGATCTAGACTTGTGGACGGTTTGGAGAAATGTTATGCTATTGCCTTTCACAATGAAATAAAAATGAGAACATTTTGACATGATATAAGTATACATTGCGGGTTTACAGCTGACTCTCTTGTGTAGGTAGACAAAATGATTTACCTATATACCCGCAATGTATATGTCACCGGAAAATAATAAGATTCGCAAAACTTTCGTAGGATTCTAAACGAGAGATAAATTGAATTATTTTACGCCCACTTTTTCGCAAATTTATAAATTTTCGATGCGTCGTAGTAAATTTATAAACTAACGGATATCAATCCGTAAGATTCTAAACGGATCAACCAATCACAGAAGAGCTTTTAATTTTACGCTTTTTGAAATACGGAAAATAACACACTGCTCTCTGATTGGTCGATGTTGACAGTGAAAATGCTTGCGTCCATAGACTTACGTACAATCAGACTTGCCAAACAATTCGATCACACTAAAAGTATTTTTACTGGTACTAAAAACTAAGTAGGTTTTTAGGTTAATATGTGACCGCTAATGTGCGAAATTCAGTTAAAGTGCACTAACTGGCTGAATCCGTTAGAGTTCGAAATAAAATGTTGTTCTCAACATTAACTAGGTAATCTGCAAAATCCCTAGGTAATCTACAGAGTTAACGACTAAGTTAAGTTCGAAAAATTGTTACCTTAGATTTCAGTTTAACACAGGTAACCCAAGCTCCGCTCGCTTCGCTCGCTACGCTGGTTAAAGATCACAAGCCAAACCTAACCTAACCTACAATTTTGCCCTAGATTTCAATTTTCGGTCGAAGCTTTCTGTTTTCCGCACTTTAACGGCGAGACATCCGGTAATATGCACATTAAAAGTAAAGTGCGGATACCCCATATTTCACATAAAATTTCGGACATTAACTGACCTAAACAGTTAATGTGCACATTGCCCGGTAAAGAGCACATTAACGTATTTCGCACTATAACGGTGACAGATATAATATGCTTTTATGGGATAATAGCATATTTTATCAAAAAGTAACCTTGTATTTTAGGTAACCTAACCTAACCTACCTACCTAGTAGGGGGTTAAAATTCCTTATTTCACTTTTATTCCTTATTTGGTAGACCAAAATAAAACATTTTGGTCATGGCTAAAACTTTTGTAGAATTCATTATACATGGCGTTTGGTTATTGGTTACTTATTATTTTACGAGTGAGTTTAGTAAGTTTATCAATTTACGAAAATGTAGGCGTAAAATAATACAATTTATCACTCGTTTAGTATCCTACGAAAGTTTATAAATTTCCTAGTAAATTTATAAATTTACGGTTCTTGTAATTTTCCGGTGACATATACATATCTTATGTCAAAATGATTCACATTCTAATTTTCATTTTGAACGGCAATAGATCCCCTGGCTTTTATGTCAAAGCAAAGTGCAATTTGTCGAAATATTGTGGAAGTAAGAAACAGATTCGAAGCATTAATATTTTTTAAGTAAAAACAATAAAAACTCTCCAGTTAACAAAGTAAAGAAAAAATCAGTAGGTGATTTTAAAGATGTCGATGTGGTATCGAGTCCAACACGCTCAGTAAAAATGTTTACATTGGAACTGATATGTAGATGCTTTATAATTCTTCAGCATTTTCATTAAAAATATTATTTTGCTGTTCGTTATTTAATGATTCTTCTATAAAATTTAATCTTCATTACATTCATTCACAGTCTGATGAATCATTCCAGATTCAGGTTCCGATAAATAACGAGTTGCAACCTCTTAGCTCGCCAATTCATTTTCAGTAAACTCATCGTCCAAATAGTTATACTTACATTACTCATCGTACAAATGTTTATAGCAAAATACAATTTACATACCAAATTTAAGAAGTATGTAAAAGCATTTATAGGAAAGTACTTACAGTTTATTGCGATAACATCTCTGTTGATTACATGTTCTGTAAAGGGATTCAAAGAACTTAATTTGTCTGTTATTATAGCCAGATTAATCATCAAATGAGAGTTCAGAGTACCAGTTTCAATTCCCATATCAATCGTAGTGCCAGTGTTCATTGTCAGATCAGTCTTAGGAGGGTTCGTAGTGCCAGTATCCATAGCCAGGTCATTTGATTTAAATCGGGATTTACAACCAGGTCACAAATTTCTCAGAAATACAAACAAGAGAAGAGATACGCCGCAGTACCTAACGATTAGACCGAGGCTAACCTGCCGTTACATTTACTACCTAAACCAACATTTCTTTTATAAGTAGGTATGCTCTTGGGGGCAATATTTACGTGTACACTTTTTCTAAGAAGGATTAATATGCAAAAAACAAAAAAAAAATGTCAACACATTTCTTTATTTTTGAAAACAATAGGCAATGAACCGACGCTGTGCACTTTTATGATCGGAAGACAAAAGAATAGCGAGCGGCGACCACTCAAAAAATATCCTAATCTAATGTTAAAAACAATGAAACGCACAGCTGCAAAGATTATGTATTGTGTGATTTTCGGAATATTTTTGAAATGTTTCTTCAGAATTAACCGACACAGTTAATAAAATTAAACAAAAAAAATTTCGTTTGAACTTAAAAGCACCGATAAATTACCGCCTTATCTTTATTTCATTGAATACAAAATAGGTGATATGACGCTTGTTCAAATCTACGGTCACCTTTATAATTACAAAAAGTCGAAACAGTTTACCACTTCAATCCTAAAAGCGGCGTTAACTGCTTGCTTACAAGTCACATTTTCCCCTGCACTTGAACAAAGTAGCACGCGCGAACCGAAAAATACACTTCCTCGAGCGCCATCGGGCGCAACGTATGTGCCCTGTTCCAAAATATACTAAATCACGACATAAAAATTTCAAAAAACAGCAATGTATAGTTCTATTAAATTTATTAAATTCTGCATTTAAATAAAAATATTTGAGTAAATAGAATTTACTTTATCTCAAGTTCAACTTCAATGGCTATTTCTATATAATAAATGTATGAAAAAAGTATGAAGCATGAATTAGATCCTTTTAATCAAATCCTTGAGTATCTTTTTTCAGTAAAAATAATATTGTAATATCCTATTTAGTATGTTTTTTATTGAAAATAGTGCGAGCGCCAGCCGGCGTCCTCGGCGCCTGGGGATATGTTTTTAACGGACGCATACGTTGCGCCCGTGGCGCTGAATGGGTTAACGTACTGTTCCTACTCTACTTTTATTCGATAGTTACGTTTTGCGCGATGAGACTGAGGGCCCAGTTCTCAATCTCACCTCAAACAGTTCAGCGACGCATCCCCCCTTGTCGCACAGCATGACAGCTGACAGAAGACTGTCCACCCTGCCCCCCTCCATCCTGCTGTGACAGTATGACAGCTTTATAATGACACCTGTCAAAGCTTGCTGTAACAATGGCTCGGTTTTGTTTGCCACTGAAATAAAGTCATATAAAATTTTAATATCTATCTTAACGTTTCTCTGTGATCTAGAGATCAGAACTAACATAAATCTATTGGTGTTAGTTTGTCTTGCTACAACTCGAGAACGACTGGGCCGATTTAGCTAATGTTGGTTTTGAAATGTTTGTCGTAGACCGGGCTTCATCTCGTGATATCAAAGAGTATGTGCAACATTATTTTAATTGGCTAAACTTGTATATAGGGAGCCCAAAAAGCATACAAAGATAGTTTTTTTATGTTAGTCCGCTTGTTTTTTTTTGTAGTTTTACTTAATAGACTTAGCCAAAATGCAAATTTTCATTAAAATTGGTATAGCAGTTTGCACTTACAGTATGCCGATATGATTGATAGTAGGACGTTTAGAACCTCAGGATCCTCTTGTTGTAACGCCAAGTCGTGAACTCTACTTATGTTTAGCTAAAGAAAAAAAGTATTATTTTAATATTTTTTTCAAGAAAAAAAAAACAAATAGAGTAAGGCTGATAATGACAGTCAGTGTTTAGAGTTAACTTGCTCGAGTTTAAACTCGGACCAGTCGTTTTCGAGTACAGATTATTCTAGCGCGAGCCTCATCCATCGAGCGTAACTTCACTCCGTAGGTACTTTGACTCAACTTAAAAGTCAAAAGTCAAAAATGATTTATCAATATATATAAAACTCTTCCGTTACGGACTGACTGACTGACTGACTGACAGACAACGCAGAGCCGAAACTACTGGGCGTAGCGGGCTAAAATTTTGCATGTAGTTTCCTTAAGGAGTGTAGGCGAGCACTAAAAAAGGATTTCTCGAAATTCCCATGGGAACGGGAAAAAACTGGATTTTTGTGTTTATGAGAAATCTGCCCGAGTGAAACCGCGGGGCAGCCTCTAGTTCAATATAGGATACAAGATATCACTTATTGAAAGTCAATTAGACTACATCTAATCTAATTGCTATTGATACCTTATTTGGTAAAGTATCCTATACTGCGAGAGGCGAGGTAGTTCAGGGTGCCCACCAATTGGCTCAGGTAAACAGATGTTTGCCTTGCCTTACGTCAGACGCCTTACGCCTTTAAAAGGCGGGCTTATAACTTAAATAATTACCTTGAAATTAGTCCCATCACTAAGGTTAGGTATGCTGAGAAAAAGCAGCTCCCGCAATGATATTACATTATCAGAATAATTATTGTTTTGGACAGCCCTGGCTCTGTTGCCGTGTTTACCTTTAAAAATAAAAAAAAATATTAAAGAATACCATACAATAATTTTTTCAACCAACTTCAAAAAAGGCGGTTCTTTAATATGTATGTATGTGAACCGATTTTGATGCGGTTTTCAGAAAAGTATTTTTTACATTCAGTAAAGGGGTACAGTGGCGGACTAGGACGGCGTAACATAGATTTGTAAATATGTAGATGTAAATGATGCATGATATTAGAATAAGATGTTGACTAAAAATTTGTATGCCTCATAGGCCGGACATAGTGGTACACAACTAAGTAATTTTATTATCCATCTATAATGTTACCTATGTTTTCACGACTAAAAATTTGAATTTGAATTTGAACAGATTTGTCTATAGTCTCGTATTTTGCAATACAGTAAAACCGGAAGTGTTACGCCGTCCTAGACCGCCACTGTGCTTTATACTAACCTAAGAAAAGTACAATATTTATTTCCAGTATTCTTCCAGCTTTCCCATTAAAAATCTTTTTTTCTTTGACTCTTTCAACGAGTCTTATCGCAATTTCTTCAATCTGAAACATCAATACATATTATAAAACAAAGTAGCTTTCCGTTGTCCGTGTGTATGTATGTGTCGTAGGAAGATTTGATAATTCGTTTTTTTGCAAAAAAAACTAGGGATTTTGCGAAATCTCGGATAATTTGATAATAGTATTACTTTTTTTTTCAATCTTACTGACAAAAAACAGTTTTTTTGCAAAAATCCTAGTATAATTGAAAAATTTGAAACCTGCCTTAACTCTGATTGGCTAGATTGTTGCTGGCTATAGTTAACTCTTATTCTGAATGGTTCTTCAAAGTACCTTTTGACGCTACAGAGAACCAATCAGAATAAGAGTGTGGACAGCAAGCAATAATCTAGCCAATCAGAGATAAGGATGGTTTGGCGACCATTGTCGTAAGGCAAGGCAAACATTGTTTGCCTGAGCCAATTAGTGGGCACCCTGAACTACCTCGCCTCTATCAGTATAGGATACTTTACGAAATAAGGTATCAATATTAATTAGATTAGTCTAATTGACTTTCAATAAGCGATATCTTGTATCCTGTATTGAATAAATCATTTTTTACTTTTTTTACTTTACTTTCAAATTTTTCAATTATACTCGGATTTTTGCAAAAAAAACTGCTTATAGTCAGGATGATTGGAAAAAAATAATCCTTATATCAAATTATCCGGGTTTTCGCAAAAACCCTAGTTTTTTTGCAAAATCCCTAAATATCAAATCTTCCTACGACATATGTATGCTTAGATCTTTAAAACTACGCAGCGGATTTTGATCTGAGAGGAAGGCCTATGACCAACAGTGGAACGGTGGACGTCTCTCGGCTGAGGCACAGTATAATAAATAGTACTACATACAGTACGAGCACTCCCTGCCTCCCTCAGGGCGTGCGGCCCGCGCTCGGCAGCACTCGGCTGTGCTCGGCCGCGCTCGGCTCCTCTCAGATACCGCTCAGTACTAATAAAGCGTCGCGCGTCTCATCTCACGAGCACAAGCATGGTGCGCGTGCACGTACACGAGTTGAGGCTGTGCGCGAAGTAACGCGATTTTTTCTATGAAGTGTCAGAGGATTGGCTGAGATGAAGATTATGAGAATTCTAGTAATCTATACTAATACTTTGGAAAATAATTGGAGAGGCATTTGCTCAACAGTGGGCTGATATGTGCTGAGGAAGAAGAAGAAGAAAAGATACTAATACTTTAAAGAGGGAAGATTTGTTTGTATTATTCATAAAGATACAGTAGGTTTTAAGTAGTTTTAATGGAGGTCTACTTCTCTGGTTTGTTGTATGGTAAATACGAGACATCCAGACTAAATTTACATACGTCAAATAGCTAAAATGCTCTTTAACTTTCTATGAATAACAGGGATAGAATATTTAAATGTTACCTGAGAATCAATAGAAAAAACTTGCTTCGAACTTATTATTTCGTCCAATTTTAACACAGCTCTGTTCATCATTTCACTCTCTACATCACTTCTTGTTAGGATAACCTGATAAAAGAAATAAAATATAAAAAGTTGTTTTAAAATAGGGCGCCCTCTATTAGTTCGTTACATTAACATTATCAAACCACACTCTCAGTGACTATGACCCGTTGTAATAACGAACCGATAGATGGCGCCTGTGGCACTCATTGTTTTTTCTTCAGCCATCCTGGGTAGGCAAATGGAATATAACCCATACAGCCAAGTACATAGTAGTAATTTTTTCGTCTATAAATGTGGCGTCTTGGGCGATACTAAGTTAGCTTTCAAGCAATAGAACATACCTGTAGAGCGTCCAGTAAAACGTTTACATCGCCGTCTCCTTTAAAAAAATATTCGCTCGGTATTTCTAGAGTCGCTAAGCAGAAGGCGCAACGCAAAGCTTCGCTGCTGTTCTGGTTTATATTCTGAAAAAAAGACGACAAATCTTCAGTTCTACTGCTTTTGGTTGAAGTATTAGGTAAATTATTATCAATACACAGTATAAAATAAAGTCGCTTTCCGCGTCTGTCCCTATGTATGCTTAAATCTTAAAACTAAGCAACGGATTTTGATGCAGTTTTTTTTAATAGATAGAGTCACTCAAGAGGAAGGTTTATAAGTATAGTTCATGCAGGCGGTACGGAGTTCGCCGGGTCGACTAGTATCTTCTATACATAACAAATCAATTGCTGTCCGTTTGACGAAGTCGCGGGCACAGCCTAGTAATCACTACATTGTAATAAAACAAAGTCGCGTCCAGCTGTCTTTGTGTATGTTTGCTTAGAGCTTTTAAACTACGCAACGGATTGGATTCGATTTTTTTTTTTAAATAGTGATACAAGATAAAGGTTTATGTACATGTATAATGTATTATACAACATTATGTTGCACAACAAAATAAAATACCGAAATGGGGCTCTCGATACCGGCCTAGCTTAGTGAGAGGCCCTTACTAAGCAAATTTTATGTTATTAATTTTACTTAGGCTAATGCATGCTTTTATTAAACTATGTTTTCTATATTCTAGGTTAAGAAAGCATGCCAATAAATAAATTTTTCATTTTCATTTTCAACATAGTAATAGTTTAGGCGGTACGAAGATCGCCGGTTTGACTGCGACTAGTTTTATACCTAATATAGAAACCAATTAGAGTATACCTGTCTCGATAAAACTCGACAATGGCTGAATCAATGTAGCTGTTTTTTTTTTAGGTTTTGAAATATTATTCGTAGTCAAAGGAACGAATAGTTAGCAATTTTGATATAAATAACTCACACAAATGAACTCGACAGCTCTAAGATCCACTTCATCATCACAACTCCTCGCCAGTCTTATCAAAGCTGCAGCCATGAGGACCAGTCCTTCAGAAGCACCGTGGATTTTCGCCAGATCCATTATCAAATCCAAGATGGCGGCCGCGCATCCATTGGGGAGGTGGCACGAGAAATTCTCCATCGACAACAAATTTGATGTCAGTTTTAGCAGATCTGATAGTTTTTGAGTGGATTTCTGAAAATATATTTATTAAAAGTACTTAAGAGCCAGTTTACGTGATTCTTGAAAGAAATTATGTCTTCTTAACTAAATATCAAAAATGTGGCACAGTATGACACTGATAATCTTGCTTAGTATTTTTTGAGCACAGTTAAGTCCTAAAGTAAAGGGAACAAAATATACCCACAGATTGTTGCCAAAAGTGGCCACTTTTAGCAACACTTCGTAGCTTTCTTTGGTATTTAACCTAAAAGCTATACAACAGTAACCTACTACCTAAAAATACTAGGCTACATTATCTAGTGCATATTGTGCCACATTTTTGATATTTTCCTAAGTTTAGAAGATATTATTATTTTTCGCGAATGGCGCTAGCATCGCTGTAAACTGGCTCTTAAAACTTTCTTTAAAAAGGGTCAAAACATAGGTCGAAACAATCATTAATAAAAGGCGCGAGATTATGTTATAATGTTTATTTTTTCGTCGTATGGAATGAAAAATACACAATTTTAAAATGGATTTATAGCAATTCTGCTTCGGGTGCTGTTACAACTCTCGCTTGTTCAAGTTTCAAGCCATTTTGAATGCCAAGCCATGTTCTTCTAAGCTACCAAATTGCTCCTTAAGCCTGTGTCATACAAGTTACGAGACCAGTTTTAGAACCAGAAGTGCGCAAACCGTAAAGTGTCAACTTCAGGTCCAACGGAGCTCAGCTTTTATTAAGGCACTTACCTCACTAGTAACTTCACTTAACGAGGCGTTAAGCATCTTCAACAGGTAATTCACAATATCTTCCACAACTGACGGACGATTCCTTTCGACAACCGCATCACTGTCGAGATTTGTATGGAAAATTTGTTCCCATATCGAGTAGTACTTGTGCATGGCTTGCTCATTCTGTATAGACTCGGACAGAAGGAAGGTTATTGCTGCCTGGCAAAAAAAAAATACAAGGTTCAAACTGCTGTTTAGATTTTAATGAAATTTTCGCTAAAAGTGCTTATGATAGATTTTTTTTTAATTAGTACCCCACTACTAGGCAAAGACCTTCCACCTCTGTCTCTTCGTCACCTTTTCCCGTACCACCTGATTAAGCTTTATTAGCACAACGAGAAAGCATTATGATCGTAATTTTTCTTTAATATTAAAAAAAAAATCAATTCCTTTATCCCTTTAGGGTAAGTCATAGGTTCTAGACTATAAAGCATTTACCAATATTTTAAACTTACTTACAGTTCTTAAAAAAGGGTCAGCATTCAACAGCACGTGAACCAGTAACTTTTTCTTCCTATTAGAAGGGATAGTGTTATGCAGTATCAACACGCTTCTTAACAGACTATCGCAGCCGGGTACGTTCGTTTCTATACACCATGATGCCTGAAAAAAAGGAGATTTATAGAAAATGGATTCAAAGTGAAAGTGCTCATGTTAAGACCCGAGAGCAGTGAAATAATGGCTTGAAACTTGAACAAGCTAGGGATGTTACAGCACCCGAAGCAGAATAACTTTACACCAAACCATTATTTTTTTTGCGTCCTTGGTCGAAATACTTATTGCGACCTCCAACCATCCTGTGCCAAGCGTTGTGATTACGGCAAACTCTCTCAAAAATGTTTGCCCGTGTGGCAATCTGTGGGAGAGACCTATGTCCAGCAGTGGACGTTTAGCGGTTGTAATGACGAAAAGCTCACCTCTTCCAATAAATTCATAAGGTCATGATCATATTCGTTTTTCTCTTGCAGAGTATCGACCTTCATGTTCAACGAGAAATCCAATTCCGTACAAATGTTTGAGGCCTTCTTTTCAAATTCGCGCCAAATCTCTCGCGTCTGATTGGTGTACTTTTTCAAAATGTCCGCCAGGATGCGACAAGCCATGCTCCTTTCTTGTGGGTTTTTTGAATAAATACGAGGATATATCTCGGTTGTTACTATGTCCTGTAGTCAAAATCAATATGTAAGTATAAATTAAAAAATATAAATTATCCACTCAGGGTGTCCGAAACACACACATAGACGAACAAATACACCGACATTTATCTATTCATAAAAAAACGACTGCACTTTTCTTTTGGTTACTTACTACGTAACGGCAGAACGGAAAACCTGTTTTTTTTTATACTTTTATTGTTAGTTTTCTTATAATTTTTAGAGTATTTCATATTTATTACTGCAGTAAAAAGTAATGATAATCCAGAGTAACAGCTAACTCCATACCAAATTTAATTGAAATCGCTCTAGCCGTTTAAACGTAACAAACATACACACTCACAAACTTTCGCATTTATAATGTTAGTAAGATAAATCCTCACCTGTACTGTGGCGTCGTTGACAGCAACTTTATAGACTGCAATAAGCGCCTGCGCAGCGCAGTTGTGCCCTAACAAGGTCCACAGAATCCCGCGCAGAGATACGTCTGCGGATAGTCGCTCCGGGAACAAATTACTGTGTGACGACAGTATTTGAAGACATACTGATAAACACGAAAAATATATTAGAAAACACACACTCAGCCTGCGTAGCACGACGGACCATTTGTCTTTCGACGAATCTTTTTCACACTTTTGATCGCTTTTGACATTTCAATTCGGGAAAATGTATGGAGATGCAGTGGTATGGTAACATGACGAAAAATTTTCGACTTTGTCGTATATATCTGTCACTTTTGTCAATCATCTCCATACATTTTCCCGCATTGAAATGTCAAAAGCGATTAAAAGTGACAGAAAGATTCGACAAATGGTCCGTCGTGCTGCGGCAGCTGATCGGCAAATAGTGACAGATAGACATGACAAATTCGACAAATTGTCCGTCATACTACCACCGAAGGAACCCTCCTAGTTAGTAGAATCAGGAGGACAAGTTTCTTAAGGCGGTAACTCTCGGTATGGGGCGAAATTCATTCTACATTGTAATATAACGTTTTTGGAAGGCAGACCTACTGATTTTGTGTCTAAAGACATAACTTGATTTTTGGCCTCTATGTCCTTAGACTCAAAATCAGTAGGTCTGTCTTCCAAAAACGTTATATTACAATGTGGGAGAGAGATGGTTTTTTACATACGCGAATTCATTAAAACTTTATTAAACACGAGCTTTCCCGGCTTACTTCGTTACGCCATAGAATATTAGATACTACAAAAGACTTGGCTCTATAGACTTTGTTCTTTTGACTGCCCAGAATGGCCGAATAATAAACAAACAACAACAACAAACCACCTGTCAAAATATGTAAACAACGGAAAAAATATTGCACCTTGGGTTACATTATTTGAGTTTAGGTAAGGATCCCTATTTTTTTTGAAAATCTAATATAGCCTATGACACTCGGGGTTAATGTAGCTTCCTACCAGTGAAAGGATTTTTCAAATCGGTTCAGTATTTCCGGAGCCTATTCGTTACAAACAAACAAACAAACAAACAAATCTTTCCTCTTTATAATATTGGTATAGATGAATACTTTCACCATAATAAATAAAAAAACGCGAAAAGTTTTGAATTTCGCGCCATACCGAGAGTTACCACCTTAAGAGGCATGGCACAGCTAAAGTAGCGCGCTACCCGCAAAAAAAAACTCAGGCAAATATCAAAAATGTCAAACAGTATTCCACTAGATAACGCAGCCTAGTATTTTTAAGGCACAGTTGTATAGCTTTTGAAGTGATTATGAAAACGGTTAATGGGTTAAGCTCGACAAAACTTACTTTCCTCACAAGATCCGATAGCGATATATTGCTTAGCCAGTCTCTCGTACAGGATACCACTTATCTCAACAATAGGCAGATTCATGCCGAAATTCTTGAACAATCCAAATATACCGTGAAGAATCCCGTTTATTAGAGAGTCCTGCAAAATAATTAGTAACATGACACACTCTGAGACCCTAACTAGGTAGTATCTATGGTGCCCGAAACATATGCAGAGACAAACATTACACCCAGACCGGGAAACAAACATCGATATTGATCATTCAATGTTCGCCCCGCCGGGAATCGCACCCGGTGCCCCCGCGTGTCAGTCTACATCACTGCCAATTGAGCCACGGAGCAGCAATTGACAGAAAACTCGTTTAAAAGCGCGTTTCCACCATATTTCGCTATTGGTTACTAAAAAACATTCCTTTCTACGCATCTCTTGTGAAAAATAATCTAACATGGCCTGATTATTTAAATACTAATTTGTAAAACTAAACAACAGATGGTGCTGGGACTGAAAAGTTCTCGAGTGGCGACCGGGAACTGGAGGACGCAGAGTAGGCAGACCCCCCACAAGGTGGTCAGACGACCTAGTGAAAGCTTCGGAGTACACACACACACACACACACACACACATATCCAGCAGTGGTCGTCTTTCGGCTGAAATGATTATGGTAAAGCTTACCGTAACTTTACTTCCTTCTAGAGCCGATAGAAAAGTCCTCCACAATTTTATTTCTTGCCCATCCGAAAGGGTGTCCGGGTGATGTTCGCATATTGCACCTAAAACACGACAAAATTAAAATAAATTATAAAAACAAATATCCACGCTGGATGCAGGCCACCTACGATCGGTACAGATGGAGAGCCTTGAGGGAGGCCTATGTCCAGCAGTGGACGTCTTACGGCTGAAATGATGATGAAAAACCAATATAGACGTCTATAGTATTCGACAATGGCGACAATCGAAATCATTCAGATATGGTCATGATATTTAAGGTGATATGCATCTACCTACTCTAGAAATTATTTTCATGCTATGTTTCGCGTTGTCGGAATTGGTTGGAATTTGGTAGAAGAACAAGTTACAGAGATCAATGCAAATGGCGGCCTTATCACTATAAGCGATTTCTTCTTCTTTTTATTTCTTAGCGCTAGTGAGCCGCTACAGGTTAATTATGTATGTGGCGGTCTAGGTCGGCGTTACACTTCCGGTTTTTCTGTATTCCAAAAAAGCTCTTGTTCTTTGGTAATACAGTCTAGGGCGCACGAGACCATAGACAAATCTGTTACGCCGTCCTAGACCGCCACTGTACATGTGTATATTGCCACTGGGGATCAAAGTAATTTTGATATTAGTTAAATTTATTCAGTGATGTGGTTTTGGACTGATAAGCGTGTGCACCTAGGATCGATTCCAGGCGGGGCGAACATCGTTATAATGAATATGTTTGTTTCCGGTCTGGGTGTAATGTTCGTCTCTGTATATGTTTTGGGCACCATAGATACAGGTTCTACCTAGTTGGGGCTCAGAGTGTGATGTTATTATTATTAATTACTATGATTGACTCACCAATAAGTTTAGCTCTGGCAGCTCTTACAATGACCGCATCATCACTAACTAGCGAGTAGCCCGCTGTGTTCACTATGGTCGCCCAATGCTGGCTCCAAACGTTGTTCTTGCATGCTGCGTACAGTGTGTTTAGGGCACGACGGCGATTCAGTGCTGTGTAGTTTAGTAGGCATACCTTGAAAGATGGAGAATGAAGGTAGAGCTTAGAGTAAATGTGGCGAGGCGCGGTGTAGATGCCGAGATGATAACAATTTAAACTTGGGCTTATTGCTATAGCTATGAGAATGAAAATCATGTTTTTCTTTACATATCTATAGTCATTGAGAACGGCAATAGGTCCACAGCTTCCTTTGAATGTGTTTTTAAAAATCAAAATCAATATACATATATAAAACTCTTCAGTTACAGACTAACAGACAACACAGGGCGAAACTACTGGGCGTAGGGGACTGAAATTTTGCACGTGGCTTCCTTGGTGAGTGTAGAGGAGCACTAAGAAATAAATATCTGAAATTCTCTAGGGAACGGGAAAAAACGGGATTTTTGTGTTTATGACAAATATGTGTGGTTGAAACCGCGGGGCAGCCTCTAGTAAATAAATAATATAATTTACAGAAATTACCTTTACAATATCATCAACATACTGCTGCAAGCAACTGGCATGATTTGTAAAGATGGCCGACAGCATATCAAATGCTAAGCCAATGACTGATGTCCAATTATTATCATTGGCATGCTGCGACAAATATGTCAGAAGGTAGACGGGCTTTGTAAGGAGTGTTTGGAGTGTCCATTCTGAAATTAAATTATTTATTAAGTATTTACACTAGCATAAACCTAACCAGCTGCAAGGGTGGCTGACCGCAGCTGATGTGGCGGCACTCAGTCGAGCAGGAGGCAGTGTCTATGGGCTGTGACAGTTGGAATGATCTTAAAACTGTGGCAAGAATGAACTGTGCCAAGACCAAGAATATGGAAAAACACTTTTTAAAGCCCCTGATGAAGGACTTAAAGGAAATTATGCTGTTATGATGTGGCACAGAGGGGTATGGATTGTGTATGCGACTGGCTGACCAGAAATATACTTACATTAAACACTGCTAAGTCTAAATATATAGAGTTTTCTATCCGTAATTCGTCAAATGCAAATAAAGACCTTAGAATTATTGGCCATGATTATCCCCATACTGACACTGAAACCTGCAACTGTAAACCTCTTGAGCGGGTCCATGAAATAAAATATCTGGGAATTTTAATAGATGGGAACTTAAGTTTTAAGCCGCATATAAGCACACTAAGCAATAGAGTCAGAAAGTTGATATATATGTTTAAGATCTTGAGACATGTTGTTGATCCGCCGCTTTTGAAGCAAATATACTTGGCACTATGTCAGTCAATACTTACTTATTGTATTACGACGTGGGGTGGAGCACCAAAGTCATACCTAATGTCTTTGGAGATTGCACAGCGGGCTGTACTGAAGATTTGTATTTTCAAACCATTTCTTTACCCTACAGCTCAATTGTTTAGCGATTGCGAGGTTTTAACGGTGCGACAACTATATTTAAGAAATTTAATTTTGCGACAACATGCATCCTTAGTTTTTGACGTAACACTTATTGTAAAACGTAGAAATTATGAGTCTTTAAAACCTCCTTTCTGTCGAACAGCATTTGGGCAAAGATTTTTCCAGTTCCGGGGTCCATACATTTATAATAAATTAAACAAAATAGTAAGAATATATGAAGATTCAAAATTTAACTGTAAGAAAAAGGTTTTTGAATTTTTAAGTAAAATGTCATATTTCGAGACTGAAGCTTTTCTTTCAATAACTAAGTAGTTTCTCACTTTGAGGAGGCTAATTATTGATATGTACGTAAATATTCTTTATATTAATTAGGAATAGATCAAACTGTAACGCACTGTTCGCATGGGAATGTTAATTTAAGTACTTTATTTCAAATCATAATCTAATCTATACATAATTTTAAGAAAACATGATTATTTTAATACTATTCCTTTAATTTTTGAATTCTAATTATAATTTATTTTTATTCTTTTTATTTCATTTAAATTTGATTGTATTTTATTTCTTTTTAATTAAGTAGTTAATGTATATAATGTTTTTATTATTATTTTTACTAATATTTAAATTTTAACTCACCTTATTTAATTGAATTTTAATTATTTTACATTATTTCACAATTTATTATTCGCATGATTTATAACCGCTTTATTCATTTTCTGCTGATAGCTGAAACACAGGTTTTTACCTAGCTTGGCATCAGCATTAACTTTGTTTATTTTTAATTGTTCTCATCATTAATTGTAGTTTTATTATAATATGTAAAACAGATATTTGAATAAATTATTATTATTATTATTATTATTATTATAATTTATACGGGTGTTTTCTGAGAAATTCATTTCAAATTAAAGGCATGTTTTAGCTCCTCATACCGAAAAACATTTCAAAGAAAAAAGAGAAATTTTGAAAAAGTTATCAACAGTAATCAGTTATATACATTTGTTTGATCAGCTGACTGGATTAATGTATGGGACAGTTGATTTTTTGGAGTGAACCTTAGTCCCAGGCTGCTTAGAGAAAGTTGTAAGAGATGTGGTTAGTATAACAGCTCCTTTAATTTATTAAAGCCTTGTCAGAAACATCCTGTATTTAAAAAAATACATTTGTTTGTTTCCCATGACCCAATAAAAAAAATCACACAAAGAAAACCTTATTGTTCATCTAGCTAGAGTTTGCTTTTGCCTTTTCTTTTTCTGTTGTGAGGGTAGAAGAGTGCATACACTTAGCTGACCTGTTTAGAGCCACATATTTCTCCACATTTATTGGAGCAATTCAAGCTGATCAATTGATCAGGCCTGTGTGCTCTAACACCTCAGCTGACTGCTTCAGCTAAACCATATTTTGCCTCAAGTCTTGAGGCAAAATATAATACGAGGCTTGAGGAAGTGTTTTATTAGTGATGGTACCTCATAAGGGCAGCAGCAGGTGATAAAATAGACATCAAATAGGTAAGTAAATTTTGAAAGTTTAGTTGCTCAAGAGTGAACTGTGTAAGGTATGACATACCGAAGCTAACAGATAAATAATCCTATTAATGCGAAAGGTTACCTATCTCAAATGGCGCCAAATCCTCCTTCAAGACTATGCCAGCACTGTTGACCGCCTTCCTAAAGTCTCCCTGGCTAGCGCTAGAAGGATAGCTCTTTACCAAAGACTCCCATTGCTCCATGATCCTCTATGTCTGAAATATGAAATCAAAGGAAATATGCACCGGTAGACCGATAGTTACGAAAATGAATTTATAGTTTTGAATTTCAAGCGAAAGGGCGGGTATATTACTAGATAGACTTACAAACAAATTTAGTTATCAGAAGCAGATTCATTTATCACCATTCTATCACACAATAATCATGAAAAACCAAGAAATTGTCCGGAAAATAGAAAATTTTCAACGAACCGACACAAAAACATACTCTTTACTCAAATCAAAACAAACACATGTGGTTGATTGATTGAAAAAAACAATAACTTAGTTACTGATTGATTGGTACATTTGGGAAAAGTCACCACTGATTGATTGATAGATATGAAATATTTTATTTGTTGATTTTGTTTGTTTTGTTTGTTGTCAACGGTCAACGGATAACTTCTATTCAAAACAAAATTGTTTTTAGATAATTTAACTTAAACTCATTAGTTCAATATAATTCGTAACACAGAGAGAAGCTAAATGAACCCACCATGGCGACAAACGACTTTATCGGTAAACTAAAGGCGGATGGATCCAACAAAGATCTGCATGACTTGAGCTCTGTTTTTGCAGATTACAAGAAAATTCTGGCAGATTTATCAGCAAAAGACAAGGGTTTCTTCTCGCTAAATGTATTATGCATACTCTGCAGGTAAGGCTGTACAATATTAAGTCGTATTTACCTACCAAAAAAAAAGTACCAAAATTAGACCGTGATGAAGCGTTGCTGTGGGTTGTGGATAAATCGTGGTCGTTACAGATTTTATACAACCACCCCATCTCCTCCCGGGTGTGCCGTATAAAAAGCAACGAGACACGCGAAGCACCCCCTATTGTAAAACTTGAAGTGTCTTACTAGACTGAATTATATTATTTTGACAGGAACCTAGACAAAGTACCGTCATGGGCTGGGAAGGTCTGCATGAAGGATCTGGTCACACTCTCAGTCGACTGCGTGCGAGAGACAAGAGCCATGGATAAGGCAGATCGAGTCAAGACTCTAGCATGCATCTACCATATCCACAAACATGTTGTGAAAATGGTTTGAATGAAATATATAGTTTATTGATTTAACTTTGCTTTTTGAGCCTGTGTTTAAATTAAATTTTGTTTCCAGAACTCATCTGTACCACCAGAACAGATTCTAAAACTTTCATACATGCCGTTTGATGATAAAATCCTTATAATGGAGTATTCTAAGACATACTGGAATGTCCTGGTTGACCGCCTAACATTTATAGAAACTTTAAAGACCAAAGTCAATATAACAAAGCTACTACCAAAGCTTACCGATGATATAATGAAGTTAATGGCGATATATGAACCATTACAGTTTTGTACCACTGTACTGGTCTTTCTATTGAAGAAGCTCTTTTATATTTTCAACAGCAAAGAACTAAATGAGACGTTCAAGAAGATATTTGAACAGCTAAATCAAAGTGACACAACAAAGTTTAAATCGTTACCTGATAAAGAGGCTCTAAATCTCTATGTAAAATTCAACGAATGCATCTATGCTATATCTGATTTTTCCAGCCGTTTCAAGTTCAAAGATCCAATACTGTACCAAGTCTCTAAGACATGCATAACACTTTTGGGCCACAAGTCTGACATTTTTCACTGCATTCAGAACTTCTACTTAAACTCGTTCTGCACGATTTTGACAGATAAGTCAGATCCTAACGCTGTTGAAGCAGTATTCTCAGGTTTACTTCTATCATGTGAGAATACAGAAAAGCTTGGCTATAAAGTGGCCATGAATTTGACGTATCCATTCATAAACCAACTCCTGAGACTGTACATTGAGTTCAATGTGACAGAAAATAAATGGAAAGAGAATTTCAGTATTAAAATGCAAGAGGACTGCCTAAAGATTACAATGTTACTGATGAAAAAGCTGGGAAACTCTGATCAGCTTCTGAAATGCGAAAACTGTCCAATAAGGACTGGTTTACATGATGCTTTACGTCTCTCCTTTGTGTTAAAACATTTTGTTACGATATCTCTCAAAAACCGGACCGATGTAGCATCTATACTTCCTCTGTACATTGAAGCAATGACAGCACAGTACAGTGTTTTAGAAGAACTCAAAGTGAAAGAGTGTACTAATTATGAAAAGTGTCTTAAGAAAGCCCAAACGGATGTTCATAACACAGCAATTTTGCTTAACAAGGCATTGCTATACGATTACTCTGTACAATTATTCATAATGTACCTCAAAAAAGAGATTGAAATAGCCCAAAACGAGAAAGACCTAAAAAATATCAGCAGAGGTTTTTATAACAAGTCTATTTGCGAATTGGATAATGCTGATTTTGCGAACAGCTTGCAGAGCGCTTATTTAAGCTATCTTTTTGCTTACCCTGACTCTTTAAGCACTGATAAGCAAATGAGTCTAGTAATTGATATAAAAGCAAAGACTTTGAAATCTAAAGCTGATCTAGACTTGTCAACGGAGAATCTAGATAAGGAACAACTGCAAACAAGTCTGAATGCTTGTCAGATCGCCTGCAAAGAGAATGGTTATGGTGATTTAAAAAGATTTCTCTGCAAACTAGATTTTAGGTAAGTCTAAATTTGTATAATACATGCACAACGTACAGTGTGTCGGTCAAGGACGGCGTAACAGGTTTGTCCATGGTCTTGTATGCCCTAGACTGTAATACCAAAGAATAATAGCTATTTTGCAATACAGAAAAACCGGAAGCGTTACGCCGTCCTAGACCGCCACTGTTCATACATAGCTGGCAAATCAAATAATATTATCATTTCATTAACAGAGTTATGATTAAAAAAAAACTTTGTTTCTTTTCACAGTGCCATATTAAAATATGAGTTTGAGATGTACTCAAAACTGTGGCCTTCTTTGGTGCCAATAGCTGGAGTGTGGTCTTCTCTTCTTGTGCTGTTGGAGCAGTCTGAGACTTGTCTAGAAGGTTTGTGGAATACACCTTACACAAAGAATTATTACCACCCCATCTCCTCCCATGGATGTCGTAAAAGGCGACCTTTGGACTAAGGGGGGCAGCAGCATCCTTTGTTGAAATACTCTAAGACCCATTCTGGGATCTCAACCCCGTCTGCCAAATGTTGCGTTTAGAATAGAGAACACTTAATTGCAATACAAATCCGCGATTATCTCGTTTTTGGATGAACCGATTTTGATGTGGTTTTCAGATAAGTGTTTGTTACATTCAGGAGATGGTTTTAGTACCTATTTTAACCAACTTGGAAAAAAGGAAGTGCCCAGTCGATGTATGTGTCAGTTAATTGAAGGCGGGTTCCTTTTTAGGCGGGTTCCTTTTTTGTAAAAAAGAAATTATTTCTGATTTCAGCTGAAAAAGAAAACATAGTATTTTGGACATTAATAGAGGTGATACTGAAGTCAGCGACTGTCGTAAGAACTATACAAAATGAACACTACAAAAGAGTCATAGTAAAACTGATTGACAAATTGGAACGGAGCCAAGTAAGTCCTTATCATTATTTCAGCTGAGATGTCCACTGTTGGATATAATCCTTCCCCACAGATCGCCACAAGGAGCAACATTGTGGGGGGTTTTACGTAATCGCCACGCTTCGCGGCAAGGGGTTGACGAAATGCAGTTTTCAAAGTAAATTACCCATCAATATATATAAAACTCTTCCGTTACTGACTGACTGACTAATAGACAACGCAGAGCCGAAACTACTGGGCGTAGAGAGCTAAAATTTTGCATGTAGGTTCTTTAGGGAGTGTAGGTGAGCACTAAGAAGGGATTTCCCGAAATTCCCACTGGAACGGGAAAAAACGGGATATTTGTGTTTATGAGAAATCTGCGTGGGAAAAACCGCGGGGCAGCCTCTAGTTAGTGGTATAATACGTTATTTACATATTATAATAAATGCTTGCAATATATCTAGCAATAAAACAAGAAACTATTTTAGTTCTACTGAATTGTAACTGTCCAATTTCAATAAACAAATCATTTGTTTTTCATATATCCTTTACATGTGTAATATGTGTGAGTATAACTTTACCAAAATTACTTTTCAGACAACATCGTTAGATATTAAAATGATTTACGCCACTTTGTTGCTGATGAAGAGTGACTACGATCTAGCAGAGGCGAGTGAAAAGCTCGGCTGGAAAATTACCACCCCAGTAAGTATTATTTATAAATTGCTGACCCGGCAAACTTCGTACGGTGGCAGTCTAGGAGGGCTTAACAGATTTGTCTATGGTCTCGTGCGCCTTAGACTGTATTTCCAAAGTGCAAGAGCTATTTTGCAATACCGGAAGTGTTACGCCGCCCTAGACCGCCTTAATAGTTAACAATTTACAAGTATATTGATTAGTGCTGATGATGTATCATGTTGTTAGTGTGAACAAAAGTGGACGTAAAAATTTCTTAACAATATTTTTTCTTTTTTTTTTGACTGCCCTGTGGCTCAGTTGGCAGTGAAGTGTACTGAGTGAGCGTGCGCACCTGGGTTCGATTCCCGGCGGGGCGAATATTGATATGATGAATATCGATGTTTGTTTCCGGTCAGGGTGTAATATTCGTCTCTGTGTGTGTTTCAGGTACCCTAGATACAGGTTCTTCCTAGTTAGGGGCTCTGAGTGTGATGTGTGTTATTTTTATTATGATGTATGTATAAGTTATCATGTTAGTGTAGACAAAAGCGCATGTAATTTTTTTTTTAATATATTTATTGTTTTCAGAATATGGACCCAGACCAATCAATAATAACTCGAACATTGCCAGACGAGCATAAAGCATTGGCGTGCGCATTCAAATCTGTCGAAATGTTGACTGATATTATAAAAGAAGTTAAGTCAGTGAAAACTTTGAAATGCTTGAAAGATTCGCTGAGAATTGTGGAAGTTTACGTTCCATTGCTGCTTCTCTATGGGCACGTGGCACATGGCTTGCAGTTGGCGCACGTTTGCTGCGAGATTTCGTTGTGCATTGATGATAAGTAAGTATTGCTCTTTTTGGCGACAAGCTGGCACCTTGTCACGGTGGTAATATAACATAAACTCGGCTAAACTTGGGTCCGGCTCTTGAGATAGTGCCTCTGCCTAACCCTTCAGCTTCGGGGAATAAAAGGCGTGAGATTATGTTCTTTTAAGGATTGAAGTGGTGAAGGGCTTTTTTTATGACGGGGAAACTCCTAACTAGTACCCTGCGACGAAGAGAAGAGTTAGGAAGAACCTGTATTTATGGTACCCGAAATATATACATACATAGATAAACATTACACCCAGACCGGAAACAAACATCGATATTCATCATAATAATTTTTGCCCCGCCCGGTAATCGAACCCAGGTGCACCGCTTACTCAGTCCACATCACTGCCAACTGAGCTACGGAGCAGTCAAAGTAGTAAAGATGTATTTACTATGAGGCGGACGAGAGAACCGTTCCGGGAACCGAGTTCGGATAAGCGGTCGTTCGGATAGTCGAAGCTCTACTGTAATTAAAATGTTCCTCTTTCATTTCATTTCAATAACTTTTTAACTTTTTTTTTTGTTATATTTAATTGATTATTTCAGGGAATCGTATGTGAGGAACGCAAGTACGATCCTGTCCCACGCCACAAAAAGCTCGGACACTTTGAGAGCCATAATTAAAACATCGAGCGCCTACTTGAAGGAGCTGATAGACTGTATGGACAGTTTGGGAACCGCTGTCGTGTTCCTAAGCGATGCCGCTGTGAGTATATCATCACTGCTCCGTGGCTCAGTTGGCAGTGATGTGGACTGAGATGCGTGTGCACCTGGGTTCGATTCCCGGCTGGGCGAACATTGTTATGATGAATATCGATGTTTGTTTGCGGTCTGGGTGTAATGTTCGTCTCTGTATATGTTTCGGGTACCCTAGATACAGGTTCTTCCTAGTTAGGGGCTCTGAGTGTGATGTGTTATTATTATTATCTCAGCCGAAAGACGTCCACTGCTGGACATAGGCCTCCCCAAAGACGGTCCCAGTCTTGTGCGATCCTTTATAAGGAGATCAAGTTAATTCACAATATTGTGGTATATGTGACCGTATGGTAGTGGCCGAAAATACGACACCCCCTCCTCCCACGGGTGTCGTAAAAGGCGACTAACCCCCTTACCACAAAAAAGTTAGACCGGTCTAAAATTGCCAATTTGTATGACGAACTAGTGATTTAAACCTAGTCTAGTGATTTAGACCCGGTTTAACTTTTTTTGTGGTAGAGCCGTAAGGGACCACCCGAAAACGGGCAGCAGCAACCTTTGTTGAAAAATTAAACAAATAAGTTTGTTTGAATATGACTTACATTAAAATTATAAATTATAATAAAATTAAATAAAAACATATCAATGATCTAACATGTTCTACTGGAAGTCAGTGTGCAAATACTTGTATTAAAAACTAAGTTCATGCAGTATTTACAAAAAAAAACAAATTATTTCTCATAGTATTTATCCCGTGGAACGATTGACTACCCTCAAACACATTTAAATTATTCATAGTTTATGTGCGCACGACGCGATGAGGTTTAAATATGATACGAGCTATCCCGGCTTACTTCTTTACGCCATAGAATATAGATACTTCTAAAGACTTGGCTCTATAGACTATGTTCTTTTGACTGCCCAGAATAGGAGAATAAAAAAACAAACAACAACAACAAACCACCTGTCAAAATATGTAAACAACGGAAAAAATATTTCACCTTGGGTCACATTATTTGAGTTTGAGTAAGGATCCCTAATTTTTTGAAAATCTAATATAGCCTATGTCACTCGGGGATAGTGTAGCTTCCTACCAGTGAAATAATTTTTTAAATCGGTTCAGTATTTCTGGAGCCTATTCGTTACAAACAAACAAATCTTTCCTCTTTATAATATTTGTATAGATTTAGGCGTCTATCAATTAATAAATAAATTATGTTGTATGTAAAAAACTTTGACAAACAATTAAATACTCTGTCCGTCTGTGTGTTGCACTGGACAATCACGCCTAAACTACTCAACTGATATGGCTGAAAATTGGGAGCTTGGAACCACGAGACGGACTCGGCATAATTTATGTGCCATATGTTTCTTTTTCAGATGTTCTCCATGAAATGCGGTGAAGTAGTTTCGGCGGGAAAGCTTATACAACTTGCTCAGTACTATATCATCAATGCTGTGGAAAAACATCCGGAGATAAATCGTAAGTAATCAATACATAGTATAAAATAAAGACGCTTCCCGCGTCTGTCCCTATGTATGCTTAAATCTTCAAAACTTGTCCATCGGATTTCGATGAGGTATTTTTATTAGATATAGTGATTAAAGAGGAAAGTTTATAAGTGTAATACATGCATTGACTGCTCCGTGGCTCATCCTCCGTAGTCACTTACTCAATCCACATCACTGCCAACAAGCAGTGATGTGGACTGAGTAAGCATGTGCACCCCGGTTCTATTCCCGGGCGGGGCGAATATTGTTAAGATGAATATCGATGTTTGTTTCCAGTCTGGGTGTAATAATGTTCGTCTCCGTGTGTTTTTTGGGCACCCTAGATACAGGTTCTTCCTAGTTAGGGGCTCTGAGTGTGATGTGTTATTATTATGCTCAACATAGTAATAGGTTAGGCAGTACGAAGTTCGCCGGGTCCACTAGTTTGTAATAATATGTGTGAGACTAGTTAATCTTGCTTAGAGCACTTTTGCGTAGGTTTTAGGTTAAAAATCTAAGAATGCTGCTAATTGTTGCTTACACTAGCCGCTTTAGGCCACTTTAGTGTATAATAGTCAATAATATAACAGGTTGTAAAGCGATGTATTATGATGAGGGTTGTAACAGCACCCGAAGCGGAATAGCTTTACAACCAATTTCTATAAACTACTTTTCATTGCATCCCACGAGATAATTTTTCTATTTTATAAAATAACAAATGCAGATACCCAGGAATAGTGGCGGTCTAAGAGGGTGTAACAGATTTGTCTATGGTCTCGTACGCCCTAGACTGTATTACCAAAGAACAAGTACTATTTTGTAATACATACAGAAAAGCTGGAAGTGTTACGCCGACCTAGACTGCCAATGTACAGTCACGGACTAGGAGGCCGTAACAGATTTGTCTATGGTTTCGTCAGCCCTAGGCTGTATTTCCAAAGAACAAGAGTTATTTTGCAATACAGAAAAACCGGAAGTGTTACGCCGATCGTGTCCGCCACTGTACCTTATTATTTTGACAATATAAGCTTGTTATTAACCATCTACACGTTGATATACTTATTTTATTGATTTTTGTTATTTTTTATTTTACACATCACACTCAGAGCCCCTAACTAGCAAGAACCTGTATCTAGGGTACCCGAACAAACACACAGAGACGAACATTACACCCAGACCGGAAACAAACATCGATATTCATCATATCAATGTTCGCCGCAACCGGTAATCGAACCCAGGTGCACGCGCGTCTCAGTCCACATCACTGCCAACTGAGCTACGGAGCAGTCACTTGAATCACTTATTAGGGTGGCATGAAAATTTAATTAATAAATTTAAACTATCCTTCTCAGTGGACATAGCAATGGGTCGTCTTCTGGCCGCGCAGGGGAAGCTGTGCGAGGGCAGCCCGGCGCCCTCCGCCCTCAGCGCCGCCCTCGCGGCCCAGAGACACTACCTGACTGCTAGGAATACTGGTGAGTGAGCCGTGCTGTGCGTCAATCAATCAGCTCAATCTTGTTATAGCAAACTTTGCCATGGGCCAAAGCTAATATACTAAATATACTACTCCCAAATGAATAATGCGCATGCAGATCTTCGCTAACTGTCGTATTCCCGGAAACACCCGAATTAAAAAACACAATTCTACTAAAAAAAAACGGTCTGTCTTCAAAAAACGTTGTATTGCAATGTGGGAGATGGTTTTTTACATACGCGAATTCATTAAAACTTTAATAAAAATTCATACTTTCGCCATAATAAATAAAAAACGCGAAAAAATTGGAATTTCGCGCCATATCGATAGTATATATTATACATATTATTGTCTTCCGACGCTCGGCAGTGACAAAGATTTTTATGTGTGTATGTCGCTTAGATAAAAAAAAAGTGAAAATTCCATGACCATGACAGCATTCGTAAACCACTTTTTAGGGCATGTACAGTCACGTGCAAATAGCCATACATGTCATGTCATGTCATTTAAGTCTAAAATAACTTACACACATCTATTAAAAACATTTCCTGCTGGCTCAAATGGGAAACCTATTTGAGCTAGTGGGACATTTCCATACGTAATACAATTATTTCCATGCATAACATACAAACGCTGTGAGCGTAGCGAAACGTGAAAACGTAAACGTGATCACTGGATGCTACTACATATTTTTGCTAACTCTGTATGACTAAAATACGTGGTTCCCAAAAATTAGGAATGAATTATAAAATGCTGTCATCGAATTCATTCGAAGGTCCTTCTTCCTAAAAATAAAAATATTCTAAATCTCTGCAGCAACAACCTACTCGACTCGTCAACTGAACGCCTCGACAATAAAGCTGCACACAGTGTCACACAGCGTGCACGCCGCGGCGGCGTCGCGCCGACTGGCGCTGTGGCGACGCGCGCGCAGCGCTGCGGGCGCGGGGCTGGCGGCGTGCGGGGGCGCGGGGGGCGCGGGCGCGGCGCGGGTGCTGGCTGCCGTGTGCTGCGCGCACAGGCCTGCCCAGGCGCAGGTCGGTAGCTTGAAAACTGCTCCTAGTTGGCCGTTGACTGACTCAGTAATCATGTTCATCAATCTTCATTCTATGCATGGTCCTTCGAGCCGGATCCTTCGATCATCATCATTAGGATCATTTCAGACGAATGACGTCGACTGCTGTATATACGCCTCCCGCATTAATCGCTGCAACCCCCGGTCTTGAGCTACCCTCAGACTTTCTGTTGTAAATAAATAATTTATTTCTTCTATCTTTCTTTCTTTCTCGTCCAGTGTACTCCTCTATATGTTTAAATCTTTAAAACTATGCAACGGATTTTGATGCGTTTTTTTAGAAAGACTGCTCCGTAACTCAGTGATGTGGATTGAGATACGTGTGCACCTGGGTTCGATTCCCGGCAGGGCGAACATTGTAATGATCGTTCGTCTCTGTATATGTTTCGGGCACATTTTTTATTGAGAGAATCAGGATGAAAAAAAGTAAGTTTTTACGAGAAACTATCGGCTCTACCACAAAAAGAGTTAAACCGGGTCTAAATCACTAGACTAGGTTTAAATCACTAGTTCGTCATACAAATTGGCGATTTTAGACCGGTCTAACTTTTTTGTGGTAAGGGGGAATGTGTTTTAAAGCGTTTATGCGCGCGCTGGGTCTGAGCCCTCTTGTATTCACTAAATTAAATTGTTTTTTTTTTCCACTTATATAACTTTTAAATAAACTTCTATTCTTTTTTCTTAGGCAATAATAGACAACCGTCTAAAACACATTCTGGGGCTGCAACCGTCAAACGAAACCCAACCTAGTAGCCAGCAGAAGGCAAAACACATAGACATATTCCTCACGCCAAAACCTACCACGTTAGAGACAATGCTAGAAGCTCAAATGTTCAAGAAGAACGACACAAGTCCCACAACAACTTTAGAAAAACCCAGATTTAGGATACCAGATTTCCTAAAGCATGGCATATGCCAGTGTTACGCTTGCCATATGCCGTGGTCAGCCATATTGGCATGCCAAATTGCCGGCTTGGAAGC
The DNA here is from genome assembly GCA_951802225.1 of Euspilapteryx auroguttella. Lineage (NCBI taxonomy): Eukaryota > Metazoa > Arthropoda > Insecta > Lepidoptera > Gracillariidae > Euspilapteryx > Euspilapteryx auroguttella. The sequence goes on from OX637669.1 coordinate 2,893,610, forward strand.
TTCTATGTATTATAGAAGCAAGGATTTTGATTTAGCTCGTTCGTTCTATGATGGAGTCGTTGAGGTTTTCTCTTTAACGGAAAAAAAGATATTCAACGCTAAAAAGATGTACGATAAACTGAAATTTGAACCGTTTATAGCTGATATTGTCGAGGATGGATTGAAGCAACAGTATTACGAAGTCAAAGTTGATATTTTATTAGAGGCTTCATTCTTTGAGTTGACTGAAGGAAATCACTCAAAATGCGACCAGTACATAATAGAAATACAAGAGCTACTAACGGAATTGCCGAAGGATCTCTATTTGAACAACGAGCTCTACAACTTACTGTGCGCTTCAGCTAATGTAAGGAAATCAATTAAAAAACCAAAGGAATTAGGAATTGAGGAAGAAATGACGCAACTCAAACTAAGTCCAGCCAAGATCGAGCTGGTAAAAACCCCAGAAGCGAAGGCCAAAGTGCCTCCTAAAGTGGCTAAGCCTAAACTGGTCGCTCCTGAAGAGTTGCCAGCTAAGAATAGAAAGGTTATAAAGCTGAATCTTGATGATGATGAGGAACCAGCCGCTGTTAAGAAGAGGTCTACTCGGAAGACCAAGATACCGGAGCCGAAGGTGGCTAAGCCAGCGGTTGAAGCTATGACGCCGAGGCCTAGAAGTACTAGGGTTAAGCCTAAAATTGTTATTTATAACGATAAATGATTTATGTAAAACTACTTATCACCGGTGGTCGTCACAATCATGTCATAAGGTGCAAGCGTTACGTTAACACAAATTATTCGTATTATAAATAAAAAAATAGATTTTGACTACCGCCGTAATAGGACGCTTTACCCTAGGTAAGTAGGTTACTGAAATTAAATTTCGAAAATGCTCGGTTTTCATTGTTCTACAATTTAATTAATAATTCGCGGTTTTTTCGAATTTGGGTGTGTCTAATGTAGAGTTAGGTTTTAGTTATTTTTAGTTTTGTAGATTTTTTTTAAGTTTTGTTAAACTAAATTCTCATTTTCGAAGTCTTGTCGCTTTTAATATCACACACGCTGTTAAATTAAGTTAATTTTAAAAACTTATTATAATTTTTTTTTTTTTCACTAAATGTTTTGTTTTTTGTTGTCATAGTCCATACAGCCAAGTATTTAGTAACTTTTGAGCTTTTTCCTAAACTTTCTCATGGAAATGCAGGGTTGAACTCACATATTAAATAACCAAATTAAAAAAAAACTGTAAGTTATGTTGAAATCATTTATTCGTTTCGATCCAGTCGAGTAACTTATAGACACTAGTGAAGCTCTGCGGCGCCGCCGACACGCCGTGCAGTGTGAAATATAACTGTTGATCTTGTTGAGTCGCCTGGTGAGGTGACAAATAAAGCAATATAAGTATTCATCCGCTAGTTTATTTATTAAATTAAGCTCTTATACGAAACACCCTTAATTTCCCCATGCTCCTGTATACAAATACCCATAAACACCTTGAAAACGAAAAATTCATAATTCGTTTATTGATTTAATAGTACCCGAATAACCCCAAACAACCAGTATACTAATACCTCCTCTTCCGAAGTACCTGTGTGTATATCATTTCAGCCGAAAATACGTCCACTGCTGGACATGAGTCTCCCGCATTAAATCGCGACAGGTGACCCTTGAGCAACCCTCATCCAGTGTTCAGTAAATTTAAGGGTGTTGAAAGATAGGAATTTACAAAATTCCCAATCGAACGGGAATTTCGAGAATTTATGAAGAATGTAAATCAACATCATTGAGTGTATCGACGTGAAATTTGGTGTACAGGTTCCTCAGTGAACGTAGGAATGATAAAAGAAATAAATTTACAAAATTATTACGGGAACGGGAATCACGAGACTTTTTTAGTCAGACTGAAAAATCTACTTTCTTGAGCGTATCGGTCAGACGACCGACCACGTCGTGAGGGTTCTGTCTACTCTGCGTCTTCCATTGCGCGGTCGCCACTCGACAACTTTCGGCCCCAGAGGCCACTGGGGTTCTTTGAGCTTTGTGCCCTGCCCATTACCACTGAAGTTTCTTTGGCCTGTGTTACGAATTTGGGCGGCAAAACAACCCCTGAATCCTTCCAGTATAAAGTACCTGTGCCTCGCAGTAGAGCCCCGCCCCGGGCCAGACGGGCTCGGCGTGCGCGGCGGGCAGCGGCGAGCTGCAGACGAGCCCGGAGCCAGCACAAGATTTGGACTTTCGGGTCACTGGCAGGAGCTGATGGTTAAATGTAGGTAGGTATATTCATCATAAGCTGACACAGCGTAGTTGTAAATATTTGAGAATATTCTATAGCCTATGACATCCGAGCATAGTGTAGCTTCTTAAGAGGCATAGCACAGCTAAAGTAGCGCCACCCGCGAAAAAAAATCAATATCTTCTAAACTTAGGCAAATATCAAAAATGTGAAACAGTATTCCACTACATAACGCAGCCTTGTATTTTTAGGACACTGCTGTATAGCTTTTGAGTTAAAGATCAAAGAAAGCTACTGATTGTTGTCAAAAGAGGCCGTTTTTAGCAACAATCAGTAGCTTTCTCTGGTCTTTAATCTAAAAGCCATACAAAAGTGCCCTAAAATACTTGGCTGAATTATCTAGGGGAATGCTGTTTCACATTTTTGATATTTGCCTGAGTTTAGAAGATATTGATTTTTTTCACGGGTGGCGCTACATAAGCTGTGCTTGCCCCTTAACAGTGAAAACATTTTTTAAATCGGTTCAGTACTTTCGGAGCTTATTTAAAGCAAACAACGAACCATAAAAATCTTTCCTCTTATACATATATGGTAAATTAGCTGACCCCACATACTTCGTGTCGGCTTACATACAATAAATGAAGACAAATTTTCTACTTTCCCGAAAAAATTCGTTACTCCCAGTGCCATTTATTGCAATATTATAGTAATTTATAGAGTAGCAAATTTTTTTTTCATCAAACACTACCAGAAAAAGAAATGTAACAAAAATCCCAACCGGTCTTGAGCGACCCTATCATCAGGCAAGTTAGCTGACCAGCTTGTGGGGGTCTGCTTACTCTGCGTCTTCTAGTGCGCTATTTATACATAAACATATTTTGTATTTTAAAGTTCTCACCTTATAAAAGTTCTGTTGTGAGACAGTAGTACAAATAGTGCCTTGCGTCGGATCAGCAGTGGGCAGGCAAGCCGGTGACACCCACTGCGGGATGGAGGCCTCCCTATCTAACTTTATTAGGGCGATGTCGTTCTTATGGTTTTCTGTGAAAAAAAAAGAAAATATTTCAAATTAAGTTACTAGGGACCAAGATCTAACGCATTACGGAGCCCTTTTTTGATAAAAAGCTTTACTTTAGAAGATATGTTTTTTTTCTAGTGGCGCCACTGTTCGCGTAAAATTCGTACTAAGTACCTTACAGTGAAAATGTTACAAATAAGGCAGTTTTTTTTTACATTTGGACCCATGTTACTTGGAGAAATTTATTAGGTATGGTGAGCTGATTCGCTCCTTTGATTTATTACCGTCTTGTCAGAAACACTGTAGAATCATAATATAGGTACTTACTTGAATCAAAATCTTCATGTTTCACGACATTTGAAACGGGAACCATATTATCTCCAGCAGAAGGTTTATAGTTGAACGACACTTTCATATCTGCAACGCTAAGGTCCTGCACACACGATGCGGCAGTCAGCAACAAACGGTCTCCTATTACCGTTGCTGCACAGTTGAAAGCGCCCTTACGCTTTCTGAAAATAAGAAATTTGTTCCGTTCTGAGATTTTCTCGCGTTTGGCTGAACCGATTTTGATGCGGTTTTCAGAAAAGTATTTGTTACATTCGGCAGAAGGTTTCGATGTTTTAACCGACTTCTTAAAAGTGGAAGTTCGCAGTATATTTCTGTATGTTTGTCCGCGATTATTTATTTATTTATTTATTTCCACAAACATCTATCTTTACAGAGGTACTTAACTCTAATGCGATAGTGTTGAATAACAAAGGATACTCGTTGTAACCCTTGTGAATTATTTCGCGTTATCCTGAACCAATATTGATGCGGTTTTCAGAAAAGTATAAATATATTTGTTACATTCAGGAGAAGGATTTGGTGTTTTAAACGACTTCGAAAAAGAGGAAGTTCTCAGTTTATTGAAGGTAATCCTTTTTTAAGAAATTATATATTAGTGTCGATTGTACATAATACTTTTACCCTGTTATTCATAAAAAGTTAAAGAGCATTTTAGTTATTTGACATGTCAATTTAGACTGGATGTCACGTATTTACCATACAACATCCCAGAGAAGTAGACCTCCAGTAAAACTACTTAAAATGTACTGTATCTTTATGAATAAGACGTTTAGTACTTACGAATACACAAAAGCCATCCAAGGGAACTCTCGGGGACCAAAGTCGCGGATACTGTCGGTCCCTCCGGCGAAGCCAGGCCGGCCGCACTCCCCTCCTATACGGGACCCGATACCGCTCGTCTCAAGGCTCCTTATGCAGCAGACTTTGGTGCCAATGCATTTTGAGTTGTAGAGGCTGTGGGTACATTTTTTAGATTATGGAGGTTTGCAATCGAAAATCAATATATATAAAACTCTTCCGTTACTGACTGACTGACTGACTGACAGACAACGCAGAGCCGAAACTAGTGGGCGAAGCGGGCTGAAAATTTTCACGTGGGTTCCGTGGGGAGTGTAGGGGAGCACTAAGGAATAATTCCCGAAATTCCCATGGGAACGGGAAATAACGGGATTTTGGTGTTTATGAGAAATCTGCGCGGGTGAAACCGCGGGGCAGATTCTAGTTATATAATATAATAAAAACGTACGCGATTGCTCTTACTTGAACCCTGTGCCAAAGATTTTTTTATTATTTATTTATTACTAGTCGACCCGGCAAACTTCGTTTCGTACCGCCTTACCTATTACTTTATTGTGCATGAATTATACTTATTAACCTTCCTCTTGAATCACTCTATCTATCTTTTAATAAACACCGCATCAGAATCCGTTGCATAGTTTAAAAGATATAAATATACTAGAGGCTGCCCCGCGGTTTTTCCCGCGCAGATTTCTCATAAACACAAAAACCCCGTTTTTTCCGTTCCCGTGGGAATTTCGGGAAATTCCTTCTTAGTGCTCACCTACACTCCCCAAGGAACCCACGTGCCAATTTTCAGCTTTCTACGCCCAGTAGTTTCGGTTCTGCGTTGTCTGTCAGTCAGTCAGTCAGTCAGTAACGGAAGAGTTTTATATAGGTATATTGATAGGCATACATAGGGACAGACGCGGGAAGCGACTTTGTTTTATACTATGTATTGATTGATATTTTATGGTATCGACGACCATCAATGATTTCCGGGGTCCTTTTCAAAAAATGCAGAAATTTTTTACCGGGGGATATTTTAGTGGGTGCGAGCCCCCCATTCGCCTTTCCCTTCGTCGTAGCATAATAAAGAGTACTACGTACAGTCACGGACTAGGAGGCCGTAACAGATTTGTCTATGTATTCGTCATCCCTAGACTGTATTACCAAATAACAACAGCTATTTTTCAATACAGAAAAACCGGAAGTGATCGTGTCCGCCACTGTACTAAGGGCACTCCCAGCCTCCCTCAGCAAATGCGGCCCCCGCGCTCGGATACCTCTCAGTTACCGCTCAGTACAAATAGCACGTCTTAAGCATGATACGCGTGCACGAACACCAGTTTCAGCTGTGCGCAAAGCAACGCGCTTTGAATTTAAATTAACACTTAAAATTTCTTGGTAAACCAAAATTACTTTAAGAAAAAGAGTAAATTAAGTCCTAATAGAAAATGTTTCCCAATTATTTAATGCTTTTCAGTTTTTTCGGCGGTTTAATTTTTTGATGAAAAGTTTTTATTTCTATGAAGTGTCCGAGGTGTGCCTGAGTACTGATTATCCGTATACTCCTTCGAGTATATGCTTCACTGTCTCGGAGTCGAAACTCGACTGTGTATATTAATTTGGAATGGAGAACTATTTAAAGTTTCATTTTGAACTGCTACTAGATTGTAATCTCACCATGTATGTACGAAAATAATGCTTTTTTCTATAGTTTGTTACTTACGTCAGTTTTGATATGGACTGCCCATCCCTTTCAGCAGTTTGTATAACCTTGTGGTCACAGGGGTAGCACTCTGTGCATCCCTTCACGGTACCTTCTATTGTATTGCATTTAGCACCATCTGTAGCAACTGAAAACATTATATTTGTTTCATTCAGTTTCGTTCCAAGTTACATTTTAGGCCGCATTTAGGATCACGCGGGGCGTTGCGCGGGGCGTCGTGCGGGGCGTGCTGCGATTAAATCAAACTTATAACAATAATGTATGAGACCGTTTACGGAGACGCGTCGAAGTGCACTGCCGTCAAGAACAAAACATAGGCCTATGTTCGATATCGTATAACGAAACGCGTCGGCTCCCGCCGCGGTGCCAGCAGAGTCGCCCGCGGCGGCGCCCTCGGCGGAGCCCGCTCGACGCCCCGCACAACGCGCCGCGTCTTCGTAAAGGAGGCCTTAGGCTGTTTCTCATCTGTCAAATCAAAACGGACCTATTATATTGTTACGACTGTACATTGTTTGTTGATTGCAGCCTTCGAACAAAAATACCCTGCAGCGTTAACCCTAGCTGGTCACGCACGATCCCCGGAAATATTCCAGCTCTGTTCTCCATGTAATGATGACTATTTATTAATGTAACATCAACAACAACATGATCTTACTGATAACTATTTATTAATGTAACAATGTACTTTTTAAGCAATAAACATTTTATTATTATTATTATAATGTAGTGCTATAGAAACTAAAGTGACAATTGGCAGGGCACATAGCAAAGCTCGAAGAACAGATGGTCGCTGGTGTCGAAAAGTTCTGAGCGGCGACCGCGAACCGGAAGACGCAGAGCAGGCAGACCCTCCATAAGGTGGTGAGATGACCTGGTGAAGATTGCGGGAATACACTGGAAGGGGGTCACTCAAGACCGGTTGTTGTGGCGTTCTGTGGGGGAGGCCTATGTCCAGCAGTGGATTTCTTTGGCTGAAATGATGATATCTGTTCTTCGAGCTATGTGCCTACATATTTATACAATTGCAATTAATTAAAGAATTATCTTATACTAGAGGCTGCCTCGCGGTTTTTCCCGCGCAGATTTCTCATAAACATCAAAATCCCGTTTATTCCCGTTCCCGTGGGAATTTCGGGAAATCCCTTCTTAGTGCTCACCTACACTCTCCAAGGAACCCACGTGCCAATTTTCAGGTTTCTACGCCCAGTAGTTTCGGCTCTGCGTTGTCTGTCAGTCAGTCAGTCAGTCAGTCAGTCAGTCAGTCAGTCAGTCAGTCAGTCAGTCAGTCAGTCAGTCAGTCAGTCAGTCAGTGAGTCAGTCAGTCAGTCACTCAGTCAGTGAGTCAGTCAGTCAGTCAGTCAGTCAGTAACGGAAGAGTTTTATATATATTGATTGACTTAGAAACTCACTTAAAGGCTCTCCACTTCCAAAAAAGGCCTCGTCCTGACTCCATACTGATGAAAAGAAAACAACGAGGTATAATCTGAAATCAAAACATATTAATAAGTTTTCCTACTACCTATTTCCAATTAAATGCCCGTCGGTCGACCGACATCATCATAAGGGGCAAAACGGTGGAAAACTAGCTCAACTTTGATAAATTATTGATATCTTCTAAACCATGGCCGAAATCAAAAATTAGTTAGTAGGATAGTGATCTTAGAAATATTTTAAAAGTAAAGTAAAGTAAAAAATGATTTATTCAATACAGGATACAAGATATCGCTTATTGAAAGTCAATTAGACTAATCTAATTAATATTCTTTTATGAAACTAAAGTGGCCACTTTAGGCAAACGGTTTTTTTCTTTGATTTTGAACCTGAAAGCTACACAACAGGGCCTCAAACATTCTAAGCAAGATTATCTAGGGAGTCAAAGGCGCTTATTTTTTTTTATGGCCATGGATTAGAAGATATTAATTATTTATCGGAAGTGGCGCTAGTTTCGCATCGTTTAAGCGCTTTTAGACGATATCGATGTTTGTTTTGTAGGTCTGTGTATATTTGTTTGTATTTCAGGTAGGTACAGTGGCGGACACGGTCGGCGTAACACTTCCGGTTTTTCTGTATTGAAAAATAGCTCTTGTTCTTTGGTAATACAGTCTAGAGCTGACGAAACCATAGACAAATCTGTTACGGCTTCCTAGTCCGCCACTGTACCCTAACTCTAGACACAGGTTATATTAAACCTTCTTAGTTATAAATTACTTAATTACTTACCGGATTATTTTAATCGCCATTTCTAAGAATTCTTGAAATTGAACACTCTTCAGTCCACAAACACAGTCTCTCTACAGTTGTTCTGTATTAAAATACAAGTTACGCTAAATATATAAAAATAGACAAGCGCGAATCGGTTTTTTGGGTAAGTGTTCTATTCTAGCCGATTTTTATAATGTACTAGTCGACCCGGCGAACTTCGCACCGCCTAACCTAATACTATTTTGTGCATGAATTATACTTATAAACCTTCCTCTTGAATCACTCTATCTATTAAAAAAAACCGCATCAAAATCCGTTGCATAGTTTTAAAGATATAAGCATACATAGGGACAGACGCGAGAAGCGACTTCATTTTATACTATGTATTGAAGTCAATTGTGTACCGTCTTTTCTAATTGTATCTAATTATCTTATTATAGAGCTTCTAACTAGTTAATCTAGCTACTAGGGTGTTCTAAACATACGCAAAAAAAAAACACTTAAAACCAAAAATGAACATCAATACCTACCTGATATCACAGTATAATAAATAAAGAGCTGATACTTACAAAACTCGTAGGTAAGTAAGAAGTTTCTATTAATAAGGAAATATATAATTTTCTGTAAGTACTTATAATTATTTGTTTTTAGTTTACCTAATTGTTCTCTTTCTAGTTTTAAGTTGAATCCCGTAAAGAATAAAGTTCCCGCCGGAATTTAAATCGAACCGGACACTCTGCGTCACATTTACCATCGCAATCCAAATAATATTAACAATAACTTAATATAAAATTCTTAGTTTGTAAATAGGCTCCGACACTACCACCCAGTGCGGAACCATAAAAACTAGCTTTGCGATCTTTGTTTTTCCTGTTTGTTGCAACTCGCCTCGTTTAATGGTATTTCCGATCAAATCTGGTTTTAAAATTAGGAAGGGAATGTAAGCACGAGGACCTATGTAATGTATGTATAAATACTACAGGATAACTTTAAAACTACCGTATTGAACCGATCAGAGAGGTTGGAACCCTCTGTGAGGAACCGATATCCGATTGTCAATTAAAAAAAAATAACTGATTGAACTTCAATAACGGTTTTTTTCCGAGTTTGATTCGATCGACCTCTTGATTACGTCAAAAATGGATGTCTCTAGTCCAAAGTACTCTTTTCGAGCAGGTGAAATGAAAAAGTATTAATTTTTAACAACATTTTATTTCTTCGCTACATTCTTTCTTTGCTAAAAAGGCAACAATTTGGTCTAGCGCCATTAGGGTCGGCTCACACTTGTCCGTGCCGGGCCGCGGCGAATAGAACTCGTAAAGAGGCGGATCTTGTGACGCGGCCTTACCACACACTATTATGTGGGGATAACCAAATCTGAAAATCGAATAAATTGTTTAAACACTTCTAGAAGCTCACCATACATGGAAAAAACATAAATCAGCTGTCCTATACATTCACTCCGTCAGCTAATGAAAGAAATATAATAATAATAACACATCACACTTAGAGCCCCTAACTAGGAAGAACCTTTATCTTGGGTACCCGAAACACACACAGAGACGAACATTACACACAGACTGGAAACAAACATTGTTATTCCTCATATCAATATTCGCCCCGCTCGGGAATCGAACCCAGGTGCACTCGCTTACTCAGTCCACATCACTGCCAACTGAGCTACGGAACAGTCAATATGTATTTTGTTTTTGCTGATGTTTCTTTTGGAAAGTTTTTAGGAGTGGTGGGCTAAATGACTGCTCTAAGCTCAGTTGGCAGTGATGTGGATTGAGACGCGTGTGCAGTTGGGTTCGATTCCCGGCGGGGCGAACATTGTTATGATGAATATTAATGTTTGTTTCCGGTCTGGGTGTTATGTTCGTCTCTGTATATGTTTCGGGCACCCTAAATACAGGTTCTTCCTAGTTAGGGCCTTTGAGAATGATGCGTTTTTTTACTATTATTATTATATCACCACTTTAATTTATAAGCTAATTGTCAGTAAACACCCAGTATGAGGGTAATACAGTAAATAATTTATTTTTACACAGTGTATACTTACTTATTAGCCATCATTAGCCGCTTTCCTATAGTCATCCCGTGTCTGTCGTCTATCAGTACATCGCCCCTTAGCTCCTCAACTGATGTTATCCTTTCGTAAACTGCTTCTATCGCTTCCAGTCCGTGATTCGACCACTCTTTTGATCCTTCCTTTTTTACAAAATGAAAATGATAATTAAATATTACATCTATGCTAATTCAATACTATACACATACTTTTACTATAGTGTGCACCCCGCGGCTTCGCCAGTGCAATTTTTCTTTCCCGTGGGATTTTCAAGATAAAAGAATTTCTCTGCTCGTGTCGTGATTCTACGCTACCAAGCTAGCCACCAATTTTAATCCCAATCGGATGAGCATTTTAACAGTTACTTTCTTATTTATACGTTAGAACCACGAGACAATTCGAGGGACGGAAACTTAAAGAGATTTTCCGGTCAAAACATAAACTTCCACCAAAACCAAAAAAAAACTATACCTTTGGTCCAATAACAATGGCGGAGTAGGGCGCGACAACTCGCGGCCAACGTATTACGTCATTGGTCGACAGAATATGGACGCAGGCTGCGAGTGAGCGAGACACACCTATGCCGTAGCACGTCATTAGTGCGGGGAGCGAGGGAGAGGGAGATATAGGGGGCGGGGGGAGGACTCGGGCGTCGAGGGGGGCGCTGTAGCGGTCGCCGAGCACGAACGTGTGGCCCACCTGGGTAGGACAAAAAGAAAGTAGGCTGTATTGTCTTGATGGCCTTTGCCTTCTAGTCTAGAGGCTTTTAAAAATTAACAGGTTTAAAGGGCCTTCCATAGACTGAGACAAAAACATAAGCTGAGAACTTCCTCTATTTAAAAATCGGTTAAAAGAGGCACAAAAATGTATATACATGTATGTTTGTCCGCGATTATCTCGCGTTTGGCTGAACCGATTTCGATGCGGTTTTCAGATATGTATTGTTACATTCAGGAGAAGGTTTTAGTACCTATTTTAACCGACTTTCGAAAAGAGAGTTCTCAGTTTTATGTATATGTCAATTTTGAAGACGGGTCTCTTTTAAAAAAAAATAAAAAATTATTTGAATTTACCACAACGCTTATGCTCACATAAAAGTGTTCAACTAAATTATTGTGGCAATCTGTGAGTGAGATAGTCTAAAAATGGACGACTTTTGGTTTCATGATGATGATGATATACCAAACTAAAAACCCACATACCTCAATACTACCCTCAGTTCTGGTCTCACCGCGGCAAGATTCACAACTACCCTCAGAAAGTTGTGCCGTCCTACATGCGGGGCATATGCTGAGTCGGTCCTCACCGGACGAGCATGGCATGTGCCACTCGTGGGACACTGTGCCTCCCATGTCGCCTGATGGTGCTTTTACTGAAAATATACCACTTTTTCATCCAAGCGTCTCGAAAAAAGTACTTTTTGTTTACTGTACTTATGCCCGTAATATCCAACTCGGTTAAAACTGTGTTGTTGGAATAAGCTGCAACTCTGTCGCTTTTCGTTTATCTATACCAATATTATAAAGAGGAAAGATTTGTTTGTTTGTTTGTTTGTAACGAATAGGCTCCGGAAATACTAAACCGATTTGAAAAATTCTTTCACTGGTAGGAAGCTACATTAACCCCGAGTGTCATAGGCTATATTAGATTTTCAAAAATATTAGGGATCCTTACCTAAACTCAAATAATGTTACCCAAGGTGCAATATTTTTCCGTTGTTTACATATTTTGACAGGTGGTTTGTTGTTGTTGTTTGTTTTTTATTCGGCCATTCTGGGCAGTCAAAAGAGCATAGTCTATAGAGCCAAGTCTTTTGAAGTATCTTATATTCTATGGCGCAACGAAGTAAGCCGGGAAAGCTCGTATGAGAAAAAAGTGACAGATAAAAATTACACATAACACATCACACTCAGAACCCCTTAACTCGGAAGAACCTGTATCTAGGGTGCCCGAAACTCACACAGAGACGAACATAACACCCAAACTGGAAACAAACATCGATATTCATTATATCAATATTCGCCCCGTCCGGGAATCGAACCCGGGTTCACCCGCTTACTCAGTCCACATCACTGCCAACTGAGCCACGGAGCAGTCAACACAGTTCATCTTAAACTACTGACGCAGTTTAAACAGAGTTGAATATTAGGCCTTAAGTATGATAAAGTGACTCTATATTGGCTTCCGGTTTTTTTTTATACATTATTTATTTGCCTGGGCAATGTCCAACTCTTAAATACTCTCTTAAATAGCTCTTGAAACTCTCACTGCGCTTGGGTTTTAAAATGAGCACTCTCAACATTATAATACGTCGCTTTAAACCCATGTTATATAATCTACTATTTTAGGGCCAGGCCAGGGCACATGTCGCTGGAGGTTGGAGGCTCGCAGCTGAGATTAAAGACTTGTCAAGCTGATCCGGCGTACTCTATGGCTTAGCGAACTTTTGTCGACTTAAATTTTGATTTTGATGATTGATGAGATAAACCTCAAAAACTCACCTCTATAAACTTGAACGTCCAAAGTGCCCAGTATATTCCTATATGCCTCGCTCACTCTCTCGTATGTCTCTGTCACACACTCCTGGCTAGCGTGCACACCGTACATGTCCATCATTGTGAATTCCCTTGCTCTCAACAGGCCGTGCTTGGGACGATGCTCGTCCCTATATTTGTTTGTTATCTGTTAGAAAAACATATTAAAATATAACATTATACGTAAATACATAATATTATTTAAAAATAAAGTTTTAAGAATGAATTTGAGATTACATCGTCAATAAAAAAAAAGGCAAACATCGAAAATGACTGCAAACTGACTGCCGGATTTAACAATCCCTAAGCGTAAATAAATCATGTATTCAGGGTTTACAGTTAAGGCGGTAACTCTCGCTAAGGCACGAAATTCAAATATTTTCACGTTTTTTAATTATTCTGGCGAAAGTATTCATTTCGCGAATGTAAAAAACCTTCTCGGCCTGAAAAAGTCTAAATTTCGCGCCATACCGAGAGTTATCACAATACAAAGTCAATTGACAGCAGCTCGACGACGGCTGTCATTTGTTTAGGCTCGGCCAGGCTCGGCACACGTCGGGATACCGACGCGACGGCGCCCGAAACATAGAGCTGTTTAAACCCTGCTTGAGAAATTGTAAAGAATTATCCGATTCCGTCCTATGCCGTAGATGGAGATGCAGCTTTAGTCTGTCTGTTGTTAACTTACTTGATATAAAAGTAGAGGCAGCTGCTTGTAAGAAATCGGTGAAATATCAGCCATTAGATCAGCTATAGCCTCTTCGTGTGTCTGAAAAAATTAAAGTAATATTGTAGTCAAATCAAATCAAAATCAACTTTATTCAATAAAAAACGCAATGCATCGCTGATTACCCATTTAATGGACAAAATGTGGACATATTTCGAAAAAAAGATGACTAGAGGAGTAGATCTGTTATCTATACCAAAAATAAAGAGGAATGGCTATATATAGAGATAGAATACAAAAGATATTGATAAGAATAGTACATACAGGGGCCAAGATATATTTGTGCCGGTGCCTGTCATCCAGGGTCATCAGCTCAGGTTGTGATCTGGTGTCTGCAAAGCGGCCAGATCTCTGCCAGAGGGCAGCTGATGTTAGAGAAGGAAGGGAGATGCGATTTGCCCCCGTTGAATCTATACCACGTCTGGAAAAAGAAGGCTTTATTAAAATAAAAAATAAAATTAAAACAAGCTGAATTAAAAAAAATCTTCTTTTAAAACTTTAAGGCGGTAACTCACGGTATGGCGCGAAATTCAATTTTTTTGCGTGTTTTTTGTATTTATTCTGGCGAAAGTATACATTATTAATAAAGTTTAAATGAATTCGCGTACGTAAAAACCTATTTCCCACATTGTGATATATCGTTTTTGAAAGACAGAGTTACCGATTTTGTGTGCATACCGAGAGGGACCACCTTAAAGTTTTAAAAGAAGTTTTTTTTAATTCAGCTTGTTTAAGGTGGTAACTCTGGCTATGGCGCGAAATTAAAAAATTTTCGCGTGTTTTATTTATTCTGGCGAAAGTATTCATTTTTAATAAAGTTATAATGAATTCGCGTATGTAAAAAACCTTCTTCCACATTGTAATACAACGTTTTTGCAAGACAGACCTACAGATTTTGTGTCTAAGGGGTAAAAGGCTAAAAATCAAGTTCCTTGAATATACACAAAATCGGTAACTCTGTCTTTCAAAAACGATATATCACAATGTGGGAGATTGGGTTTTACGTACGCGAATTCATTTAAACTTTATTAGAGATGAATACTTTCGCCAAAATAATTAAAAAACGTGAAAAAAAATGAATTTCGCGCCATACCGTGAGTTACCACCTTAACTACTATTCTCTAATTGGTGGGACTCCCCAATGCTACAGCATTGGGTGCAGCTTCACACACAATTAGTATAAATAGTTTTTTAGTTTTAATTTATATATTACTAACATAAGTTTATGTGTTTTACTAACAAGTAGAAACCTTGATTTATGAAATATAAATTGCATGAGTTGCAAGCCATAATCTTCTAAGAATTTATTTTTTTATGTAAGACTAGACTTTTACGCAAATTTCTCATAAACACAAAATTCCCGTTTTTTCCCGTTCCCGTGGGAATTTCGGAAAATTATTTCTTAGTGCTCCCCTACACTCCCCAAGGAACCTACATGCAAAATTTCAGCCCGCTACGCCCAGTAGTTTCGGCTCTGCGTTGTCTGTCAGTCAGTAACGGAAGAGTTTTATATATATTGATAAAGTATCAAGATTTTTGCATGCCCTTTGAGGTTGATTACAGTGTGACTATTTTTTAGCTAAGATCGGATTTTATGTAAAGACCTGTATTCGCAAAATAAAGTTGAATATTAAAATCAAATAACTTATTTAAATTGAATACTATAAACTTTTGCACACTTGTACCTTACTTGTGTTTACTTTTTCAAATAAAAATTAAAAAGAATATGATCAAAGCAAATCAATATATATAAAACTCTTCCGTTACTGACTGACTGACTGACTGACAGACAATGCAGAGCCGACACTACTGGGCATAGCGGGCTGAAATTTTGCATGTAGGTTCCTTAGGGAGTGTAGGTGAGCACTAAGAAAGGATTTCCCGAAATTCCTATGGGAAGGGGAAAAAAATGGATTTTTGTGGTTATGAGAAATCTGCGCGAGTGAAACCGCGGGGCAGCCTCTAGTAATTTATAAACTACTAGAAGCTGCCCCGCGGCTTTTCCCGCGCAGATTTCTCATAAACACAAAAATCCAATTAAAGTAATTTAATTGATTTGTTAATCACATAAACACCTGATATGAGCTTCTAGTTTGTCCAGCGCGCGTCGTGCCATGGGAAGAACAGCGAAAAGACCAGAGCTTGTTGGACGAATTAGACCGCATTCTTCTAACAACTGGAATTTAAAAAAGTCTGTGTTGCTGAGAAGGCAGTAACAAAATTTATGTTGATAGCTATGGCGGGCTGGTTCAATCATTTTATTTATTGCTGCCTTGTCAGAAGCAATCTGTGTATGCTTCTGATTAAGTGCTAATAATTTAATGACCTGATTCGGCTCACCATACTTAACAAATTTCCCTAAGCATCCTGGGTCAAAATTCAAAACAAAAATCTGCTGTATTCTGTTCTATCTGCTGTATAATATTCTGATTCTCTACAAATTGTCTGTATCATGTACTAGTTGTATATTACTTGTCCTACCTAGCCTAATGGAACAACTGTTTTTTTTTATTTATATTTTTATCCATGCTAGGTACTTTGGGAAAGGTGTGAAAATGGTGTTACAAGTCAACCTTCATTGGTCAGTGCAATCATATCACAATCAGACCCTCCTTACTAAGTTTTACAGCTGTATTTATGTAGATATAGCTTAATATTCACTGGCATTACATTAGTGGCTGTTGCCGGAATCAAACCCGGTGCCTTCGTATCACAGTTCACATTACTGCCAACTGAACTGTTTCAAAGATATTCATGGGTGGACAATCATGGAGAGATTACACTGTAATGATTACAGGAACCGAACGTTAACAGTTAAAGATAAAACGACCCACCGACCAGAGGGTCAGAGGGTCGTTTTAAAGGCTTCATAAGTCCTAATTGCAGTATAGTTATGGACGTAATTTGATGTCTTTAGTATTTAAAAAATCTACTGGCAAAACACTTACCTTTTGACTCTTACAAGTGATTTCTGTAGATTTGATTTTGGCGTTCTTAGGAATAGTGATAAGGGGCTGGAATATTTGAGATAAGTATCGCATCCTTGTATTTATTGCGGTTTAAAAAAGCAAATTATTGCGGTTCCTTCTTAGTTTTTTTAGGTTATGTTTTTATTTTATAATTGATTGACAGAGAACTTTCATATTTTTGACAATTTATTCAATCAATCTTAAGTTTCTACGACTCGTGGGAAACCGGCGGTTTCCTTTCTCTACGCTATGTAGGTAGGTACCTACATGCATAATCGATCGATTTAAGAAAGACTGGCACCTGGCAGTCCTGGCACTGATTTTGTAAAAGATTGAGATGAGTGAGATTGATTGATTTCTAATTTGTTTTGTTTTGATGTTTTGTTTGCTCTGTTTCTCTAGTTGAGTTGGTCTGTGGCTCTGTTTTCCGTTTGTTCCGGTTAGTTCGTTTTAAATGTTCAATTTTTCTTAGTTTTATCGTTTCTAATTTATTTTCCCAGTAGATCCAACAATTAGGTATTTACAGGTCAAACCGAAGAGCTTATCTTTGGATTCCAGAATCCAATTCCAAAAGGTAATTTTAATTTGTTAAAAGTGCAATTGATAACCTATACCTAAACAAGCTAAAATCTCAATGCAATGTTACATTAATCAATTGTATTTATATTTACATACCACTTAGTAACTTAGAAAATAATATGTATACTTTAAGAGCCATGCTTTTTAACGAAAAAAATCTGTTATTCTTCTTTACTGCAGGCAAAAATAATCTGCCTTTGTTTGTAAGTACCTACCACCTAGGGTTTTCTACCCGGGATCCCGGGATCGGGAATTCCCGGGAAATCGGCCGATCTTCTTCCCGGGAAAAAAATCCCTAATTCCCGGAAATCCCGGGAAAAAATACCATAGCAAAATTCAAATGAAATTCTTACAGATCAATTCTCATATCGGTATTGGACTATTCAGACCTTTGATAAATCCTGTTATTTCCACAAAAAATAGATACTGAGATTACCTTAGATCAAACTTTTACTGCAATTTTAATTGAAACAATCAAACACTCATTGGTAAAAAATGTGGCTAGGTCAATCTTTAGGAAAGGGGGTCCCATATTATATTTATTTATGTGAATGGTAAAAAATAAGAGGCATTAATACACATGTTTGGTATAATAATATCACATGAGTGTGCCTAATTATGTTCAGTTGCAACTTTATCTACAAACAAATCATAAGTTTTCTACATTATGTTCAGAAAATTTTCTGGTGGAATACTTCACGGAAAAATACAATACCTACAACTACAATAACTTTTCTGATCTTTAGAAGTTCGTTCGAAACATATGACTGACGTTCAAAGTTTTTTTTTTTTTTTTTAATTCATGAACAATCTAGACCTGAGGATTATTGTTTTAACGTTGGTTCCGAAACCACGTGTTTTGTTAGCGGGCTTTAAAACAATAATCCAGTAAACTTAAAATAACCGTACAACGTTGCCGGGCTTTAAGCACACCCTATAAGCTAATTTGTGAACTTGACATTGGCAAAATACTCCACTAAAGTGGAGTCAAGTCCATTAAATTAAAATAATAATAATAATAACTAGACCTGAGTCGATTTTAATTCTCAAGGCGATTGTAATAATTCGAGATTAAAATAAATGTATGAAGCAAAAATTTCATATCGAATGAAATTTCAAATCGGCACGGTCGATAATCACAATATTTTTTCTAAGAAGATGTCCTCAATTTGAACGTAATTAAATAAAAGATAAATTTTGGTTATCGATAAAGTAAAGTAAAAATTAAGATGCACCCACTGATACAGGTTTCTTAATATAGGCCATTGACTTATCGTTTATAAACATATTGTAGGGAATTTATAATAGGATGTAGGTAAAAACCATTAAGCACTTGTTTTTTTTTTTACTCAAAATTCGCAAAACTATCGTGTTTGCAATGGCAATGAACAAATCTTTGAAAAAGTGATGGTTAAGTGTTGTTCTTTAGTAGCCTTAAAATAAAAAATACAAGTCCCAACTCCATGCAAAATTTATCTTTTTATTTGTTTAAAGACATTTAAAGACATTTATTTCCAAAAAAATGTTACATTATAATGTGACATGGGGTCTCTTTTTAAGTATAAATACCTGTACTAAGAGACTCCCTCTTCCACAGTGTCCATGTACTTAGAAATAAACATAAAAAATCGTTTGTTTTCTGTTAAAAAATTGTTTGTTTTCTGTTAAAAAAATAAAACACATTTTTAATTACTTGTTCGAAAAATAATTAATCACCATTGCCAACCCGATATTTTGACGCGTTTTGAGAAAAGAAAATCGAAGTAAAATATGGGACCCGAGCCTCATTTTTTGCCATTGAGTGTATGATGATGATGATTTCTTCCTATAGCCCCTCATCAGGGGCAAAGGGCTCGAAGTAATTTTCTCCATTTTATACGGTCCTGGGCTGCCTCCTCCAGGTCCCGCCATTTGAGACCAGTTGTTGCGATCTCCTTCTCCACCGATCTCCTCCAGGTGATGCGAGGGCGACCTGGCCTTCTGCTACCGGATGCGTGCCATGTCAGAGACTGTTTGGAGATGTGATCGTCGGTTCTCCTTAACACGTGACCAATCCAACGCCATTTTCCTCATTAAAATCTCCTGCTCTATCGGATTCTGGCTGGTCAATTCCCACAGTCGCACATTTGAAATAGTTTGTGGCCAACGTATCTTTAAAATACGCCGTAAGCATTTGTTCACAAAGATCTGAAGGCTCTTGGTGATTTCTTTTTTGACCAGCCAGGTTAATAATTATATTAATTTAAATTGCTTTAATACATTGAATTCAGGTAATCGATCTATTTTTGTAGAAATAACACGATTTATCAAAGGTTCCGAAAATTCCCGGGATCCTGGGAATCCCGGGAAATTTTTATTATTTTTCCCGTATCCCGGGAAATGTAATAGGCCGGGAAACTGGACACCCTACTACCACCGGCACGATATAGAGGTTGCAATTTTGAAATTAATTATTTTCAGAACCTACTAAAATGGCTGATATTCAAGATAACCCGGAAGATGAAGACTATGGCCTCAACATGGTTCATTACGAGTCTGATAATAGTGATGAAAATGATGACAAATTCAAAAAGTTAGTCTAAATATGTTACCGGAAAATGATACTTATTAAAGTAAAATTATACATTTTTAGTTGTCAATTTATAAAAAACCTCACCTACGTTTGTTTATAAACTGATGTGCGTTAGTTTATGCTATGTGTGCGTATGTATGGTGTGGATGTGCTATGTGACAAATACACAATATTGTATTTAAAAAAAAACAAATTTGTATAACCTATAGTAAAAGAAAATAAAGAAAACAAATAAGTATAAATATTTTCTCCTGTTCTATCTTCATTAGTATATTCATTTTACTAGTTTATACACAGCTGCTTTGCCAGCTCAATTTTCACTAACTTTTACATACCTATTTTCTTCCTATAAGCGCAGTAAGTGTAGGTACAAAAGTGTAAATTTCAGACAGACAAATAGCTACCTTATAAAGCCAAGCCAACAGCTTTAAATTAAATAAGTCATGCCTGGCTGTGTAAGCAACATTGCTTATAAATTTTAGATATTTGAACCTAATTAGTAATAAAATAATATTTAAATATTTCAGACTAATCAAAGACCCTTCCATTGCAAAGAAGAAGAATGGTAGATACAGTTGCCGCCTCTGCAGTTATAGAAACAATGAATACAAGCATTTATTAAGGCACTACCTTACTCATGTACCACCTCAGGTGGAGAAGTACAAATGCCACATTTGCAAAAAGACGTTTGAAACTAATAATGAATTGATTTCACATAAAGAAGAACATGAAAAGGAAGATAGGTCTTTTATATGCAAGACATGTAAACTTGCTTTTACTGGTAAGTTTTCTTATATAGCAAGTCTTAATAAATTAAATATATATTTTACCACCTACGTGGTAAAGTTGGCAGTGCTGTTGACTGTGTCTTCAGAGGTTCAAGTTTTAATTCCAATTTCGTTTACCAATTTATAATATTAAGTAGGGATTACTCACTTATTTCAGATCACTGCGACTGGTTGCAACACGAAGTGACACACCTGTCAAGACTACTGTACAAATGTCGAGAGTGTGCACGATACTTCTCTCTAAAGTTAACCTACGAGAACCATATTGCCACTCATTACAAGCCAAGGTTTACATGCAATATTTGCAATAAGAAATGCTCAACGAATAAAGCGCTTGAAATTCATCTAAATGTGCACAGCAGTAAGCACACATGCTGCGAATGTGGCAGGTGCTTTGAGGTTAAAAAGTATTTGGAATACCATATGATTTCGCATACGGGTGTCAAAATGCACCAATGCCTTTACTGCGGCAAAGGATTTTCTAATACTGCTCAGGTTTGTAACTTTTTTCGTATTTATCCAATCATCGGATTTAGTTGAAGCAATAATGCTATGGGAATAATTATCTATGTTAGTCGACCCGGCGAACTTCGTATCGCCTTAACATTAACTACAATGTTCTTGTATTATACATATAAACCTTCCTCTTGAATCACTCTATCTATTAAAAAAACCGCATCATAATCCGTTGCATATTTTTTAAGATTTAAGCTTACATAGGGACAGACGCGGGAAGCGACTTTGTTTTATACTATGTATTGATGATGTTCATCCAACAGCTGACCACCCATACAAGGATCCATACAAATGAGCGGCCGTTCGAGTGTACGGCCTGTCACAGGAGGTTTAGACAGACGATTGATCGGAGTCGTCATGCTTGCAAAGAAAAGGTTTAACCTTTATTTTTTTTATTATAATTAGTTTTTTTTATTTTTTTATTCATCATCTCAGCCTAGGGACGTCAACTGCTGAACATAGGATTGCCGATTTTTTTGTGTAGTACGGCTTTCGCAGTACGGCTGCTATAGGACGCAGCTGCCTGTTCTTTGACTGTTCCCTTAGTCGCCTTTTACGACGAGGAGATGGGGTGCCACTTACACAGATCCTTTATTAATTTAATTTCTCTTAGTTTATTTTTAACCCTATCTCTAACAATATCTACAGTTACTACGGTAGCATGAGATCGACGCGTGCTAGTATCGAAGAAGGGATATGAAGATAAAATTAAAAAACTGTAGTTTAGGTACTTATTACTTACTTAAACTATTTTTTTTTCTGACAATTTTTATTTTATTTTTTTTTCCCCAAGGTTTTAGAAAAGAAGTACCAATGCGATATATGTAAGCGCAACTTCCTCCACAAGGAGTCAATAGTGACGCATCTGAAAATACACACAAACGACCGCCAGTTTGTATGCGACAACTGTGGCGCGGGCTGCATCACGAAATCTGCTCTGCAATGGCACAAGTTGCACAAACATTCTGGTGCACAGCACGTCTCCTGTGACGTGCCGGGGTGCAGTTATACCACCTCCTATAGACATCATATTAGAAGACATAAGAAGAATGTACATAAGATTGATATTTGATTATTTTTTATTTGTAATTGTAACTTTATTTTGTACAACCCTGTTTATGTAAAAGTAAAAAAAAGAATGCGAGATACTGAAAACGAAATGGGTTCAATCCGCATCCGTCAACGCATATTTTAATAAGATTTTTTTTTATTAATAAATTAAATTAATTTGAGTAGCCATGATTTTTTTATATTGTAATTTGAATTTATTATTCCCAATTTGATTGTTTTTTTTACTCTGATTATAATGAATTGGTTGTCATGTCAAGTATTTCTTTACCGACTTCAATAATGTAAGTAAGTAATAAATTATATAAAAGAAATACTTAGTTTTTTTTACAAAAAAAACGGCCTTTTTTTCTTCAAAATAACAACTAAAGTAGCGCCGCCGGAGAAATAAATTAATATCTTCTAATTTTAAACTAAGGCAAATATGAATAATATTAAACAGTATTCCACTAGATAATGTAGCCTAGTATTTTTAGGGCATTTTTGTATAGGCTTTAGGTTAAAGACCAAAGAAAGCAACTGATTGTTGCCAAAACTGTCCATTTTTAGAAAAACTTTGTAGCTTTCTTTGGTCTCTAACCGTAAAGCTACACAACAAGAACCTATAAAAATACGCTAAATTATCTAGTGTAATACTGTTTCACATTTTTTATACTTTCCTTAGTTTAGATTTTTTTTTTTTGAGAATGGCGCTAGCATCGCTGCAAACTGGCTCGTCCCGCATAAAAAAATTATTTAGGCAAGTACCTAATATATTTTTACCCTGTTATTCATAAAAAGTTAAAGAGCATTTTAGTTATTTGTCATATGTCAATTTAGAGTAGATGTTACGTATTTAGCATACAACAAACCAGAGAAGTAGACCTCCCAGTAAAGCTACTTAAAATGTACTGTATCTTTTTGAATAAGACGGTTAAAGTCTAAATGGTGGGCGCCCCGCGGCTTGGCCAGCGCATTTTCCCTTTAATCATAAAATCCCCAATTTTCCCGTGGGAATTTCGGGATAAAAAGTAGCCTAAGTACCTATAGTGCGACACACAAACATATAAAAACATAGTAAACATATAAAAACATCGTCGTACTTATGTAAAAATAAGAGTATGTTGAAGAAAATTTGAACAGTTTTTTGTCTCTCCTGAAAAGTTGGTAAAAATGAGTTCCGCGGTGTTAGATCTTAAGGGACGCTATGTATTGAATAAAAAGTGTCACAATTTTTTTGACTATAGTGTTGCCACTTTTTAATTTTAGATTTTTATGTCGCACTATGAAATTTCTCAGGCTCTAGACTATCTGTATACCAAATTTAATTTAAATCGATTCAGTAGTTTGTAGTGAAAGCGAGGGCGAAACTACTGGAGTTCTCTAATTTATAATCAATCGATTATAGCTAAAAGCTTCATGCCCATCCCTTCTTCATACCGGTCGTGTGTACAGTGGCGGACACGATCGGCGTAACACTTACGGTTTTTCTGTATTGCAAAATAGCTCTTGTTCTCTGGTAATACAGTCTAGGGCTGACGAAACCATAGACAAATCTGTTACGGCCTCCTAGTCCGGACTGTACAACTTAAGGAGTGTCTCCCTAATTCTGAGGAATGGAAAAGGAAAGGAAGTTTCCGGGGTGGGAAAAGCTGAGTTCTTAAAATAGATACGCCGTAACACAGAAAAACCGGAAATGTTACGCCGACCGTGTCTGCCACTGTACATACATGATAATGTGGTGATGATTCGCCACAAATGAATAGTAATGAAACGGTGTTAACAAGAGTATGGTTTATGCCGCGAGATCTTTAAACGTTCTTCAAAACACTTAATCTAGGTTATGTTGAACACTGCGCTAACAGGGTATAAACCGCACAATGTATACAGAGTGAGATATAAAAAAGATGATTTAATTATTTTGTGACTCTTTAGTTACAGTACAGAAGTCAGTCTTAAAGCTGCTGGCATATCATATTCATAAAGCTATCATGCCTAATAAGGCATCTGCATTTAGTTGGACGTAGAGTGAAATGCAGGCAAGGCAATAATAACTTATTTATTTATACAGACATTTTTATTTGACCAGGACTTAAATTTATAAAATTACTAGTTGACCCGGCGAACTTCGTACCGTCTAACCAATAACTATTTTGCTTATGTATTATACTTATAAACCTTCCTCTTGAATTACTCTATCTATTTAAAAAAAACCGCATCAATATCCGTTGCATAGTTTTAAAGATTTAAGCATACATAGGGACAGACGCGGGAAGCGACTTTATTTTATATTATGTAAGAAGATTATATAAAAAAAAACGTATTTTGTTTAATATTTTTTGTAGAGAATATTTTACTAGGGGATGGCAACACCAAGATATCTCTAGTTGGTCTGTGGAAAGGAAAGCTGTCAAACAAAGTGTCCAACAAAATAAATTCGTCGAATGGAATATCAAATATCTTGTAAATTAATGTGAAAAAAGCGATAACAATTTGATTTACTATTTAGTTATCAATGGAAATTGGTGTATTAACTTAAGAGGAATCAACCTACATTATTTTAGGGCTGCAAAGTACGTATAAACCTCTTAATTTACTAACCTTACATATTTCATGTTTTTTCGGCCTAGCCGGCTTTTAAACTTTGTTAAATTTCTCGTGCAATACGTGTTTTAACAATACTAATTCTATAAAATTGATTGTATACGCAATATTCAATGATTTTGGTCAATTTTTGTAACTAATGAAAAACGTAATCTAAATTAAACCTTATTCCTTTGGAATAGGGTAGTGAATCGTAAAATTATACATCTTTTGTGCAAAAAAACATAACTTTTTGGTAATTTTCTTCTTGGCTTTTGGTCAGAATCCAATAAAATATAAATTTGTTAAAGTACCTAATACTTGGGTCTTGCTGTGTTGGTATGGCTGTGGTATGTAATATAAATATATTTTGAAATGATGAACAAACTAAAAAAAACTGTTTTGTATTTGTATTTCAGAAATGTTAACTTGGATATAATAAAGTGTAGTCATGGTAAAGACAAAGTCTTGCTGCGTGAGTGGCTGCAAACAAACAACTGATGCGGAGGAAACCGAATTTCACAAGTAATAATTATAATACTACTAGAGGCTGCCCCGCGGTTTCACTCGCGCAGATTTCTCATAAACACAAAAATCCAGTTTTTTCCCGTTCCCATGGGAATTTTGGGAAATTCTTTCTTAGTGCTCACCTAGACTCCCTAAGGAACCTTCATGCAAAATTTCAGCCCGCTACACCCAGTAATTTCGGCTCTGCATTGTCTGTCAGTCATTCAGTAACGGAAGAGTTTTATATATATTGATTCTGATACATAATGCTCACAGCGCAATATTTTATTATTACTAGTTGGCCCAGCAAACTTTTTACAGTGCTTCTAAAGAGCCTTACAATAGAAATTTATTAGTCAATATTTAAGCTATAGCTTTATGTTCTACACTAATGTATAAGCTATAATACTGTAAAATTTCATTAAATTCCGATTTTTCGTGAAAGTAATAAAAAAAAACATTCAATACCCTAACAAACATTTGCATTTACAATTTAGTATAACCTACATAAAGAAACATTCTAAGGTCTGTTATTTATTTTTTACAAACAGGGTAAAACCCCCTTTAAATAAACGGATACATACATCAACTGAGCACTTCCTCTATTTCGAAGTCGGTTAAAATATGTAGGTACTAGAACCTTATAGAATTTAAAAAATACTTATCTGAAAAGCTCATCAAAATTGGTCCAGTTAAACGCGAGATAATTGCTGACAAACATACATGCAGGTCAAAATGATAACCACCTTATTTTTGAAGTTGGTTAAAAATACATTTTATTACACTATACATTGAATTGGGCGACCATGATGATGATGCAATGACCCTTATTTCCATTTATAGGTTTCCAATAAACAAATTATTGAAGAAAAAATGGCTGGCAGCGTTCAAGACAGCGCATACAGTCAACCTGAGCTCCGTCGTTTGTTCGGAGCATTTTACTGATCAGGACTACAAAATGGTGCGCGGGAGGCGGCTACTCAAGGTTACTGCTGTTCCCAGCGTGTTTGATGAGGTATGTGATGATTAAACTATAGTTGAACATTGTTGTGTCGCCGTGTTAAAGGAGCATAGAATAGGTACCACCACCCCATCACCTCGTGTACTTTAAGTCGTATATCAACGGGTGTTTCTGATAAGGCGGTAATAAATCAAAGGAGGGCTTCTCCTCACAATAACTAACAACTTTCCCAAAGCAACATAGGTCGAAATCTCAAAAAAAAAAATCTGTTCCATACATTGATTTGATCACCTGGCGGGGTCAATATACGGGACAGCTGATTTTTGTTTTGAGATTTCGACCCATGTTGCTTTGGGAAAGTTGTTAGGTATGGTGAGCTGAATCCTTCCTTTGATTTATTACCGCTTTGTCAGAAACACCCTTTACTGCTCCGTAGCTCAGTTGGCAGTAATGTGGACTGAGATGCGTGTGCACCTGGGTTCGATTCCCGGTGGGTCGAACATTGTTATGATGAATATCGAAATTTGTTTCCGGTCTGGGTGTAATGTTCGTCTCTGTATGTGTCGGGCGCCCTAGAACACGTTCTTCCTAGTTAGGGGCTCTGAGTGTGATGCGATAAATAAAGTAACAAGAATTTCATGATTTTTGATCCATCCCTCAAAATTAAAACAGCAGCAGCCGACAAAACAATTTGAACCTTAAATGTTTCTGGGTTTTTTGTTTATAGTTCAACCAGTAGACTCGGCGAACTTCGTACCGCCTTACATAATACTATGTTGTGCATGTATAATGCATAATTCCGGTCTGGGTGTAATGTTCGTCTCTGTATATGTTTCGGGCACCCTAGATACAGGTTAGGCCTAGTTAGGGGCTCTAAGGCTGACATTCACAGTCGAGTTGCAGCACTGAGTATCACTCCGAACTGTCAAAATCGCCCGTAAACTCGCTCTCCGCTCGAAATTCATATTCACAGTTGAGTATCGTAGTGATCTCAGTGCCCTGTCACTTGGCGAAGCATGAGACGGCCCGAGTCACCAAATTTAGCACTTGGCTAGCACTCGCGACGGCTAGGACAAGACATTTCTATCAATACCACACACAGTCACGAAAGTAATCAATCAATTGTTTGAAAAATATCACTGCTTGTTTTGGTTTCTGATATGAGTTGATTGGTTTTTCGTTCTTTTTGCTAAATCTACTTAACTAATACCTAACTGACTGCGGAAATTTTCTTACCAGGACCCTCTTTATAGTTTAGACCACTATAGAATGGATAACCATTTGTGTATGGAAAAGATACCCAATGATGCTTGCAGGTCGGAAAACACAAGACTGGCCACAACCAAGAATGTTGTTGTTAGATTCTTGTTTGGGAATTTATAAACAATATAAGTACCTATTACGAAGGATTTGTGGAGCTGGATACAGCAGCAGCACCAGGGGTTAATGAGCGGTTTGAAAAATCATAAAAAACTTTATTTGGTCTCGCCTTCAGGAATTATATTTTAGACCTATTTTAGGTATACCTAAGTATACTTAATTGAAAAGAAATTAAAGAATCTAATTTAAACACCTGTTTTTTAATGTAATTTTTATTTACTTACATAAGTGGGTAAGTATTCTGGTTAGAGGTACGTAAGTTGATAGGGTATAGGTCTGCGTCAAATCAATCATTTTTCAAAATATATGTAGCGAATAAGTTGTGGCTCACTCTGAATCTGGATTGACTTTTGTTATCTCTTTTATACATTGCCTAAGCTGTAAGTACCACACTGATGCTTGTTACCTCTTGGCTTCAAGAAAATCTAGGTAGGTAAGTAATTTCTAATAAACTAAATTCCTTTTCCTAAAACTATCGCACCTTCCCGCAGTAAACTAAATTCCATAAACTCCTCAGCTGTAGTAACCTGGGTTCAGCTCTCATGTCTCATTATGTCCTTGTGACTCAATAGAAAAATCTGATCATATTAAATACTAGGCGTGATTTACTACACTGCATGATAGGATTATACTTTATTTTTCTTTCAAATAGTTATTCTGTATTATTATAATATAATAAGTATTTTATTAGTGTTACATATTAACATTATTTCCATTTTATTTTGTATAATTACTACACATCCCACTAACCAAAATAAAAAAATTTATACTGTAAATTTTTAACAGCGGCCCGCTAACTAAAATTTATTATTTGCAACAATACAGGCTATGCTTGTGTGTAAGCTATTGTTTAGGTTAGTTAGAATTCTTAATTAAAAATAAAACTTTTTAATTTTTTTATAAATATAACTAGAGGCTGCCCCGCGGTTTTTCCCGCGCAGATTTCTCATAAACATAAAAATGACGTTTTTTCCCGTTCCTGTGGGAATTTCGAAAAATCCTTTCTTAGTGCTCGCCTACACTCCCTAAGGAACCTACATGCAAAATTTCAGCCCGCTACGCCCAGTAGTTTAGGCTCTGCGTTGTCTGTCAGTCAGTCAGTCAGTCAGTAACGGAAGAGTTTTATATATATTGATTATTTTACCACAAAATGAGTCCAAAAACCTAAATTTTAACATTTTATTTAACACTTTTATGAAGTTGACCTGTATGAAACATTTTCTTCCTTTACTTTATCATATATAAGCCCACTGCTGGGCGAATGCCTTTCCAAGTATTTTCCAGTTCGCTCCAGCGGCTGCCAGTCTCATCTATGTTTCCTCAGCAACGGTCATTATATCGTAGGTCCATTTGGCTGGTGGTCTGCCTGCACTTCTTTTCCCATCTCTTGTTCTCCATTTGAGGATGGCTTGGTCAGTGGGTCGTTTTGGCTTTGCTCCTTATGAATTGGAAAAAAATTAACCATCTTCCAAGGGTCGTAGCGAAGCGACATGAAAAGTGGCAGCAGTGTGTATTTCTGATGACAATACAATAATATTGTACTGTAGAACTGATCTGATGATGGAGCCGGAGGGTTTAAACTGGAACTTTATGAAACATCGGTACCTATCGAAGCTGTGTGTGAAGCTGTCTTGTAATGAACTTTGACCACGATTAGGGCTTCAAGGTCTGATGAAGAAGCCGAAAGATAAGCACTGGCATTCCATTACATTATGTAAAGCGTGTTGTTTTCTTGATTTAATAGGTCCCAATACTTTGAAATCAAAACAAACGTTTCTAACCTATAAGGTAGCGATAGGTACTTCAATGTGCCATCCCTTTTCGATGTACAAAATAATACAACATACTCTCTCTGTCTTTCAACTTTTTTAAAAATAGGGTATCCAGGAGCATAGACAATCGATAAAATTTTGTGGTGTTTTACCATTGTGAGATGAAAACTATTGCATCTGTGCCGAATGTTTGAACTTTGCGAAGTCAAGCCCAAGTGGCAGCGAAACTCGTCTCTGAATACGAATGATTGCGAGTCTACTCCGAGTCGCTAATATGATACTTGAGCCAGTCAGGTCGAAGTTGAACTTTGCGCGCTGACTGTGAATGTCAGCCTTAGTGTGTT
Organism: Euspilapteryx auroguttella; assembly: GCA_951802225.1. NCBI lineage: Eukaryota > Metazoa > Arthropoda > Insecta > Lepidoptera > Gracillariidae > Euspilapteryx > Euspilapteryx auroguttella. The sequence goes on from OX637669.1 coordinate 2,923,249, forward strand.
GTGTTTAATATGCATATTAATATTGTAAACTTTCTTCTTAAATCACTTTATCTATTAAAAAAAAACGCTTCAAAATCCGTTGCGTACTTTTAAAGATCTAAGCATAACTTCAGACAGACAGTGGAAAGATACAATGTTTCATAACAATGTAGTGATTTATTTGATAAAATAATTCCAGAGCCATAGTAAAGACGACGACGATGACAGTCTACCGCTCAAAGCCGCCGCAGTACCCTTCATAGACGTTCGGACGTCTGACGTGAGTTATTCCACCAGTTCTAGTTTTCTAGCTCGTATTGGGTTGCCTGGAATAAATCGCTTGTTAGCAATAAGTCCGCCAATTGTCCTCTTTATCTCATAGTCGAAATATTTTAAAATCAACAGGCCCAGTCGTTTTAGAAATATAAATAGAAAAAGTTTATTGCCAACCAATAACACATCATTACAAAATACACAAAAATTTAAACAAAAAAACTTAACGGTAACAATATGCCACTATAGCAAAGGGAGTTTTAGCGAGACAAACGAAGCACGATTGGATTTTTATACAAGACTAGAGGCTGCCCCGCGGTTTTTCCCGCGCAGATTTCTCATAAACACAAAAATCCCGTTTTTTCCCGTTCCCGTGGGAATTTCGGGAAATCCCTTCTTAGTGCTCACCTAGACTCCCCAAGGAACCCACATGCCAATTTTTAGTTTTCTACACCCAGTAGTTTCGGCTCTGCGTTGTCTGTCAGTCAGTCAGTAAGTAACTGAAGAGTTTTATATACAGGGTGTTTCTGACAAGGCGGTAATAAATCAAATGGGGGATTCAGTTCACCATACCTAACAACTTTCCCAAAGCAACATGGGTCGAAATCTCAAAAGAAAAATCAGCTGTCCCATACATTGACCCCGTCAGCTGATCGAACCAATGTATGGAACAGCTGATTTTTCTTTTGAGATTTCGACCCATGTTGCTTTGGGAAAGTTGTTAGGTATGGTGAGCTGAATCCCCCATTTGATTTATTACCGCCTTGTCAGAAACACCCAGTATATTGATAGAGCCGAAAATCAGCGCTGATGGTACTAAACTTCAGCACATGCTGAGCTAGTACCAATTTGCAGCTGCAGCGGCTCACCACGTCATTGTACCTCTGTTTGACGACTATATTTATTATTTAAAATCCCATATCTTGGAATTCTCTATGTTTTACTCTTTTATGTTTTTTTGTTATTAATGTGTGTCGTTGTTGTTGCAAATAAATATGCTTTATTTCTTTCTTTCCTTGCTTCGCTCGCGTGTTTATAAAGTTTTCCTAAATATCGTTTCACAGTTAAGTACCAAAGAAGCGTTCATAATGGACGGTACGCCGATGGATTTTGAAGAGACAATACCGGAAGCGAAAATAACAAAGAAATTGATAGAAAATGGCCCAGTAGATAGAGCGAGCTTGGAAGGCGATGAGCAGTATTTTGATGAAAACGAGAAAAAATGGTAAGAAACTTAGTAATAGCACAGAATACCTAATAGTACCCGGGAGAAAAGACTCACTCAACGGAGTCGTTTAAATAAAATTAAATGTACTGCGTACACATAAAGCACAGATATTATCTCTCTCTCACTCTTTTCTCATAAGCCGCAATGCATATTCATGCGATAATGACCCGTGCTACTTTGCGAGAGCGGCTGTTTTAGGAACACTAACGGCATCGAGCAATTATTAGGGATGCGAGAACTTGGCGCGACAATGATGAGACTGATGCGGCTGATGGTCCCGCCGCACGTACTTGCAGGTTTATACCTAAAGTGCGGAGAGAGCCAGGCCTCCCTCTCGCGGCAATTTAAATTGTTACCTCTTGACTTCTTCGCCAGTCGCCACGTATCGCCTAGTGTACAACATCATCAAACATTTCAGTCGAAAGACATGCTGAACATAGGGCTTTCCCATAAATCGCCACAACGATCGTTTTTTCACCAGCCCTGGTAGCATGACTGACCATTTGTCGAACCTTTCTGTCACTTTTGATCGCTTTTGACATCTAAATGCGGGTAAATGTGTGGAGATAATTGTCAAAAGTGACAGAAAGATTCGACAAATAGTCGGTCATTCTACACGAGGGCCTCATTTTCTTATTTTTAGAAGCACAAAAACTCATTATATTATTATTATTTCAACTGTAAAATATCACGTTTTTTGTCTCAATCTCACGCCTTTTTTTCCCCGAAGGGTTAGGCAGAGGCCCCAGTTCAAGAGCCGGACCCACGTTTAGCCGAGTTTATGTTTTATTACCAACGTGACAAGGGGCCTGCTTGTCGCCGCGGTTATAACGACCACTGCTTTTGGTATTATCTAAACAAAAAATCTATAGAGAAGTTACTATGGATCGCTCTTGTATGACTTTAACATTGTTTTGCACTAGCTACTAAAGTAGCTGTCAAAATAAGTGAATACGGCCCCAGCCTGCGTAGCATGACGGACCATTTGTCGAATCGTTCTGTCACTTTTGATCGCTTTTGACATTTAAATGCGGGAAAACGTATGGAGATGATCAACAAAAGTAACAGATAGATACGACAAATTCGTCAAATTGTCCGTCATGCTACCACCGCAGGGCAGGTCGCCTGATCTGACTACCTTTTAGGGGTCTCCCTAATGTTCATTAGCCTCTAAGTCACAATTTCTGTTTTTTTTTTAGTTACACAAAGGATACAGTAACGGAACAAAACAGGGAAAACGAACACAAAGAAACAACAGAAAAAGAAACGGACGTCCAAACTGACAAAACTAATTCCATTAGTGAAGACTCAAATAAACAGGATGCAAATACAGTTGGGGATTCAAATCAATTTAGGGATTCAAATGGGATTGGAGATACAAATAAAGAAATGGAAGAATCTGTCGAGTGCGTTCCGGATTTCATCGAGATTGCTGTAAAAAATTCAAGAGGTAAGTTATCCACAACTTTTCCTTTAATTTTTTTTTCTATTTTTCCATGTCTAGAATGAGATCTTCTAGGTGTAGATCTTCTAGGTAGATCATGGTAATTGGTATAATAATAACGCATCACACTCAGAGCCCCTAACTAGGAATAACCTGTTACTAGGGTGCCCTAAACATATACAGAGACGAACATTGCACCCAGACCAGAAACAAACATCGATATTCATCATAACAATGTTCGCCCGTTCGGAAAAAAATTCGCGTTTTTTATTTCTTCTTGCTAAAGTATAATCGTTTTTATTAAATGTTAAATAACTTCGCGTGTCTAAAAAATCATTCCCCACATAATGATACAACGTTTTTGGAAGACGGAGTTACTGATTTGGTGTATATTTCAAAATCTTGTTTTTTTGGCCGTTGAATCTCTATCACAATGTGTGAAACGGTTTTTTTAGTGCATGTAAGGGTTGGGGAAGGTTTTTAATAGAAACCAAATACTCTTACTGTATATAAAATCAATACATAGTATAAAACAAAGTCCCTTCCCGCGTCTGTCCCTATGTATGCTTATATCTTTAAAAACCTGCATCGGATTTTGATGCGTTTTATTTTCAAGATAGAGTGATTCAAGAGGAAGGTTTATATGAATAATACATGCAGAACATTGTCACAGCACAGTATAATAAATAGAACTACATACGGTATGGGCACTCCCTGCCTCCCTCAGTCACCTGTCTGTTACCGCTCAGTACAAATAAAGCAGCGTCGCACGTCTCATCTCACTCACACAAGCATGATGCGCGTGCACGTACACGAGTTTCGGCTGTGCGCGAAGCAACGCGCTTTTATCTATGAAGTGTCCGAGGTGTAGGTATAGGTAAGGCGGTATGAAGTTCGCCGGGTCGCCTAGTGACGTATAGCATGTGGACTTTGCAGGTGAATGCGGCTCCCCAGACGACTGCCTGATGGTCCTGGAGAACGTGCAGGTGGACGTGGACCCCGCGCTGCTGCTGCAGCTGGGCCCGCCGGGGCCCGACCCCGAGCCCGCCACCGTCGACCTGGGGGATTCCGACCCCGAGGAGGACCGGTGAGGGACTTGACTTACTTTTTACTACCGAGAATATATGCCTGGAGGGTATACGAAGGGGGTGTGTGGAACTAACCCCTAAAACTTATAGAATAGAGTAGAATCATTTGACAGAGGAGGGCTCGTTTGGGGGCCTCTCCAGGCGACTATTGTCGTAAGGCAAGCCAAACATCTGTTTGCCTGAGCCAATCGGTGGGCACCCTGAACTACCTCGCCTCTCGCAGTATAGGATACTTTACGAAATAAGGTATCAATATTAATTAGATTAGTCTAATTGACTTTCAATAAGTGATATCTTGTATCCTATATTGAATGAAGAATTATTTGATATTTGATTTGATTTGACTTCTCGGTAGTTATCATTGCGGCCTTTAAGACTTCCACTGCAGAACACAGGCCTTGCCCAGAGATCACCACAAGGAGAAGCCTTGTGGGTTTGATATAATCGCCAAGCAGGTTCGTGGTTCAGCCCCATACATCGCCACAACACAACGTCCGGTCTTGAGCGACCCTAATCCACTCCCTCAGCCGTCACCAGGTCGTCTGACCACCTTGTGGGGGGTCTGCCTGCTCTGCGTTTTCCGGTGCGCGGTTGCCGTTCGAGTGTGTTCGTTATGTTATTTGTTTGTTATTCTTTCCCTCCCGCAGGCCGGCGGGCGAGCCAGTGAGCCTGCTCACGTCGTCCGACGAGAGTGATGTTATCTTGGAGGAGCCGCACATTGACACTGTCGAGGTATATCCACTTACTAGTCGACCCGGCGAACTTTGTACCGCCTAACCTATTAGTATATTATGCATGTATTATACTTATAAACCTTCCTCTTGAATCACTCTATCCATTAAAAAAGATCGCATCAAAATCCGTTGCGTAGTTTTAAAGTTTTAAGCATACATAGGGACAGACGCGGGAAGCGACTTTATTTTATCAATATATATAAAACTCTTCCGTTACTGACTGACTGACAGACAACGCAGAGCCGAAACTACTGGGCGTAGCGGGCTGAAATTTTGTAGGTTCCTTAGGGAGTGTAGATGAGCACTAAGAAGGGATTTCCCGAAATTCCCATGGGAACGGGAAAAAATTTGATTTTTGTGTTTATGAGAAATCTGCGCGAGTGAAACCGCGGGGCAGCCTCTAGTATAGTATAAAATAAAATAAAATAAAATAAAGTCGCTTTATAAGTATTGATTTAACAAAGCAAAAAATATCGTATCCCCACGTATTAATTCCTAGAATTCCCACGGGAATTATATTATGATTTAACCCGTCGACCCGGCGAACTTCGTACCGTCTAACCTATTAATATTTTGTGTATTTATTATACTTATAAATCTTACTCTTGAATAACTCTATCTATTTAAAAAAAACCGCATCAAAATCCGTTGCATAGTTTTAAAGATCTAAGCATACATAGGGACAGACGCGGGAAGCTACTTTGTTTTATACTTTGTATTGATTGATTAAAGTCCCCGACAACATAGCGCAAGGAATTGCGAAACTTAAGCGAACTCGAAGAACTGATAGTCGCTGGGGCCGAAAGGTTCTCGAGTGGCGACCGCGAACCGGAAGACGCAGAGTAGGCAGGCCCCAACAAGGTCAATCAACCTGGTGTAGGCTGCGCGAGTACGTCAGTACACTGGATGAGGGTCGCTAAAGTCCGGTCGCTGTGGCGTTTTGTGGGGGAGGCTTATGTCCAGCAGTGTATGTCTCAGTTGAAATGATGATGATTTTAAATGGTATACTTTTCTGTGATGTGACCAGGTGTCGGATGAGACGGACGAGGACGACCGACCTCTGACGCGCCTGCTGCCGCGCGCCGCCCCCGCCGCCGCCCCCGCCGCCGAGCACAAGAAGAAAAAAAGCAAGATCAGTCGCATACTGTGGGGCAAGCTCGGCGAGCTGTACTGCTACAGGTGATGTCTTACATTTACACAATATCTTAATAAATTATAGTGTGCTACACTGATGTATCAACTATCATTATGTTAAGTTTTATCAACACGCCACGGCACGGAAGGTTGTGGGTTCGATCCCCGCAGAAAACACCACATATTGATTTCTCACAAAAATCACGTTGTGGTTGTTTTCGGTTGGATAGGACATTGCAGGCTTGAATCACCTGATTGTCCGAAAAGTAAGATGATTCCGTGCTTCGGAAGGCACGTTAAGCCGTTGGTCCCGGCCGCAGTAGTGGTCGTTATAACCGCGGCGACAAGCTGGCCCCTTGTCACGTTGGTAATAAAGCATAAACTCGGCTTAACGTGGGTCCGGCTCTCAAGCCGGTGCCTCTGCCTAACCCTCCGGGGAATAAAAGGCGTGATATTATGTATGTAAGTTTTATCAAATTCCGATCAGTAGTTTTGAGGTAAAAGAAACCTCCAAACATCCTCACAAACATGATTTTGGCTTCGGAGGTCATGGTCGATTTCCGTCCTACGCGAACATTGCTTTGCTATTAAGATGTTATATTTTTTCAAATTTAATTTCAGATGTCCCTTCACCACCTCAAGTTCGATAAAGCTGAAGCAACACAATGCGGAACACGACAATAAAAACACAGAATTATTTACATGCAACAACTGCATATTTACAACTGCAAGCAAAACCCAGTTTCAGAAGCACAAAAGAACGCACAAGACTGACAAGCGTTACAGCTGCAATATGTGTAGTTACAGAGCCCGCCACCATATGAGTTTAGCGTACCATATGAAAAGTCACTCGGAGAAATACAAGTGTAATCAGTGCGATTATAGAAGTGCTCAGGCTAAGGAATTACAAGCCCATTTGAAGACGCACAGGCAAGTTAGGGTTAAAAACGGTAAAAAGAGGTTTACTAGGTTAAAAAAAGATGAAGATTCGAGTGATACTTCTGATGAGGAGTACAGGCCGGAAGAAGAGAAGAGAAGTAGAAAAAGAAGATCATAAGTCTTTTTAGTTCTATTGTTTTGCCGATGTAAAGTCATGAAGTTTTGTTCTAAGTTTTCGCTGGACGAAATAGGACGATGGATGTCAACTATAATCCTCGGTTTGCTAGCGAATATACAACTGTACCACAAACTTACTCTAAATTGAGATTTAATATTTTGTGTCTTATTTTGTACATTTGATGTTTTTTTTTGTGGAATTACGATAAAAACTTGTAAATATTAAACTTATATTAAGTGTGAAATATAATTTAAGATACTGTATATAAATATAAGCAAATATGATTGAAAGTATATTTTTTTCTTGTTAATCACAGCTCCATTCGTATTAGGGTTCATTCCCGGGATTTCTCGGGTCGAGAATTCCCGGGAAATCCTTGGTTTCTGTTCCCGGGAAATTATGCTCGAGAAAAGTCGAGAACTCGAGAAATCATATTTGAGTCTATGTAGTGCAAAAAAGTTCGTGAATTACGTAAAAGAGGGAAATGTACTTTTTACTTTTATAAGCATAATGATGGTACGCGGTGGAGTCAAGTCTCGTAACCAAAATCGATCGACTCGTAATCGTATTACAAGCGACCGTCTTAACCATTGCTGGGGGCCAAGTTTTTTTTAACTAAAAACGAGTGACTCGTAATTGTCTTGTTAGCGATTTCGTTAACCATTGCCGCTTTAACAAAGGTAATTTCTGTTGCACGCTCAAAGAAAACAACAATGGTTAACTAAGTCGCTAACAAGACACTTACGAGTCACTCGTTTTTAGTTAAGAAACTTGGTCCCCAGGTTTCTTTAGGAGTATAACAGAAATCGACTTTACAAAGTGGCAATGGGTTAACGAAATCGATAACAAGGCAACTACAATTCGATAGAGTTCAACGACGAAGCTTGACGGTGTACTGCTTGTGTATATTTTGTGTTTTATTTTATCAAATTAAATTTATAATCTTACTAGTCGACCCGGCGAACTTCGTAACGCCTAAACTATTATTATTTTGTGCATGTATGACACTTATAAACCTTCCTCTTGTATCACTATATCTATTAAAAAAAACTGCATCAACATCCGTTGGATAATTTTAAAGATTTAAGCATACATAGGGACAGACGCGGGAAGCGACTTTATTTTATACTATGTACTGATGATGAATTTCACAGAGTTCACTACCTACATCTGAGTATCAAGTCGCTTACTTAATTAACAATGAAAATTTTATGTAAGTGACAGCATTCGAAAATCATTGCGGCTTTTTAAAGACGACAACAGTACATGCCTCCCGAAAAGCAGCAATAGTTTTCGAATGCTAGTCATTGTCATCAAATTTTCATTGTTTATTTAGCTAAGCGACTCAGGCCCTTCTTTTCTATAAAATTTTCTTTAAATTTCTTAAACACTTATTTTGAAGTATAGTTTTAGTTTAACGTTGACTATTTCCTAATCAACAAGCCGAAATTTGTGCATTTTTTATAAGCTAACGGTATAGTAGGTAGATATTGAGAGAAGTTATTTTTTTTCAAGTTTTATAACTTATATTTGGCAGAAAAACCACTCAATTTATCGTTTTAAAACAAGTTCTTTTTATTATGATTCACATTGTTAATTTTGTGTCAACTTTTTTCATTATTTGAATCGAAAAGATATGCAAAAACATAGGTAAATGTAAATTTCTCGACAACCCGAGAAGACCCGAGAAATTGGCCTCGAGAATTCTCGAGACCCGAGAAACTGGAAAGCTCGAGAAATCATAAACCCTAATTCGTATGTTATAAGTACCTTTATTATTTCCCACCAAGAATTAACAAACATAAAAACAAATTTCAATTTATCTTAACATTTAATTTAAATGTATATTGAATCAATTAGGTAGGCACATAACTAATGAAAAAGCCAAATGTACGTAGTAAGAAAAAATAGATTACATACAAGTTTACCGGTCAAATACAAGGTAAATTTTATTCTAACTGGTACAGCAGTTTGACCTATGAACTTTGCTAGTAAACCTACCAATATTACTTAGTAATTTTTGAAACGAAGTTCCTTATCTCGGGTTGCGGTGGGGACCTAGCAATAAAAAGTGCAACTGAACTGAGAAAACAACAAAAGCGTTACAGCGAAGGAGAGAGTGAAAGAGACCGATAACTATCTCTCTCTCGCTCGCTCACTCGCAGTTCTCGCTTCCCTCCCTACGGGCAGTGGCTTGGTCGACTGTCAGTCGGCCTTCGTTCCTATCGCGTGTCGTGGTATAAACCAGCTCACATCTGTCGAGGCGCGGCGAATATAAAAAGATATAATGAAAATTTAAACTTGTTTCTAATGGTAGTTTTAAATAATTTATTTTAACCTGTTTTAAGCAGTTTTTATCCTCTCCGATTCTTCGCCACGCTTTGACAGATGTGTGCTGGAACTATATAATTTTCCTGTGTTTGTCATCGTAATAAAATAATAATTATTTCAAAATACAACTACACCTAAGAGGGCGTGATTGCAAAGAAAACTGATCTAAATCTATCTAAAGAATTCATACATTGCATTTAATACTAGTGTACAGTGGCGGTCTAGGAGGGCGTAACAGATTTGTCTATGGCCTCGTGCGCCCTAGACTGTATTACCAAAGAACAAGAGCTATTTTCGAATACAGGAAAACCGGTGTTACGCCGACCTAGACCGCCACTGTACGCCCCGCGGCTTCGCCAGCGCAAATTCCTTCATACCGCAAAATCCCAACTCTCCGCTCCCGTGGGAATTGCGGAATTTAAAGTATCCTATGTACGTCTTGTTTTTCTAAGTTCCCTACTTATTTTCAACCATATGAAAGCGGTTTAGAAGTTTAGCCGTGATTGCGTATCACACAGAGTTACTTTCGCATTTATATTATCTTATAAAGAATGGATTACATAACTCAAAATTGCAAATGTTTTTAATGATAAATATTAATAAAATTTAAAATTAGATCCCAGATTTATATCATGAACGATACACTTTTACGAACAAACACTATTTTCCTTTCATTTCATGTAGCTAGTTATTCTCAAAGGTTTTTCAATCAGTCCTAAAATATTTTAGCCCACGTACTCGGGTCGGTTGTACAGTGGCGGATTAAGATGGCGTAACAGTTTTGTCTATGGTCTCGTGCGCCCTAGACTATAATACCAAAGAACAAGAGGTATTTTTCAATACAAAAAAAAAACGGAAGTGTTACGCCGTCCTAGTCCGCCATTGTACAGTCACGTATTTTAGTCCATACAGAGTTATGAAAAATAATCGCATCCAGTGATCACATTTCCTACGCTCACAGCGTTTGCATGTAATGTATGGAAATGTCGCGCTGGCTCAAATAGGTAAACATCTGTACCCATTTGAGCCAAGAGGAAATGTTTTTTACACAAGTGTGTGGTATTTTCGTGCAAGCTATTTCAGACCTAGCACTATGTATGGACTTTTGCACGTGACTGTACATTCTAAACAGTTCAAGAACATTCAATAAGATTCTAGAATACCCTAGAACATTCTAGAATCCCTCTCTAAAGGCCCGCGACTCCAGCCTAGCCTGTAGCAGTTCCAACTGCCGCCGCGCCTCGCACTGAGGGAAGTTGTTCAGCTCGTAGTACTGAGGAGCTATCTTCAGAAGCCACTCCGCTGAAATAGAAAAAGTTTCCATTATTAATTTATCTAAAGAGGTCTACTGCTGGACATAGACCTTTCCCACAGATCTTATTTACACCTAAATATACCTAAAGGTCAATTTAAAGATATGTCAATGTCAACCTTAAATTTAAGCTTCAAGCGATAAGGCCGCCCATTGCCTTCTTTCTTTCTGAGACAACGCAGAGTCGAAACTACTGGGCGTAGCGGCCTGAAATTTTGCATGTGGGTTCCTTAGGGAGTGTAGGGGAGCACTAAGGAATAATTTCACAAAACTCCCATGGGAACGGGAGAAAACGAGAATTTTGTGTTTAAGAGAAATATGGGCGAGTGAAACCGCGGGGCAGTAGTAGTGGCGGACACGGTCAGCGTAACACTTTCGGTTTTTCTGTATTGCAAAATAGCTCTTGTTCCTTGGTAATACAGTCTAGGGCTGACGACACCATAGACAATTCTGTTACGGCCTCCTAGTCCGCCAGTGTCCCTGCACCCACGTTTGATGTCCGTGACGGTCCGGATGTAGTTCTTGGTGGTGAGCACGAACTCGTTGTAGATGACCCAGTCGGGCTTGTGGTCGAGGCAGGTGCTGGGGTGCAGCTGCACCACCTGGTTGTCCTTCACCGTCAGGTAGTGCCCCGTGCGCTCCAGGTGCGCCACCTGGGATATAATCAATCTATATATATAAAACTCTTCCGTTACTGACTGACTGACAGACAACACAGAGCCGAAACTACTGGGAGTAGAAAGCTGAAAATTGGCACGTGGGTTCCTTGGGGAGTGTAGGTGAGCACTAAGAAGGGATTTCCCGAAATTCCCACGGGAACAGAAAAAAAACGGGATTTTTGTGTTTATGAGCAATCTGCGCGGGAAAAACCGCGGGGCAGCCTCTAGTCAATATATATTAAACTCTTCCGTTACTGACTGACTGACAGACAACGCAGAGCCGAAACTACTGGGCGTAGCGGGCTGAAATTTTGCATGTAGGTTCCTTGGGGAGTGTAGGTGAGCACTAAGAAAGGATTTTCCAAAATTTCCATGGGAACGGGAAAAAACGGGATTTTTGTGTTTATGAGAAATCTGCGCGGGTGATACCGCGGGGCAGCCTCTAGTTAGACAGATAATTAGGGTAAACTACTACACAATCGTTGACACTAGGAACCATCGATTATTATAACAAATTTCTCTTGACTAAAATAACACATGTCAAATAAACGTTTATACTTTTTTGTAATGATATTTTTAATTTTACCGTACGAATTTCGTATACGAAAAAGTCCTTTTTCAGGCTCTAGATTATCCATATACAAAATTTCATTCAAATCGGTTAAGTAGTTTTCTCAGGAAAGCGAAACACGACAGAGTTACTTTCGCATTTATATTATTACTAGTCGACCCGGCGAACTTCGTACCGCCTAAACTATTACTTTCTTGTGCATGTATTATACTTATAAACCTTCCTCTTGAATCACTCTATCTATTAAAAATAACCGCATCAAAATCCGTTGCGTAGTTTAAAAGTTTTAAGCATACATAGAGGCGAGAAGAGGCGGAAAGCGACTTTATTTTATACTATGTATTGATTATGTATATGTATAAGATAAGAGATAAGAGAATTCTTTATTGCAATCAAAATAAAAACAAAGTACATAAAAAACAAGTTACAAAAATCAATGCAAATGGCTGCATTATCACTAAAAGCGATTTCTTCCAGGCAACCAATATGTATAATAGAGTAACAAACCTGCATAAAGAATCCATTGACGAGCGCTTTCCTTATATTAATGTAGTAATCTTTACTAGTGAACTCGGTACTAGTGCGCTTCAAGCTGAACCTGTCCATGATCCGCGACAGCTGCTGGCGCACGTTGTCGCCCGACTTCAGCGATCTGTAGTTGATGAAGTTGTCGTAGCACCAGTGGGGGTCCTCCATGTCTGTTGGTTGGTAATATAAAAATAACAATTAATAAATCAGTTGTGCTATGCCAGCGCGGATTATAGATGACAGCATCCGGTCCGGCTCGAAGGACCAATTATTAACAAGTCCTGAATTTTAAGTGTATCCATCAATTTATGTTCTTTTGTCTTACGACGACTTGAGCTCCCGATTAAGCTAAATAATTTTAGTTTTGAATGTTTGTTTTAGTCCGGGGAAGGTTTAAACGGTAAATAATTATAGAAAATATCACCATTTCATGCGGCTATTCATAACATGTTACATATTCTATGTTACTGGTAACACTTTTGCATTGTAGCGGACAAACAAACAAACAAAGTTAGTGTAAGGAAATATTTTATTATTTGTTGTATCCGCAGTTTTGCCTATGATTAAATTCAAAGTAACAAAACAAACAATAAAGGTTTTCTCTTCATAACATCAGTTAGTATCAATATATATAAAACTCTTCCGTTACTGACTGACTGACTGACTGACAGACAACGCAGAGCCGAAACTACTGGGCGTAGCGGGCTGAAATTTTGCACGTGGGTTCCTTAGGGAGTGTAGGTGAGCACTAAGAAGGGATTTCCTGAAATTCCCAATGGAAGTGGGAAAAAACAAGATTTTTGTGTTTATGAGACATCTGCGCGGGAAGGCCGCGGGGCAGCCTCTAGTATACTATGAGGTAATAGTAAAGTAGTAACTCTGTTTGAAGGCGTGGTAGACGTTGAGCAGCGTGAGGTGGTCGCCGTCGATGTGCGCGAACCGCATCTTGGCCTCGTCCGCCGCCTTGCGCGCCTCGTTCGGCCGCACGAAGCACTGCGGAACTGACCAAAACATTAAAATTTAAAAAAACTTATTAAATATATTTACTTTATTGTTTAATTAAATACGCGTCAAACTAATTACAAAAGTCATCGAATTATAAACTTAAAATAAAGTATATACAGGATGTTTCTGACAAGGCGGTAATAAATCAAAGGAGGGATTCTGCTCACCATACCTAACAACTTTCCCAAAGCAACATGGGTCGAAATCTCAAAACAAAAATCAGCCGTTCCGTACATTGACCCCGTCAGCTGATCGAACCAATGTATGGAACAGCTGTTATTTTTTTTGAGATGTCGACCCATGTTGCTTTGGGAAAGTTGTTAGTTATGGTGAGCAGAAGCCCTCCTTTGATTTATTACCGCCTTGTCAGAAACACTCAGTATATAGTATAATACATGCACAACATAGTTACTGTTATCTTCGGTGTAATACTCTACGGGTATCATTTAAGCTATCACCAATTAAATTAGTTTTGTGTTTCTTAAATAATAGGGTTTGTCCTCAAAATAGTAGAAAATATAGTTCCCATACTGTACTAACCAGACAGCATGGCGGTGATGGAGAGGATCTCGTTGGAGCAGTTGTGGTTGCAGGAGGCGATGAGCATCTTGGCGAGCTGCGGGTCCAGCGGGAACTCCGCCATCACCGCGCCCAGGTCCGTCAGGTTGCCGTCGTCATCTGCACAATTTCATACGTTTCAATCAATCTTATTCTTCTTAAGGCGGTAACTCTCGGTATGGCGCGAAATTCAAATTTATTCGCGTTTTTTAATTATTCTGGCGAAAGTATTCATTTTTAACCGACTTCAAAAAAGGAGGTTATCAGTTTGACCCGTATGTATGTATGTTTGTCCGCGATTATCTCGAGTTTGGCTGCACCGATTTTGATGCGGTTTTCAGAAAAATATTCGTTACATTCAGGAGGTTTTAGTATCTATTTTAACCGACTTCGAAAACGAGGAAGTTCTCAGATTATGTTTGTGTCAGTTTGTTGAAGGCGGGTCTCTTTTTGTAAAAAAAAAAATTAATAAAGTGAGAATGATGAATTATTAATACGAGACTCGCAATTTTTGACTTAGAATAGAAGTTTAATCGTAATTTTAAGAGACTAAGGCCCCAGCAGGACTATGACTAATATGGACTTGGTCTCACCCAGCGCAGCCAGGTAGTTGAGCAGCTCCAGGGCGCGCATGAGGGTCTCCGGCGCCGGGGGGTCCATGAAGTCGAAGTGCACCAGATCGTCGATTCCCAGCTTCTTCAACTGTAAAACTACTGAGCCTAAGTTTGATCTGGAAAACAACGGGCAACGGTAGGCTTGGGTTAGCTTTGTTTTTTTTTGACCGACTTCAAAAAATGAGGTTATCAGTTTGACCTGCATGTATGTTTGTCCGCGATTATATCGCGTTTGGCTGAACTGATCTTGATTCGGTTTTCATATAAGTATTTGTTACATTCAGGAGAAGGTTTTACTACCTATTTTAACCGAATTAGAAAAGGAGGAAGTGCTCAGTTGATGTATGCGGGTCTCTTTTTTGTAGAAGTTTTTTTTTATTTTTTATTATTATAGATTTGTTGGTTTGATGATGGATATGCTATTGGTTTAGGAGGCTTATAACACAGATTCTAGCACCAATCTATGTCTTGTTTAGTACAGCGTACTTGAGGTGGATTGTTTTAGTTCTGCGCAAAATTCAAAATTTAAAGAAAGATGATGCTGCGGTTTAATATAGATCTATGCGATAAATAACTAGCTGACACAGCCAACTTCTCACCACGTAAAAGTTTAAATTGACACATTATAATCATCAATACATAGTATAAAACAAAGTCGCTTCCCGCGTCTGTCCCTATGTATGCTTATATCTATAAAATTATGCAACGGATTTTGATGCGGTTTTTTTATAAAGTAACAGTGATTCAAGAGGAAGGTTTATAAGTCTAATTCATGCACAATATAGTAATAGTTTAGGCGGTACGAAGTTCGCCGGGTCGACTAGTAAAAAATAATTCAAAGTTCTATACTCCAGTTCACCTCAGAATCTCAGGATAAGTGTTATCCTGCATTTCATTCTTGTAAGCCTTCTCCGTGTAAAGACGGAAGCATTTTCCAGGCTTGGTTCGGCCAGCTCGCCCCGCACGCTGCTGAGCAGAGGCCTTGCTTATTGGAGACACTAGGAGCGACTCTAGTCGGATTCTTGGGTTGTATACCTGTTGGTGAAAATAATTTTTATAGGTTAACACATATAAAGCATCACACTCAGAGCCTCTATTAGGAAGACCTGTATCTAGGATGCCCAAAACATATACAGCAAACATTACACCCAAACAGGGAAACAAACTAGAATATTCATCATAACAATGTTCGCCACGCTGGTAATCAACCCCAGGGCACACACCCAGGGAACTACTGATTTATTAGCATGGAAATGTAAAAATGCCACCTACCTTTTGCTTTGCAAATCCAGGGTCAATCACAAAGACCACACCATCAATTGTCAATGAAGTTTCAGCAATATTGGTAGAGACCACAACCTTCCTACCGACTGCACCATTAGGTCTGTTTGGGGGTGCAGCTTCAAAGATCCTTTGCTGAAGGTTCGGAGGCAATGTAGAGTACAATGGAATGCATTTTAGCTCTCCTGCATCAGGCCCTAGATTGTCAATCTCACGTTTGATCCGTTTACATGCATCCTCAATCTCCTCCTGACCCGTTAAGAAGAGTAAGATATCTCCCGCAATTTCTTCGCATATGTGGATCTGGACTACTGTACGAATCGCAGCTTCTAAGTAGTCCCTTTCTGGCTGTGGCGTGTAGAATATTTCTACAGGATGGGTACGGCCAGGGACATTCATTAGCGGAGCATTATCAAAGTACTGTTGGAACTTGCCAGCATCCAGTGTGGCAGACATAATAACCAGTTTTAGGTCAGAACGCTGTTTGATAACTTCTTTCAAAACACCCATTAGGATATCTGTGGCTAATGTCCTTTCGTGAGCCTCGTCAAGTAGAATCACTCTGTAGTTCTCCAGCATGGGATCAGACATACCTTCACGCAGCAACATACCGTCCGTCATGTATTTGAGCAAAGTCTGTGGTCCAGAGCAATCTTCAAAACGGATACTGTATCCAACTTGTTGGCCTAATGCCACATCCATTTCCTCAGCAACTCGCTGTGCAACTGACATAGCAGCGACTCTCCTAGGCTGGGTGCAAGCCACTCCTTTGGACTTCCCACCAGTAACTGCAGAAAACTCCACACACCACTGTGGAATCTGCGTTGTTTTTCCAGACCCAGTCTCTCCGACTAGCACCACGCACTGGTGGGTGTTGAGAAGTCTCATAAAATCACTTTTATACTCCCATACTGGTAGGCCGAGTCTTTTGCGTAGAAGTTCGTGATACTTGTGTGAGTGAGGTGCGCCAGTGTAACTGTTTAACCCTGGTGTGGATGTGGCTGTCGCTGGCATGCTATTAGCTGTGCTTGATGACGATTCTCCGCTTGAACCGGACTTGGCTGCCGCGGCAGCTTTTTCTTCCCTGTTATTGAAATGTTTTTTTTTTTGGTTATTAATAAGGTACATTTTGCTGTCAACCAGATAATGATAAAGCAGAAACAGACAATAGTACCTACCTATCTAGTTATTTGAGTGTGGCAAACAAAAACTATGTTAAACTAATTATCGATCAAAAACAATGAACCACAGAAATAGTGGGCCAAAACAAGAGCATGCCCATTTACCATGTGTTTCTTATGAAAATCAGGATACATACCGCTTCTTTTTAATGAAAGGATCCATTTCGAGAACTTCAATTCTGCGCTTGGACATTTTTCAACACATAAATGTGAGAAATTGCAAGAAAACTGCAAAAAACCAGAAACGAAAGGCGAAAGCGCCAGAAACGCGGCCAAAACAAAATGGCGACAATCGACAATCAGAGAGAAGGTAAATGCGACAATTTCCGAGCGCAGGCCCAGACAAAATAATACTTTGGTAGTTATTCGTCATCTCTATTTTTTTTTGACAAATCGATTTAAGTCTATACATTGGGGTATTTTTTTTTGTCTTGTCCCCTTGATGTCTTCTTAAATTTATTATGTAGTAAATACATAATGATAAATTAATCACATTACTCGCTGACATGTTTATTCATTTAAGGGTTTTTCCAACCTATGTTTAAAAAACTTTAAAAAAGTAAAATATGAATAATTACATCATTATAGATTCGTGTATATTTGCCCGAAATCTTTAGTTAAGAGCCAGTTTACAGCGATGCTAGCGCTATTCTCGAAAAAAATTAATCAAATCAAATAATTCTTTATTCAATACAGATATTATTATCACTTATTGCTAAGCTTCTATGCGACCATGCGCAAGCGAGCAGCGGCGTTGGTGCTTAGAGTGCGTACGAGCTCTAACTCTGTCCTGGCCATGGTTGCGAACAGATTTGACTGTCTTTTTGTCAGACACTGCTCTGACATGCATGTGCATATTAGTTAGTTAAGACTAGTTAAGATAAATTTTATATTTTATTTTTATTTATTTTATTTATTGATCGAATCTAATTGCTATTGATACCTTATTTGGTAAAGTATCCTATACTGTGAGAGGCGATGTAGTTCAGGGTGCCCACCACTTGGCTCTTGGCCTTGAAGGCAAGGGCCCTCTCAAGCAAGCCCTCCTCTGTGAAACTCTTATCTTCTAAACTAAGGCAAATATCAAAAATGTGGCACAGTATGACACTTCATAGATAATGTATCCTAGTATTTTTAAGGCACTGTTGTATAGCTTTTAAGTTAAAGACCAAAAAAAGCTGCAAAGTGTTACTAAAAGTGGCCACTTTTAGCAACAATACGAGGATAATTTTGTTCTTTGTAGTTTGACTACTTTACTGCGCTCAAAAAATACTTCACAAGATTAACTAGTGTCATACTGTGCCACATTTCTGATATTTGCCTTAGTTAAGAAGTTTTTTTTTCGAGAATGGCGCTAGCATCGCTGTAAACTGGCTCTTAAATCCTTTTATATTCTATCAGTTCAAACAGTTTTAGCTCAGATTTTAAGTTGTATCTATCGATTTTCTAAATGATGCTCTGTGAATATTGCTTAAGAATAATGAATCAGATATCTTGCTAATTCATACTTACTTACTTTATAGTTTGTATTAATCATTGAACTATGTAGCAATCTGTCACGTCAAATATATTTATTGTGTGTTAAAATCTTACGATTAGCGCGAATCCTGACTCCCGACTCGCACTTGACTTAGCCGTACCCTAGCTGGAATACTAATTTTTTCTCTGTTTTTCAAACGTTCAATCAAACTGACCATGATTCCCAGATTTGCTTGTTTCAAAATAGGCAGTTTTATTTCTAAAAGTTTGCCACCCATTTAGTGCTGGTACACGAACAGTATAAACTCAATTATCGATTGACGATTTTTTTTTTTTGAGAAGTAAGTAGTATCTACTTTTCTCAATTTTACTTTTTTTTGTTTTTATTTAAATTGAAAAGTATGTATGTATGTTAGTATGTGAGGTGAGGATGTATGAATGTTTGGTAAGGTGAAATCTTGCAACTCAATTTTGAAGCCTCAACTTTATCCGATTGAACTGAAATTTTGTATACGCGTTCAGTGTGCTTTACAATTAATTGTAAGCTTTGTGACGTCTTTAAAAATGCAACATGGCCGAAAGCTTAAGATGGCGTACTAGGTTGTTTGTAGTGCACTCCTGCAATATGGGTATCAAATGAAAAGCCTTGCTGAGCATAACTCAAAAAATAACTTTATGTCTCTTTCAATTCAATAATGGCGGACTTCTTAAGATGGCGGACTAAGATTTTTTTACAATATGGGTATCAATTGAAAGGAATTGCAAGGAATTGAAATGTTTGGTAGTTCGTTGAGAAATTTTGACTGTGCTGTGTTGTTGTTTTTTTTATTCGCCATACTGGGTAGTCAAAGAAGAAAAAGTCCATATAGCCAACCCTTTAGTAGTACATAATTGTGTAAATTTATATTCTATTGCGTTACGAAGTTCACCGGGACAGCTTGTATGATATAGAACCTTGTCGCGAGACTTACCTAATATTAAACGAGTAAATTAACTCTAAGAAAATTATAAACTTAACAAAATAAGAGTTATTTATAGGAAATTATATCTCGCAACAAGCTTTTAAACCATATAAATTATTTAATGACGTTATGCTAATAGAAACGATTTAAAGGAAAAGTTTATTTGTTCGTTTTAGCGCATTTAAATAAAAGCTTGATTTTAAAAAGGTCTTTCACTTTGAATTTGAAACCTCCTAATATCCGTAATTTTCTTATTTGGTCTACGTCTTTCAGAATCTGAGTTGGCAATAATTCCTGTAGCTTTATACTATAGCTATAGCTTTATACCAAGAAATAATATTTTTTTTATAATCGTTTTGATAAGTAATATCCTGCATTAAATATCCAAGAATCTCATTGATATCATTCAACTACTCGTATATTTCGCAGAATTCATCGATACTAATTTATCGACAGCACACAGCACTATCTTCTTGACTTGTATTCAGATAGGATGTTTCTGTGTGGGAATGAGATTGTGTGCGTAAAGCTTATGTTAGTGTGTCAAAATTTTATTGTGTGCGTGCATAGCGATGTAATCTTAAATGCAATGGTGTTAAAATGTGTTTGTGTGCGTTTCCTCACCCCCCGCACCGAACGTGGCAGACTTTTTTGCATTGAGAATTGCGCTCATCGTCTCTCCAGTTGGTTAAATTCTCTAAGGCAGAAACAGTTTAACCTGTATGACTTAATTTGTATGTATATGTTTGCAGGTTTATACCTAAAGTGCGGAGTGAGCCAGGTAAAGTCTGCACTTGGATATTTTTCAACCAGAAACATTTTTCATCTTTTAATGCGGGGTTTTCAAAGTGAAAAAAAAAGAATAGAAAAGTTTCATAATACGCCCGTAGATGGCGGTGTCATAAAGATGGGAGATCGAGTATTTGACTGACTCTTTGGATTGGATCATTTCACCCACTCCGTAACTGCCTCAGTTAATTTTTAATTTTATGTTTTATTTTGAGTTTTTCAATCATTCATTTCATTTTGACCTCATGCTCATGGCAGAGCGCCTGGTAGCAGCGTAATGAAACTTGTTTTTTTTCTTCTGAGCTGTCAAATTGAAAACCTCTCATTTTCAACCAGAAACG
Organism: Euspilapteryx auroguttella; assembly: GCA_951802225.1. NCBI lineage: Eukaryota > Metazoa > Arthropoda > Insecta > Lepidoptera > Gracillariidae > Euspilapteryx > Euspilapteryx auroguttella. The sequence goes on from OX637669.1 coordinate 2,943,797, forward strand.
CGGCCAATGCAAAATGACGACAATATAAGAGCTCGAACTTGGCGCAGACACAGATACATTATTAGATTCAATTTTTTTTTACCTAACCTAACCCATTGAAATGCGAGGGTGTACGTTTTTTGAAGACAGACCTACTGATTTTGTGTCTAAGGACATAAAGGCCAAAAATCAAGTTATGTCCTTATTAAACACAAAATCAGTAGGTCTGTCTTCCAAAAACGTTGTAAGATTACAGTGTGGGAGATGGTTTTTTAGTAATAGACAAAGGTAAGAATGGTTCCTTAAACTGCCAAACTGTGTCCTCACTGGCAGTTTGAAAACCTGAGTTAAGGTAAGGAAGAGCATCGGCAGCGTTCTACTTTGCGTGCTAATACCTTATCTCAGGTTTTCACACTGCCAGTTACGAGGCATCTGTTGGCAGTTTATGGAACCATTCGCTGAAAGTCCCTCATTCGAATCAGTTAAAATAGGGAAGAAAACTGCCAATTTATTCCGCTAGTGTGGTTTGTACGGTCGACCCTTATCAAACAAAGTTTTGTATATGATTTGCATTGGTTGTCCAATTATTTATCAAAAGAACTCAACATGTAGCTGTCGGGTGTAAAGAAAATGAAAATCTTATGTTTCCTAACAATTCCCGGCTAGGAAGCTAGGAGGTTAATGAACTTCAAAGAAACCGAACGGATCGAGGTTATGTTTTCGATATTTTGAAAATTTCAACTACCGAAGTATTAGTTTTACTATTACAGGTTTGTTCCTAATTATATATCTTATCGCTCTTATGTGGGTCTGCAGTCCTCGCACAGGGTTTCTGACCCATCTTGAGATGACCTTTGATTGTTTTTAGGTTATATTTTGTTTTACTTGTAAAAGTCATTTAAAATTGTTTATTTGTATGAATTTGTGTCCATACACCCTAGTAATTAAATGTGAACTTGAGATAATTATAAGCAAATAGTCCTAGATTGACATCCTGCAGGTGACTCTAGGAAGCCAGGCCGACCAAGACACACCTGGAAGCAGTCCGTCATATTAGAAGCTCGACAGATGGGCTACTCATGGGAGAAACTGCTGGACCTGGCCCAAGACCGACAACGATGGAGACATCTTCTGACGGCCTCAGGCTCCACGGAGGAGTAACGGGAATAGAGAGAAAGAGAGAGAGAAATAGTCCTAGCTAACATTAATTTAAGTAAACCTATTGTTAACCTGCTTACGAAGTTCGTGTTTTTGCCTCGTAAAAAGCCTTCTCATTATTTAACATTTCATATGATACAATATAATACAATACAGTGTAAAATAATGTCGAAAAACACAAAAAATGCCTTGTTATTGTATTTCAATTGTTTGTCATAGGTCGAACATATAGAGCGTCATCTACAAAAAGTTTTCCGTATACAACCCCATTAAATTGAAAAGTTTAAAACAAACCAAAAACTATTTGATTGGTACATACACGCATGACGAGTTCCAATTTTATTTTGGGCTTTTATTTTATTGAGTTAATATCGTAAATATTAAATTATTAGAAAGTAAATATTACAAATAAAAACTTGGCTGCTATGTAAGGGTTACCTAGCTTCTTTTAAAAATTAAATAAAAAAACTAATTAAACGTCTCTTTTCATGCAGTAGTATTGATAAGTTTTTTTTATAAAATAAATTACTTCAATAATCCTACTTTCGAGTTAATTCTTATAACGAAACGTGTCCCAAAAGAAATGTCAGACGACAACGACAGAGGAAATTGCGTCTTTCGTTTGACGTTTCCTTGCTTTTGGTTTTTTCTGGGTTTTTTTAGATGAAGGAGAAGCAAGAAATGTCCAAAATTATAATTGAACATTGTTTTTAACAGCTTTTCAGTAAAATCAATCAATAATGTAAACACGTTTGGTACCTATTATGTTATTCTTGTGTTTTCGTGTTCATGTAGTGCAGTGCAAGTGAACTTTTTTGTGTTGAACACCTCAACCTGCCCAGCCACCAGCCAACTTAGAAACTTCCGTTACTTTGTGATTCTCTCCGTAAATCGAGAAGAATATACTCCTAGAAGTAAACGACAATTCGTCCTGTTTGTTATTAACGACGTAAGTATACAATTTCTATAATTTCCAGCCTAAAATTGACTTGTAAAGTTTGCACCATCCAATTTAATAAAATCAAAATGGCGTCATGTTGAAGATGATGGTTTATTTGTATCTAAATTCGGCCTAATTTAACATGCTAACGAGATTGACTCATCCATAGTGCATGTGTGACGCAAAAGAATACAATAAAAACACGTAGGTAACTGCTGAACAGCAAATTTACATATTTTTTTATGCTAACTTGTTGCAACTTGCACCGGATGAGGTATGGAAATCAGCTAAACTGAACTGAAGTCATGGTATTTTTACCAGTGTGTATTTTAGAACTCTAAACCAAATGTATGCTGCTTCATAACTGTTTTGTTTTTGGTAAGTACATGGTCTTTTTTGGTTTTGTGTGGGATGGATGACCCTGAACCGTCTCACCTCATTCAATATAGGAAAAAATTCTTTATGTCTAGAGACTCACCTACCTTCTGTATAACTTTGCATCAGACTGTTTTTGTGATTATAATATTAATAACACATCACACTCAGAGCCCTAACTAGAAATAACCTGTATGCCGATTAGGGTTCATGATTTCTCGAGCTTTTCAGTTTCTCGGGTTTCGAGAATTCTCGAGGCTCATTTCTCGGGTCTTCTCGGGTTGTCGAGAAATTTTGATTTACCTATGTTTTTGCATATATTTTCGATCCAAATCATAAAAAAAGTTGACACAAAATTCGCATGTGAATCATAAAAAAAAACTCATTTTAAACCAATAAATCAAGTGGTTTTTCTGCAAAATATAAGTTTTAAAAAAATTATAAAACTTGAAAAAATAAATAAACTTCTCTCAATATAAGTACCTAACTAACAAAGAATACACCAATTTTGGATGGTTTATTAGGAAAAAGTCAACGTTAAAATAAAAGTATAGTTAGTTAGGTATTTTTAGTGTTTACATTTTAAGGAAAATTTAAGAAAAGGGGCCTGAGTCGCATAACTAAATAAATAATGAAAATTCGATGACAAGACAGCATTTGAAAACTATTTCTGCTTTTCTTAGGGCATCTACTGTTGTCCTCTTTAGAAAGACGCAATGATTTTCGAATGCACTGACATCGATTTTTTTTTTGTTTATTAAGTTAAGCTTAAGGCGGTAACTCACGGTGTGGCGCGAAATTCAATTTTTTTCACGTTTTTTAATTATTTTGGCGAAAGTATTAATTTTTAACACTTTCCGGGATACTCCGCCTTTCGACGTAATCTTGTATGCGTGTAAATTGACAGTACGGCTGTGGGCGTTCGACTTTAGGTGCTCCTAGCGGACAGACCGTCGGCAGCCGTTTTAGTTTCATACAGTTAGTATGGAGCACGTGATCAGGTGTCGTATCGCACACATTTCTGTGTCAGTAGGTGTCATAACAAACACTACAAGGGTTTATATTGTCGTCATATAAGCTTTGATAGGTACATGATATGGCAGACCGCCTGTGGCCGTTAAAACGCCATACAAAAATATAACAATTTGAACGAGGTGTCACAACACGCTCAACCTAGTTGGTTTGGTGGATTTTTTGCTTACTATTGAAAATCTTATGTGATATGACGTAACGGCCATGGACGTATGAAAATTTAATATGAGATTTTGAGGTGTCATATCACAATATCTCAAGACTGAACTGTGTCCCGAAATGTGTTAATAAAGTTTAAATGAGTTCGCGTACGTAAAAACCTATTTCCCACATTGTGATATATCATTTTTGAAACACAGAGTTACCGATTTTGTGTATATTCAAGGAACTTGTTTTTTGTCCTTTTACCCCTTAGACACAAAATCTGTAGGTCTGTCTTCAAAAAACGTTGTATTGCAGTGTGGGCAGAGATGTGACTTATCTAAGATAAAAGTATCTTAAATACAGATACAAGATACAAAATACGTATCTTCAATCTTGTATCTAGATACTTTTTTTTAAATGCATTTTGTATCTGGTATTTAAATACTTTTGTTAGGTATCTTAGTATCTTGAAGATACTTTGTTTGCAAAATACTTTTAGATTGGATTATGAGGGTGTGTTTGTGCATGGCGTTTTAATTTTTTCTTGTTCAGAGAAAAAAAAAATTGTTTCTTTGTATCGAATAAACTTAGTCCATAACTAACTAGACCGATATTTAAAAAAAAAAACATTAGAATCCTGAATTATTCCCGACTAGCTTTCCCGGCGAACTTCGTATCGTGCCTCACACACAATTTTACATGGAAAAAATTAAATGTCGTTTTAACTAACTTCCCCTCCGTTTTCCATATTTTGTCACCTTTTAAACCTTCCCTGGACTAGAACGAACATTTTAAAACCAAAATCAACTAAATCGTCCCGGCCGTTCTCGAGTTTTTGCGAGACTAACGAGCCACGATATTTTTTCATAGATATATAGTAGAAGGAGATAGATTAATTAACAAAGCCTATACAATAGAGTCTATTCAATAGACTATAGATAAAAAATATTCCCAAGAATTCAAAATAGCGGATAGGCTTTAATTATGTAAATGTTAATATTTATTTATTTCTTTATGTAATATTTGATACCTACTATTGCTTGTGCTATTTTGAATTTTTGTGAATATTCTATACTATTATTATGTTCATCAGGGATAATTTAGGATTCATAAGATGAAAAAATAAAACGGTCCGGTAGTTATGAGCCTATTCGATGCAAACGAACACAAACATTGTGTAAACTTACATTGTAGGGCGGTACAAAGTTCGGCGTGCTTGCTTGTTTTATACAGGGTGTCCGGGGAAGTTATAACATAATTTTAAGGGTGTATTCTATGATCAATTTCATATGAGGGGTCGCAGCCCCCCCCCCCCCTCAGTATGATGTTTTTAAGTTTTTTGGCAAAAGTCAACCCTGCCTACTTTAAAATTCACAGTTAAAGATCAGAGGCTCACGGAAGCTTCATTAAGGTCATGATCGAAGGCCAAGTAGTTAGGCTACCTAAGCTACTAACAAAATAACCACGTATTGCCTTGACTTGCATTTTTTTACGGTTTTTTAAAGTTACCACAAAAATATGCAGATGCTTTTTTTTATTTTTTGTGTTTCATTGTTAGCTTTTGAGTTGTTCTCCAAAATGGTACTAGATTTATTTCTTAAATATATTACTATTACTTCAGAAATTATCAACTACATTTCTTAAAGTAAAGGCAATACTTGGTTATTTTGGTAGTAACTTAAGTAGCCTAACTACTTAGCCTTCGATCGAGTACTTTATGAAGCTTCTGTGATCCTAAGATCTTTAACTGTGAATTTAAAATTAAGAGAGGACGACTTTTGCAATAAAAAAACTTCATACGGAGGGAGGGGGGGGGGTTGAGGTTGCGACCCCACATTTGGGGTGTTTTCGTCGATAAAATTGATCATAGAATAAATACACCCTTAAAATTATGTTATAACTTTCCCGGACACACTGTTTAATGTTATTTGTCCAATATACGAAATGAACGCGATTTACTCTTAAAAAAAAAACTCATAAAAAAAAGTTACGTAAAAAGTATTTTATCTATAAAAAAGTATCTTCAAGATACGTATTTTGTATCTTGTATTTCAGATACTATTTTAGAAAGGTATTTGCATCTGGTATCTGAAATACTTATTTAAAAAGGTATTTGTATCTTGTATTCAGATACTTTATTCAAGGTATCTTGTACATCTCTGAGTGTGGGAGATGGTTTTTTACATGCGCGAATTAATTTGAACTTTAGTAAAAATGTATACTTTCGCCAGATTAAATAAAAGACACGAAAAAGTTTGAATTTCGCGCCAGAAGCAACTTGATACCCAGATGTAGGTAGAGGAATTCATAAGATTATAAATTTAATTTGATTAAACAAAACACAAAATATTAATCAACAGTAAGTAAGTACACCGTCCAGCTACGTTATTGAACTCTATCGAATCATAGTTGTCTTGTTATCGAATTCGTTAATCATTGCCGCTTTAACAAAGTCGATTTCTGTTATAATACTGAAGAAACTAGCAATGGCTAAGACAATCGCTTGTAATGCGATTACGAGTCGATCGATTTTGGTTTGAGACTTGACTCCACCACGTACAGTGGCGGTCTAGGACGGCGTAACAGATTTGTCTATGGTCTTGTGCGGCCTAGTCTGTATTACCAAAGAACAAGATATATTTTTCAATACAGAAATACCGGAAGTGCTACGCCGTCCTAGACCGCCACTGTATCATCATAAAGCTTATAAAAGTAAAAAGTTATTTCCATCACTAGCGTAATTCACGAACTTTTTTGCACTTCATAAACTCAAATATGATTTCTCGAGTTCTCGACTTTTCTCGAGCATAATTTCCCGGGAACAAAACCCAACGATTTCCCGGGAATTCTCGACCCGAGAATTCCCGGGAATGAACCCGATGGTGCCCGAAATATACCGGGTGTTTCTGACAAGGCGGTAATAAATCAAAGGAGGGCTTCAGCTCACCATACCTAACAACTTTCCCAAAGCAACATGTGTCACAACGTGTGAACAGCTGTTCCATACATTGCTTCGATCAGCTGGAGGGGTCAATGTACAGGACAGCTGATTTTTGTTTTGAGATTTCGACCAATGTTGCTTTGGGAAAGTTGTTAGGTATGGTGAGCTAAAGCCCTCCTTTGATTTATAACCGCCTTGTCAGAAACACCCGGTATAAAGAGACGAACATTACACCCAGACTGGAAATAAACATCTATATTCATCATAACAATGTTTGCTTTGCCGGGAATCAAACCCAGGTGCACATCTCAGTCCACATCACTGCCAACTGAGCTACAAAGCAGTCTTGCTGAAATTGTATTATCATCATAATCATAATTTCAGCTGAAAGATGTCCACTGCTGGAAATAGGCCACCCCCAAAGAATGCCACAGTGATTGCCAAATTGTAATAATATACAGGGTGTTTCTGACAAGGCGGTAATAAATCAAAGGAGGGATTCTGCTCACCATACCTAACAACTCTCCCAAAGCAACATGGGTCGAAATCTCAAAACAAAAATCAGCCGTCCCGTACATTGACCCCGTCAGCTGATCGAACCGATGTATGGAACAGCTGTTTTTTTTTTTTGAGATTTTGACCCATGTTGCTCTGGGAAAGTTGTTAGTTATGGTGAGCAGATTCCCTCCTTTGATTTATTACCGCCTTGTCAGAAACACCCAGTATGTATATATTTTTAATTGTTTCAGATGGTAGTTTGCAGGTTAAACTTCCTTTCTGTCTAGTTAACTGACTGGCACAATGGGACAGCAGGCATCGAGGAAGAGTAAGTTCAAATAATTATACAAACTAACATATATATAGACAGACATCAGAGGTAAAGAAAAATGGTCAAAATCAATAATGTTCTGGTTTACAAAATACAAGAAAAGAAAAAGGGGTAGACCATTTCGCAGATGGGTAGAAGAAATAAAAAAGATAGGTAGTGGAACATGGACAAGAAAAGCTTGCAACAGAGAAGAATGGAGACAGTTGGAGGAGGCCTTTTGCCAAGAGGCACACAGATCAGAACAAAATTAAATATATAAAACTATACATAATATGCTTGTATTGTAAAACTAAGTAAGTATCTGAATAAAGGCTATTATTATTATTACATATAGACATACAAATACCTAAGCTCCTAGGTTTACTAAAACAAGAAAAGGACATCATACCAACACTGTTGAACACTGTCTCACTCACTAATTGCCACAAAGACAAATAAAAGGGTTGCATTCACAATATGGCTCTTCAAGCTTTTCAGTAACGGTTGCCTAGCCTAGCCTATAGTCGCCTTTTACGACGCCCATGGGAGTATTCTATGCTGCCTCCATACAGCTTAGAGTTTTTATATAAATAGTATGAAAATTTACCCTGTTATTTAAAACATTATTACCATACAACAAACTAGAGAAGTAGACCTCCAATTAATCTACTTCAAACTAGAGACCGACCAAAACATGATTTTTCGGCCTAGGTCTCAGTTTCGGCCAAATCCGATAACAAAACCGAAACTCACGTGGCCTTGTAAAAATTGAAAGCGAGGTGCAGCTCGTGCGAGCGAGTTCCGCGCTCGTATCGCCGAATTTTGCCGAGATGAGCCGAGAGACGCCCGAACATCGAGTTTCGGTTTCGGCTAAAGGTTTGACCGTTTTTAACCGACACCGAAACTGTGGCCTAAACTACATTTTTTTGGCCGACCGACCAAAACCGAACCTTCGGTCGGTCTCTACTTAAAACCTGCATCTTTATCAATAACACGGTAAGAGTAGAATGATTTTGAGATAAAATAAATTACTACAAAAATAAATTTTGCAATTTTGTTTCAGACAACAACCAGTGTTGCTCGTGCGGCTGCGGCGCCTGGGAGCGCCGCTACCCCGAGTCGTCCACTCAGGTGCAGAGATATGTCTCCGCAGTAACTGATAGGTCAGTTTTAGCTTTTTAGTTATTATTTTCTAGAAAAACCATGGCACTTATTATGTAGTTCTAACTTATAGACGCTTTTTAACCGACTTCAAAAAAGGAGGTTATCAGTTTGACCGGTATGTATGTATGTTTGTCCGAGATTATCTCATTTTGATGCGGTTTTCAGAAAAGTATTCGTTACATTCAGGAGAAGGTTTTAGTACCGATTTTAACCGACTTCGGAAAAGAGGAAGTTCTCAGTTTATGTGTGTCATTTTATTGAAGGCAGGTTCCTTTTTTGTAAAAAAAGAAATTATTATCTACATAGTTCTAAGATAAGATGGTACCCACAATCCCACAAGGATGTCGCAGAGTCAGTTGCCCAAAGTAGACTAGGTGGATCAAGAGACTATTACCTACATTTGGAGCACTGTAGGGCGAGATTAAGGAGGCCAAGACAGGAGCAAGTGGCGAGCATTACTGAGAGCCCTTTATTGGCACTCTTTGGCCTACAGGGAAAGTGTAGCTTCCCAAACGTGAAAGAATTTTTGAAATTGATTTAGTAATTCCGGATGCAAACAAACAAACAAATAACATACAAACAATCAAATCTTTCCTCTTTATTATTGGTATAGATATACTATACTCTAATATTTTTAAGAGCCATAGCACAGCTAAAGCAGCGCCACCCGCGAAAAAAAATAACATCTTCTAAAATAAGACAAAATATCAAAAATTCGGACTCATATGTGAATGTGTAAGAATGTTTGTCTGTGTGTCTGCAGATGGACGGCCCGCGAGTGCTCGTGCCGGCGGCGGCGGCGGCGGCGCCCGGCCTGCGTGTGCACGGCCTACAGGCGCGTCGGCGACGCCGCACACGATGACAGGTGAAAACTGATGGACTCATTTTAATTAAATTTTAGAACTTTCCTTTCTAAAATATTTTTTAAATCCAAATCAAAGCTGGTTTCTGATAATACTTAGATTAGAATTATGTTCTATGTCAATTAAAATATTTTAAATGCCTTCCAATATTATAAAGAGGAATAATTTGAGTATTTGTCGTAATAGAGTAATAGAAAAGAAGTATAATCGTAAGTTCAAGAGACTAGAGGCCTTGGAGAAGTCTGCGAAATTACATTGGACAAGAGTAGCTCTAGAGGCATTATGGCCGTCTTTCGGTTGGTTTGATGATGACGATTGATTGACAGTGGTCTTGGTTTCAGACTGGCGGCGGTACTGACGCTGGGCGCGAGCGATCTTCGAAGAGAGTTGGATGCGATAGTTATAAACCACCAGTCTTCAGGTATTTATTGACATGAATTGGTCTGACCAGAAGTTCTATTGCTATTTTTGATGACTATGAAGATGAAAATCAATTTAAGTTATGTGATAATGATTATGGGTATCAATAGAATAATCTTGAATAGGCGAATAATTATGTATAAATTGCCAAAATGTTTATGCTTTTCATTCTCATAGCCATTAGATTATTCAGAAGATTAAAATGTTTTGTATTTAACTTAACCTTATTTTGTTTCAGACTCTGATACGATCAGAGATAATGGTGACCCGGTGCCTGAGGTCTATGTTCTGTCTGTGGCCACGAGGAAGTAAGTTAATTTTGTTTTATTTAACTTTTTACTTCCGTATTATGTTTGCATAGAATAGAATACAAGTCTGCCATCTCCTCCCACGGGTGTCGTAAAAGGCGACTAAGGGAACAGCCGAAGGACATTTTAAGAGCCATTATCAAAAGTCAAAGTCAAAAATGATTTATTCAATATAGGATACAAATACAAGATATCACTTATTGAAAGTCAATTAGACTACATCTAATCAAATCGCTATTGATACCTTATTTGGTAAAGTATCCTATACTGTGAGAGGCGAGGTAGTTCAGGGTGCCCACCAATTGGCTCAGGTAAACAAATGTTCGCCTTGCCTTACGACAATAGTCGCCTGGAGAGGCCCCCAAACGAGCCCTCCTCTGTCAAATGATTCTACTCCCTTTCGCAATGATTGATTGATTCATGATCATGTGATCGCCAACCCGCCTGCCAAGCGTGGCGATTATGGCAGTCTATTTTTAACCGACTTCAAAAATAGAAGGTTGTCAGTTTCACCTGTGTGTATGTATGTTTGTTTTTATATATGTATGTATGTTTGTCCGCGATTATATCGCGTTTGGCTGAACCGATTTTGATGTGGTTTTCAGTAATGTATTTGTTACATTCAGGAGAAGGTTTTAGTACCTATTTTAACAGACTTCGAAAAAGAGGAAGTTCTCAGAATATGTTTGTTTCAGTTTGTTGAAGGCGGGTCTCTTTTTGTAAAAAAGAAATTATGTATTATAGCTTTAGCTCTACAATATTTTGGTGATGTAAATGAGATTCATATCGATTTTAAAAGAAATTGGTATTAAAATAGCCTTTTTTTTGCAGTATGGAAGGGGAGGGAGCACAGGACAACCGCCGAGGGGAACTCACTCAGGGAGGAGACGGGTCGATCAGGCTACATCCACATTTCCAGGTAAAAATAGCTATACTATTGTTCTTTAGTTTTCACTGAGAAGCTTGTTTAACAGGTACTTCTCGACAAAAACAAAAGGTGTCATCTTAGCTAATGCTGAATTTTTTTTGCCTAGCTTTAAATGATATTAAGAAACTATAATTATACTAAGCAACCAAAACTTAAGCTGCGGAAGACGCAGAAGGGGCCGCCCGAAGACAAGCTGGAGCTGGTCCACGCCATTATCGCCATAAATCGCCAATTTGCATGAAGAATTTGTGATTGATTTAAACCTAGTCTATTGATTTAGGCCAGGATTAACTCTTTTTGTGGTAGGGCCGTGAGGGGTTAACTGCTGATTCTCAAGACCGCCAAAGTTGGAGGATAAACTTTGAAGCCATATGTCCTTGCTAAGTTTTAGGGATAACAGAATCAGATGAACAAGAATTATAACTAATCAAAATAATTAGATTATTTATTTATTTGTTGCAGGTTGTATGCGGGTCGGAGCTGCGCGCGCTGCTGCTGCGCGCGCCCCCCGCGCCCGCCCCCGGCGCCCCCGGCGCCCCCGCGCCCGCCCTCGCCGACCCCGCCTCCGGGGCCAGGGTGCACACACAGGTCAGTATTATAATAATACTAGCTGACCCGACATACGTTGCCCAATCTGAAACTGACTGAAACGACTGACATTTATCTGAAACCCCATGCAAAAAGATTACAATGGGACTATTACTATGGGAATATTAAATTGTTGTTTTTACTAACTTCCTCTCAACTTTTACATATTTTGTCACCGTTTAAACCTACCCTGGATTACGACAAACGTTTCAACACCAAAATCAGCTAGACTAGATCGGCCCGGCCGTTCTCGAGTTTTAGCGAGACTAATGAACCACGAAGTAGACAATGTGTGTGTGCAGGTGGACTACATCCACTGCCTGGTGCCGGACCTGCGCGAGATCACGGCCTGCGCCTTCTACTGGGGCAAGATGGACCGCTACGAGGCCGAGCGCCTGCTGGACAACAAGCCTGAGGGTACGGTGAGCCCCAATATCCTCACCTCTTTTTCTATTTGGGAACAATTTTACACGGTGTCGCGGTGTCAAAATTGCGAGTGATAATTTAAGAGATTTAAGGGATATTTGTTTTAAGACTTTTAAATTAAACAATGATTAAATCCTCCATTAAATTAAGATCAACGATAAACATACATAATGGTAAAAATATATTTATTTTTATGTTTTACTAGTTGACCCGTCCGAAATTCACAGTCTTATACTGACTTAAAAGACACTGGAGGTCTACTTCTCTGGTTTGTTGTATGGTAAATACGTGACATCCAGTCTTTATTGACATACGTCAAATAACTAAAATGTTCTTTAACTTTTATGATAACTCAAATTTAAAAATTTAAAAACCCCCGACCCAGTCAGACTCCTCATCAACTTAACTAGAACTAGAGCTAATCATCTTAAAAATATCATGGTTACCTTAACATATACTTTCAATATCATTAAAAACACTGTACCAAATTTCAATTTGATCAGACATAAGGAAGCTAGTTATATCCTCTCATCCATTATTCAAGAGCTGATCATCTTCTAACGGCTGATCAGGTCATGGTTACCTTAACATATACTTTCAATATCATAGATGTAACATGGTACCAAATTTCAACTCGATCGGACATAAGGAAGCTAGTTAGATCCTCTCATCCATTATTCAAGAGCTGATCATCTTCAAACGGCAGATCAGGTCATGGTTACCTTACCAAATACTTTCTATAACATAGATGTAACATGGTACCAAATTTCAAATCGATCGGACATAAGGAAGCTAGTTAGATCCTCTCATCCATTATTCAAGAGCTGATCATCTTCAAACCGCTGATCAGATCTTCATCAGACATGGCTAAGAACACTCGGCCTGAAATTATCAAAAAACTAAACGAAAATCCGTTCAGCCGTTTGGACTCTATGATGCCACAGACAGATAGACAGACAGACAGACCGACAGACAGACACGTTAAAATTATAACACCCCTCTCTGAATTTTTCGTTCAGGGGTTAATAACAGGGTTACAGTTGTGTTAAACCCCTTAAAGCGCTAAGTTTACAATGGAACGGTTTTTATAGGAAAATGAAGTGGTATTTTTTTTTAATATTCGCAATTTTCAAATATATCTTACATTTTAAACCTTCCCTGGACAACGCCAAAAGTTTCAAAACAAAAATCAGCTAGATAGGCCCAGCCATTCTCGTGTTTTAATAAGACAAAAAAACTAAGATAGTATTATAGTAAATATTCTCGTGGGAAGAGAATGAAAAGTACAGTATACAAAGTGAATCGGCTTTGGGTGCTGTTGCAACTCTCGCTTGTTTAAGTTATAAGCTATTATTCCTGACTTTTCAGTAATAGCAAGCGAGTACCCTTGAATACTTTTACTGCGCTTTGGTTTCTCATGAAAATAGAATGACTCTTTTATTCTAGTGTCTTGTCTCATATAATATCACCTATTTTAATATTTTTTCAAGCTTTAGTTAGTAGATAATGATTTTGTTCTTCTTCTCCCTCTTAGGCACGTTCCTCCTCCGCGACTCGGCCCAAGAGGAGCACCTATTCTCGGTGTCCTTCCGAAAATACGGTCGCTCCCTCCACGCCCGCATCGAGCACTACCGCCGGCGGTTCAGCTTCGACTCGCACGACCCCGCCGTCTACGCCGCGCCCTCCGTCACTCAGCTGCTCGACCACTACAAGGTGAGAGTGTGTGTGTGTGTGTGTGACACGCCGCATCGAGCACTACCGCCGGCGGTTCAGCTTCGACTCGCACGACCCCGCCGTCTACGCCGCGCCCTCCGTCACTCAGCTGCTCGACCACTACAAGGTGAGAGTGTGTGTGTGTGTGTGTGACACGCCGCATCGAGCACTACCGCCGGCGGTTCAGCTTCGACTCGCACGACCCCGCCGTCTACGCCGCGCCCTCCGTCACTCAGCTGCTCGACCACTACAAGGTGAGAGTGTGTGTGTGTGTGTGTGACACGCCGCATCGAGCACTACCGCCGGCGGTTCAGCTTCGACTCGCACGACCCCGCCGTCTACGCCGCGCCCTCCGTCACTCAGCTGCTCGACCACTACAAGGTGAGTGTGTGTGTGTGTGTGTGTGTGTGTGTGTGTGTGTGTCTGTGTGTGTGTGTGTGTGTGACACGCCGCATCGAGCACTACCGCCGGCGGTTCAGCTTCGACTCGCACGACCCCGCCGTCTACGCCGCGCCCTCCGTCACTCAGCTGCTCGACCACTACAAGGTGAGTGTGTGTGTGTGTGTGTGTGTGTGTGACACGCCGCATCGAGCACTACCGCCGGCGGTTCAGCTTCGACTCGCACGACCCCGCCGTCTACGCCGCGCCCTCCGTCACTCAGCTGCTCGACCACTACAAGGTGAGAGTGTGTGTGTGTGTGTGTGACACGCCGCATCGAGCACTACCGCCGGCGGTTCAGCTTCGACTCGCACGACCCCGCCGTCTACGCCGCGCCCTCCGTCACTCAGCTGCTCGACCACTACAAGGTGAGTGTGTGTGTGTGTGTGTGTGTGTGTGACACGCCGCATCGAGCACTACCGCCGGCGGTTCAGCTTCGACTCGCACGACCCCGCCGTCTACGCCGCGCCCTCCGTCACTCAGCTGCTCGACCACTACAAGGTGTGTGTGTGTGTGTGTGTGTGTGTGTGTGTGACACGCCGCATCGAGCACTACCGCCGGCGGTTCAGCTTCGACTCGCACGACCCCGCCGTCTACGCCGCGCCCTCCGTCACTCAGCTGCTCGACCACTACAAGGTGAGTGTGTGTGTGTGTGTGTGTGTGTGTGACACGCCGCATCGAGCACTACCGCCGGCGGTTCAGCTTCGACTCGCACGACCCCGCCGTCTACGCCGCGCCCTCCGTCACTCAGCTGCTCGACCACTACAAGGTGAGTGTGTGTGTGTGTGTGTGTGTGTGACAGGCCGCATCGAGCACTACCGCCGGCGGTTCAGCTTCGACTCGCACGACCCCGCCGTCTACGCCGCGCCCTCCGTCACTCAGCTGCTCGACCACTACAAGGTGAGTGTGTGTGTGTGTGTGTGTGTGTGTGTGTGTGACACGCCGCATCGAGCACTACCGCCGGCGGTTCAGCTTCGACTCGCACGACCCCGCCGTCTACGCCGCGCCCTCCGTCACTCAGCTGCTCGACCACTACAAGGTGAGTGTGTGTGTGTGTGTGTGACACGCCGCATCGAGCACTACCGCCGGCGGTTCAGCTTCGACTCGCACGACCCCGCCGTCTACGCCGCGCCCTCCGTCACTCAGCTGCTCGACCACTACAAGGTGAGTGTGTGTGTGTGTGTGTGTGTGTGTGACACGCCGCATCGAGCACTACCGCCGGCGGTTCAGCTTCGACTCGCACGACCCCGCCGTCTACGCCGCGCCCTCCGTCACTCAGCTGCTCGACCACTACAAGGTGAGTGTGAGTGTGTGTGTGTGTGTGTGTGTGTGTGTGACACGCCGCATCGAGCACTACCGCCGGCGGTTCAGCTTCGACTCGCACGACCCCGCCGTCTACGCCGCGCCCTCCGTCACTCAGCTGCTCGACCACTACAAGGTGAGTGTGTGTGTGTGTGTGTGTGTGTGACAGGCCGCATCGAGCACTACCGCCGGCGGTTCAGCTTCGACTCGCACGACCCCGCCGTCTACGCCGCGCCCTCCGTCACTCAGCTGCTCGACCACTACAAGGTGAGTGTGTGTGTGTGTGTGTGTGTGTGTGACACGCCGCATCGAGCACTACCGCCGGCGGTTCAGCTTCGACTCGCACGACCCCGCCGTCTACGCCGCGCCCTCCGTCACTCAGCTGCTCGACCACTACAAGGTGAGTGTGTGTGTGTGTGTGTGTGTGTGTGAGAGAGAGACACGCCGCATCGAGCACTACCGCCGGCGGTTCAGCTTCGACTCGCACGACCCCGCCGTCTACGCCGCGCCCTCCGTCACTCAGCTGCTCGACCACTACAAGGTGAGTGTGTGTGTGTGTGTGTGTGTGTGTGAGAGAGAGACACGCCGCATCGAGCACTACCGCCGGCGGTTCAGCTTCGACTCGCACGACCCCGCCGTCTACGCCGCGCCCTCCGTCACTCAGCTGCTCGACCACTACAAGGTGAGTGTGTGTGTGTGTGTGTGTGTGTGTGTGTGTGTGTGAGAGAGAGACACGCCGCATCGAGCACTACCGCCGGCGGTTCAGCTTCGACTCGCACGACCCCGCCGTCTACGCCGCGCCCTCCGTCACTCAGCTGCTCGACCACTACAAGGTGAGTGTGTGTGTGTGTGTGTGTGTGTGTGTGTGTGTGACACGCCGCATCGAGCACTACCGCCGGCGGTTCAGCTTCGACTCGCACGACCCCGCCGTCTACGCCGCGCCCTCCGTCACTCAGCTGCTCGACCACTACAAGGTGAGTGTGTGTGTGTGTGTGTGTGTGTGTGTGTGTGTGTGTGAGAGAGAGACACGCCGCATCGAGCACTACCGCCGGCGGTTCAGCTTCGACTCGCACGACCCCGCCGTCTACGCCGCGCCCTCCGTCACTCAGCTGCTCGACCACTACAAGGTGAGTGTGTGTGTGTGTGTGTGTGTGTGTGACACGCCGCATCGAGCACTACCGCCGGCGGTTCAGCTTCGACTCGCACGACCCCGCCGTCTACGCCGCGCCCTCCGTCACTCAGCTGCTCGACCACTACAAGGTGAGTGTGTGTGTGTGTGTGTGTGTGTGTGTGTGTGTGTGTGTGTGTGTGTGTGACACGCCGCATCGAGCACTACCGCCGGCGGTTCAGCTTCGACTCGCACGACCCCGCCGTCTACGCCGCGCCCTCCGTCACTCAGCTGCTCGACCACTACAAGGTGTGTGTGTGTGTGTGTGTGTGTGTGTGTGTGTGTGTGACACGCCGCATCGAGCACTACCGCCGGCGGTTCAGCTTCGACTCGCACGACCCCGCCGTCTACGCCGCGCCCTCCGTCACTCAGCTGCTCGACCACTACAAGGTGAGTGTGTGTGTGTGTGTTTGTGTGTGTGTGTGACACGCCGCATCGAGCACTACCGCCGGCGGTTCAGCTTCGACTCGCACGACCCCGCCGTCTACGCCGCGCCCTCCGTCACTCAGCTGCTCGACCACTACAAGGTGAGTGTGTGTGTGTGTGTGTGTGTGTGTGAGAGAGAGACACGCCGCATCGAGCACTACCGCCGGCGGTTCAGCTTCGACTCGCACGACCCCGCCGTCTACGCCGCGCCCTCCGTCACTCAGCTGCTCGACCACTACAAGGTGAGTGTGTGTGTGTGTGTGTGTGTGAGAGAGAGACACGCCGCATCGAGCACTACCGCCGGCGGTTCAGCTTCGACTCGCAAGACCCCGCCGTCTACGCCGCGCCCTCCGTCACTCAGCTGCTCGACCACTACAAGGTGAGTGTGTGTGTGTGTGTGTGTGTGTGTGACACGCCGCATCGAGCACTACCGCCGGCGGTTCAGCTTCGACTCGCACGACCCCGCCGTCTACGCCGCGCCCTCCGTCACTCAGCTGCTCGACCACTACAAGGTGAGTGTGTGTGTGTGTGTGTGTGACACGCCGCATCGAGCACTACCGCCGGCGGTTCAGCTTCGACTCGCACGACCCCGCCGTCTACGCCGCGCCCTCCGTCACTCAGCTGCTCGACCACTACAAGGTGAGTGTGTGTGTGTGTGTGTGTGTGTGTGTGTGTGTGACACGCCGCATCGAGCACTACCGCCGGCGGTTCAGCTTCGACTCGCACGACCCCGCCGTCTACGCCGCGCCCTCCGTCACTCAGCTGCTCGACCACTACAAGGTGAGTGTGTGTGTGTGTGTGTGTGTGTGTGAGAGAGAGACACGCCGCATCGAGCACTACCGCCGGCGGTTCAGCTTCGACTCGCACGACCCCGCCGTCTACGCCGCGCCCTCCGTCACTCAGCTGCTCGACCACTACAAGGTGAGTGTGTGTGTGTGTGTGTGTGTGTGTGTGAGAGAGAGACACGCCGCATCGAGCACTACCGCCGGCGGTTCAGCTTCGACTCGCACGACCCCGCCGTCTACGCCGCGCCCTCCGTCACTCAGCTGCTCGACCACTACAAGGTGAGTGTGTGTGTGTGTGTGTGTGTGTGTGTGACACGCCGCATCGAGCACTACCGCCGGCGGTTCAGCTTCGACTCGCACGACCCCGCCGTCTACGCCGCGCCCTCCGTCACTCAGCTGCTCGACCACTACAAGGTGAGTGTGTGTGTGTGTGTGTGTGTGTGTGTGAGAGAGAGACACGCCGCATCGAGCACTACCGCCGGCGGTTCAGCTTCGACTCGCACGACCCCGCCGTCTACGCCGCGCCCTCCGTCACTCAGCTGCTCGACCACTACAAGGTGAGTGTGTGTGTGTGTGTGTGTGTGTGTGTGAGAGAGAGACACGCCGCATCGAGCACTACCGCCGGCGGTTCAGCTTCGACTCGCACGACCCCGCCGTCTACGCCGCGCCCTCCGTCACTCAGCTGCTCGACCACTACAAGGTGAGTGTGTGTGTGTGTGTGTGTGTGTGTATGACACGCCGCATCGAGCACTACCGCCGGCGGTTCAGCTTCGACTCGCACGACCCCGCCGTCTACGCCGCGCCCTCCGTCACTCAGCTGCTCGACCACTACAAGGTGAGTGTGTGTGTGTGTGTGTGTGTGTGTGACACGCCGCATCGAGCACTACCGCCGGCGGTTCAGCTTCGACTCGCACGACCCCGCCGTCTACGCCGCGCCCTCCGTCACTCAGCTGCTCGACCACTACAAGGTGAGTGTGTGTGTGTGTGTGTGTGTGTGTGACACGCCGCATCGAGCACTACCGCCGGCGGTTCAGCTTCGACTCGCACGACCCCGCCGTCTACGCCGCGCCCTCCGTCACTCAGCTGCTCGACCACTACAAGGTGAGTGTGTGTGTGTGTGTGTGTGTGTGTGTGACACGCCGCATCGAGCACTACCGCCGGCGGTTCAGCTTCGACTCGCACGACCCCGCCGTCTACGCCGCGCCCTCCGTCACTCAGCTGCTCGACCACTACAAGGTGAGTGTGTGTGTGTGTGTGTGTGAGAGAGAGACACGCCGCATCGAGCACTACCGCCGGCGGTTCAGCTTCGACTC
Source organism: Euspilapteryx auroguttella (assembly GCA_951802225.1). Classification (NCBI taxonomy): domain Eukaryota; kingdom Metazoa; phylum Arthropoda; class Insecta; order Lepidoptera; family Gracillariidae; genus Euspilapteryx; species Euspilapteryx auroguttella. Next base: position 2,963,016 of record OX637669.1, read on the forward strand.
GCACGACCCCGCCGTCTACGCCGCGCCCTCCGTCACTCAGCTGCTCGACCACTACAAGGTGAGTGTGTGTGTGTGTGTGTGTGTGTGTGTGTGACACGCCGCATCGAGCACTACCGCCGGCGGTTCAGCTTCGACTCGCACGACCCCGCCGTCTACGCCGCGCCCTCCGTCACTCAGCTGCTCGACCACTACAAGGTGAGTGTGTGTGTGTGTGTGTGTGTGACACGCCGCATCGAGCACTACCGCCGGCGGTTCAGCTTCGACTCGCACGACCCCGCCGTCTACGCCGCGCCCTCCGTCACTCAGCTGCTCGACCACTACAAGGTGAGTGTGTGTGTGTGTGTGTGTGTGTGTGTGACAGGCCGCATCGAGCACTACCGCCGGCGGTTCAGCTTCGACTCGCACGACCCCGCCGTCTACGCCGCGCCCTCCGTCACTCAGCTGCTCGACCACTACAAGGTGAGTGTGGGTGTGTGTGTGTGTGTGTGTGTGTGTGTGACACGCCGCATCGAGCACTACCGCCGGCGGTTCAGCTTCGACTCGCACGACCCCGCCGTCTACGCCGCGCCCTCCGTCACTCAGCTGCTCGACCACTACAAGGTGAGTGTGTGTGTGTGTGTGTGTGTGTGTGTGTGTGTGTGTGTGTGTGTGTGTGTGTGTGTGTGTGTGACAGGCCGCATCGAGCACTACCGCCGGCGGTTCAGCTTCGACTCGCACGACCCCGCCGTCTACGCCGCGCCCTCCGTCACTCAGCTGCTCGACCACTACAAGGTGAGTGTGTGTGTGTGTGTGTGTGTGTGTGTGTGTGTGTGTGTGTGTGTGTGTGTGTGTGTGACACGCCGCATCGAGCACTACCGCCGGCGGTTCAGCTTCGACTCGCACGACCCCGCCGTCTACGCCGCGCCCTCCGTCACTCAGCTGCTCGACCACTACAAGGTGAGTGTGTGTGTGTGTGTGTGTGTGTGTGTGTGTGTGTGTGTGACAGGCCGCATCGAGCACTACCGCCGGCGGTTCAGCTTCGACTCGCACGACCCCGCCGTCTACGCCGCGCCCTCCGTCACTCAGCTGCTCGACCACTACAAGGTGAGTGTGTGTGTGTGTGTGTGTGTGTGTGACACGCCGCATCGAGCACTACCGCCGGCGGTTCAGCTTCGACTCGCACGACCCCGCCGTCTACGCCGCGCCCTCCGTCACTCAGCTGCTCGACCACTACAAGGTGAGTGTGTGTGTGTGTGTGTGTGTGTGTGTGTGTGTGTGTGTGTGTGACAGGCCGCATCGAGCACTACCGCCGGCGGTTCAGCTTCGACTCGCACGACCCCGCCGTCTACGCCGCGCCCTCCGTCACTCAGCTGCTCGACCACTACAAGGTGAGTGTGTGTGTGTGTGTGTGTGTGTGTGTGTGTGTGTGTGTGTGTGTGTGTGTGTGTGACACGCCGCATCGAGCACTACCGCCGGCGGTTCAGCTTCGACTCGCACGACCCCGCCGTCTACGCCGCGCCCTCCGTCACTCAGCTGCTCGACCACTACAAGGTGAGTGTGTGTGTGTGTGTGTGTGACACGCCGCATCGAGCACTACCGCCGGCGGTTCAGCTTCGACTCGCACGACCCCGCCGTCTACGCCGCGCCCTCCGTCACTCAGCTGCTCGACCACTACAAGGTGAGTGTGTGTGTGTGTGTGTGTGTGTGTGTGACACGCCGCATCGAGCACTACCGCCGGCGGTTCAGCTTCGACTCGCACGACCCCGCCGTCTACGCCGCGCCCTCCGTCACTCAGCTGCTCGACCACTACAAGGTGAGTGTGTGTGTGTGTGTGTGTGACACGCCGCATCGAGCACTACCGCCGGCGGTTCAGCTTCGACTCGCACGACCCCGCCGTCTACGCCGCGCCCTCCGTCACTCAGCTGCTCGACCACTACAAGGTGAGTGTGTGTGTGTGTGTGTGTGACACGCCGCATCGAGCACTACCGCCGGCGGTTCAGCTTCGACTCGCACGACCCCGCCGTCTACGCCGCGCCCTCCGTCACTCAGCTGCTCGACCACTACAAGGTGAGTGTGTGTGTGTGTGTGTGTGTGTGTGACACGCCGCATCGAGCACTACCGCCGGCGGTTCAGCTTCGACTCGCACGACCCCGCCGTCTACGCCGCGCCCTCCGTCACTCAGCTGCTCGACCACTACAAGGTGAGTGTGTGTGTGTGTGTGTGTGTGTGTGTGACACGCCGCATCGAGCACTACCGCCGGCGGTTCAGCTTCGACTCGCACGACCCCGCCGTCTACGCCGCGCCCTCCGTCACTCAGCCGCTCGACCACTACAAGGTGAGTGTGTGTGTGTGTGTGTGTGTGTGTGTGTGTGTGTGTGTGTGACACGCCGCATCGAGCACTACCGCCGGCGGTTCAGCTTCGACTCGCACGACCCCGCCGTCTACGCCGCGCCCTCCGTCACTCAGCTGCTCGACCACTACAAGGTGAGTGTGTGTGTGTGTGTTTGTGTGTGTGTGTGACACGCCGCATCGAGCACTACCGCCGGCGGTTCAGCTTCGACTCGCACGACCCCGCCGTCTACGCCGCGCCCTCCGTCACTCAGCTGCTCGACCACTACAAGGTGAGTGTGTGTGTGTGTGTGTGTGTGTGTGTGTGTGTGTGTGTGACACGCCGCATCGAGCACTACCGCCGGCGGTTCAGCTTCGACTCGCACGACCCCGCCGTCTACGCCGCGCCCTCCGTCACTCAGCTGCTCGACCACTACAAGGTGAGTGTGTGTGTGTGTGTGTGTGTGACACGCCGCATCGAGCACTACCGCCGGCGGTTCAGCTTCGACTCGCACGACCCCGCCGTCTACGCCGCGCCCTCCGTCACTCAGCTGCTCGACCACTACAAGGTGAGTGTGTGTGTGTGTGTGTGTGACACGCCGCATCGAGCACTACCGCCGGCGGTTCAGCTTCGACTCGCACGACCCCGCCGTCTACGCCGCGCCCTCCGTCACTCAGCTGCTCGACCACTACAAGGTGAGTGTGTGTGTGTGTGTGTGTGTGACACGCCGCATCGAGCACTACCGCCGGCGGTTCAGCTTCGACTCGCACGACCCCGCCGTCTACGCCGCGCCCTCCGTCACTCAGCTGCTCGACCACTACAAGGTGAGTGTGTGTGTGTGTGTGTGTGTGTGTGACACGCCGCATCGAGCACTACCGCCGGCGGTTCAGCTTCGACTCGCACGACCCCGCCGTCTACGCCGCGCCCTCCGTCACTCAGCTGCTCGACCACTACAAGGTGAGTGTGTGTGTGTGTGTGTGTGTGACACGCCGCATCGAGCACTACCGCCGGCGGTTCAGCTTCGACTCGCACGACCCCGCCGTCTACGCCGCGCCCTCCGTCACTCAGCTGCTCGACCACTACAAGGTAACATATATAGAGGCGCAGCTTAATAATACTATTAATGTTCTCTTCTCTACGCTGTAAAATCATTGCGAAAGGAAGTAGAATCATTTGACAGAAAAGGGCTCGTTTGGGGGCCTCTCCAGGCGACTATTGTCGTAAGGCAAGGCAAACAATTGTTTGCCTGAGCCAATTGGTGGGCACCCTGAACTACCTCGCCTCTCACAGTATAGGATACATATTACAAACAATCAACCTAAAATATTACAATATTCTTAAATTAAAACATTGATTGCAATGGGCGGCCTGTTGACTGCAATGTTATAACGTGAGTAATGTTTGGTACAGGACCCCGCCTGCGTGATGTTCTTCGAGCCCATGCTGACGGCGCCGCTCCCCCGCGCCGAGCCCTTCAGCCTGCAGCAGCTCGCGCGCGCCGTCATCGTCTCGCACATCACCTATGACGGTCAGTAAAAACAATCTCAAAGACGCCATTAGGTCGGCCTTCTTACCTACGGATTAAGTACCTACTTACTAAGTTAATATTAAAATATTGTTTAACTAGTCGACCCGGCGAACTTCGTACCGCTTAACCTATAACTATCTCGTGCACATATTAAACTTATAAACCTTCCTCTTGAATCACTCTATTTAATAAAAAAAACTCATCAAAATCCGTTGCATGGTTTTAAAGATATAAGCATACATAGGGACAGACGCGGGAAGCGACTTCATTTTATACTATGTATTGAATAAGTATAAGTAACTATTAGCTACATAATAGTTAAGAAATTATTCAAATATGTAAAGCTACTTCTAGCAACACATATAGGTTTTCGTTTGCTATAAAAGTTAATAAATAAAAAAAATCTAATTCGATTCCCGACAATCGATTTTCATTTTGATTTGTTTTTCGTAGTCCAGGGATAGGTTTTAAAGGTGAGAAAATATAGAAAATTTGAGAAGCAGTTAGTTAAAAACAATTTAATTTTTCCAAATAAAATGTTCCACCATACTTCTGTTCTTTTTCCTATCAATGATTGGACGTTGTTGTTTTTAAATTCGGCATTCTGGACAGGCAAAGGAACATATTCCAAACAGATATGTTGTCAATACGTAAACTAAATAATCATAATTCCAGGCGTAGAGAGTCTGCCATTGCCGCCGCGCCTGCGCGCCTATCTCAAGGAGTACCACTACCGGCAGCGCGTGCGCGTGCGCCGCCTCGAGCCCGGCCCGCTGTACGGCGCGCTCTGACGCGCGGCCGGTGCGCGCGCGCGCCGGATACAGCGCGCTGTCCACAGTGATAGTGCGAATAGTGCCAGTGTCAGTGATAGTGGGAACGGGAACAGTGATATATTGAACGTTTACGGCCAGAATGTGCACAACGCTGTGTACGGAAACAGAGGCGTCGAACACGGAGCCCGACAGAGCAGAGTGAAGATGATAGAGGATGAGCAAGAGGTTGTCTACATTTATAAAGAGAGTACTAGGCAGAATTCGGAAGCTAATACTGTGAGTGTAGGCAGTGAGCTGGGCTCGAATGCTCATATTGTTCCGGGTGTGCATGCGTACAGTTTGCAACCGGACTATGCAAGGAATTCTATTTTAATTGCCAGCTTGCTTTACCCACTGAGTATGGGCAATATGGGTCATTAATTATTTAAATAATTTGTTTGTAAAGTAATGTTTTCAAACAAGTCAGCGCTCGATGAGCTCACTGCTTTACTTACTTGTATAAACTTTAATTTGGAAATAACGCGAACGATACGTTTCTTGCATGTGAGCTCATGGCCTATAATAACCTACAAAGTTAGAACATACAAGTACTCTCATTTCGGCTTAATCATTTACTTTTCCCTATATACACACAGTAAACTGTCTTCTCGACTAGCAATTTTCAAGAGACAAACATACACGTACTTAAAAAGGATATTTAAAACTTTATATTATGTCAATACTTTTTGTATAAAGAACAAACTAAATTCACAACAAAATCTTGAAAATGTTGCTCCAAATAATCACAAATACAGGAGGTACCTAAATAATAATAATTCTGATAGCAATGTAACAGATATTGGCTTCAAAATGGGGGCTGCTACTCGGTGCGCCGCCCTGCTGCGTCTTGTAGTCCAGTTCTTCTTGAAATTGTTATTTCTCCAGCTAAAATTGCAGTACATCTTCGAGGACTTGTAGGTATAATTTCCGGGTGTACAGTTTTTTTTCTTCAGGTGTTGATAAAACTTTTTTCTTTAGTCATGTCTTGATTTATTTCTTGGGAGCTTTCACTGTGCAAGCCTTAAGTTCAGTAGTCAGCTTTTAATTTTACTTCATGGTCTAGTAGACGTGTCTTAACATAAGATAGGTTGAGTTGATCTTCAGCCAATGTTTCTAAGGTTATGTTCACTCTGTCGTATGAAGTTGGTAATGTCAAAAGTAGGTAAGACACTTTGTCAATCTCATTAAATTCAACTGGTGTCGACCAGCAGAAATGAGTTCCCTGATGATGCTGTCGAAACTAGTGAAATGTTGCAGCAAAACCACGTTTGATTTGACTGGGAATTTTGAATATTCCAAAAAAAAAAAAATATTAGCGAATCTTCCACTCTGAACACTTTATGGGCATGTTTTCAACTTTTGCTCTAATAAAAAGTTTTATAATGTCCAGTTCTCTTCACATGGTGTGTTGTGTAATTTATGTGGGTTTTTCTCTCCTTGCTTTTTGTAGGTTTTCTAGCAAATAGCTTAGGAATCTTTTCTGTTTTTTCTTTCCGCGTCTTGTAATAGTGTCTTTTTTCCTGGGCAGAACTAACTATTCTCATCCTTTTCCAGAAAACACTGCACGCTGATTATTCGTTTTTGGTGCTCGTGCAACATAATTTTCTGCCTCACATAAATTATTAATCGTGCTTACTTAGTAGTGTTTTTTTTGGCGTTCCGACTGAACCTTCGTTTGAAACAGCTTTTATTTGTAATTGTATTTTTGTTTTTAGACACTACTTGCTATGAAAGGAATTTCTGCATTATCATTGCCCGTTTTTGTCCATTATCAATCACTTCACCACAAGATTAGACTTATTGTTTTTCAATGATGTTAAATGTTTTCTTGCATGCTACATCTGTGTTGTCACTCATTGCTATCTGGTTAAGTGCATTATAATGTGCTTCAATAACCTTTTTTTCTTTTGCCGTATCGATCTGTCATCAGGTCCTTGGCCATCTTGTAGTTCTCTGAGGTCATAGCCAACCCTTCGAACTTCATCTAAAGAAGCAATTAAGTAGGACAATTTTGTAAATCTTTTCAATTCTAATTTTGGTAATTTACTGGTCCGTGATATTGCTTGTGTCTGTGTGGATAGAGCTGGTGTCAGCTTGAAAGAATCTAAGTGAATAGGGTACTCCTTTGCTGGGACCTGATCCTCAATGTACATACTCAGGTCACCAGGCTACTTTCCTATAAAAAAAACTTGTTTCTTCTTTAAGCGATCGACCAAGTGCCAAAGTTAACTCGTCTAATGATTTCTCAGTTTTCAAACCGCAAAATCCCAATTTCCCGTCCCTGTGGGTTTTTGTGGTGTATTCAAACCTCAAAATCCCAATTTCCCGGTACTGTGGGATTTTGCGGTATAAAAATTATCCTTATACGTCTCGTGGGTCCAAGCTACCAAGGCGTGGTTTCAATGCTATTTCATCAAATAGTAACGCACAGACATTTTCTTTTTTTCTTTATTTTCATTACTTTTCATATTAAGATCATCTGTGACTGCCTTATTTAATACAGTATCATTGGAAGCATTTGTAAAGTTTTCACGCTTGGTAGTGCATCATATGTCTCAAGTATTGGGCTTTAGGCGAACGTTTTTGTATAGCCAAGCAGGAGATTTTGTTGATCATTCACCGCCTACGACGTTATCAAGTTGCGAGAGTCAACACTTGAGCAGTTTTCTAAAGTAGTATGTAGACATAGTTTATCGAATCCACCAGTAGGATGATTTTCGACTTTGTCTTCTTGTATCTGTTTGCATCAGATAAGAACTGGAGACCTCGACACATCCCGGAGTTCTTCATGCTCCTTACGTACAAACTGCAAATTTCCATGTCGAGTAATTGTCTCGGCCAACTAATTTGTTAATAGTTGTTATTCCTGGAAAATAATCTGTATTAAGTGATTGTTTGGAGGCGATTTTTAAATAGGTCTTACTGCAGATTTTAAAAATTTATTTATGTAAGGCCCCAGCTAGTACTGAGTTTCCTTTACGTCTATGATAATTTTTATGTAACTGGTCAAATATTTAGGTTTTAAAGGTAAATGGAAATATTTCTATAACTTTATTAAAACATAATCAAGTTTGTATTGTATGTTGTCTCATTCGCTGTTAAATGTATTGTTGATAGGTAGCAGAAAAAAAAGTGATTTGGTATTGTGAACAGATAGTCAGTCTTTTATTGTTTCATTTTAACAATTTGTTTATGTGATCACAAATGGCGAGGCACACCATAAGGATAACAATTTAAACAGGTCTATAAAGTCTATGGCATAGAGTTAAAGAGTTATCGCCTGCTGTTTTGTTTATTGTAACTAAGATAAATTTTCGTTTGTAAACCTGCTTTGAAATTAAGCATTATGAGACCAGTTATCCTTGTGTGCCAGGCCTATGTCAATAAAACATCACAATTAGGTTATTAAATAAATAATAATAAAAATGTAAAATACATGCATTTGTCATTAGTTCATGTTTAAGAAAATAACTATGGTAGGTAAATAAGAATATTATAAAATAAAGTTCAAAATGTATATTATATAAAAAATGTATAAAAGTATGATAAAATAAAAGTTTATTGAGATGACCAGTTTTTAAAACAAACTGTTTCTTTTTCGATCTGCCGTCCTAGCATGATGATGATGATGATGATGTCCTCTTATCCCTCATCAGGGACATAGGGCTCTCAGTAAAGCTCGCCACTTGCTCCTGTCTTGGGCAACCTCCTCCATCTCGCCCCACGGTGCTCCGAGTGTGGGAGCCTCTTGTTCGACCGTGCGGCGCCAGGTCTGCTTAGGGCGGCCGACTCTGTCCTAGCATGAGATTGAATAATAAAGAATGGGTTGTAGAATACAGTTTTTAGTTTTAAAACTGGTTAATTTCATTTAAACTATAATTAAATATTAAAAAGAACTAACAGTAAACTGTTGGCCAAGCCAGTGTTTAATTATATATAAGGATCGGCGCGCACTTGACAAAAAACCTATCGAAGTATTTTCATTGTGTGTTTAGTCTTAACTATATTGTTTTAACCAATTTCGTTTGTAAGATATATTTGTAACGAAAAGTAATGAATTTACGTAGTTTCGGAATCAAGGTGAGGTTATACGTAAAATATAGTTAGTTCTGTTTGTTTATTATTTAGAACCATATTTTGTAAAATTTTATAAAAATAAAGCATTAGTTTTTATTAGATTTTTTGTAAATATAGTGAAATTGTTAAATGTCGTATTATCTTGTTGTATTATAAATGTACCTTTTAATTTAAAATCGTGTAAAATAAATATAAAGCTACTATTCTTTGATATTCTTTCTTTTCATAACTTGTCTAAAATCTAAAAAAAAAGTTTTTTTTGTAGGGTAAGTACTAATATAAAGATGGGTAATGTTTTTTTCCTCTTAAGGGCCAGCGACCATCGGGTAAGCAGGGCAAAGATACCGAGGAGTTAAAATTTTAAACGTTTCTCGAAATTAAGAGGTAAGTAATTCTGATATTTCCGTAATAAAATAATGATTTATTTATGTTAGACGGTGGTCGGCCGTGTCTAAATAAACGAAGGGCATTGCAATTCAATCGAAATCTATAAACAATGCGTGGATGTATTCTAACAAACACTTGTTTAACTTATTGTTTATTTCATTGCCGTAGATAATTTATATTGCCAATACGTGCTAAAGCTAAAGCCATAGCGTGAATAAATATCAAATCGTATTTACCATACCTATACGTTTGCACCTAAGGTAGGTAAGAAGTAAGTACCTATGTGGTACCTACATAAAGTTCCTTTTCCCAGCAAACATCTGGCGAGAAGATAATAAAATAATCGAAACTTGTCTATGAATTTATGGCAGCAAGATGTATGTTCCCTTCCTTCCACCAATCACACAACATGACAAGAGACAAACAAATACAAGACAAGAAACTTAAAATAGGAACCTAAAACCCCATTTAAAAGCCTAAAACTTAACAAAGGACGACCTTATCGCTTTAAGAGATTTCTTTTCTTAGAATTTTTTGTCAATGCTTAGATCACAGAACAATGAAGACTATACCACAGATTACTAAATAATAATAATAACACATCACACTCAGAGCCCCTAACTAGGAAGAACCTGTATCTAGGGTGCCCGAAACACATACAGAGACAAACATCACACCCAGACCGGAAACAAACATCGATATTCATCATATCAATATTCGCCCCGCCCGGGAATCGAACCCGGGTGCACTCGCTTCCCAGTCCACATCACTGCCAACTGAGCCACGGAGCAGTCAAATAGTTACATACACTACACACGTACACATACATAACGTGTAGGACTAGGTAACGGATTTTGATACGGTTTTTTTAATTGAGTGATTCTTATACATGTACAAATAATAATATAATAATGTTCAATAATTGTACATTATTATCTAATTATTAGAAAAATCATTTTAAGAAATTCAATTACTTGTACAACATAGTACTTACCTATTTTGTCAGGCTGTACAAAGTTCGCCGGGTCGACTAGTAAGAAATAAATCTAATAAAGATATTTTAATTAATAAAGCTAATTAGCTCAGTATTACCTTATTACTAAAACATCAGTATGGCAGTGCGTTGAATGTACCTAAGTACCTATCAATATATATAAAACTCTTCCGTTACTGACTGACGACTGACTGACTGACAGACAACGCAGAGTCGAAACTACTGGGCGTAGTGGGCTGAAATTTTGCATGTAGGTTCCTTAGTAAGTGTAAGTGAGCACTAAGAAGGGATTTCCCGAAATTCCCACGGGAACGGGAAAAAATAGGAATTTTGTGTTTATGAGTAATCTGCGCGGGAAAACCCGCGGGGCAGCCTCTAGTACTTACTAATTGAATTGTTTGTTTCTATGTGGGAAACATCAAGAGTAGGTATTATTTTTTCTCACTTAATAGTAATGGAGCACTCTCTATTTCGCGGCATGGTTAAAACAATAGGTGGGTTATAGAGAGTGTAAGTAAGAACTAAAACGATGTTCTTTTTAGCAATGCAGAGCGCGTTGTTACTTTCACAGTGTTTTGCTGCTTTTTAACGAAAGCAACGTCAGAGTTTATTAACTTTAGGAACGTATATATAGTTTCTATTTTAAATATTTGATTTGTTACTTGTGGGAGAACAGAATAACGTTGTTTTGCAATATGGGAGATGGTTTTTTACACACGAGAATTCATTAAAACTTTATTAGAAATGAATACTTTCGCCAGAATAAATAAAAACGCATAAAAAAATGGGTTATTCCGATAGTCTCCAAAACCTTTGATGTCCAAAATTTTGCCGCCCCATACAACGTTTCCTATTAATATATTTCCTACAAAAAAAAAAATTCATACAACTATTCCTTTTAGTCTCCAGGAAAGTTTTACTATGTAGAGACAACAACAAAAGTTTAGGAATTTTAATAAAACGTAGTTTTTTAGTATAATTAGTTTTAATAAATATTTGACATATGAACTATCGATCGTGAACTTCACAAAAGAATAATACTTATGACTGTTAAAATTTGCTTAGGTAAGGGAATAAAATTTTCACTTATACAACAATCAGAAGCACTATTTACTATGCTAAATATAACGATGGGGGAAATAGGTTGACTACCTTTTAATTAAACATTTAATAAATTTCTAAACACTTCTTGTACATTTTCTATACTGTAATACTTAGCTTATCATAATTAATAACCAAACTTACTTGAGTTGAATGCATATTTAAACGGCGTGATTGTGCTAGGTCCTGCGCCTGAATTTAAACTTTCTTCTATTATGCACTGACACAGTGACACTAGCCTAATCTCTCCTCAAGTCAAAGATACCGATATCAAGTCAAGATGATTAGAAAAAATAGAGTACCACTTGCACTCATTTTTTTAATATTAAATAACGGTACGGACTACCGAGCAGCGCTCTGTGATTGGTTTAATAACCGCACGGCTATTGTTTCCGTAAAACTTAGTACCTAGTTGTAGTCGTAGCCGCCCCTTATCAGGTAGCTGAGAGTTTGTAAGGTTTTTGACAACGAGTGCAAATATTTTTTAAATGTAGGCGATAATCTTGTATTGGTTACTTTATTTTTATTTTGTAATGCTGTTAACACTGGTATTTCTTGCTTGTTTTGCCGTCGATACCATCTTTGCCTGTTAATATTTTGGAGACTATAGGAAATGGAAAGTAATTAAATAAGAATAAGTATAAATCAGCTTGGAGACTAAATGGAAATAAAAAAAAATGATTTTTGGAGACTAATGGAATAACCCAAAAAAATTAATTTCGCGCCATACCGAGAGGGACCACCTTAAGTCACAGATTACTAAATAACTTAAGTAGACAGGGTGCATACAACTGTACAATTTAAATACTGAGATGAACAAAATTAGAACATTAGAGATTATTAATTAATGTTCTTATTTTTCATCTCAGCCAAAAGACATCCACTGCTGGATATAGGCCTCCCTCTCCCTTAAGAACTTACCTATCTATTCATTTATTTATTTATACTAATAGACAGTTAAATACTGTCTTGCTTGAAGCAGCATCCGAAATCTAAACAATGCAACCTGTATTTTCTTTAGTCCCGTCCAACTGGATAGTGGTCAGAATCTAACCGGCCAATTAGAAGAGATATCAACTCATTACCAGACTACGTAACGGAAGTAACCACTTAGAACTGTCCGCGTTATAGCCTAGTTTACAAGCTAAGGTTTTGAGGACAGCTAGTTGTTGGCGGGCAGCTGGCAGAAGCGAACGCGTTCTTTGATCAAAGAAAAAAAAAAAGTAAGTGACAAGTTTTTTTTTTGCCGCAAAAGCGCGCGAAGGGCTACAAGGTTGAACTTTTCGCTCAAGGTCTTTTAACAAAATTGGGTAAGTTATTTTTTTTGTACATTATCGTTTTGCGTTGCAATTTTCGCAATTTTACTGGCATTGTCCGGTTTGATCAGATTTCTTTTTTTTTTGCATATTGTTGCGCTTTGTTTAACTGTACAAAGCACAACTCTGCTGGCGGATAACCGCTCAATGTGCTAAATAAAAAGTATGGAAGCTGTTTTTATTTTGGATTGGTGGTTTGACTCATAATAAAAATGTTTTTTTTTTTTAACTCGATAGGAAGTTGGTGAGCAATAAAGTACTCACTTCTATTTTTAATAAAATTCAAGGCAGTTTCATAAAAAAAACTGTAATCTAGTATGCAAAATTATTTTTCCAGCAACTTTTTCCAGGTAAGTAATAAATAATATAATAATATCACATCGCACTCAGATATAACTCGGTAACTAACTAGAAAGTACCTGTATTTGGTGCCCAAAACATAATATAAGTAAACCTCAAAACAACAAATAAAAAAATTTTGTCGTTCAAAATCTTCTTAAACCACATCCACATAGGGTAAAGTAATTTTTTTTCAGCTTTTCGAAAATATTTTCTAACATGATTTATAAAGATATAAACGATTTCTTCTGGGTAACCTGTAATAAAAAGTATAATAATATAGAAAATTAATATGTTTAACAATTTTTATGAATGCCTTTACTTACCCTCTATTTTGAGATTTTGACCTCGTTTAACGGACAACAATTGAATGTTTTATATATAGATTTGATAATTAAACTTAATCAGTATTAATAATAACTTTGACCTGTACCTCAGTCATGATTTATTTATATAATTGTTAGTCATTCAAGTTTATTTTTTAATTATAGACACATTTTAGATACCTAAGGAATTCAGAGTTCAATTAAGTAACTTAGATAAAATATTTTCAAGTTCAAATAGCACACTTGCTATCTAGCCTGTTAATAATGGTCTGTTTTATCTAAAAAAAAAAACAATTAAATTTATTTATATATAGTATTTACTTACTTAGATTATGATTAAATTGGACAATTTTTTATTTTGATTGTAACATAATTTTTAATAAAATAATAATTTATTATTCAACAAATTATAGTTATCTCAGTCCATTCACAGTCAGACTTTTGTAACTATGTACCTTCCGAAATTCCGTGTATGATGTTTTCGAATCCAGAATCTATCTAAAAGTATTATAGATTTATCAAGCGAATATTTATTTGAACTTTTTTTTATAAATACACTAAGTACTTCCTTGATATTTGGTACAAAATAATCAATTACTTACTCAAACTTTACTGAAAATATTAATTAAGTAATTAAAAATAGTCCCAAAATCGCTGCCTTTAGCAAATAAAGTGCATAGTAGGTACCTGCTTATATCAATATATATAAAACTCTTCCGTTACTGACTGACTGACTAACTGACTGACAGACAACGCAGAGCCGAAACTACTGAGCGTAGAAAGCTGAAAATTGGCACGTCGGTTCCTTGGGGAGTGTAGGTAGGGGAGCACCAAGAAGAGATTTCCCGAAATTCCCACGGGAACGGGAAAAACGTGATTTTTGTGTTTATGAGAAATCTGCGCGGGAAAAACCGCGGGGCAGCCTCTAGTATTAATATATAACCACTGTCGAAGTTACAAAAGTTGACAATTCTGAAATACCTAATGTTTACATTAAAAGCAATCTTAAGTTTACCTACCTAGAATATCCACAGAATGTCAAAGGTCTTCCATTAAGCGGTCAGCAATTTACTGATATTCAATATCTTTGTTTCGAATTCGAATAATAATATCTACTTAAATTATTATTTACTTAGCTTAGGTTCTGATAAGCGTGCACTCGTCTTGACTTTGATTATTTTTGTTTAAATGATTCTGTTGTTAGCATTAAAAAAGTGTTTTGGATACATAAAAAAAGTAAGTATTGTCCCTAAATACCTAATTTTCCTCCTATAACCTATCATATTTACCATAATTTTATTAAATATTAGCAACCTCTTAAGACTGCCTTAATAGCGTAGTGGGCAGAAGTAGCTTTGTCAACTGTCGCGAAACAATTCCAGGTTCGATAACCGCCGGGGTCTCACATTGTTATTATAAAATAAGTTAGTACTTAAGTTAAGTGCATGAGTGACCGGATATCTACAAATTACACTTACCTAATTATCTGTATAAAAAGACGGCGGCGTCAATATCTTTGTAAGATCAAATACTCATAGGAATAAGGGTGATTCTGCGTTATTTTTTTACCTTGATCGACTTCTTACATTCGACATTATTATACCAAACTAGAGGCTGCCCCGCGGTTTCACTCGCGCAGATTTGTCATAAACACAAAAATCCAGTTTTTCCCGTTCCCATGGGAATTTTGGGAAATCCTTTCTTAGTGCTCACCTACACTCCCTAAGGAACCTACATGCATAATTTCAGCCCGCTACGCCCAGTAGTTTCGGCTCTGAGTTGTCTGTAAGTCATTTAGTCAGTCAGTCAGTCAGTCAGTCAGTAACGGAAGAGTTTTATATACAGGGTGTTTCTGACAAGGCGGTAATAAATCAGAGGAGGGATTCAGCTCACCATACCTAATAACTTTCCCAAAGCAACATGGGTCGAAATCTCAAAACGAAAACCAGCTGTCCCGTACATTGAGCTCGTCAGCTGATGGAACAGCTGATTTTTTTTTTGAGATTTCGACCCATGTTGCTTTGGGAAAGTTGTTAGGTATGGTGAGCTGAATACCTGCTTTGATTTATTACCGCCTTGTCAGAAACACCCAGTATATTGATTTAGCATTCTCAGAGCCTGTATTGTACTGGTGGGCAGTTTTAGCAACAAACCGTATATTTTTTATATCTAATCCTGAAACCTACACAACGGGGGCCTTATTATTTTTGTAATTTTTTATTTCGGTCATGTTTAGAAGATTATGTTTTTTTTTTCGAGATTAGCGCTAGTATCACGATGTGCGCGCTCTAAAATTTATAAGTGATGTATTTTTACCAGTGTAAAAAAAAACAATTTTATTGGAAGTTTCCTACACGTGGTAGTGGACAGGATACCATAACATGTCTTTCCTATCTACGTTCCAAAATTATAATCCAGACTATTCCCAGACTCAGTCCAGACAAACAGGAACAGGTCATAGGTTTTTTGACCCATCTGAGGTCACAAAACTCCCATTTTAGGTCACACGAGTCAAAGGTTGCGCGTGTACAAAGATGTCAAACAAATCAATTTGGTACATGATTTTAAGAATCGCCCATTTTGAGCTTCCCTCTTACGACTTCCCGCCAATTTGTGATGACATCTGTCATTTCAAGAGTCATTGACCTGAATGCAGCTGGTTTTTACCGAATAAAGTTTGTTTTGATGAGTGTATAAATTGATTAAATGTTATTTACTTAGCTTTTTCTTTTGATTGCTTAAGTATTGCATAATTTAAAGGCACTTCATTCTTTTCTAACTACATCATTTCATCCGAAAGACGTCAACTGCTGGACATACGCCTCCACCATAAATCGCCACAAGGGGGGGGCTTCCTACTCTGCGTTTTCCTCGACTGTACATACCCACTACCACTATATAATCACAATAAACTATTGTTTATTACAGACCAATGTTAAATAATACTTATTAAGTACTACTCTTTATTATACCTACTATGCTATAACTATATACTATAAAATATTATATTATATTATTTGTTAATATTATAAATATTAACAAATAATAGGTGACTGATCTAAGGGTCGAAATCTCAAAACAAACAATACCATGACCCCGTCAGCTAATCGAACCAATGTATGGAACAGCTGATTTTTCTATCCAGGAATCATCATAGACATGAGATGAGAAATTATCGCATAGTAGGTATAATAAAGAGTACTTAATAAGTATTATTAAACATTGGTCTGTAGGTTGTTTAATAGATCTGCAGCTTCTTCTTTTTCTTAAAAAGGGCAGCAGCTTCCTTCATTGAAATTAAAGAGCCATCGCGATCGCCCCAACCCGGCTGTCAAGCGTGGCGATTACGACAATCTTCGTACTACCGTATACCTACCTACTTAGAAATCAATTCTTCTTAGTAGCATTTAGTAGGTGTAATCACAAAATCAATTAGAAGCGAGCTGTGCGTGCAATGATCTGACGATCTGACGCACGCGCAGCGTATCCTTATTAAGAAATCTATCAGAAATCTGAAACCAGTGGCATTTGAGTTGATGTTGCAAAATTAGCAATCAAGTGCTAAGAAGGTACTTTAGATTTTCCAAACGCTTAATAAACTTTCAAAAAAAAGTTATCTAAATATCTTAGTAGGTAAGTAAGTACTATTTTTTAACACACTTTCTTTTTTTGGCGACCAATCGGTCAATCAGCTAACAATGGTTAAACCTATAGCTACATAAAGTGCACACGTGTACAGAATTGCAACATTATGGACGGACGAACGTCGGGTCAGATACGCTGCGACCTCTGTTTTCACTTTAGAAAACTAAGTACTTACAGCGCGTACGGTTTTAACAACTAAACTAACAATAATAAAAAGTGAATTTTATGTTCTTTCGAGCGTTTTTTGAAAGTGCCCTAAATGTAAATATGAGTGTTCAGATTTTGGGTTTTGAGTGGAGTAAAGTTTCGAAAATGTTTTCAATTATTAAAAACTATTCATAGTGACACCACAGAATACTAAATAGTGGGAATATTCTCATCGTAAAACGAATTATACCTTATAGGTATGTGGGGCATTACTGTAACAAAAGCATTTTTTGCTATTAAAACTAAAGTAAGTATACAAATTTGGTTTAATGTTTCGTGGTTGGTTGGTGTTAGTACCAACCATGCTAATTAAATTAAATTCATCTTGGTAGTGATTAATTATTACAAATAAATAACGCATCACACTCAGAGCTCCATCTAGCTAAATAAAGGGTGTCCGAAACACGTAGAAATTAATCTAAATCTTTCAAAGTTTTAGGTATTCTGTGTCAAATCATAACATCGATTCCCGGCGGGGGCAAACAATTTTTTAATGAATAGGTACGAAGATAAACTAAACCTACCCTGTTTAGGTGTGTATCTTATCTTTGTGAGCTGTCCTACGTCGCAATCAAGTATACAAAATATAAAATAAAGTATGAAAATCGAGGATTTCTAGTCTAGTTTGTTGTACATTTTGGGTTTTAGGCACCGATAGTTCCTTCTACCGACACAGGCTTAAGTTTTGAGTGTAGTTACTGGATACTTAAATAACTACTTAACTCAAATGTATCTATTTATG
This sequence comes from Euspilapteryx auroguttella, assembly GCA_951802225.1. Classification (NCBI taxonomy): domain Eukaryota; kingdom Metazoa; phylum Arthropoda; class Insecta; order Lepidoptera; family Gracillariidae; genus Euspilapteryx; species Euspilapteryx auroguttella. The sequence goes on from OX637669.1 coordinate 2,980,798, forward strand.
TAAATTTAGTATTAGCATAAAAACAAGGCGGCATAAAGAATCCATCACATCATCACATTACACACTATTGTCCAAGCGGGAACTTGGCAACCTTGAAAAGTGATGGTTAAATACAATATTGAATAAGTATAGGTACAATAAACCACAAGTACTCTTAGCATCTACACCTCCATTGGTACTTATTGCGTAGTGCAGAAGAACTTTTTTAGTATTTTTTTCAAGGTTTGGCATTCCGAATGTATTCTTACTTAGGTATATCTGGCAAAAAAATTATAACCAACATCAAAATCGTGATTCGTGAGTTCGTTACCTACTCAGCTACTTAGGCACAACGAATTTACATAGGATTAAACTTGGCAAACAGTTCTATGGCACCGAGAAAATCGCGTGCCATTTCTTAAGAGTCCTTTTTCATGCCCCAGAAGGGGGAGAGTGAAGATGGGACACTGTGGCGTCTCGCCTCACGGGGCGTCACGGTCGCTTTGCGGCTGTGGGAGTGCTGTGGGCAACCTCCACAGCTTTTCCCGGTTTAGAGGTTCGTATGACCGCAAGGTTGGTCGAATCTGGGATGGCGGTGGGATAGTCCTTTTACACGAACAGTGGCGCCACTCTAAAAGACAAATCATATCTTCTAAAGTAATTTTTTTTTTCAATAAAGGATTCGACCCGGCGAACTTCGTACCGCCTTACTAAGTTTTATTTTGTGCATGTATTATACCTATAAACCTTCCTCTTGAATCACTCTATCTACCAAAAAAAAACCGCATCAAAATCCCTTGCGTATTTTGAAAGATATAAGCATACATAGGGACATACGCGTGAAGCGACTTTGTTTTTGTTTTATACTATGTATTGATTAAAAATACAATATCTAGGTTTAGACTGTTTTATGAATCACTGTTTGTTAGCAAAGCAAAGTTTTCAACACTTTTCTAAACCTACATTAATATATTATTTGAAATACTTAAAAAATACTAGGCACCAAGATCTCATGCACTAGAGCCCTTTTTTGAAAAAAAAAGCCTCAGAAGATAAGAATTTTCTATGAGTGGCGCAAATCTTTTTTCGATTAAAAACCTGCCACAGAATGTTGAGACTTGTCTTCAAGAATAGATTCTCGGCATACCTATTCACCGCACTTCGCCAGATGAATGAGCAAAGATTTAGCTTTCCAACAACACACGGTAGTTTATAAACCTACCTTCCTAACTTACTTAGTAAATGATAGTTTTTTTGCCCAAGCCAGTTTTGTAAAGATATTTGTTTTTTATTGTTCCAGAACAAAATGAAGCTTCTTCTAGTAGCGTGCATCGCCGCCGTGCTCTGTGGAGCCCTAGCCAAGAAGACCAGCAAGGGCAGCGACCACAAGGTATGTAAGAATTGAATACTATACTTCTAGGTCATGAACTCAGCTCACTCGCTGGTGTGTTTGTTACTCTCAGGAGAAGAAAGAAATAATACATCCCTCAACTAGTTTTTATACACTTATTTTAAAGAGGAGAATTGATTGTTTGTTTGTTTGAATCGAATAGGCTCCGAAACTACAGGACCGATTTCAAATTCCCACAGTATCTCTGATGGAAATGGGCAAATTAATAGCACAGATACTATTTGATAATATTGTGTTAAATTATATTGTAAGGCGGTGGTATGAACTCGCCATGAGGTATCTGAAACAGTTTTTATCAAGTAGCGCCAAATTCATTAAATTTTTGAACATTTTTGTTTGTTTTAGGTCAAAATAGCTCTGTACTACGAGTCGCTATGTCCAGACAGCCGTAAATTCATAACTACACAGCTTGCACCTGTGTGGAGGAACATCCGGGGTGGGGTGAAGGTCAAACTTGTGCCCTACGGAAAGGCTACGGTATGTTTAACAAATCACACAGATGTAACCGTAATACATAAAAAATCATCTGTTTCAATAATTTGTTCGTTTAGCTGATGAGGTCAATGTACTTACTACAGTGCGAGTGGCGGTCTAGGACGCCGTAACACTTTCGGTTTTTCTGTATTGCAAAATAGCTTTTGATCTTTGGCAATACAGTCTAGAGCTGACGAAACCATAGACTGTTACGGCCTCCTAGACCGCAACTGAACCTACGCGACAGCTGATTTTTGTTTTGAGATTTCGACCCTTGCCATGTAATAAGCAACATACCTAAACAAATAGGGTACCTATAGTACTCTTTTATCATATTTTAATGGAAAATCTCTCCGTTAATTAATAAATACCTACCTACCATAAAAAGCCCCGTACCTATACTATACTGCCGTGTTATATCTATAAGGTCGTTATCTACCAAACCACTTTTTTACAGTAGCGCGAAAAAACGGAGCGAAAATTTTAAAACGTTGCTGCTTTTAAACTAATGAACTTATGTCAGAGCCATACAAACGTAGGTCTGGAGATGCGCTTACAACGCAATTAAATTTTATTTAGCAGAGATTAGTTTATTTATACAATAATTTCATTATTGCGTTATAGTCAAGCATTAGTAAAATAAAATATATAAAAATAAACCACTATAATACCGTTAAGTATACCTTAGCGGTGTTTTAGTTTAACATTTACATATAAATGTTGACTAGATTAAAGGTCTAAAAAATATGCTTTCAATACTTAACTTAAATGTCGTTATGTGACATTAACGTGAATTAAGCTTTGCTATATTGTAATTTAATTAAACTTTTGTTAAGCTTTAATATGGCTTTGTATACTTAACGGCTATTAAGTCAAGTAATCCTAAAAACAATTAACTTTTTCAAAAAATATATCATAAAATGCTTAGCAATAATACCGTTAAAATAAGAACCCCAAAATTTTAGCGGTGTTATAGCGTAGTAATTCTGTTAATAAAATTGTTCAAATAATATATTCATGAAATATGATAAGGAAATGTCCTTGTTATATTATATATCCTTTCTATTTATAGAAAAATAACTTTAAGTCAAAAAAATATTTGATCATAAATATTAATTAATGAAAATAGCATTATCTTAAAATCTTTTATAAAATGTCTTTGTCATAAAATAAGTAATTATCTGATTATCTGTTTATATATATTAAAATCACCATGGACTTAAACTAATTTAATTATCACTTCAACTTTTAGTGAACCATAAAATGTAATAATGTATTTAATCCATAATTCCATAATAATATTATATATGCGGAAGTAACTTTGTTTGTCTGTATCGCTTTTACGATAAAATTTGGTAAATGTATCGTCTAGAGTCTGAGAAAGGACATAGAGCTACTTTTTTTCGTCAAATTTACATAAGAAAATTGTGAATTTGATGTTTCAATACGTCAAAATACGGTGTCGAAGCCGCGGAGTGCCTACTAGTTATTAATAAAACTATGTCGTAGGAAACTTTTACACCGTAGCAACATAAGTCAACGATAAAGCTCGCCATCCGTGGTGTTACTTTGCTGCGATCAAAGTTTTTATGTGGGTACAGCTGATAGAAACACGTGGAGCGAATTTGCATCAATCGCCACGCTCTTCAAGTATTTGAACGACGGACGCTGCTGACCGTCTTTAGGTTGTAACCGGGGGAGACCTAATGTGGAGTGCAATTTTTTGGTTGCCATGAGAGCCGATAGAAGTTAATGACTATATGTGTGCCCAAGAAATTTGTGGATACAAATAACAAATTTTATAATTATCTTCTTGTTTGGAATGTATGGTCTTTCTACTACATTATTTACAACGCTTGGGATAATTAAAACAAAAGTCAAATTAACAAGAAGAATGTAAAAATACAAAATGATAAATTGAAAGGTGTTGAACAAACGGAAAGATCACACACATCGTATTATGATGACTATCAAAGATAAGGAAAGTAACGTAAATCGTGCCTGAGTGGTGAATTGAAAAATTAGGTTTGTGAATTATATGAATAATAAAAAGAGAGCGTGGTTCTTTGTCTATTCTGATTTCTTGTCTTTTAGGGCCAATCGAGGATTGCGTAGATAGCACAAAAAGTTAAATGATTTGATTAAAATAAAGAAGTAAGGCTGCTATGCGTATTTCCGACCATTTGTGCAAGAGGCTTTTCTGGAAGTTTTTAGGGTGAAACAGAAAAAAAGTCATAAGAAACTGATATAAAAGTTAAAGAGATGCAGAAGGGATTGTTTTGAATAAAAAAAAGTCAGCAGATGATCAGATTGAAGGAATATTTAAATTCTTTGTTCAAATGTGATGAAGAGAGGTCAACGCCATTGTCTGTCACCACCAGTAACAAATTGAGTTATATGTGTAATTTAGTATTATAGTTATAAAATGGATGTAAGCAGGAAAGGCAGTCGGATATGACAAGATGTCAATTGAAATGCTGATGAAGAAGGCAGTTGCGTTAGGTAACGTGCTTTACCGCCTGGCGGAGCAACTATGTGCCTGAAGACTGACGGTTATGGTCCCCTTTGCACAAGGGTAAGGTGTCACCCCAGCCGGGAATGCAGTAGCTACCAGGGGATTAAGCTTTTCAGCAACGTTGGAAGACGTATGCAATAATGCTGATTTCAAAAGTGATCCACAAACGTAAGATTATATAAATTGTTTAAGATTAGATTAGATTAGATTCATTTATTTCACACTATCATATTCATATTACATACAAAGTTGTATTATAAAATGTCAAAGTATAATGTGATCGTCAAAATATTGTACAAAAATTATGTTAAAAATAATAAGTAGTTACTTAATTATTTAAGTACTATGTTAACAATGTCAAATTTTTAAATGTATATAAAATGTCAAATACAAAATAATAATTAAATTAAGGTTTCGGGTAAGAAATGGAATGTATAGATAAGTCATAGAGCTGCAAGGAGCAAGTCGTAGAAGGCCTTTATAGGCCTACTAGATGCTGCCCCGCGGTTTTTCCCGCGCAGATTTCTCATAAACACAAAATTCCCGTTTTGTCCCGTTCCCGTGGGAATTTCAGGAAATCCCTTCTTAGTGCTCACCTACACTCCCTAAGGAACCTACATGCAAATTTTCAGCCCGCTACGCCCAGTAGTTTCGGCTCTGCGTTGTCTGTCAGTCAGTCAGTCAGTCAGTCAGTCAGTCAGTCAGTCAGTAACGGAAGAGTTTTATATATATAGATATAGACTGATTCATTTAATATCTCGAGGTGTGTTAGACAGGGCTGTGTCGGGTGGCGTCTCCATGGCTTTCCATGTCCATACTGTTTATGGATAGTAGTTTTTTCAGATTTAAAAGAGGGCAAACTACAATTGAGGAGTAGAAAGAGCTTCATCGGCGTATGAGTTGCATACACACGAGTTGATACCATCTCTCATGAATGCATTGTTTCTAATGTCACTTTTTTATGATATTTCTTAAAAATAATGTGAAGTTTGTATTATGGTCATAAAGTACTGTCTAGCAATGAGACTGTATATTATATCTTTCGGTAATTAAATAGTCCAGCCGTATATTTAGTGATAATGCGATGCGACTTATTCGTGATTATATTAATGGTATTAAAACAAAAATGTGAGTGCTTTACATAGGTATGGGCAGCTGGAACACGTATCTCCCCTGCCCGGGAAGTAGTATCCTTATTTCGTCTGTTCCTGGGAGCGCTTGCGTTGAACTTGGTTCACGACGTCCATTACCCCACTCACCCAAAGGAAATTCAGATAACGGCATTATAGCGTAAAAAAATACTTTAGCCGCACTTTAGTCTAACATTTGGAATATTTAAATTAAAAAAACTTTTTGATTGCCGTTATTGGCTTATAACGTTTCATAAAACATACTTAAAGTGTTAACAAAAAAATCGCTATAAATCCGTTAAGTGATCATGACTACATCTAAGTCTAACAATTTCATTTAACGACTTTATAGTGTAGCAATCTCATTACACGATGTAAAATTTTACTTGACAAGAAAATCTTTATTGTACTTTAACTACATTGTAGATAATGATTTCCAGATAACGGCATTTAAGTGTAGTATTTTGATAATAAATTCTAACGACAAAAAAAGTTGTCGTCCTTTAACGACTTTACAGTTAAGCAATGTCACTTAACGTTATTTTAGGTATTCAAAAGTATAGAAATAATGCATTTAGCGACATTTTTGCTTAGTCTATTTTTGAATCTATAAATGATACGAATATATTAGTAATACAGATCGATAGAGAATTTTTTTCTAAGTAAAAGTGCATCAAAAAGTGAAAATGAGCAAAATGTCAGTTAACGACTTTATAGATAGAACACGGCAGTATAGTGAAACTTTTTTTATTTTACTTACAGCATGACAAAGTGAACGGAAAATGGCAATTCACTTGCCAGCATGGGCCTGAAGAATGCTACGGGAATAAGGTCAGTTAAGCATTTACAAAATCCTACTTAATTTACATAAATTTAAAGTTATAACGCTAGAGCCACGGAGCAGACTGTACCTACCCATATATATAACTATATACAGTGCTATATAGTGAGTGTGCCGCTTATAAGGATTCTTTCTTATCCTAAATTTATTGTTCCAGCTCCACGCTTGCATCCTCAAGGAGCGGACGCCGCTGACTGACACAGACAAGATGGAGCTCATCATCTGCATGATGAACAGCACCGGGCCACTCGACCAGAACTACGACACTGTGAGTGTTCATAGGTTCATAGTCGCATCTTGTTGAATCAGCCAAACAATTGGCCGCCTAGGAATGTCATTTCGCCTAGGCCTGTCATTTCGCCTAGGTCGTTTGGTTAAAGTTACGAAATACTTAAATAAACCAACGTTTAACGACTTGGCTGATTTGGCCCTTTTTGTAACAGCTAACGCAAAAACTAGAGTTCCCGACAGATTATATTTATTTATCTAACCCAATTAGATGTTTGTGTGTTTTCGCTAAATATGCTTCGACACTAATAAACCGATTTGGAAAATTGATTCACTGTTGGGACTCTACACTATCCACAGGTGACATTGGCTGAAAAAATTTTGAAAAATTCAAATTAACACATAATGCTATAATTTATAATATTCTGTAAACTGCAACGAATTTCGCCGTGTCGCATAATTATTAATTAAATAAAGAAAGAGTATCTTTAAGTCACTCACTTAAGTATTTCTTTTTATTTCCAGTGCGTAAAGGACCTGGTACACCATGAATTCGACGCGAGCCTCGTGAAGTCGTGTGCCAACGGCGAGCACGCCGACAGCCTGCTTGCCTCATATGGAGATAAGGTCGGTTTACACTGTAGTAAGAGGAGGTGTAACAGTAAGAACAAGAAAGAAATAAATAATTAAAATAGCTAAATACATTTATTTCTCTGTGACACTTAAAATACCAATAACCGAGAAACCAAGGGTAGAAATGAAATACAATACTAAATATAAATAAAAAACATACTTACCCAAAGTGATTCAGTTTCAAGGGAATTTATTAATTAAAAAAACCATTTGCTTACCCGCTACACAATGATAAATATTACGACACGACTATCTCCTGATAGAGACAGCGCCATCTCTTGCCTTGCGTAGGAAACTTACATTCTTAACTACCCTCTTGTTTTATTTTTATTCATACTTACGTTTTTGTTTCTAGACTGACGCTGTTCAGAGGCCACTGGGATTCGTGCCAACAATAATAATTAATGAGGTTTGTAAATGTATAATGATTTATTAACTGACTTCAAAAAAGGAGGTTATCAGTTTGACCTGTATGTATTATGTATGTTTGTCCGCGATTATCTCGCGTTTGGCTGAACCGATTTTGATGCGGTTTTCAGAAATGTATTTGTTACATTCAGGAGAAGGTTTTAGTACCAATTTTAACCGACTTCGAAAAAAAGGAAGTTCTCTGATTATGTATGTGTCAGTTTGTTGAAGGCGGGTCTCTTTTTGAAAAAAAGAAATTATTTTACCTAATACATAATACGGGTGTTTTGGCGGGTCATTTGACTTAGTTTCGTTTTTCATTTGAATTCGTTTTTTTTGCTCGCAGAAATTCGACCAATCGATCCAGGAAGAAGCATTCAGAGACCTAAAGAGCGTCGTTTGCCGCGTCTCCACGCAGAAGCCTTCTGCTTGCCTTTAATTATTAACTTAAATTTAATAAAGTAATCATTAAGATTAGATTTTAAACTCTTGAGATTCTTAAATAAATAAAAATTGCTTCTTTTGGTACCTAAGTATACTTGTGTTTTTTTTAAACGTGCAAAACTTAGTAACAAATGCAGACAAAAAATATTGAATTTCACGAAACGTTGAAATTTAACTTATTTGCATTCTTACATTAATTATTTATACCTATTCATAAATTATTCTTCAATGGTCAAAATATAAAAAAAACAGGTATAAAAATTCAATTATATTTTTTTATATTTAATCATAATATTAATGTACATAGGAAGCGACTACAGGCTAATTTAAACTCAAAAAGACAGGAATCGAACTTCATGATAAAGAGTATGTAGAAGCCGCTAACGTAGCGACCATTAAAAAACTAAATACAAAATTTTCAAACTTCAAAGGCCTGAGCCTGAAGTATTTTGAAATGAAAACGCAGCTTTCACCACACAAGATAAGATGTACAAGTAGGTTTTTACATAACCTCAAATCTTCACATGTCAAATCTCAACACAATTTTTCCGCTTTTTTTTGCCGCCAAATCCTCTAACATAACCTCAAAACCGATTATTTTTTTTTAAACAATTTTTGCACAATAACAACTTTATAACCTAAAAAACCCGATCTTGATAGCCAGAATCGTGCAGCGGCTGGGCCGGCTTGGGCGGCGCGGCGGCGTGGTGGTGGTGGCGGAGGTGGCCTGGTCTTCTTGGTGGGGCCAAGTACTCGAACATGCTCTGTGTGTGCTGCGCCAGCATATTCGCCAGGTCGCACGGCATGGGGTCCGTCCAGAAGAAGTCGTGGTTCAGTGCCGTGTCCGCGTCGTATCTGACGGTGATAGGAAGGAATATATATGTCGCCGTCAACTGATTGAATCAGCCTTCCAGTTTTCTGGGCTGGCATTTTCGCTTAGGCCGCTGGTTAATTCTTGTAAAATCTCCAACGTTTAATGACTTGGCTAACTGAAATATATAGCCGGATGGAGTCGGCGGACGAAAGTTACGACGCCATATTGAATTGTCGACTGCAAACGCCCGGTGGCAAAGAAAGTAACTGATACTAAACCACGACATAAATTATTCGGGATTAATTCATGACAACAAAATAATGATTAAAGGAGATTGACCATTTTTGTATGGACGCTGGACCAAGGCTGCCCAGCATTGAATCATAGTGCATAATGTTCATTAGACTAACAGTAGTCTGTAACCTAAAGCGCTTAAGAATCTATCCAAGGAATATTGAAAAATAATCTATTTTACATTGACGAAAAATCCTAACCAACAGCTTATTTTAAAAATAAAAGACGGTGTATCATTTAAAATATCAACATTTATTTAAGGATAAACATTTTAAAATACCATATCAATCGTCATCATCATCGTCGTCTATAATTATGGAATCTAAAAATAAAGCAGGGCGCCTCACAACGTCTTGGTGCCTAGCCCATCCCAAAAACCAAACTAGGCAAACAACGTGGGCACAACTGCCGATCGTTCTTCGCCCGATATAACATGAGCAGCAATAATGTTGAACAGAATCGAGCCCATGATTGTTCTCGTCAATTAAAATATAGCAATGATACACTTTTGCCGATGTATGTCTGCTCTTGTTAGACTGCAATACAAACAAAAGGGCACGTGCGCAAGCACGCAGGTATAGCGAAACCCAGCGTGCGCGAAAGAGATAGGCACATACCAAATCTGAATATGAGCAAGAGAGACTTTCGATTTCTCTAAATTCTGGCAAATCACTCTTTATTTATCATTTTCATATAGAACTTGCTACAAAAAAAAGTTGCTTCGAACGAGACTAGTGAGGTCGGAACCGGACTCGGGAGGTAGAATAGGTAAGATAATAATAATATTATTTAACATAAACGATAAAAAACTATATATCAAATGTAAGATCACCAAAAAAATAAGTTTTAAGGTACTACGTATATATTATAAATCCGTGGTTTTAATTTTTATTTTTTATTTTTCATATATATATCTCTTCATGTGAAGAAGAAAAAAAATATTCACATGCGTGGGCAGCATTTGGTCCAGAATGGTCAATCTCCTTTACCAGGCTCACATAGTCTCACAGACAAAAAACTCTAATTATGTTAGTACCTACACTATCAGAGCAATGAACTATTGACAGCCGCATGCCATGCGCTACATTAAGACAGGAAAGGGGTGACGTAAAGTGAGCGGTAGGTAAACCAACCGTCCTTTATAAATGCATAGGTTCTTACAATTAAAAAATAATGCATTTTTTCAACAAAAAAAAAAGAAGAGTTCATCTCACCTCTTTGCAGGGTCCAACTGCAGCAGTTTGTCCAAAAGGTCACAGCCGTAGGGGTCTTTCACGTACGGCTTTAGTCGCTCCTGGAACGAACATAATCAAATTGTACATTATGAAATAAGCTAAAATTTATGTGAGTTTTTAAATAGAAAGAAAGAAAAGATTTATTTTATTTATTCACAACATAACAAAAACATGAAATGTACCATCTTCGTTATCGTGGTTCGTTAGTCTTGCTAAAACACGAGAACTGCCGGGCCGATTTAGCCTAGGGAAGGTTTAAAAGGTAAGAAAATATGGAAAAATAGACTGGAAGTTAGTTAAAACAACAAAGTTATTTTTTCATATAAAATCGAAGAGTGATACGAAGTTCGCCGGGACAGCTAGTTTACAAAAAAAAAGTGAAGAGATATTCGATATAAAAGGAGATAACGCCAAATAATTGTTCTATCTAACATTCGTGTCCTCCATAAGGTGGTCAGACGACATGGCAAAAGCTGCTGCAGCACACTGGATAACAGACTCTCTAGAGCTCTCACTTTGACTATTTATGGGTGAGGCATATGTCCAGCAGTGGACGTGTTTCGGCTGAAATAATCTATCCAAGTAGTCCCTCTAACCTTTACTTTCCTCTTCTGTCCTTTAGGTAGTTCCATTTTGTTATACAAGTCCAGCGCTTCTACTCCGGGCCAGGCGTCCGGAGTGCAGGAGCCGCACAGCTGAGATATCAGAATCAGCTGCTGCTGCTCTGTTGAACCCTGCAAATAATTATAAGTTGACTAGCAGACTTGGAGCAAGCTATGTTTCTCTTAACACCATCTAATGGTAAATTGCAAGACCAAATCGGTCAAAGCATTTTATCTTTTTCCGACTACTGTTGCATAGTGACGCGATACTAGCGCCATTTTACATAAATAATGAATATCTTATAAACCATGGCCGAAATCAAAAATATGCGTCAATAATACCCTAAGGCTCTGTTGTGCAGCTTTCTGGTTCAAGATCTAAGGAATAATGCTCTTTGTTGCCTAAAGTAAGTTGCTATATTTTTTAAGATCATTATCCTGAAAGCTACACAACAGAGCCTTAAAAATTCTAAGCAAGATTATCTAGGGCATCATTGATGTATATTCTTAATTTGGCCATGGTTTAGAAGATATGAATTATTTATCAAAAGTGGCGCTAGTATTGCATCACTTAGCAACGGATGGCCTGTATAAAGTAATATTACCTGCATGATGGGTGACCTCGTCCACATCTCAGCCATGATGCAACCTGCACCCCACATGTCCACCGGAGGCCCATAGTTGCGGTCACCTGGTAATGAAACCAGCGGTAAGTATAAAATAAATTCGCTTTCTGCTTCTGTTCCTATGTATGCTTAACTACTCAACTGATTTTGATGTGGTTTTATTTTATAGATGAGAGTGATTGAAGAGAAAGGTTTTAAAGCATATATTATGCACAATAGTAATAGGTTCAGGCAGTAAGAAAGTTTGTCGGTTGGACTAGTAATTATTTATGTATAACACACAGGCCCTACTTAGGTAAAAACTGTATCTAGGAAGCCTGAAACAAAAACAAAATCAAGCAAATACACCCAGTGACTCACCCATTGACCAATTCCATTTTTCATCTACTTTAGTTTACATTCTCTTCACTGTTGGACATATATTCTATTGGTACAAATACTAAGGCAGAGGTTTTTTGTAATGGGTTCTCAATGTACTTCATTGTCATACTGTACCACATTTTTGATATTCGCCTTAGTTTAGAAGATATTCATTTTTTCCGCTAATGGCGCTAGCATCCCTGTAAACTGTCTGTCATTGGGAGTATGTTTTAATTATAGTGAGATTCTTACCTAAAAGCAACTCAGGAGGCCTGTACCAAAGTGTGACCACTCTATTAGTGTACTTATTGACCTGTCCAGACTTAGCAACACTGAACGCTCGCGCCAGACCAAAATCAGCCAGTTTCAATATACCGTTCTTAGTTATGAGGACATTTGCAGCTTTCATGTCTCTATGAAGGATTTTGTTGCTATGAATGTAATAAAGACCATTTAACAACTGCTGCATTACTTTTTTAATTTCACCCAAACTAAATTTGACATTCACATTGGAGAGTAAACCAGCCAAATCGTGTTCGCAGAAGTCAAATACAAGGTAGAAAGTGGAGCGGTATTTATTGTGTAATGTGGCTTTAGTTCGGCATATCTCGATCAGATTAACAACATTCTCGTGTTTTAGTAGCTGTAGGATCTTGATTTCTCGCAGAGCCGTTATTGGAAAGCCCTCTTTTTCATTGTCCATGAGCACTTTTTTCATGGCAACAAATTTTTTGCTGCTATTACGTGCGCGGGCTTTGAACACTTCCCCAAAAGTGCCCTGGCCAATTTTTGCCACTTTCTCGTATTTGGAAGACTCGTCGCAGAAGGGGAAGTCGAAATCCTCGATGTATTTCTCCTTTTCCCTCATGCTGAGGATGGTTGAACTAGTGCTCATGACGGGGGGCGCAGGCTCGCGTGGAGCGCTGACGCCCTGCATTTTGGAAGCTATCTTGGTAGCGTGGGTGGTTTACTCCGGGATAAAACTGTTCGCAGCATCCGGATATGCGGGATTCCTGAGAAATGTCTCTAAAATTCTTGGCTAAAATTCGTGGCACTTTTCACGCAACAAAAACCAAGCAAAGCAAAATGAAAGTAAACTAAACTGGACTGATTGATTGAACCGACTTTCTGTACTGCACGTTTCGTTATACCACAGTGTTAAATTAGGTATACTGTATACTTCTTACCAAGGTTTTTTCCCCTATAGCATGAATGAGCATTCAATGCAGACCATTATTAAGCAGCAGCTGTAGGCATGCCTTTTGCGTACAATGTAAATTTTATTCATTAAATAATTACCAGTTTTCCACACCCAACGGCAACGCTATATTCTTTGAATAGTTGTTAAATACGAGAAAAGAAACGTTCTCTTGATTCACAGAATGAGACAGAATATCATTCGATCTTCGATCCACAATCCGTCAGTCAGTCTACGTTCTTCGTCAGTTCAGTCATTCATTTTCAGTCAGTCAGTATTTCAGTTTCATTAGCCCGTCCCGTTTTGTCAAACAATTTTCATTTTAATTCCCTTCCCATTTACAAATAATTAAATAGTACCTACCTACAAGGTACTAAATTAATTAGTTTCCATCTTTTCTTCCAACTTATCCTCTGGAATTAATAACGGGTAAGATTTTTGAGGAAAACTATTATCGATCCATATTTTTGCCAATTAAGTAGGCCACTTTGTTTGTTTTTGTGGTAGTTATCCCGTGAGTATTGTATTTTTACCGTGATTTGGCGGTTCTTGTACCTTTTTTTTGTATTAGAGGTGAGTAACAGTCGCAGTACCTACCTTATGTATTTGTTATCTGTAAAATAGTTTACGCCCATAACCAAGAGTTTGTTTGTGGGGGCGTTTTTGTGTGTGATAAAAAAAAGTTGTAGGTGCAAAGATAAGTAAAGATTGTATGCTCATTGTATAACTTTCTTACAATTTCAACATAATATTATAAAATTGTTAGGTGAATTATCCAGTGCACTCTTGCAGTCTTCACTTGTTTGTCTGACCTGTGACCACTTTGTAAAGGGTCCAATACCCTGCCCAATGCTATTTAATTTAAGCCTTGCAATAGGGAGGTCTGTGTCCTGCAGTGTACATCTTTAATTTGAAACAATAATGATTATCATCACTTAATAATTACCCAACAGAATATAGTGGAACTAGTTGAACTTCGTACCGCCTAACGTAATACTATGTTGCACATTTATTAAACTTATAAACCATCCAAAACAAAACAAAAAAATCTGCATCAAAATCTGTTGCATAGTAAAGATTTAAGCATACATATGGACAGACATGGAAAGCGACTTTATTTTATACTATGTATTGATTACACAGAGCAAAAAGAAAAAAAAGTACAGCTTTGTCCACACTTAAACATTATATTGTACTAATTTTTTCAGAACAATGTCGGCAAGCAGTTCTGCAGTTCTTGATCTGGCGGAGGGTGATGATGGGGAGGTGGCAGGAGTGGCAGACAACGGCCAGGACATACCTGCTCCAATTATCATGGAGCACGGTTATGATATAGCTGTGAAGGTAAAATCTATAAACATGAAAAGATGTGTAAATCACTCCACTCAACAATTTTATGCAATTGACGGAATTTGGGTACCCACTACAAAACTCAGTTGAGCAAAAGGGCTAACTTGACAGCTCAACTCAGTCAATTCAATAAAATTTTAGATTTTTGGCGCCTGTTGCCTTGTGGTAAATAAGCCAAAAGTGAAAATGAAAAATTATTATTATAAATTATGATTATATTTAGTTAAGTATAAATTATGATTATATTTAGTTAAGTATAAATTATGATTATATTTAGTTAAGTATCCTATACTGTGAGAGGCGAGGTAGTTCAGGGGCGCCCAGCAAACGACTCAGACAAACAAATGTGAAATCAACCATCTTCAGATGGACATACTAGTTCGAATAGCAGAACACTGTAGGTACTAGGTAGACAGCTGTTATGCCACGCGACCAAGCTTGTACCTTTTTTTTTATAGGCGGGGAAACTCCTAACGAGTACCCTGCGACCCCGGGGGGAGTCGCAGGGTTATGTGGGGTTCGCACCCACTAAAACCCCGCCGGTGTCCATCTCAGCTGTTGGCAAAGGGGTCACGGGTGATCTTTCGATCGTTATGTTCAACTCCGCGACCCCCTCCAGCATTGGCTGTTTAGCCTCTTCACGGGGGGGCAAGTGGTGGTAGTCCCCCCTGAGCGCGGATGGCTCTTTCTACGCTCGAAGGCCCCCGCCTCGTGCACCCAACGACCCCGGGGTCCCCTCTTAGTCGCCTCTTACGACAGGCAGGGGATACCTCAGTCCTATTCTTCGGCCCGGTAACCAAGCTTGTACCTGCCGCTTTATGCGGCGAATCAGACTCAGCAGCAAAGCCAACAAGTCAGGTCAATCATGAGTTGTCGTTGTTTTGTCCGCAGGTGGATTCGCCTCTAAAGCAACTGTCGACTCTTGAAACGTTTGTGACGTACCGCGTGCGCTGCGTGTGCGCACGCTGGAGCGCCCCGCCCGAAGTGCGGCGACGCTATAACCATTTTAAAGTGAGTTTCTAATTTTATTTTTTAACTAGAGGCTGCCCCGCGGTTTCACTCGCGCAGATTTCTCATAAACACAAAAATCCATTTTATTTCCGTTCCCATGGGACTTTCGGGAAATTCTTTCTTAGTGCTCACCTACACTTCCCAAGGAACCCATGTGCCAATTTTCAGCTTTCTACGCCCAGTAGTTTCGGCTCTGCGTTGTCTGTCAGTCAGTCAGTCAGTAACGGAAGAGTTTTATATATATTAATTACTAGAGGCTTCCCCGCGGTTTCACTCGCGCAGATTTCTCATAAACACAAAAATCCATTTTATTCCCGTTACCATGGGACTTTCGGGAAATTCTTTCTTAGTGCTCACCTACACTCCCTAAGGAACCCACATGCATAATTTCAGCCCGCTACGCCCAGTAGTTTCGGCTCTGCGTTGTCTGTCAGTCAGTCAGTCAGTCAGTAACGAAAGAGTTTTATATATATTGACTAGAGGCTGCCCCGCGGTTTTTCCCGCGCAGATTTCTCATAAACACAAATTCCCGTTTTTTCCCGTTCCCGTTGGAATTTCGGGAAATCCCTTCTTAGTGCTCACTTACACCCCCCAAGGGACCTACGTGCCAATTTTCAGCTTTCTACGCCCAGTAGTTTCGGCTCTGCGTTGTCTGTCAGTCAGTCAGTCAGTCAGTCAGTAACGGTAGAATTTTATATATATTGATATTGATTAAAATGGAAAGTGCAATAAATGTAGTAGTAGTTTAACATACAGAAGAACATAATTTGTGTGTATAATTTACTTATTTAAATGTGATTTCTAAAATCTAAGGCCCTGCAAGCTCTTAAAGTTTCCCTTTTATTTCTCCAGGTACTTCACAAGAGGCTGGTTTCTAGCCACCCCCTGGTGGCAGCCCCCCCGCTCCCCCCTTTACACACGGCTCGCCAACAGCTCGACAGATACGAGAGTGGCTTCGTGGCGCTAAGGGCTCTAGCCTTAGATGCCTTCCTGAGTGAGTATACTATCAAGGTTTATCCCTCCAGATGCTCCAAAAGTGGCTGGTCTCTTGACACCCGCATTTGCAATATTGATTTTCGTCCTCTTCGCGTTTTTTTTGTATTGACTTTGACGATCTAGTGGTCGAAAAGCAATCGTAATAGTACCCCTGGACGCCTTTCTGAGTGAGTATGTCACCCACCATCAAGGTTCATCTCTCCATGTGCTCCAAAATTGGGTGATCTTTTGATACCCGCTTGTGGCGATACTAGAGACATTCACAGTAGAATCGGAGTGCGGAGTAGCACTATATATATACTTTAACTGGTTCTCCGCTTCTTATTCAATACGAGCATTCCCGGCTAACTTCGTTAGCCATAGAATATAAGATTATATTAAAGACTTGGCTCTATACACTTTGTTCTCATGACTGACCAGAATAGGCGAATAAAAAAACAAATAACAACAACAAACAACCTGTCAAAATATGTAAACAAGGGAAAAAAATGCACCTTGGGTTTCATTATTTGAGTTTAGGTAAGGATCCCTATTTTTTTTGAAAATCTTATATAGCCTGTGACACTCGGGGATAGTGTAGCTTCCTACCAGTGAAAGAATTTTTCAAATCGGTTCAGTATTTCCGGAGCCTATTCGATGCAAACAAACAAACATACAAACAAACAATCAAATCTTTCCTCTTTATTATTGGTATAGATTATACAGATAGAAACAATATTGTATAGTCTTTTTCTGGTTTCAGATCGCGTTGCAAAGCACCCAATACTGACACACAGCGAGGACTTCAGATTGTTTCTCACTACCCCCGACGACGATATGGACAAGGTTAGCTATTAGGATTCATCATTATCTCTTTTCAGCCGAAAGACGTCCACTGCTGGACATAGGCCTCCCGCACAGAACGCCACAGCGACCGGTTATTCCCGCAGCCCTCACCAGGGCCCTTAGTCTCATCGCGCAAAACGTAACTATTGAATAAAAGTAGAGTAGGAACAGTACGTTAATCGCAAGAAAATGCACATTTGGTAGTCTCCTAATCAATTTTGCTATAACTATAGCAGTAGTATCGCAACAGATTGGAATTGACCAAAAAGGGTAGTCTGCTCCATAATAAGATAATGTTATGATTACGTTCGACTGACATTTTATATGTCAATATTGATTGATATTAAGTGACAGTTGTTCTACGCCCGTTCCAATTTCGTCTAATAAAACAGGATTCACTATTTAGGTAAAAAAATCCCAGATTATTCTATAGCTTGCTATTCATATTCTATTGCTATACTATAATGATCGATCAAAGTTACGAGACTCGCAATTTTTTACACAATCGTAATAGTAGAATAATAATAGAATAGAAGTATAATCGTAAGTTTAAGAGACTAACTAGAGTCCCAGGTCGTCTGACCACCTTATGGGGGGTCTGCCTGCTCTGCGTCTTCCGGTTCGTGGTCGCCTCAGCGACAATCTGTTCTTAGAGCTTTGTGCCCTGCCCATTGCCACTTAAGTTTCGCAATTTTTTGAGCTATATCGGTGACAGTTCTTCTTCATTTCTGATTCGATCACGAAGAGAAACTCCGAGCATAGCCCTTTCCATTGCCCTTTGGGCGACCTTGAGCTTCTTGATTGGGACAATATACTTAGCGACCATGTCTCAGATCCGTAAGCCATCACTGGCAACACATAACAATCAATAATTTCAGTTTGACGTCACGTCAATCAATATATATAAAACTCTTCCGTTACTGACTGACTGACTGACTGACAGACAACGCAGAGCCGAAACTACTGGGCGTAGAAAGCTGAAAATTGGCACGTGGGTTCCTTAGGGAGTGTAAGTGAGCACTAAGAAGGGATTTCCCGAAATTCCCACGGGAACGGGAAAAAACGGGATTTTTGTGAGAAATCTGCGCGGGAAAAACCGCGGGGCGGCCTCTAGTCAATATATATAAAACTCTTCCGTTACTGACTGACTGACAGACAACGCAGAGCCGAAACTACTGGGCGTAGCGGGCTGAAATTTTGCATGTAGGTTCCTTAGGAAGTGTAGGTGAGCACTAAGAAAGGATTTCCCGGAATTCTCATGAGAACGGGAAAAAACGGTATTTTTGTGTTTATGAGAAATCTGCGCGGGAAAAACCGCGGGGCAGCCTTTAGTCATTCATAAAATCTGTCCCTCTCAGCACTCGGCGAAACTAGACTCTAAGTTCTATGGCACAGGGTTGAGAAGCAAACGCATGCCGTTACTTATGATAGCTTAGAATGGTTTTTTGATTGAAATCGTGGTTTTAACCTTGTACTGCACAGAAAAGGAAGTCCTTTTCAAAATTAAATGGAAGTCAAGTCCATTAAATAAAATAATTAATTAATTGTTGATTGATTTATAGATATTCAAAAGTGAGAACAGCGCTATGAATCTGTGGGGCTTGAGCAGCGCCCTCTATAGTAGCGGTGAGGCAAAACCGGCCAACGGAGCTCGGTGAGTTGTCTTACCACTTAGATCAGCAGGTCCCAAAGTGTTCCAGGGGTCTACGGGGGACTCGACGGGGGTCTGAGTTGACGTGACAAAAAGTTATCCATTTATCCAAGTTATGCAAATATTGTAGAAATATAGCTAAAGGTTCCCCGGAACCAGCAAAATTTTGAATGAATGTGTGAATGATCTCTTTATTGTATGAAAAACAAAAGAACCGGAAACATAATACATTATCAGTATCACAAGCTATGATATGTTCTGTAATGAGCACTGGTCCCTCTGGCTCAGATTTACTCTATTTGAGGGATCAGCCTCATTTTTATTTAACTAATTAAGTTCATAACTCTGCGTTAAATTAAGCATGTTTATTTCTAAGTTTATTTCTTTAAAAAAAAAAAAATTATTATTAAAAAAAAAAAATATTGGTCCTTCGAGCCGGATATGTTTATAATCAATCAATGACAAAAATATATCTATAGATCGTTTTATTTAAATATTTTATTAATTTTCAGTGTAAAAGACCCAGAGTTTTTATCACTAGCGGAATACCTACAGACGCTACAGCAAAAGTTGACATCTCTCAACACTCTTACGACCAAATTGTACAGAGGCAGCGCTGCACTGGGCACCGAGCTACTTGGGTGAGTGTTGGCCGGGAGAACAGGGCAACGAATTTCTTGCAGCACATGCTGAGTTGGTGCCTTTCCTCATGCACAATTTATGCTATAGATAGCTACGCATAACCTACTTTCACACTTTTTACTTTTTAACTGACTTCAAAAAAGGAGGTTATTGGTTTGACCTGTAGGTATGTGTGTATTTTTGTATGTATGTATGTTTGTCCGCGATTATCTCGAGTTTGGCTAAACCTATTTTGATGCGTTTTTCTCATAAGTATTTGTTACATTCAGTTCTGCTGACCGTATCGTTTAAGTACCTATTTTAACCGACTCGAGAAAAGAGGAAGTTCTAAGTTTATGTATGTGTAAATTATTGTATGACTGTATTGTTTATGTTAATAAAGATTTGACAGTATTCTTTACTCGTCTTTCAAATTTCACGACTATCGTATTAACGGTACTAGAGTTATCATCTTGCAAACAATCGTACACGCATACAGCTTGTTGTGTAGGATAGGACCTCTCTTACCCTTGAATGTTAAAAATTTAATCCAGATCAAACTATTGACTGATTGCTTGTGTGTGTCTGATTGATTGACTGTCCAAGGCCTTGCTGAGCTGAATATGCCTGGCGATGCATTTTATTATTGGTAATTAAATGCATATGCTGAGTCCAGGCCCTTTCACATCCACAATCCACGATTTTTTTGTATTTTTTCTTCTCTTATTGCTTTTTTAGGTTCTGTTTATGTTGTAAATTTTGTTTGTAATACAGATTTGAAAAATTGATTGATTTGATTGATTTGTCTATGTCTTTGCCACTGAGATGAGATAAAAACTAATAAATCCGACCGTTACCTACTGAGTTACTTTCAGACATCAAAAAATAAGTATCTCGTCGTTCGATGTTCGACTACTGCTATGATGAGTATAACGTGTCTGTTTGTCTGTCAGAATGAGCGCGGCGTGCACGAGCTGGTCGCGGGGCGGGGCGGGGGGGGCGGGGCCGCGCGCCGCGGCGGGCTGCGCGCGCGCCGCCGCTACTGCCGCCGCCGCCAGGCAGGCCAAGGTCCAACAATCTTACATCACATTTTTTTGCAGCCGGATGAGATACAATATCTCAGTTTTAAGGACATACTGTTGGTCTTAATGGCAATAGGCCTTGGTGCTGCTGAACTATAAAATAAAAAAGTTTGCGGTCACAATAAATCTGCAAAAGGCTCACTCTATAAGTTGGCTGGAAGAAATAGTTTTTATAGATAAGGGCGCAACCAGCGCAACAAGCTTGTACGTGGATACGCCCTTAACTATGAAATGTTGTTTTTGTTTTAATATTATTTTCAAATTTCAGGTCGGCAGACACAATGCAGTGCTGCCGATGCTCGCGGCATACGCTGGCGCCCAGGTCGAGAAGATCAAACAAAGGGACGCACTACACGGTAATGGGATTAGATATAACAAAATCTTAAATCACTAGATTGTTAACTAAAGTGGCCACTTTATCATATACCTATGTCTTTTATTTTCAGCCACTTACGTGTCCGGTGCTAACACTTCTGATGATCTGCATAACAGGTATAATAATATTTAAGGTTATCCCGAAATCCATATATTATTATTACTAATATAAATGCGAAAGTAACTCTGTCTGTCTGGCTTTCCTGAAAAAACGAATGAACAGATTTGGATGGAATTTTGAAAATACAAAAAAAAAGTATAAATAAATAAATAGAAAGCTATTTGTTTTAGCGAATTTTAAGAAACACCTGTATAAAGAGATAAAAATACTTTCAGATTGGAGCAAGCGTCAGAGGCGTTACGCTCGGATCTCGCGGACTGGCAGGCGAAGACAAGGGCAGATGTAAAATCACTACTAATAGACTTGGCAGAAAGACAAATCAACATCTACCAGCAAACATTGCAAGGCTGGGAAACTGCTTACAGAATGGCGAACGAAGATATCACTGACGTCTTTAAAACAGTGTCAAAGACTGCAGTGCAAAACCTGTCGCCTTCGAAATCGAAAGATCTAGAATCAATAGACTTTGAAGATCTAGAAATTGAATTGGACTCGGAGTCTAGTAGACAGAACGGTGAGGTTTTGACCGATAGCAGCGGTCTACAAGAAGCGGTTAGCAGTGCAGCGAATGTAAACGCAGAAGTTAAAGCTGGTGCTGAAATAGAAGTGAACATTGACATTATTAGTAGTGCGATGAATGTGAACACGAATGTTGGTACGACGGACGCTGAAGTGCATGTAGGCGAAAGTGCAATTAGTGCGGTTACAGAAACGTCTGTGGTAACGTCCGATCCTCTTCAGGGTTTTACTGATATTAATTTAGAATCGTGATTTTGCGATACTCTCTTTAGCAGTTTGCTAAGACAGTTTTGAGATGCCAAAATGTGGTCTAGTGACCTGTAACCTGTAAGTAATATTTAAGAGTGTGTACATTGAGGCACAAACTGCGGACGACTTTTTTTTAATACATTTTCTATAGCATCGGCGCAAACCGAGCATTTCAGTGGCCGCGTTTTAGCCACAAGCTGCTGATTGGTGGTTTGTGGCTTGGCTGAGCCCCTTGTTGCAGCTCAATGGGCCCCCCTCTTTAGATGTAAAACATATCTTTGTATATTTTGTTTTAGTTTTAATGTAATTATCTATCTACATTTTGTACTTACCTGAGAGGTCCTATTATCAGTTTGGTCATAGGTTGTCTTATCGGATTGTTGTTTTATCGTTGTTTCCGGAACCGGAACCACGTTTTGTTAAAAAAAATAGTACAAGGTTGCAGCCTTGGTTGGGCCACATGCTAAACAGATCAGATGTGAACTTTATATTACTAAAATACTCAAGTGAAGTGATGTGGAGTCAGTCCATTTAATTAAATGATTAATCTTCAGTTCTTAACTATAAACGATTGCCTCGTAATTGTCTTTTTAGACACTTCGGCAACCATTGCCGCTTTAACAAAGGCATTTTCTGTTGCACGCCCAAAGAAAACAGCAATGGTTACCGATGTGTCTAACAAGACAATTACGAGTCGATCGTTTTTTAGTTAAGAAACTTGAGCCCCGGGTTTACGTTAGTTAAAAACAACCATCTGTGAGTCTGTGAGGGCATCCACTTTTATGGATCTCACAGACAAAAGAATGCGAAAACAAGATGGCGGCCAACTGCGTAACACTTGCCCACAGCCAAAGGGTTAAAAAGTGTTAAAATTTATTGTATGTTTGGGCTATGATGGATGTGGACTGATTTGATGCTAGACTGAACGTTTAGGACCTCTCAATGAGTTTTTTCAAACGATATATAAATACAAATATTAAAGCTAGATTTAACTTTCTGTTCATTTGTATAACCTGCGCACATAAATAACCGATTTGAAAATGGCGGCCGTTTAATAGGCTGTCTCTCTTCTTAACTCTTCCCTCATACTGATATGCGCGAGATAGCATGCGTTCAGCCACCATATTCAAATCGTTTCTTTATCTGCGCGGCTTATAATTATTTATGTCTTTCTTATTTATTTTTGATTAAGTATAATAATATTTTTGTTATAGTTTTATCGGACGCTTACTTATGTGAACCCAAAGCAATATTTAACCTTATAACCCTAGTTTTTATGATACTAATAATTAACCTATACACATGTTTTTTACCTGTATACGGTAATTATACTCTATCTAAAAGAAATGTCGAACCTTTTATAAACTAGGTTTTAAATGTATATTGCTAGTCCACCTGACGAACTTTGTCCCGCTCACATAGTACAATATTGTGCATCTTTTATCTACTAAATATATAATAAAAATGAATCGTGGTTCATTAGTCTCGCTAAAACTCGAGAACGGCCGGGTTGATTTAGCATATTTTGGTTTTGAAATGTTCGTAGTAGTCTAATTATAAAAGGTGAGAAAAGATAGAACAATTGCAAGGAATACAGCGATACGAAGTTCGCCGTGACAGCTAGTACTTACCTAATATAAACCTTCCTCTTTAATCACTCTATCTATTGAAAAAAAAGCAGCAAAATCCATTGCGTAGTTTTAAAGATCTTAACTGAAAGAAAGAAAGAATAGTGAATAGTGTATAGTGGTAAAGCTATGCCATAGCGGCGACATAGTTTTGTTGCAATTGTGCCTTCCCGCGTCTGAGTTGAAAATTTGTTCTCTGACCGCAGGGACTTTCCTGGCAGTACCTCCTCCACAAGCCCGAACCTTGGCTCTAACTCACTCAAGGCAAGACCTGCAAAGGTTGCGGGCAAACAATTTGCAAGTGCAACATCACCTATAAGAACATATCCAAATGTTGTTGAATATGCCGGAGGCAAATTTGTTCCCACATGCATATAGTATAAAACAAAGTCGCTTCCCGCGTCTGTCCCTAAGTACGCTTATATCTTTATATATTGATGTTTATTTTTAAAGGATTGAGTGATTCATGAAGAAGGTTTATGTGTATAATCCACACACAACATAATAAAAGGTAAGGCGGTACGAAGTTCGCCGGGTCGACTAGTAGTAGAAAAATAAAAGATTTTATTCTTAGTTTGTTTAAATCTAATTCAAATTTAAAACAAGAATGTCATTGAAAAATTCAACATAGTAGTAGTAGGCTATGATGAAAAATATTGTGTTATATTGTAAGGAGGAATTAAGTTCGCCGTTTCAGATAGTTTCGTAAAACAGCAATTTATTTATTTTAAAACAGAAGTTAAAACATTTTATTTATGAATAAACAAAAATAATCCAGTATTTGGTGATTTTATTTTTATCCTCAGTCTAAGAGATTTTTTATTCAATTCGCAATTTTTCGTTTTCGTTTCGTTTAAAAAATTGCCAAAAAATTCAATTTGAAAATAAAACAACTTCAATATAGTAGTCATTAGATAAATTAATATATTTCAGATAAAATAAATTATGCAAAATAACATTTATCTATTAAGTTACTAATTATCACAATGATTTTTAAAATACTGTTCAATGGATGGAGTGTTTTTAGTTTTTCATATAGATTTTACTATTATATTAATGAGGTAATCGAAGCTTAATAATAAACATCAATATATATAAAACTCTAATATTACTGACTGAATAACAGACAACGCACAGCACAAACCGCTTGCGTTAAAGACATAAAATATAGAATCATACGTCAGATGTATGATATGAAGCCTATTGAGTATGAAGGAATTCTAATAATTTCTACAGGATCGAGAAAAACAAGATCTTACCAGAGAAACGGTAAATCACTACATTTTAGATCTTACATTGAAAAAGCACGGGCGAGCCTGCGGCGATACATTAGTTTGACAACAACTATTAATAACAAGTACCTATATAAGCAGATCTATCATTTTGGTTGTTTCAAGATTATTTCTAAAAATCACATCAAATTTACTATAGTTTTGCTATCTCATAGCAAAATCTACAAACTTCGAACCAGCGAGCATGTATTCTATTTTACACCGTGACATCACTTTTAAGTTAACTTGATCGCTACGTCTTAAAAACTGCTTAACCTAAAAGGGTGAAATTTTATCAGCAGGTACATTTTCCCTAGTAATATTCTCTGGCAGTAGCTCCTTAAGTATCCGGTATCCGTCCTCCCAGGGAACTACCTTGGCCTTCACTCGAGGAGTTGGAGACGCCAGGGTAGCCTTGATCAGGTCATCAAGAGGATATCCCTGACGTGGGAAGACTATACCCTGAAAAATACGGATATTTTCATGTTTTTTTTTTTTATTTAAATCAAAACTTAAATAAAAATGGCAAGGAAAAGAATCTTAAGACCTAAATTAAGAATTCATCTGACCAGGGGGGTAAGTTCTCGTATTTTTTAGCGACTTCGATAACCAATGCCGCTTTATCAAAGGCAATTTCTGTTGCACGCTCAAAGAAAACAGCAATGGTCAACAAAGTCGCTAACAATACAATTAAAACTCGATCGAATATTATTAAGATACTTGACCCCCTGAACAAAGTTGCGTGAGTGTTTCCGTGAAGTACACTGGATGTGGGTCGCTTCAGGGTCCGGTCGCTTAAGACTGGTCGGTAGGGCGATCAGTTAGGAAGGCCTATGTCCAGCAGTGGATAATGATAACTTACATTTTCCGGCAAATTGGTAGCGGGGCAAAAGTCATTCCTGCCATCCCCAGAGTAAACGATTCTCGAATAGTTCCGGTCAGCGCACCATTTCGCTAGAGCTAGCGACTTGCACAGATTAGCCGGGCACCTGGGGCAGGCTGTCTGGCGCATGCAGGGCTCTATGTACAGGCGGCCATCTTGGAAAAAGGCACGATTCGTTATAATGCCTGTTACTGCGTCCTGAAAAAAGAAATAAGTAGCTTGAATAATAGGTACCAATTTTTTACGATCTTTCCACTCTCTGCTTTTCTAGTAAAATAACAAAGTAAAACAAAAAAGAAACACACTCAGAGCCCCTAACTAGGTAGAACGCGTATTTAGGGTAGCTGAAACACATATACAGAAACGTCCACACTTCAAGTCCCAGGAAAATATAATCTAAACCCATTAAATTTTCGCCCCTGCCGCTGCCGGGATCGAATCCGAGTCTGACTGACTGACTGATAGACAGACAGTCAACTTACAGCCCAAAAAGTATATTTTAACTTAAGTGGCATAGCACAGCTAAAGTAGCGCCACCCACGAAAAAAATTAATGTCTTCAAAACTAAGGAAAATATCAAAAAAGCGAAACAGTATCAAAGAAAGCTACAGATTTTTGCCAAAAGTGGTCGTTTTTAGCAAAAATCAGTAGCTTTCTCTGGTCTTTAACCTAAAAGCTATACAACAGTGCCCTAAAAATACTAGGCTGCATTATCTAGTGGAATACTGTTTCGCTTTCTTGATATTTGTCTTAGTTAAGAAGATATTAATTTTTTTTGTGGGTGGCGCTACTTTAGCTGTGCTATGCCTCTTAACGTGTGATAATTTAATTATCCCTGCCCATATACAATATTTGACAATCATACATTATTATTTTCGTCTATCTTTAAACACCTATTTCTGGCACCTTCGTTCACGTGAAATCTCTATGACGTAATTTCGATAGAGAAAATATAGAACAATGTAAGTAGGTATGTGAATCATTTCATTAGATGGAAATCTTTAGTCAGGTGATTGATACCATATAGTATCTAGACTGTTTTTAGGATGTTAAACAGTGTCTTGTATAGTAGATTAGTCGACCCGGCGAACTTCGTACCGCCTAACTTATTACTATATCGTGCATCTATTATACTTATAAACCTTCCTCTTGAATCACTCTATCTATTAAAAAAACCTCATCAAAATCCGTTCCGTACTTTTAAAAATTTAAGCATACATAGGGAAAGATGCGGGAAGCGTCTTTTTTTATAGGTACTATGTATTGAATTGATATACAGAGTGCCAACAACTTCTGAGTATTCTCTCGATAAGTTTTTCAGAGATTTAAATTTAAAATAGACAAAAACTTTACTTGGTAATTTGCCACGGAATTATGGCCTCTTTAAAGACCTTTTCTTAAACTTCAAAATACTTAGAGACATGGTTTATTCTAAGTTTTTTTAAGCAGGTTTTTAAAGAATAAGAATAAATTTATTTGGTTCGCAAACAACGATGAAAGATCGACGCAATTTTAGCAATTTGATCAAACCCCACAATTTCATCATTCCAATGGAAATTAATTAAGACTCATGACGCCATTCGTCGGGACTAAGGGAGGCTTCACTGTATTTAATTAAGTTATATTGAGAGCTGACATTTAAAAAAGCCAATATCGTCGACAAATTTAGGCCTCCTTTACGAAGACGCGGTGCGTTGTGCTGGGCGTCGTGCGGGCTAGGACGCAGGCACCGCGGCGGGAGCCGACGCGTTTCCTTATACGATATCGAACACAGGCCTATGTTTTGTTCTTAAAGTTGAACGACGCGGGTGACGCCGCGGGGTCCGCGGCGGTGCCCGCGGCAGTTCACGCGTCGGCGCCCGCCAACGCGTCTCCGTAAACGGTTTCTTATTGCTATACGATTGATTTAATCGCAGCACGCCCCGCACGACGGCCCGCGCAACGATCCGCTTGCCCCTAAATGCGGCCTTAGAGAAAACCGCCTGCGTTGGCACGTCATGAGACGTGACGAAATCACATAACGAGAACTGTGATGATCATAGAGCAACCCAGAAGAGGCCCAGGTCGACCGCCGGCAACCTGGATAGGGACCATTAATAGGGATATGAAGACGACGAGGACCTACAGCCAGAAATTACCCAACAACGCCTAGAATAGAGAAGAGAACAAGGAGGGCCGAGCCCAAAACAAATGAGACATAGGCCAAGACGAAGAAGAAGAGATGTCATGGCAAACCGTATATTCAAATTGTGCTATTCTGTTTTTTTTTTTTTGTGTTATTCCCTACTATGTTACTCAGAAATAATGTAGTGTAGGATTGAGAAAGAAAGAATTAAGGTGGTGAAATAATTTTTCAATTAAAACAAACAAGAAAAAAAAACTGTGAATAGATTGATGTTCTGGAAAACTTAACTAACCTGAATACCTTGACTCTTGATCCAGTGTTTCACGAAGACTGTATTAGCATCGGTCAGGAGTAGAATGTCCCAGTGGGCTGAGGCCAGGGAGCTGATCAGCTCCAAGAAGCCAGGAGTCGGCCTCATGGTGGCTATGCTGCCAAGGATGTCGCCTTCGGAGAGACCAGCTGTGAACGCGTGCTCGAAGATCTATGAAAAGATAAATATTTTATTAAAAAAAAGGAATATCCACGTTTCTACGGTTTACGGGTTTTCTACTTCATACTTATATTTAGTCTTTTAGAGGTATATACAAAATATAAAATCCTACAATAGATAACTTTTTACCGGTTTTTTAATAAAAAGTTATTTTTCCACAATTTAATACAACTTCGTGGTAAAGTATAGCCAATGCCTGAGAAAAAAAAAAGTGGGATAAGTATTATTTTAACCCCTCTTTGCATCTCTGTGCTTTGGGCAAACAACAGCATTGCATCACATAGGAAAAATCAATTTTCCCTATGCTTGCAAAACTTTGGCACGCTATCAAAACAAACATATAATAATATGTTGCGTAAAAACGACGACACTGGCCCGGGACAAGGTCGCTGCGGTATTCTACAATGCGGTAGTAAGTTTAAAGAAAGGAGTGATCCAGCTCACTATTCTTAAGAGGAATAGCACAGCCAAAGTAGCGCCATCCGCGAAAAAAAATTAATATCATCTAAACTAAAGTAAATATCAAAAATGTGAAACTGTATTCCCCTAGACAATGCAGCCTAGTATTTTTAGGGCACTGTTGTATTAGTTTTACGGTTAAATACCAAAGAAAGCTACAAAGTGTTGCCAAAAACGGCTACTTTTGGCAACAATCAGTAGCTTTACAATAGTGCCCTGTTTTCTCGGATGGCGCTACTTTAACTGTGCTATGCCTCTTGACAAACTTTACCAAAGAAACATAGGTAAAAATCTAATATCAACTGTCCCAAAAATTAGATTCGTTGGATCAGCTACGGGACAACAGGGTACGGGACAGCTGTTGCTTTTTTTAGGACGTCGACTCATGTTGTATTATATTAGGAAAGTTGTATGGTGGGATGAGCGAAAAGAAGACTTTTCAACAAAAAAAAAATAAACGCTAAAAAACAGAAAAGCAAAAATAATAAACCTTTTTTGTTTGAACCCCTATTAACTAAGTAAGTTTCTTAAACTAATGTAAGCAAGTAATATCTCTAGGTAATTTTGAGTCAATAATCAATATTTACTCTCTTTTATTATCAACTATAAACTGTTTGCATTAGGATGTTATCTCAAACAGTGATAATGTACTTACTACTTACTGATAAGAACATAACATAACATAATCTCACGCCTTTTATTCCCCGAAGGGTTAGGCAGAGGTACCAGCTTAAGAGCCGGACCCACGTTTAGCCGAATTTATGCTTTATTACCAACGTGACAAGGGGCCAGCTTGTCGCCGCGGTTATAACGACCACTACTGCGGCCGGGACCAACAACTTAACGTGCCTTCCGAAGCACGGAATCATCTTACTTTTCGGACAATCAGGTGATTCAAGCCTGCAATGTCCTATCCAACCGAAAACAACCACAACATGATTTTTGTGAGAAATCAATATGTGGTGTTTTCTGCGGGGATCGAACCCACAACCAACTTACTGATAAGGTTTTTAATAATGTAAACAGATTTAGATAAGAATGCATATAAAGTAGATAGCTTTGTTTTATCCATGTCCTAAGGCACAACGCACATTTGACAAGGCGCGGCGAACATACCGAGAGGTTCATGGTTCAAAAAAAAGTTTTCAATCATCCTTGCTTCTTTCCACATGCGCAACACATGCTTTCATTGATTTAGCTACGCTTAACTCTTTTATGTATTTCTTCCTCTAATCTTTCTATGCCTGTATTGTTCATGTTTATAAAGATTTGTCATTTTTCAATCGATAATTAATTTTGACTGCTCTGTGGACTGAGTAAACGTGTGCACCCGGGTTCGATTCCCGGGCGGGGCGAATATTGATATGATGAATATCGATGTTTGTTTTCCGTCTGGGTGTGATGTTCGTCTCTGTGTGTGTTTCGGGCACCCTAGATACAGGTTCTTTCTAGTTAGGGGCTCTGAGTGTGATGTGTTTTTATTTTTATTTTTTATTTATTCTAGCTACCATAAGAAAAAGCACGCGATTGGTCCTCCAACCTGTGCCATAGGATTTAGGGACGCGCCTCGCTAGATGTGCGCAGGGGCTAACGTGTCTAGGGATAGTTTCAAAAAAGATTGTTATATCGGTTTTCGTGAATGCCGGAAGCAATTTTTTCTATCTTCTATTTATGTATATAAAAATGAATCGTGGTTCGTTAGTCTCGCTAAAACTCGAGAACGGCCGGGCTGATTTTGCTGATTTTGGTCAAAATGTTTGAAAAATGGAGGTGAAGTTAGTACAAACAATAATTAAAATTGTCCATACATACAATTGTACGGCGCGATACGAAGTTCGCCGGGACAGCTAGTTTAAGAATATATTTTTTTCTTATGTACGAATCATTGCCGACACATAGTAGGTACCTACCTACCTTTATCATGAACTAGAGGCTGCCCCGCGGTACTTCCCGCGCAGATTTCTCATAAACACAAAAATCCCGTTTTTTCCCGCTCCCGTGGGAATTTCGGGATAACCTTTCTTAGTGCTCACCTACACTCCCTAAGGAACCTACATGCCAAATTTCAGCTTTGTACGCCCATTTGTTTCGGCTCTGCGTTGTCTGTCAGTCTGTCAGTCAGTAACGGAAGAGTTTTATATATATTGATGATGTTGATTCATCATCATATTTGCAGCCTATAAGACGCCCACTGCTGTACAAAGACCTATCCCAATCCCAGAGATCACCACAAGGACACACCTTGTGAGGAGAAGGGGGGTTTGCCATAATCGCCTTTTACGACACTGTATTTAGTACCTATTTACTTTATCTAAAACAATCTATACCTAGAATCTAGCATCGCCTAGCTAAACTAATAAACACAATAGTATGAATATTAAGTGTGAAACAATGACATCCTGGGAGCTTTTGTCACCTGATCAAACTGCCCTTATGCGGTTTTTCAAGGTGAATTGAATTTCAGGGCTAGGTACCTACCTACCTAATAGGTGATACGCATTTTAATTTAAAAAAAAAAAACAACAATAGTTTACAAGCAATAGCTTAGGAATGATTCACTGTGTAACTTATTATTTGAAATAGTATTGTTAATATTTTAAATATTATTGTCTAAAGGAATTTCTACTTTTTATTGCCCCTCTGTGACCACATTTGTGATTCCCTACAAATCGCATAATGATAAGCAAAAATACTTACTAAATAGTCCTAAAAACCTAACAAATGAGCAAAATGTGTGTAAGACCCGGCGCCAGAATATATAAAGATAATGACTTAAATAAATACATAGTATAAAATAATATTGCTTCCTACAGTTGTCCCTATGTATGCTTATATCTTTAAAACTGCAACAGATTTTAATGTGTTTTTTTTTTAAAGATAAAGTGATTCGAGAGGAATGTTTATATGTATAATTCATGCACAACATAGTAATAGGAAAGGCGGTACCATCCAGTGTACTTCCACAATTTTTACTTTTACCAGGTCATCTGTCCAAATTGTGTGGGGTCTGCCTACTCTACGTCTTTCATTTTGTGCACGGTTGCCACTAGAATTTTTTTTAACGGCCATTTGTAATTTTGACCAGCTCGTCCGACCAACTTGTGTGAGGGGAGGGCCTACTCTACGTCTTCCAGTGCGTGCGCGGTCGCCACACCAAAACTAACACGACCTACTGATCAAAATTTTTTATGACCACTGTTCTTCAAGCTACGAAAAAATTGTTTAAGTACATACTTAAAAACAGAAAATAACATAATTTAACAAATTCAAATTTCAAATTCAAAATTATTTATTAAAAGTTTCTTTAGACAAAATTAACAAAATTCTGCAAAACCCACATTGGGGTTTGTCTGCAGAAAATAAAAGCCTAAACTTAAATCTATTAGAAAAAAATTATCAGCTTAACATTAGTTTGTAACAACTTACATCACTCATATAAGGAGTCCAATCATGGTTAGTGGAGTCCCATTCCGGCGGAGGCTGGCGCTCCCGAAGGCTCCTGATGATGGTGGCGTCGGAGTCATCGTCAACGATCGTTCGGTCGAAGTCGAATACTGCTAACGATGTCATTTTTTGTTTTGAGCACGCGCGCTCGGTGCGGTATTCGTGGATTTACTAAAAAAGAAGATTTTTGCAATGCAGCAGGCTGCGAACGAAAGAACGTAACTAAACGTAGTGTTGTGTTGCCGATCGATCGATAGTATACTATAGATAAGGCTATTGATTTAATATTATATCGTAGGAGGACTATCAATAACGTAATTAAAACGACCCACGGACCGGGATTTCGGATTCATAATGTAGGACTAAAATAATTACTTATGGGTTTGGGGGAGGGGTGTTAATAAATCTCCCCATGGAGGGGAAAAGCTGAGAAGGCCCCCCCTGTTTTTTTTTTTTCATTTTAAGGTGAGGTTGTATTGAAAGATCGTTAAAACGCCTTATTTTGATTAATTTTGCCCTAGATTTGAGTTTAACACAAAGTAACCCAAGCTTCGCTCGCTGGTTAAAAATCAAATTGTTTCCAGTTTAAGCAGACAGTAGAAAGTATTAATTTTTCTCATCATAGCAATTTATAATATCGATATTTGTATCGAATTTACGTAGGCGACACTAGTTTGACGTTTTTGAGCAGTAGAAAACAGCTGTTCACGACAACTTGTGATTCGTTCAGAAAGAAATTCACTGTTACTTATCCTTAGAACGAGTTTAGAACAGTGAGGTGGGGAAAGTTTAGAACTTGTTAACGTCTTTGTTTGCAAATGGTTTTCAATCTCAAAACCTGAGGTAAGGTATAGGAAGCGCAGCGTTCTACTTTGTCTAAGCTCAAAACCCTCACGTGATTCCAGCCTAAGAGTAAGGAAACCGCCGCGAACCACCTCAAAACTAGACTGAATGACGACTGTCACTCTGTACTGACTTGCTGACTGACTGAGTGAGACAAACTGACTGACTCTGAAACTGGCAGATGTTGGATGGACGGATCATGACGGATGCAGATGTCAGATCAGATTTAATTTATTACAACCTCTCGCGTGATATTTTTTTCAACTTAGATTTTACTGAAAACTACGATATAAATGGCTTCCCTGAAAGTTTATTCTGTGGGTCGATTAATGCGGTACGTGACGGAGTCGACCTATAAGAGGATTTGCGTCAATCCGGTCAGGTAAGCATTGCGCAACCAAACTCCTAACCTAACCCAACTTTCTTTTTTAGCCTTATTTCCTTAACTACCGACTAAGATCCTTGCCCCATTCTACCTATTCGTTTATATTCTATTTGTTCCAAGTCCTTGGTTTCTAGTTTTAACCTGCTTTTAAAAATCTGCAAGAAAAAGTTGACTGTCTTATCTCTATCTATCTTCATACTGGTTTATCCCAGTAACCTAAGCAAAAACGACCCACCGACGAAAGCATAATCCAAAAACCATTTCACTGTCTATAGAGGAGACGAGTAGAATAAGATCATTTAGGTATAATTGCCATTTAAAAACTATACTTATTTGTTTCTATAATTGCATCATCTGATAATAATTTTATCATGTTACATTAATCCTATTGATTTATTCAAAACTCACAAATTGGTTATTCAATCTTTAATCTCCAGAGCATCCAGACCTTACAGTACAGAGGAGAAGCCGGCGGAGCCATCAGCCCCACCGCCCACACTCGAGGAATGTCAGAAGCAAATTGACGCTTTGACTGCAGAGCTGAACGCGGCCAAGGAACAGGCAAAGGATTATGAGGTTCACTTCTTTTGATAACATTTATTGAAGACTATGCAATCAATTTTGACGCTTTTCTTTTTAACCGACGAAAAAACAAAAAGGAGGAGGTTCTCAATTCGTCGAGTATATATATATTTTATTTTTTTTTAATTTTTTTTTATGTATGATCACGCATAACTTTTTACTGTGTGGACCGATTTTGATAATTCCTTTTTTAATCGACAGGGTATACCTTGAAGTTGGTCCCATAAAAATTTGAAAATAAAATTCCAACCCTAAGGGTGGAAAAATTAGGGGGGACTTTATTGTTCACTCACAGATTGTATTGCCGTGTTGTGATTTACATGATAACTGCTAGGTATAATTATGAGTCAACACACACACACAACAAGAATCACACACACACAGAATCAACGAATAACGATCACTAAATTACCTGAAATTCAAAGAAATAACCGAAAAACGTGTGCCGCCGCGCATCGCGCTATAGGAATTTGCTTGTGTGGTGTGGCACCAACTTAAAATTTCTTGGTTAACCAAAATTACTTTAAGAAGTGAGTAAATTAAGTCCTAATAGAAAATGTTACCCAATTATTTAATGCTTTTCAGTTTTTTCGCCGGTTTAATTTTTTGATAAAAAGTTTTTATAATAGGTAGAGTGATCCATGAGGAATGTTTATATGTATAACAAATGCACAAAATACGATACCTACGCAGTAAGCGGTAGACTAGTTTAAAATATACAAAACTAGACTATCCTGGCCCAATCAGCTATGCTTTGGATGAGACAGAGTTTCTAGAGTATTTTCTAACCAACAAAGTTTCCATCTCATCACATGCATGTAGTAGAAAGCGACTAATGGAACACCTGAGAGTTGGGCAGCAGCATTCTTTGTTGAAAATAACACACTGCACATAGTTATGTAGGGGTTACACACTCTAAATGACCTTCCCACATTGGCTAACTGCCTGCCAAGCTTGGAGACTATTGGTAAACTCTTAATAATGTTAGGCCTTTTGGCAATCAGTTAATATACCCTATGTTTGGTCATTGTGGTGTCCTAATAAATGGTTACTTGTATATACAAAGTCTTTTATTTAATACCTACTACTTTGTAGTTAATAGTGGCTCCTGAACGCCACAGTTATATTGGACATTGCTCAGCTTGAACCAATTTCTTGCTATTAATTTCAGGACAAGTACAAGCGTGCGCTTGCAGACGGCGAGAATGTGCGCAGACGGATGGTGAAGCAAGTGGAGGATGCCAAGTCCTTTGCAATACAGGGATTCTGCAAGGACCTTCTCGATGTGAGTTCTTATCTTGTCTTCTTAACAACCGATAGACGTCTGCTGATAGATAGAGGTCTCACCCACTGATTTCCACAAGGACAAACATTGTGGTTGGTGTTGGCCATAATCGCCACACACCATAGTTCAAGTTTTTCAACGTTCTCAGGTTTTCCCTTAGTCGCCTTTTACGACACCAATTAGTGGGGATGAGGTGGTGGTGATACTCTACACGGATAATTAGCAATTAGTAACTCTTTATGAGGGATATTTAGATTTAAATTAAATTAAATGAACACTCCTTTGTCTTTTAATTTTAGGGATATTATACTTTCACCGAATGTTCGGCCGAAGTTCGTGTTCGGTTCAAACCACATTCTGCCCATCACTATTTATTTTACTTAAGCACTTTATTATTAATTTATGAACTCTTTTACACGCCCTCAGTAAATAGAAAGTTACTACGCCAAACAAGCCATAGACATAGTAGAACGCTACAATCCGCTCACTCCTCGTTCTTTCTGTTTCTGCATCCGAAA
Source organism: Euspilapteryx auroguttella (assembly GCA_951802225.1). Lineage (NCBI taxonomy): Eukaryota > Metazoa > Arthropoda > Insecta > Lepidoptera > Gracillariidae > Euspilapteryx > Euspilapteryx auroguttella. The sequence continues at coordinate 3,016,703 of OX637669.1, forward strand.
ACTTACGTTCCACTTCTTCCTTATCAATCAATCCTACAGTCTATTTGTCACTTGATAACCCAGGTAGCGGACACACTATCAGCCGCAGCGGAGAGCGTGCCGGAGAGCGAGCTGACGGCGGAGTCGGGCGCGGGCGGCGAGGCGGGCGCCGCGCTGCGCTCCCTGCACGACGGCGTGCGGCTCACGAGGGCGCAGCTGACACAGGTGACACACACACACACACACACACACACGCACGCACACACACACACACACACACACACACACACACACACAGGTAGTTGATAACGTTGCGTAATGCCTAGTAGCATTTCCTACCGCGACGGGGTGGGGCTCGCACTTACTAAAACCCTCCGGTGGCCGTCCCGGTGGTTTTCGGAAGGACCCCAGGAACCAGCGTTCGGTGTTCTTCCCACAAACTTATCGGCTACTTTATGTATGACGGTGTAGTGTTAAGAATATTAACACAGCAAATATTTTATAGTACCGCAGAGAGAATGGAGAGAGATGATATGCTTGACGTGCTGATTTCATTACCGTCCGTTGTCCGCAGGTGTTCAACAGGCACGGGTTAGTGGCGGTGTCGCCGCTCCGGGAGAAGTTCGATCCCAATCTGCATGAGGCTTTATTCCAACAGGTAAATTTCTTAGAGAAATTCTCGAAGAAACATGGGTTGCATTAAAAAAAAAACCCGAAGTGACATGGATAAAATAAAAAACTTAATTTTTCGGGACAAAAACTAGCCTATGTCCTGTCTCAAGCTCTAGACTATCTTTATACCAACTTTTATTTTAATTGGTACAGTAGTTTTTGCGTGAAAGCGAAACAGACGGACAGAGTTATTTCGCATTTATAATATAAGGTTTAGTATATAACATATAGTTATAACTTTTAAATATCTGTATTTATGATGCTGATCGAACCAATGGTTAAACAGCTGTACCATGTATGGAACAGCTGTTCACCCATTGGTTCGATCATCTGACGGGGTCAATGTACGGGACAGCTTAATATCAAAAATGCGAAACAGTATTCCACTAGATAATGCAGCCTAGTATTTTTAGGGCACTTTTGTATATCTTTGAGGTTAAATATCAAAGAAAGCTACTGATTGTTGCCAAAAGTGGCCGTTTTGAGCAACAATCGGTAGCTTTCTCTGGCGCTACTTTAGCTGTGCTATGCCTCTTAAGTATGTTGAGTTGAATTCCTCCTTTGATTTATTACCAAGTTATTAGAATGTTTTATTTGTTTTGATTCAGGAAGTGGAGGGTGCGGAGCCAGGCACGGTGGTGGCAGTCAGCAAGGTGGGGTACAAGCTGAAGGAGCGCTGCGTGAGGCCGGCCCTGGTCGGGGTCGCCAAGGGACCCTAAGGGCCCCACGCCCGGGCCCCGGGGGCCCAAGGGCACACGAAGTTCGGCTACCCCTACATTTTCGAAGACATTTTTAAGTTATTATCTCGTTATTATCTATAACTTGTGCGCAGATAAATAAAAGTTTTGAAAAACCATGATGAACGTCATGCTGTCTCGCTTTGATATATTTATTATGAGCGAGAAAGGATGAGGCAGTCATGTCTTTTCAAAACGTCTCTGTACCTGCGCGAGTTATACCGGCATTTTACTGCAGTTGGGCTAGCAGCTAGCTTAGCTACTTACATAATATCGTCATTATCATCATCACTGCTAAACATCTGGTCTGAACAACAACCTGCGGTGGTAGCATGACGGACAATTTGTCGAATTTGTCGTATCTATCTGTCACTTTGTCGATCCATCTCCGTTCATTTTCCCGCATTTAAATGTCAAAAGCGCTTAAAAGTGACAGAAAGATTCGACAAATGGTCCGTCATGCTGCGCAGGCTGGTCGCTATGTATATTCTATGGCACTGATGTGCGCTGACCCTTAGTTTTAACAATACAGGAATGTGCGCTTACACATTTTAGCCCTTATAAAACAAAATTAAGATGCACACAAGTTGATAGTTTAATATTTTTAATACGAAGACGTATTTAAATTTAATACTTATTTAATTTAAGTTATTTTTTATGAAGTGAACTTAGTGCCGTGCGATACAAAAACTTATAAATTAAGAATTTCTTTTTTAAAAAAAGAGACCCGCCTTCAATAAATATGCACATACATAAAACTGAGAACTCCCTCTTTTCTGAAGTCGGTTAAAATAGGTACTAAAACCTTCTCCTGATTATAACAAATACTTTTGTGTAAACCGCATCAAAATCGATTCAGCCAAATTCGAGATAATCGCGGACAAACATACATACATACATACATACATACAGGTCAAACTGATAACCTCCTTTTTTGAAGTCGGTTAAAAAGTGGCAACACTCTTTGGAAATTTGACGGATATCCAAAAATTTCCATACAGTATTGCCACTTTTTAATTTCTAGATTTTTGCGTCGCACTATAACTAGTTTCCCGCTTCCTTGTATTTTAATAACATTAAATGCATTTATAAAAATACGTTATCTAAGGGAGGTATTATGCAATTAATATGTTTTTGTAAGGGTACTTACTACCTTTTACATGGCATTTTTTTGGCTACACAAATTACCATACTGCCTATTCTTTGTAAATGTTCTCCGTGTTCCGTTTGTACAGGCACAGTGGCGGTCTAGGAGGGCGTAACAGATTTGTCTATGGTCTCGTGCGCCCTAGACTGTATTACCAAAGAACAAGAGCTATTTTACAATACAGAAAAACTCGAAGTGTTACACCGTCCTAGACTGCCACTGTACGCTTACATTTGAGGAGCTTCTTTTTTTCAAAGGTTTTTTTATGACTTTGCCTTCTATTGTGTCTAGTTTGTTTCGACACGAAATTTGCATGAAATAATTATTTCAAGTAAGTATGTAAGTAAGTATTCTTAGAAACATGTCTGCCCAAAAACTGAGAAGAACAACGTAGCTCTGCCACATTCTGTGCAATATACATACATACTTTGCGCCAAAAATGTTAACAAAATAACTTTGCTTTAATTATTTTGGTGTTGTTATATACTTAGGAACTTTCCAATGTGCGCTGAATGTAGATACGGATGTGTGGACGGAATTGTAGTCTATTTAGAATTAAATAAAATGGTTACTTGTTTATTAAAGAAGTTTTATTTTTATGATAGCTATTCACTCGCTTTACTTACGAATAAAACCTATCAAGAACAATAACTATCGATCCATCCTTAGGCACGGCGCACATCAGGTGAGATGCGATATGAAGATACCAAAAAGGATAAAGATTTAAGAGCCAGTTTATCGCGATGCTAGCGCCATTCGCGAAAAAAATTAATATGTTCTAAACTAAAGCAAATATCAAAAATGTGGTTCAGTATGACACTAGATAATGTAGCCTAGTATTTTTAGGGCACTCTTGTATAGCTTTTGAATTAAAGACCAAAGAAAGCTACAAAGTGTTGCTAAAAGTGGCCACTTTTAGCAACAATCTGTGTATAATTTTGTTCTTTTAAGTTAGGACTACTTTACTGTGCTCAAAAAATACTAAGCAAGATTATCTAGTGTCATACTGTGCCACATTTTTGATATTTGCTTTAGTTTAGAACATATTAATTTTTTTCGCGAATGGCGCTAGCATCGCGGTAAACTGGCTCTTAAAGTGGTCTTAACTTTTATGGCACAGGGTATAATTATTCTAAACTAACATTTTAAAGCTCATCCCTGTGCCATTGAATTTAGCTCGAAGTTGGAGACCGTGGGCAAGTTTCTGAACTAAAAACGATCGACTCGTAATTGTCATGTTTGCGACTTCGTTAACCATTGCTGTTTTCTTTGGATGTGCAACAGAAATTGCGTTTGTAAAAGCGGTAATGGTTAACTAAGTCACTAATAAGACAATTGCGAGTCGATCGTTTTTTAGTTAAGAAACTTGAGACCTTTTAATTTAAATAGTTATCGCCTAAGAGCCTATGAGCGTAATGTAAAGTTCCGTAGCTAGGTATAGTACTTAGCGGGTCGCGGAGTTGAACACAGAGTTCGAGAGATCTCCCGTGACCCCCTTGCTAACAGCCGAGGAGGACACCGGCGGGGTTTTAGTGGGTGCGAACCCCACATAACTATTTTTAGGCGGGGTACTCGTTAGGAGTTTCCCCGCCTAAAAATAGAACTTAGTAACCTTACCTACCTTGGGAATATCTTTCTATTTTTAACCGACTTCAAAAAAGAAAGTTCTCAGTTTGATAAGATAAGAGATCTTTGATTTGTTTGTATGTAATTGTTCGAAGGTATGTAGGTTTTTCATCAATTATCTCGCAGTTTTGCTGAACCGAGTTTAACGCGGTTTTCAGAAAATTTATTTGTTTCATACCGAGGAAGGTTTTGTTATTTTAACCTATACCTACTTAGAATAAGTACTTAGCCTTTCTCAGTTTATTGAAGGCGGGTCACTATTTTTTTTTAATAAATTATTCGTTGTTAAGCAGCTAACAAAGTTTAATATCTGTGCAAAATAACTTCAGTCGTGTCTGAGAAAAATGACCCTAAAATTGTGACAGAATCAGAATGGGCAGACAAGACAGTCTTACAGGGGCGGTTTCCTTTCTCTAAGGTCTTACCTGGTCTTACCTAAACTAATAAGGGTTGCAACTTTGACTACGATACCTCAAGAAGTGTGCATATTTTTGCAAGCGACTGCGTACAAATAGTTCGTATGAACAAAGGCGCGGATGAACAAAAACAATTGGCAACAAAACTTTATAATCCGGTTAGGGAAGATAGGCTTTAGGCAGCGGAGTGTGAACGCTGGGGCAGGGTGTGGCTATAGGAAACTACGATTCTGTCTGGCTAGTTAAAAAAGGGTATTTATAAAAATGGCGGCAAAACAAATATACAGTGCGGCATAAAAGAGTAGAGATTAAAAAGTGGCAACACTGCATGGATATTTATTGCTTACTGCTACACTTTAACGTCGCTCTACTCGATCTATATAATCATTATTGTTTATGGAAAAACTAAACCTCCACTAAAAAAATTTGGCTGGTTCACTTTTGTAGCTTAATTTCTAACAAAACTTAGTTAAATTAAATATAGGTAAGTATAACTTTTTGCTTTCCCAGAGACTCCGTCGAGTGTCCCGTCGAGTTGATCCCTGGGGGTTCCACCTGGACCACTTCGGGAAATAGCTACTGATCTAGTGGTAGTGCTAGATAAAATACAATACATAGGTAGGTATTTAGGTTCCAACGCAACCAACCTATATACTTACCCTGTTATTCATAAAAAGTTAAAGAGCATTTTAGTTACTTGACATATATTATGTCAATTTAGACTGGATGTCACGTATTTACCATACAACAAACCAGAGAAGTAGACCTCCAGTAAAGCTACTTAAAATGTACTGTATCTTTATGAATAAGACTGTTACATTTTATAATTTACTAGTCAACCCGGCGAACTTCGTACTAGTATCACCTACTAGTATTTTGTGCATGTATTATACTTATAAACCTTCCTTTTGAACCACTCTATCTGTTAAAGAAACCGCATTAAAATCCGTTGCGTAGTTTTAAAGATTTAATCATACATAGGGACAGACGCGGGAAGCGACTTTATTTTATACTATGTATTGATGATAACTAATCAATTTTTTTCTTCCTTCATATAAGAAATCCATTCAATTTCCGCTAACGCTACCTCCTATCACTTTACTCTCACCCAAGCAGTTATCTTCACGGGTCATTTGCACCGGGGTGCTAATGTCCGGGCAAAAACCCGGGTAATTACGACACCCGGATTGAGATACCCGGTTATTGTTTTTATGAAGTCATTTAGAGATGCGAGTCATTTATGTACAGTGGCGGTCGAGGAGGGCGTAACAGATTTTTCTATAGTCTCATGCGCCCTAGCCTAGACTGTATTGCCAACGAACAAAAGGTATTTTGCAATACAGAAAAACCGGAAGTGTTACGCCGTCCTAGACAGCCACTGCACCTACTCATGGTAAATATATTTTTATACTTATACTAGTCGACCCGGCGAACTTCGTACCGCCTAACCTATGACTATTTTGTGCATGTTTTATAGTTATAAACCTTCTTCTTCAATCACTCTATCTATTTAAAAAAAAACATTAAATTCCGTTGCGTAGTTTTAAACATTTTAAGCATACATAGGGACAGACGCGGAAGCGACTTTATTTTATACTATGTATTGATTGGCAATTAATTCTACATAATATATTAGGTAAATATGTGATATGGTAAACTAAGGGTATTTTTGTTAACTAATTTATTTTGTCGCTAAATTCTTTTACGAATGGTAGGTAAGTACATCGAGACGAATGAACTTTAATTATACCTTCCTTCCTAGGATTACATTTTTTAATGATTTGACGTAGGTATTAACTCAGCCAAAATAACGTTTACTGCTGGGAATAGCCCTCCCTCCCTACATATCGCCATAATGACCGGTCTTGTGTGTCTCTTATCCAACCCACAACCTTCACCATGTCGTCTGATCATGATCACTTTATATTTATAGTTAAATATAAAATATAGTTAATTAAAATATGAACTCAATTTATCACAAAAATCAATTTTCCTCGGAACACGCAGAAAACCGCAATGACTCTCCATAAATCTGCGCATTCAGAGCCAATGGTGTGTCGGCGTCCTTATCTCTTACACCCCATTTACTTTGCGAGTCATAACGTGCGTCCGAAATGAGTCGGTTTATTCCTAAAGAACTTTAAAAACAGGCTGTATTATTTTGTAGGAGAGCAGAGCTGGCTATCTGACTCTACTCCTAGCTTGAGCGATCCCCGCTAACTAATTACCAAACGATTTTAAAACAACTGTTCAATTTTATATTTACAGAAAATATTTTACAAAATTATTTAAAGTACATAAGTATAACAAAACGACACGACTGCTTGAAAAATCAATACATAGTATAAAACAAAGTCACTTCCCGCGTCTGTCCCTATGTATGCTTATATCTTTAAAACTATGCAACGGATTTTGATGCGGTCTTTTTTAATCAATAGAGTGATTCAAGAGGAAGGTTTATAAGTATAATAGATGTACAAAATAGTAATAGGTTAGGCGGTACGAAGTTCGCCGGGTCGACTAGTAATGAATAAAAAAAACATCGGCACACGTCGCAGCGAAAACTTTTCAAACTTAAGTTTGGAATTTCGTGTGACACTTTTCAGATTGCCATGGAATGGCCAGTCTTCTCCTGGCACAACCTCATTGCTGACGATGCGCCATAATTTCATTAAATGTGCACCACAATACACTTCTTTATTAGATTGCTCTAAATTTTATTTTTCTCAAATTTAGTTTTGCGGCTCTGTGCCCTTAATTTTATTTCAGTAAAAGAATTTTAAATAAAAACTCGCAAGTAACATTCATTTCTATTAAGTATAAAAATTTAAACGGCAATACCGCAAAAAATTATGTTATTTTAATTTTGAATATGTATATAAGTTTATGTACCTATCTTGAAGATTGAATTTAATTATTTATTCCATCCAATCCAACTTCGCAAGAAACTTTGATGGCACGATGTCGTTGATTGCTAAATGTAGGGAATGCGGCCTACTGGGTAGGTATGTACTTCACTCTGTTGTCTGGCTGGCAATAACACAAGCAACGCACAAAACTTTGACTTAAACTTGGAAGGCGATTGTAAAAAATGTTACTTACTTGTTTACGTGCTCTGCTCAAAACCAAGCTCTAACGTGCCAAGCCGTGCGTATAATTTCGAGTGTGTCAGTGACATTTTGTATTTCGCGGATGGCAACACTCGTTTTGTTTTTCTAACTTTCGGCGGTAAAAGTTTTCTTCTGTTTTTGAAAGCCTATTTAGTCGTGCGTGCATGTAAAGTAAACTCTACCTCTCAGTTGTCGCACACAAGTGAGTAAAGTTACAATAATTAATGTCTTGAATATGTTAACTGAGAGTCAAAATAGGTAGTATAACTACATATTAGATATCGTCGGTGCGCTTGCCAAAACTGTTATGTGCAAATTTTCAAAAAATTTTTTTTTAGTCCACTGTGTTTCATTTTTAAATGCGCATCGTTTGCAAAAACTTGTATGTGCCTAAGACCTTCAGAACACGATTTACATTTCATGTTATGTGCACAGATTTGATTTGGAATTTCTGATATGTGACGTTTTAGCACATAACAGATCAGGCAAAGTGTTCCGGTCAATCACATAACAGGTCCTATATCGCACATATCAGTTTTGACAACCAATTATATTGAGGTCCAATATAGCACATATCAGTTTTGACAACAATGATATTGTTAAAGCTTGGTGCCATTTTGAGAGACAATCATCAAATTTTGATTATTTTTTGTATTCTTAGCTTTTGTTGGTTTTTCGAGTAGTGAATAATACTAAAATTATAATAATAGCATCGATTTGAATACCTATTTTTACTTAAAAAATGTTTTATTAAATAATATTTTTTGTACTAGAATTATTAAGTATCTTGCTTTTATAGCGAGATATTTTATTAAAGGTATTCAAAGCTTATTTTTTATAATATCATCATCATCTTAACCTAAAGATGCCCACAGCTGGACATAAGCCTGTTCCACACATCGCCACACCGACCGGTCTTGCGCGACCCCCATCCAGTGTACTCCCGCAGCCTTCACCAGGTCGTCAGACCACCTAGTGGGGGTCTGCCTACTCTGCGTTTTCCGGTGCGGGGTTGCCACTCCAGAAACAGATGGTAGCTGGGGCTGAATTGAAGATTGTATCAGTTCTTCGAGCTATTTGCCCTGCCCATGCCCAATGTCACTTAAGTTTCGCGATTCTTTGGGCTATGCCGGTGACTTTAGTTCCTCTGTGGATCTCATCATTACTGATTTGATCACGCAGGGAAAGTCCGAGAATAACCCTTTGAATAGCCTTTGTATGAACTTGAGCTTTTTGATGAGGCCCATAGTTAGCAAGCGACCAAGTCTCCAGTTCGTAAGTCGTTAGTCGTCACTGGAAACATGATACATTATTCGAGGACTTTCGTCTCATTAAGGCACTGCGATAACTTGGAAGAGAAGATGTAGACGAGCTTCCCAAAAAGCTGCCTATTCGAGTTGGATTTGACGATCGACCTCTTTCTCGGAGTTGGCCCAAGCTAGTTGGACAGTTACTCCCAGATATTTGTATTCGTCGCAGCTTCGAGCATATAGTCTCGGATCTAGACAGGAGTTGTAGTCTTACATAGGCGTTGAATATGATCTTCGATTTACCAACTCGATTGGAGGCCCAACTGAAGTCATCAAGCATTGCACTAAGTTCCTTCGTGGTCTGGGCCATAACTAAGATATCATCAGCAAATCGAAGGTTAGTGACTCGTCGTTTACGTTGACGCCTACTTCTTTTCAGTCCACAGTCTTAAAGAGATCCTCGAGTGCAGCGGTGAACAGTGTTGGGGATTGTCATGTTGATTTAGGGGGATGTCATCCCTGTCTGACACCCCGCTGCAGTCAAACAGCCCTCGAGCTCAGATCCTGTAGTCCAACTGACGTGGAGGCTTGAATGTACAAACTCTTCAACACATCGGTAATCCGATAGACCTCTTAGCACTCTTGGAACCACTGGAAGGACTGGAGGTCTCAATCGAATCAAAGGCTTTCTCAAAGTCTACAAATGCTAGGCAAAGAGGCAGTTAATACTCTTCTTCTGTGATTACCTGTCTTAAAGCATGAATGTGGTCTATGGTACAATTTTTTACGGAATACAGTTTGTTCGGGGGGCTAGAAGACGATCTGCGAGATTTTTCATGACTCAGGCTCAGAAGTGGGATAGTTCTTTAGCAGGGTTTTTAACACTTTTGTTTCACGCTTCTGGCGACACCGCCATATTACGTGATTTGCCCGCCATATTATATTACGTAATTCAACAATTTCTGAAGAGCCCTAAGGTCCTGTTTACCACCTGCCTTCAGAAGTTCAGCTGTGATTCCGTTATCCTCATAGCTTCTGAAGGTTGACCTTTATGAGCCTTGTTTTGGTTAAGCTGTTTAAGATCCTTACTAATCTCATACAAGCTAACGTTGAGAATGTCCTCGGTATAGGTATCGGATCAATCTAGCTTTCGGGTCTTTAGCTAGAGTGTTGATAATGGGTTAAGTATGTGTCGTTGTGCATCCCATATACGAAAAAATTACATTGTTTTAATTTATTTATTAGGGAAATTTTACACATAACCGACAAAACTTTGTAATCCGCATAGTGTAAAGTATCCTGTTATGTGCATTTTTACACATAGCAAACCTTTTCTGTGAAGACAAAACTGCTATGTGAAAAAAAAATAAGAAAAAAAATTCTAGCACCATGGGTGGGCTATGAAAATGTATGTTATTAATGTCGAGGTAATAACATATTTTTTAGCAACTTTTGTCATTAACAGTTTTTTTTAATCATTTTAATTTTTAAATTAAACAGTTTTTTGCTTCTCCTGAAAAGTTGGTAAAACACACATAACAGTTTTGGAAAGCGCACCGACGATATATTAGGTACTAGCTGTCCCGGCGAACTTCGTATCGCACCTTACAATTCTTAAAAAACTTCTCACCCATTTTTCCATATTTTCTCACCTTCTAAACCTTCCCTGGACTATACTCTACAAACATTAGGACCAAAATTATCTAAATGGGACCGGCCGTTCTCGAGTTTTAGCGAGAATAACGAACCACAATTCATTTTTATATAGTTTTTTTATACTTAGTAGATAGATAGATAGTAGATATAGCCATAGCCTGACTCGCACCCGTATTCTAGACTCTAACTAAGTATAATTACGTAAGTACAATAAGATATTTAAATTTATTTTCGGCTATGGACACCAAACTTAACTTACAGAATATTTTATCCGCAAAACAATTAAAATCGTAACAAAAACATCACACATTCTGCTTTCGGTATACGTTTTTAAAAGCATTTGCAAATTTCTCACGGCCGCGTCATAAAACGCATTTTTTCCTAAGCAAATTGCTTTTCCGATGGGTGCCATTTTGTTTTTTTTTTTTCAAACTTTTTAAATGTTCTGGCCACCTGGAAAAAGTTGTTTGGTAGAACGTGTTTCCATTGCTGGGGCTGGGGCTAAAAAAGAACGCAGTAATTATCAAAATTAAAAATTAAAAAAACTTCCAGACCTAACCCGACCCCATAAATTGTATAGGTAATTTTAATAGGACATTAATGGAAATAGACAGATCATCAACTACGAAAGACCTTATGATCTTCAAACGGCTGAATAGATTTTTATGAAACACGAGCTTTCCCGGCTTACTTCGTTACTCCATAGAATAAAAGATACTCCAAAAGACTTGGCTCTATAGACTATGTTCTTTTGACTGCCCAGAATGGCCGAATAAAAAAAAACAACAACAATAAACCACCTGTCAAAATATGTAAACAACGGAAAAAATATTGCACCTTGGGTTATTATTTGAGTTTAGGTAAGGATCCCTAATTTTTTTGAAAATCTAATATAGCCTGACACTCGGGGTTAATGTAGCTTCGTACCAGTGAAATAATTTTTCAAATCGGTTCAGTATTTCCGGAGCCTATTCGTTACAAACAAACAAACAAATCTTTCCTCTTTATAATATTGGTATAGATGACTAAGAACACTCGAGATCGAACGTAAATCGGTTAACCCGTTTAGGAGGGGTCCGTAACTTTATGTCGAAAGTCATATGTTCGATTAACGAAACGTCGACTGAACTATTCTTCGAATACACTTAATCTGAGCTACGTTACCCTGTACGAGTCCGTGACTGTGACTGTACATAAGAGTGCAACGTGTGTGAAAATGGAAACGCGTATCACGTGCCCCTCTCTGGTTGACCGTGCTGTGCATATTTCACGCGCATTCTTGTTATTTTTATCCACAAACGGCGAATTAATAACAATTGTGAATTATTCACGGCGCGCGACTCGCCTTGTTTGTTTAGCTTCCATTTATCATGACTGGGCGGATTGTGGAATAGATTGTGCTGTGTCTGACTACCCTACAAGTACAGAGATAGCTGTAAGCTTGCTGTAAGGTAAAGGCAGACACCTATCAGATTATTTATTACCCAGTAAATAGTTATTTTTCAAACTGTGATACCTAGTTAATTTAGTTGTAGGTCCGGTGGCGGTCTAGGTCGCCGTAACACTTCCGGTTTTTCTGTATTACATAGCTCTTGTTTTTTCGTAACAGTCTAGGGCACACGAGACCATAGACAATTTGTTACACCTTCCTAGACCGCCACTGTACGTTGGTTGTAACGTATTATAAAACTAGCTGTCCCGGTGAACATCGTATGGCGATTTACAATTTTACATGTAAAAATTAAATTGTTGTTTTTATACTAACTTACCCTCTATATCTTCATATTTCTCAGCTTTTGAACCTTTCCTGGACTATACTTACTATGAATATTTCAAAACCAAAATCCCATTTTAATACGATCTTTGATCTCCTCCTACAACTTCCCTATTCCCAATGATTACGAATTCTCAGTCCCAATGATGTATTAAATTAAACAAAATAAGTCAAATGTAAACGTAGGTATTTATTTTTTAAACGTTCAAGATTCAAATCTGAAGACGACGCCTCCTCATGAAGCCTGTTCATTGTAGATTAAAGTAATAAAATATAGTATTAATATCCAAAAGCTAATTGAAAAAAAAAAACACTATTTTTAATTTACTTAGTTTAAAATGTTAATTTCTCACAAAACTACAAAAAGACAGCGAGTAACAAGTAAAAAATCTAACATTCCTTAATTATTACGGTTATAATAAAATATTTGTCTCAGACGAAGAGAAATAATAGCACTCACGCAGAAATGTGTAAAAAAGAGTAGGAAACCGAATTTGCGAATAAAAATTTTTATATAATAAAGTAAATAAGTAACGCGAATAAATGTATTGTAAGTAGTTAATGTAAGGCGTAATGCTAGGAAAATCTAGGTTGGAAGTAAAAACAAACGAACTAAGAATTTAAAAACGTTTTCATCGCTTCTCTCCGCCTGAGACGACATAAACAGACATTTTCACGAGCTACACACTATTTACTTGTAATAGTTAATGTAAATATTTCAAATATTTATTTTTTGATTAGTCAATGAGCATAATTTACCGGGGCACTTTAGCTTGTTAATATCAAATCGCTAACATTTTTAGGTGACAAAATAGCTTAAGTAGGTATAATTTGTTAGCATTAGCAATCATACAGTCAGAGGAGATTGTAGTCCCAGTTGTACCCTCAAGGGTACAATCCTAGGGTACAACTGGGACGGATGGGACTGAGCCAGTTGCCGCGACCACCAACAAACTGCAGTCAATTTTTTTTATTCATTTTGTATGTAAGAGTAGGTATACGAAACTGGCTAAAAACAGAAATTGAATTTAAAATTTATAGCGACGAATAAGACGAAAATTTCCTTTCAAATTTTAATGCACGTCTTAAAAGTCAGTTTACCGCGATGCTATCGCCATTCTCGAAAAAAAAATGAACTCTTCTAAACTAAGGCAAATATCAAAAATGTGGCACAGTATGACACTAGATATTGCTTAGTATTTTTTGAGCACAGTAAAGTAGTCCTAACTTATAAGAACAAAATTATACACGAATTGAACATTTTGTAGCTGTCTTTGGTCTTTAACCTAAGAGCTATACAACAGTGCCCTAAAAATACTAGGCTACATTACCTAGTGTCATACTGTGCCACATTTTTGATATTTGCCTTATCAATTTTTTTTCGTGAATAGCGCTAGCATCGCTGTAAACTGGCTCTTAAAAAAAGCTAGATTGCATAGATTGCACTATTTTAAAATATGGGCCTTTTTTTGCACTTTTGCGTGTTTGAACAATGATGTGTAGGTGTGTTTGTATGATCAAAGCAATTTTGCCACCCATAAATCTGTAACTAAGTACATTCAATTCAGAGAGAGATTCTAAAATACCAAGAGATACGTACTAAATATCACCCCAAAATACGGTTTGTCTATCATTAGGTAAATAACATTAGTACAATACATGAAAAATACACACGTTAGTTAAATATTGATTCAACAACTTATTCTAGGTATATATTATTTACATAATGTACCTACATATATACTTATGTTAGTAACAAAACGCTATAGGTATTAAAACTTACAGGGAAATAATGACTAGGCTAGGTTTTCTTTGAAATAAATTAAAATAAAATACAAAATTTCACTACATATTTTCGTTTGATATGTCAATATTAAACTCTGTACTTTTCACGAGGCGTGGCTGCAAATCTATTTTAAAATGTGTTAAAAAGTAATAAGGTTTTTTTAGTAGGTAAAATACTCCGGTTAAAAACTTATTAGTGTTGCCAAGTTCCAACCACGCCTTAAATATTGACGATTATAAGGCTGACATTCACAGTCAGCGCGCAAAGTTTAACTTCGACCTGACTGGCTCAAGTATCATAATTGCGACTCGGAGTAGACTCGCAATCATTCGTATTCAGAGACGAGTTTCGCTGCCACTTGGGCTTGACTTCGCAAAGTTCAAACATTCGGCACAGATGCAATAGTTTTCATCTCACAATGGTAAAACACCACAAAATTTTATCGATTGTCTATGCTCATGGACACCCTATTTAAAAAAAAGATGAAAGACAGAGAGAGTATGTTGTATTATTTCGTACATCGAAAAGGGATGGCACATTGAAGTACCTATCGCTACCTTATAGGTTAGAAACGTTTGTTTTGATTTCAAAGTATTGGGTTGTATTAAAAAACAAATCACTAGAAAAAACACGCTTTACAGAATGGAATTCCAGTGCTTATCTTTCGGCTTCTTCATCAGACCTTGAAGCCCTAATCGTGGTCAAAGTTACAAGACTTTTCTAACAACTTCACACACAGCTTCGATACCGATGTTTCATAAAGTTTCAGTTTATATCCTCCGGCCCCATCATCAGATCAGTTCGACAGTACATGTATTGTCATCAGAAATACACACTGCTGCCAATTTTTATACGACGACCCTTGGAAGATGGTTAATTTTGTTCCATTACATAAGGAGCAAAGGCAAAACGATCCACTGACCAAGCCGTCCCCGAATGAAGAACAAGAGAAGGGAAAGGAAGTGAGGCAGACCACCAGCCAAATGGACCTACAATATAAAGACCGTTGCTGGGGAAACATGGATGAGACTGGCAGCCGCTGAAGCGAACTGGAAAATACTTGGAGAGGCCTTTGCCCAGCAGTGGGCTTATATATGATTAACGTAAAGGAAGAACAGGTCAACTTCATTCAAAATTTAGGTTTTTGGACTCATTCTAAAGATTGTTTTGTGAAATTATAAATCTTTATAAAAACATTAAAAAGTTTTGTTTTTAATTATGAATTCTATCTAACCTAAACACATTTTAACAATAGCTACCACAAAAGCATAGCCTGTATTGTTGCAAATAATAAATTTTAGTTAGCGGGCCGCAGTTAAAAATTACAGTTAATTTTTTTATTTTGGTTAGTGGGTTGTGTGGTAATTATACAAAATAAAATGGAAATAATATTAAATATGTAACACTAATAAAATACATATTATTATTATAATAATACAGAATAACTATTCGAAAGAAAAAAGTATAACCCTATTGTAGTACATCACACCAAGTTTTTTATATGATCAGATTTTTCTATTAAGTCACAAGGACATGATTAGACATGAGAGCTGAACCTAGGTTACTACAGTTGAGGAGTTTATGGAATTTAGTTTACTGCGGGAAGGTGTGATAGTTTTAGGAAAAGGAATTTAATTTATTAGAAATTACTACCTACCTAGATTTTCTTGAAGCCAAGAGGTAACAAGCAGCAGTGTGGTACTTACAGCTTAGGCTAATAATCAATGTATATAAGAGATAACAAAAGTCAATCCAGATTCAGAGTGAGCAACAACTTATTAGCTACATATATTTTGAAAAATTATTGATTTGACGCAGACCTATACCCTATCAACTTACGTACCTCCAACCAGAATAATAAGTGGGTAAATAAAAATTACATTTAAAAATAGGCGTTTCAATTAGATTCTTTAATTTCTTTTCAAGTAAGTACTTAGGTATAAAATAGGTCTAAAATATAATTCCTGAAGGCGAGACCAAATAAAGTTTTTTATGATTTTTCAAACCATTAACCGCTGGTGGCTGCTGCTGCTGTATCCAGCTCCACAAATCATTCATAATACTTATAATGTTTATAAATTCTTAAACAAATATCTAACAACAAAATTCTTGGATGTGGCCAGTCTTGTGTTTTCCGACCTGCAAGCATCATGGGTCATCATCTTTTCCAAACACAAATGGTTATCCATTCTTTAGTGGTCCAAACTATAAAGAGGGTCCTGGTAAGACAATTTCCGCAGTCAGTTAGATATGTTAGTTAAGTAGATTAGCAAAAAGAACGAAAAACCGAAAAACCAATCAACTCAGATCAGAAACAAAAACAAGGAGTGATATTTTTCAAACAATTGATTGATTACTTTCGTGACTGTGTGTGGTATTGATAGAAATGTCTTGTCCTAGCCGTCGCGAGTGCTAGCCAAGTGCTAAATTTGGTGACTCGGGGCGTCTCATGCTTCGCCAAGTGACAGGGCACTGAGATCACTACGATACTCGACTGTGAATATGAATTTCAAGCGGAGAGCGAGTTTACGGGCGATTTTGACAGTTCGGAGTGATACTCAGTGCTGCAGCTCGACTGTGAATGTCAGCCTAAGAATCCATCTAATCTGAGTAATCGTGTGATTACTGTATTGTCACACACTGAGGCACTGTCTCTTTATCTTGTACTGGGATTACGCTACTGAACACTTAATTTAGATTCGCTACATTTCGTCAAATATCGTCTACGAGTTACGAGGTACTTGAGAAAAGCACTTTTTCAGACCCACAAACGTCTCTTTGGTCGGAGGCTGTATAAAAACAATGCCTCAACACTACTAAAAGTGAGCGTTGTAAAAAAACTTCAATCAATCAAAACAGGTTTTAGCGGGAAAATGTTAGTCTAATGAAGTGCCTTTTTACAAATTTGGAGAAAAGGAAATTAACAGTGCATCCCAAAGGGATTTTTATACTGATAGCTAGTTTTACAAAATTGGGTTAAGATTCAGACTATATCGTTGTACTAGGGAAGACAATTTCAAATATACGCTACGGTCTCGTAAGTAACTAAAATATTGAAATTATAGTGCCTACTTTACCTTACTTGCCTCTCCGGTACTAAAGTACATTTACTTATTAAGATTTTAGCTTTGCAAACCAAGTTTCTATTTAAGTATATTTTTCTAAGAAAAGATGCATCTCTGTTTTTTTCTACATTTATAAAAAATACATTTTTGATGATTTAATTTCCATCAACTTTAAAAAAATATTAGGTAAGTACCTAGGTACTTAGGTATAGATACCTAGTTAAATACAGTAAAAAAAAATCTACGATCAAACTTAAAACTCGAGATAACCAATATAAATTCGTTTGTTTTTAAATAACTCATTTACAGTTTAATTTTACCACATTCTGTACTAAGTAAGTACATACTAGGTATAGGAAACTAAATATGGCCAAATATCATAACTAAAATACAATGGTCCTAAACTATCTCGTCCGATCTAATTTTCTAGGTAAGGCACAACAGATCTGTGACTATTCGGGGTCGTTTTCGGTCGATTTTTACTGAAATTATTTTAAATGATAATTAATACCGTTATGTAAATAATAATAATACCTTCATCTACAGAACTAAGTAAATAGTATAAAATTTACCAAAAGAAAATCAAACATTCACTAATTATTCTACTAGATATAAAAATATTCAAAATACTTAGGTAAACCAGCACCAAAACTAAAAACAAAAAACTACAAATTTTTACCTATAAATAATTACCGACGTCATGAGTTTTGGGATGCACTTATAAGAACCACTTACAATGCATTCAATAATTTATTATTTATTGCCCAACAAAACTATTTTGCGTCCATTAAACAAAATAAAGATAAAATCTATGCATTGCAAGAAGCCCCAATACTAAACTAAAATTAACTAAATATACACCCTCAGCGCGCTAGCTAGATAATACCAAAATATAAATGAGCCCTTATAAAAAAAGGGCTAGGAGTCTTCATCTAGGTACTACTAGACCTCTTCCAGCCTCGTCTTCCTCAGGTCCTCGGGAGGCATGCACCTGCTTCTAGTCCGCATGCAACTATGCAGCCTGCTATTTACACAAGAAATTCCTTTAATTTTCCTCCTTCATTTATGATTGCGTTGAAAATTGAAAAAGCTTTTTTTGTGGTTGCCATGAATTAAAGAATGAGCAATTGGATTTTAATGAGTCAGAAAATAAATGATTATGAAAATTTACTTAAGCTAGCACTTATTTAGGCTTGTAGATGATTATTTAATCTCTTTAATAATTTTTAAGTTAACTTTTACGTAATATTATTCTAGATAGCAGATGGCGCCCAACGTTGGGCCGGCACCTGATTTGCCACCTACTAAGTACAGCTGCATCAAAGGTCAAACAGAAGCAAAAAAATGAAAGAGCTGATGTGTTTAATTACCATTTATTTAGCTAAATCGCTATGTGTGAGTAATATAATGCCAGACGCGCGGCCACTACACTATACAAAACTAACTATAGGTAGTACCGGGCGCTAGCAAAGCCCGTCTAGTAGCCTTTTTGTCATCCGAAAAGGATAATGAATCAGTACTATAACAGGTTAACTTGCGGGAAAGCAGAGTACTTGTACAGAAAATACGTTAACTTACAAAAAATTCTAATACAAGAGTGGACTTTACCAATAACCTCCACGCAAATTGTATCCATATACTCGTACATACAATAAGTAGCGTTACATCTGAGAAACCTCTAAAAATAAAAACCTTTTTTTATAAGTAAACAAAATTAGGCCCATTTAATAAATAAAAAAACTATGCAATTCATGAACTCTAATTGTGTCTATGCCGGTAATATCTAAGCCTGATTTTTTGACGAATATAAAGTTATGTAAAACCCGTCTTTTTAATCTTTAGTCTTTTTAATTGACATATAAATGAATGCCATGATGAGCCAAATTTGCCAATGAAAAATAGTTAGCAGATCATAGATATTACTGGCATGCATATATTAACCAAAAGCTGAGAATCAACCCTTTAAATCTACGATTACAAAATACTGATTATACCTATACCTACACTAATGATAAACCAATACAATAAATATTGCACTTCACTACAGTGTATAATGTTTACCAAAAAACTAATCTAGAAAAGTACAATTTCTTAAATAATAATTTGGAAATCACAAGGTGGTAAAATATCACAATTACAAAATCTGAGAATACAAACAAAGAAATCTATTTCTATAACACTAGAAACAAAAAAAGATAAAATTATATATATTTAGTATAACAGGTAAGCATACCTACTGACTTATTTCGCAAAGCCCGGGAATATTATATATAATTTTTTTTATAAAAAAGGCAGAAAATTTAAAAAGCCCGGTATATCTAAATGTTTAATTATTCTACGCTACTAAAGTAGAAAATGGAATGTATTCTGCGGAAATTAGAGTACTTAATAGTTTTAATACTATTAAAAAATATAATACTTAATTAAAAAAGAGTTTAAGGTGGCGATACTTTATCAGCTTTTACCTACAATTTTGACCCGAAAAATAACAAATATAAAAGTGTAATTTTACAACAAGCTTTCTAAATGTTAAGACTAGCTAGAAAAAAAAATCTAATTAGTATGGCCGCACGTCCACAAGCCGCGTTTAAAACGCGCTACATATTAAAACAGCAAATATTATCGCATTTCCAACTTTTAATAACGCTACAGAGTACATCGATCCTATGATACAAAAATATTGTAATACTTCTTAGTAATGCATTGTGTATAATGAACGGGCAACACTCTTTTTCACATTGGGTCAAATAGTATTTATTTTGTTTTATTTTATTAATTACGTAATTAACTTTAAACTAAGTAAAAAACTTTTTTTCAAAGTTACCTATATGTTTTAATTTACAGAGGATAACTGTGATTCGAAAAAAAAAACACCTAACTGTCATTTGATTTCCTGATATCTAAGAACCAATTTGAAAAAGCTTGAGTCCCGTTTTCGTAAATCTAATTATATAGGTGGTACATAAAACACATACTGCTCTGAGCTAAGCGACATTTTCGGAGGCAATACTTGCAAGTATACATTATATACTGTTTAGTGATATACTGTTAATAAGCCAATAATTCCGGGGTTTAGTTTATAGGGGAGATCGCCTACGAATATGTCGAAATTACCTTGTATTAATGCATTATTAATACTGATTAAGTATACATTTTTATATTTAAATCAAAATTCAACCGCAGCTCATGCGTGCCCTCAAATATATAAATACTAATAACTTTATTGCTTTCGGTTATTTTCTTTATTTATTAAATTTTATCACTATTAATACCAATATTATCATTAGTATTAATTCATATAATTATTATACTGTAAAACTTCGAAATCACTACACTACAACTACACTAGCATCTGCCGTACATTTAGAACACACAACATAATACTTTTTATTTATTTTAATCAAACATACAATTCCCGTAGGTAAGTATAATAATTACCGATCCAAAATTTGTATATCGTGGTTATTGTATAATGTTATCTTAATATTATAGTAAGTATATTAACTTTATTTATATGCATTTACGTGTTTTGTTTTGGTCCAGAAATCCTGGATTGCGTGTGGAGCTGAGATACACAGGTGGCATGACACCCTCTAAATGCCGCCTAGACAAACGCTAGCAATACTTTTTATTTTTAAAACTAAACACAATTCGTTGACACATTCGGGTCTCAAGGTAGCCCTATATACATTTAGTTGTATATAATAGCCTCATACAAGTTTGACTACATATTAACTTTATAATTTTACGATGTTAGCGCGTAACATCTAGTAAGCATTAGGTCAACGCAAAAGAGAATAAAAGCATCACGTGCAAAATACATCTTTTGCGACGCGAACATTTAAGTGTCACCCCACAAGTGTCTCAGAGCCATTATAGCTGTGAAAATATGGCACTAAAATAACTTTTTAACTATAAGAAGACAAGTTGAGCAATAGTGCACTCAGAAAAGAAGTTGAAAACGTCTAAATTAGTAAAATGGATGACTAGATTTTGGAATGTCATTTTTAAATATGGCAACAAAAATTAGCATCTGTCAGAGTTTACAATATGGCCGCCGATTTCAAACACAAATTGAGCATCATTTTGGCTTCGTTTGGCATTCGTGAGTATTTTGGCGAAATTAAAACAACTAAGAGCCCTTACGGAAGACTAAGAACTCTACAGGTCTACGCTAGTTGGCTACAGATCAGCCATTTTACTTAAAATACAGATCTTCATCCGTGTTTTAAGTAAAACAAGCACTAATAGCACGTTTCACAACCACCGTGTGGCAAACGCCTTGGATTTAGAGTGATAAATTGACAATTTAATTTATATGTAATATATTTTTGATAAGGTATTGCTTTAAGTGTAGTAGTATAGGAATGTAGCGCAAGCGTTCCGTAGACTTTTAATCCTTACAGCCAATGTTATTAAAACTACGTTAACGATGAACGTATAAGTACTTACGTATCATACACAATACAATCACTTAATGCCGTAACTAGTAAGTATAAAATGTAACTTACCGGTACTCAAGTAGTCTTGGATTCAGCTTGATTCCAGATAATGATACAGAGGCGCGCTACATTCCGTGGAAGATCCATGCCATGCATACCCGGCAGATGTCAGATGCAAAGACGCGCAGTTACCTTCATATGCAACACTTCTACCCCGCCTCGCTTCAACAGTCGCGCGAAACAAAATGGGGTCAGATTTAAAATATTATTTACACTTCAAACTACATGAAAGAATCGTGCATCTAAAGTGGAGAGCTAAATGGAAAACAACCCACAACCCGCTACTAGATCACTACCCAAAAATAAAACACACATTTCTAGAAATAACCATGTAATGACACATAATGGGCTTCTAGGTGCGGTTACAAGTTTTATTCATATACGGGCAACACTAAATCAGCTAAATACAGACTACTTCTAACCTACGAGCGGCGACGGCTGCTTATAAAAAAAAAATGCAGAAAATATATATAAATAAACACAAAAGCAACCGACGCCCCAGTGTTACAAGAGTGTAACAACTATGTGTTTAGAGAAAATTTTATAAAATACAAACCCTTTTCAGATAAGTTACTCTACTACTAAAAGCATGTTTTCATGCAGAGAGCTGGAACTGGCCGAGTCATCTTTGAGTATACTACTAATTTGAATTGCATTCGATCTAAACTTAGCAGTAAATATCAAGATGACACGGTTATGTCCGCAGGTGCATTGAAAAGGGATATAATATACTTAAATAAATACCAAATAAAAGAAATAATAAGTACATTCTATACTAAGACAATCGCCGCAAGTTAACTAAGTATTTTGGCAAGATATAACTAAATTCACATAAAAAAATATGTCAGTTTCGATGACAGTTAAATGTGTGACATTTTAACTGACACGGAAACTGGCAAAATCCAGTTATTGGAATATATGGCGCAATCGCTTACCTCAACAAAACTCAAGCTGAAATACAAATATATTTAAGTAATGTTAAGTACATAAAAGCAAATATTAAGTACGTTATATTCAGGCAAGTTTAAAAATAATACTACTTCTATACGGCACACTCGGAGGCAAGCCAATCGCGCCCTCTTCAATCCAACTGTCACAAAATATCAGGCGACTAAAGGCGTTTTAAAAAAACTACACGACGATCACAAAAATTATACATTAAACCTTCTATCCGTAATTTTGCATACTGGGTGTTCAGAATATACAGAAAAAAAAGTATAATGGCAGCTTTGACACTTGAAAAAAAAAAAACTGCGTTCCCGCACTTTTTAACAGACGTCATAGCCGCCATTTTATTGGGTAACGTAATCTAAAACGAGGTGTTAAGCCTACTTATTTGCTAAAATACTGCTAGAATTAAGGTTATACATCGTGTTATAATAGCAAACTTGCTTAGTGGGGATTTATTATTTTAGCCAACGACCGGTAAACGTGGATTTTTAAATCCAAGCACGACATGATAGAGAAGTTAAGAAACCATAGTTCCCCTTCTACCGCAATATACGCAGATTACGTCACATAATTAAGAACCAACAAAGAAAACTAATCATTTAGTTCAAGTTCTCTTTTTGTCTATAACATCAGAAAAATCCCCACCAAGTAAGATTGCGCGTGCCATCAAAGCGGCCATCGAGCTACTGCATGCAGCCGGCCAACCAACTACCTCAGCCTGTTTTTGCCTCGCAAAAGAAAAACTAATTCTAAAAAGGGGGACTACTAAATAGAGTTTTAAATATAGTAAATTTTTAAATAGGATTCTCTAATACTGATAGATAAGTAGACTAAAATCTACGCTTAATTTCAAAACACAACCATAGGAATTGTCTTTTGTTAAATACTTTTTTTTAATACCAATTTTCAATCACAGGATTTATTAGTATATTTTTTATTGCTTTTCAGGCCCGATTAAGGGGATACAAGAGTGGCTTTCCCAATTATTATTTTTTCATAATAAATATCTATCTTCTAATACAAACTTATAGTATAAGAGTTCTCGACTGACCAATTTGGCTTTTTCTCGAATTGATAAAAAGTTTAATCAAGAACTAAGAGCATTCTTACAGCAATATTAGCACCAATCGGAAAAAAACACATCTTCAGAAGATATGTTTAGAATCTAAACCATGGCAAATATAAAAATGTGAGCAACACTCGTAGCTTCCCTAGGTCTTTAACCCAAAGCTACACCACAGAGTCGTAAAAATACTAAACAATATTGTCTAGTATCATACAGGATTCTTGTGAAATAACAAGAATGTTAGTTTACAGTTAACAGTTTTTTTTGCGATTGGTGCTAATATCGGTGTAATAGGTCGCTTAATTTAAAAGTGATGAAACGACACTTAAGTTTCAAGTAAATTTTTGAAAAATAATAATACTGACTCCCATTCACCGCTTACTCCTACGCAAAATTATTATGTCAATATAGTAAAAAAGGTAACTATATAATAATAATGTTATATAAAGAATGGAGGGTAGTTTTAAAAATAATAAATATAAGTAGAGCTACATTTAGTAATTGCACAAGTGGATATAAAATGAGATTCTTTTTGGATGCATTTTGTTATATATTCGAATAAAAAATGTGACCAAAGCCAGGTTCCTCAAAAGTATTATAATTTATAAAAGACAAAAATATCCAATAACAAAATGCACCAAGCAGATTCGACCGGCGAATCAACACTATCAAAGAGAAAAAAAAAACAAAAAAGTTCACACACAAAGTGCGAGGCAAAAACAGGCTTAACAGGCTACTTGCCTTACTTATTGTCACCAAACGTGGAGAGTTAGGTTAGTACATAGGACAGCATTCACAAAATTACTCTAATCTAAGTCAGACAAAAAGATATATATGAAATACTGTGGTTTAATACACCTTTCCTTAGATCTAAGGCTGCAAATAGTATTCGAACGTAGATATACTATGTCAACGATGCAAGCGCCTAGCTATAATTTTCAACGGTGCAGTATACGCGGTTATACATTTTCATAGATCGACGTACGACCGACCATCGGTCGAGCACTATTTGTAGCCCAAACTAAGTAGGGTAACCAAATTTCCATATATTATTTTAATCTATGTTTAATTAAAAAGATTTATGGTCTATGCAATAAAATGCTTTCCCCAAACAAAGGTGGTAGCGATTTTTTTTATCAAATTAAAATATATTGAGATGTTTGAGGCAAACACGTTGCTTGCAACCAACAGTTGTATGATTTCTTTTAAATTTTGTAATGCTATTGAATTCTCGTTTGTCCAATTAATTTAAATATTTGTAACAATCCGGAACAAAGTAATAAATATATAATTGAGTTGTTTTTATTATTAAACCACACATGCAGGGAATATGTTTTTCAGAATTTTGTAATTATAAGAAATCATAGGTCAACTGCTGGACCGAACCACTACAAATTTATAAATAGTATAGTCACGCAAAAATCATACACTACAATATAATAATAGTAATAGGTTATAACGAGATTGCTTTCCATTTTAGTCAGATATGTATGAATTGAGTATCGAGTGTGGTAGGCGCCATTTTGGGAACGCGCGACAAACAAATTCTATTATCAAAACTGAAGTGCGATTTGGCACGAGAAAAGGACATTTTCTAATTGCAAATGGCACAATAAATACTGATTCGCGGGAAATACATATTAAAAAGCAAAATGGTGGGCTCGGGCGTCGCGCGTCCACAAAATGGCCGACAGAAAGTACAATTACAAAATTGTTATGTATATAAATATTGCCAACGTGCACTAACTACTGAGACCTTAGTCCGATGCGGCGGCGGGTAAGACACCGTTAAACAAAACGCACGTCGTTTAATCTGTGGCCGAATGTCAAACAAATGACCATAGATAAGGAAAACATTCAAATCTTAACCGCCACCGCACAAAATTATAATAATAAATCTAATTATAGTCCTCCAAGTAAAATACTAAATTAAAATCTGAGATCTCGACCTTACGACATACGCGACGCGACACGTAATACGTAAACTAAAAAAAAAAAGAAATGCTTCTCTTTGGACCTTAAACGGCCTATTGCTTAGTCGAAACGCGACATTTACGACCAGAGGCGGAGTGCAGGCGCGATTATAAACACGATCATTGCCGTGATCTTGAACCAATTAATCGGCACTACAATGCACCCCGAGCGACTCATTTGGGGGGAGAGCGGCAAGACGCTAACAGATAGGAACTCGAAATAAAATTTAAATGTACATCGGGAGTCCGTACATGGCGCCCCAGTCGACGCCCTGGAAGGAGGACATGTCGACGCCGGCCAGCGAGTAGGCGGCGCCGAACTGCGGCAGCGGCTGCGGCGGCGCCGGCGCCTGCGGGACCACGGCGGCGCCGGGCAGCGCGTACGGCGCGTAGCGGTAGGCGTGCGCCGCGCCCACCGCCGGCAGCGCGCCCACGCCGCCGCCCGCCGCCGCCGCGTACACGAGACCTCTCCCGGGACGCAGTACCAGCCGCTTGCCTAGAGCCAGCGGCGCGGCTCCCACAGCTTCTTTAGGTTGCGCTCGCTTGCACTCAACCTTCTTGTTCTTTATAGTATGGAAGTGAATATCGCAGACGCGCTCCACAGCTTCTTCCGCGTGGAAAGTGACAAAGCCGAACCCTCGGTGCCGCTTGGTCTGCTGGTCCATCAGCATCACCGCGTCTTCTACATGACCGAACTGTGAGAAGTAAGCGCGCACCTCTTCGGCAGAGGTGTCTTGGCCGACTCCCCCGACGAATATCTTCTTGGTTTTGGCGGGGCGGGGGGCGGATTTGGGAGTGGCGTGCTTGGGGTCGATCCGCTTCCCGTCGAGGGTGTGCACGGGCACCGCCAGCACCTTGTCCACCGAGGCCGCCTCCTGGAATGTGATGAAGCCAAAGCCGCGCGAGCGCTGCGCGGCTTTTGCGTTAGGACATGCATTTCTAAGGGTTAACGCAGACTTACAATTTCGGCATAAAATAGGCATCTATTTGTGTAAAGTAGCGGGGAGTCTTATTTTACAATTGGCTTTCACATGGTTTGGAATGACAAAATAAATTCCAGGTTTTTAGCAAATTTAATTCCAGGTTTGGTCGGTTACTCGCATTGCAAACATTTTTCGATTACATTACAGAAGTGCCATTAAAGTTTAAATAATAAAGTAGAGTTTAAATGCCGAAGCGTTAAGTATGCGTTCACCCTTTGAAACCAGGGAGACGTAAAACTAGCGTTAAGAAAAAAAATACTTTATTTTCTATGGAAATGTAAGACAAACTGTTAAAACGACAGATTATTACAAATCTGCAGTAACCTACATGAAAACAATCACTAGGCAAACAACCCAGTATTTTTACACTATAAAGAATAAAGGAACAAACAAAATCTAGAGTTATTTATCACAAAGGATACCTATAATCCTACCAAAGTTAAAAGGATACCTACTTCTACAAAAACCAACTAGGTAAGGTATGTGTTTTATAATTAAAACTATATTCACCAATTACGTAAAATACAATAAGTTAAAATCAGTGAATGGGTCGACGGAGCATGATCGACAACAATCGGTTGCATAATTTGTGAAAGTGTATCGCTTTAGATAACAAATAGTTTACAATACAATCTATTGGAAATAGCTATTTAGGTAGCGGATTTGGGTTTTTTTGTTCAAATTTCAATATAGACGCGGTTTAAAGTGATTCAGAAAATGAAAAAACGAAGTAGTTAAATTTCCTAGAATGTGCATTGTAATACTAAAATCAATTTGAATTAGAATATTTTACCAGAAATTACCTTAACACTAATAAAAATAAGAGTTTACTAACTTAACCATTTTCGCTACCAATATTTTCTTATAATTTACTTACAAACTATGTCAATTTGAATGATGATTAGTCAAAATTACCCATGCAAGCAATTTACTTTATTTTAATTGTTTATCTAAACCCTAGACCAAAAACTTCAACCTAACCAAGGTAGTAGTTTTAATCTATTCTAAAATTTTACTACACACCCTGTATGGCTCAGCGTATACCTTTTGCGCGGTGCAGCGAAGGTGCCAAGACAATAACAATTTAAACTAGCCACTAAATTCAATGGCATAGGGTTCAAAGCATAAAATTCAGAGACCATTTTATAATTGATATTTGCTCGGTGTCTTCGCCGTGCCTCGCCAGACGTGCGCTGGGCTTTATACATTTACTACACACCCTGTGTAAGACCCATGCTCAAGTGAAACTCCTAAAATTACTTATTTTATTACATATTATGTACTGATTTGAGCATACGATGAAAAGTTTAATTAACGTAATATACTATGCGAACTTATTCCTAAAGTAGCTAAATCCCGTTGAAAATCCCCTGGTCTAAACAACACAATACACGCTTTGGCACTTTTTCAACAAATCATTATTGATTACAACAGTTCATCTTCAATCAATACATAGTATAAAACAAAGACGCTTCCCGCGTCTGTCCCTATGTATGCTTATATCTTTAAAACTACGCAACGAATTTTAATGCGTTTTTTTTTAATAGATAGAGTGATTCAAGAGGAAGGTTTATATGTATAATACATACACAACATAGTAATAGGTAAGGCGGTACAAAGTTCGCCGGGTCGACTAGTCTATACCAATATCATAAAGAGGAAAGATTTGTTTGTTTGTAACGAATAGGCTCCGGAAATACTGAACCGATTTGAAAAATTATTTCACTGGTAGGAAGCTACATTAACCCCGAGTGTCATAGGCTATATAAGATTTTCAAATAAATTAGGGATTCCAAAATTAAAGACAAATTAAATCATCAAAAAAGGGTCTACTGCCAAAGCTTGTAAGTGTGCGTTCCCCCTAAAATCACTCTTAATAAAGTACTAATACAAAGTTATCAAGCTTATGTTACGTTTTTCTAGCATGCTAAGGTTAGTATTAGTAATTACTTCATAGTTAGAAATATCTGTTCTAATTTTTACTGAGTACCTAAGTCTAGTCTATTAACTTTAGCCCTATATCTAAGAAACTTCAAAACAAACTGACCTAGGATCCATCTTGGTTTTGGAATACGAAATTAACGCCGCCTAAAATAACTGTTTTAAACATAGATGGCTGTTAAAAATCACATACAATTTTTCTTATAAAATAAAGTATTAAAACTTACAATTTATTGTAAAACTTGTATAATAAATAAACAAGTCAATTAAACTCAACTCCGGATCGGATCAATGCAGCTACCACTTTCAATACTAGATGGCGCTCTAAGCACAACGAATAGAACTGATAAAGAATTATTTTTATGAAGTGTGTGTGTTTCGAGCACCATAGATTACATGATAAATTAGTTAAGGGCTTTTTGTGTAAGCGTTATTCATATTATAGACACAATTTAATGTTATTTAAATTATATTGCAATAAATCAGCGACATAAGCATCTTGGTGCTTTAATAAAAAATAAACACAAGAAAATAAATAAGTTGGAAATTACAAATCAGCGCCATCTAGTACTTAAACAGCGGAACCACAACCATTTTCAAACTACCGTCAAAACTAATAACTCACCTGCGTGACGGGATCCTTCATGATGAGCACATCGCTGACGGGTCCGAACATAGCAAAGTATTCCCGCAGCTTCTCTGACGATGTCTGCCAGCTTAGGCCTCCGACAAACAGCTTGGAGGGGGAGGGGGAGGTCGCGCCGGGCGCGGGGGCTGCGGGGACCGGCGTCGACCGCCCCGACGACGGCGACTCTGCCAGTGTGGAAACTGGGAGCTCAATTAATACTGGTCGCAGAGTAGGTTGCTCAATTGCTTAGTTTTTTTTATGATATAGTTTGTATAGGAAAAGTTTTTTTTATATTCATTGTCATCTCAGCCGAAACACGTCCACTGCTGAACATAGGCCTCCCTCACATATAACCACATTGTCGGGAGTCGGGACGCTAGGAAGGTTGGCGATCGCGATTTATTCGGCTATCCTACTAGCCCTACTAAATGCCGTAAAAAGGAAAGTTTCATAGAATGTTTGTTTCACTGTCAAAAATAAACTACAATAAAAATTTGACCAACTCAACAGCAGAGCTGGGATATACATTAGATACTCTAATTTACATTGTTCGCAATTCCATCTGATAGATAGATGTTTTTATTGGGGTGGTGGTGTTCTGTGCCAACATACATACATACATAATACAGCTAATAAAAGAACGAAGTGTGATACCTATTATTTCGATGTTTTGTTTTATCTGTTTTTTTTTTGGCAATAAAGCGTTTTTTCACATCATTTTCATTTCACAGTATAAAAAATAGTACTACAGTATGGGCGGGCACTTCCTGCCTCCCACAGCAAGTGCGGCTCACCCGCGCTCGGTTACCTCTAGGTTACCGCTCAGTACAAATAGCACGTCCTATCTCACTCACACAAGCAAGATACGCGTGTACGTACACCAGTTTCTGCTGTGTGCAAAGCAACGCGCTTTTCTCTATGAAGTGTCCGAGGTGTGGTGATACTTACTGATCTGGTGCTGTTGCTGCTGCTGCTGCTGCGCTTGAGCAATCTGCTGCTGCTGATGGTGGTGCGCGGCGGCGGCGGCGTGCGCGGCGTGCGCGGCCTGCGCGCTCAGCATGTGCGCTGCCAGCTCGCCGCCACCCAGGGCGCCGCCAAGCGAGCCATCCACCACTTCTATTGCTCCGCTGGAAGTAATAACACGTTTAATATTAGATACAAAATGATGATGATGGCTATGCTTCTCGTCTAAGATACCACAGTGCCTAAAGACGAAAGTCTACGAATTATGTGTTTTGCCACTGATGACTTACGGAACCGAGACATGGTCGCTAACTAGAGGCCTAATCAGGAAGCTCAAGGTCGCCCAAGGGGCAATGGAAGGGGCTATGTTCGGAGTTTTTTTGCGTGATCGAATCAGAAAAGAAGAGATCCACAAAGTAACTAAAGTCACGGATATAGCTCAAAGAATTGCAAAACATAAGTGGCAAAGGGCAGGGCACATATAGCTAGAAGAACTGATGGTCTCTAAGGCCGAAAAGTTCGCGATTGACCGCGCACTGCAAGGCGCAAAGTACGTTAGGACCCCCCACAAGGTTGTCAGAAGACCTTGTAATGGAAGGAGTACACCTGGATGAGGGTCGCTCAAGACTAATTGTTGTAGTGATTTATGGGGGAGGCCTAGGTCCAGCAGTAGACGTCTTAAGGCTGAAAAGATGATGATACTGTAGATGTTAGACAGACACATGACAAATACACATGACTATAGTTAGTTGGCTTCTCAATATGACTCTAGTCTAGTATGAAAGGGTCAATTGGTTACATTTTTTGTAAGAGCTTTAGAGTTTCAAATGTGTTTTTCACAACCCTCATAAGCATAGCTGGTAAAAAAACACCAAACCTTATAACTTTGCCAGAGCAAAATTTGACTTGAATTTACCATTACTAAGTATAGTAGAAGAAAGATTTTGTTTTTCATTGTCCCAGCCAACGTCACCCCAGAATACAAATTGTTGTTGCAAAACCACCTTAATAAGTTTCAATTAATGTACAGTCACGGACTAGGAGGCCGTAACAGATTTGTCTATGGTTTCGTCAGCCCTAGACTGTATTACCAAAGAACAAGAACTATTTTGCAATAAGGTCAGTGTGGGTAAGTCCGACATACTTTTATCATTCACTTTGAGATTAAATAAGTATTGATATTTGCATTCTACGCCGATTTATGTGCTCGAAGGTAATAGAGTATGAATTGTTTTTTTATTTATCAAAGCAGAAAATGTATTCACTTTCATAAGCTTCGAGATATAGATATTTAAAAAAAAATGAAAATAGACGGACTTCCCGCAAATGAAGGGCAAGTCCGTCTAGTGGTTTATTATCAGAATCTTCTATGGAAATACCCTTGAGAAATTCTTTCAGATGATAACGACATATGGCTTGGCACTTTGGTTTTAAATCCATTGTAAATAGAGTTGAGATTTCGATAATAATCCAATTTTATTATTTTTAGGGCAATACCGTCATATTCAAGCAAGCAGGGGTTGTAAACTTTTTTTTACTGTAACTAAATAAATAATTGTGTATATAATTGACCCCCATTATAATGAATTGAACTGAAGGCGATTTCGCCGTGAAGTTCATCTTCATATTTCAATCATATCAAGCTCAAAGCTGTTCAAAA
The DNA here is from genome assembly GCA_951802225.1 of Euspilapteryx auroguttella. Taxonomy (NCBI): domain Eukaryota; kingdom Metazoa; phylum Arthropoda; class Insecta; order Lepidoptera; family Gracillariidae; genus Euspilapteryx; species Euspilapteryx auroguttella. The sequence goes on from OX637669.1 coordinate 3,048,588, forward strand.
ATTGATTTTCAACAACCTGCACTATACTCAAGGTTTACAATATCTGATATTAAGGGAATGGCGTCATAGACGCACTTTCCGATTTTTACTAGACGGACTTCCCAACTTTTACATTTGAATGTTATGATTCTTTTTGGATGAGAAAATGGTTTAAAACAAGTGATTTTATCAAATCCAGTGTAAGAAAAACATTATAATTAAATTACCTATGTAGAAACAGGAAATGGCAAAACTCCTTCAATTTTCATTTTTTCAAAAAATATTTCGAAAGTAAGTCACCGCTACACTTCAAGTTCAAATATGCAAAAAAAATGTTTGCCAAATTTCTCCTAAGATAATGCTTGTAGCGACATCTATGATAATTAGCTGAAAAGTAATTTACAGATCTGCTTTACCGATCGAATCTTAACCGCTAAATTCCTTTTAGAACGGAAGTTATTGCCGCTAGACGGACTTACCTCCCAGACGGACTTCCCCACATTGACCTTACAGAAAAACCGGAAGTGGGTGGGTGGGTCATTTCTTTCAAGGCTAAAAAAGCCCTATAACCTGTTATGCTTCCTACCAATGTACCTTCCTGCCAAATTTGAATTGACAGATATAAGCCTACTTTGAGACAGGGTAGCTTAAAAACCCTTTTTTTTTTTTTGTAACGGCTGAAACTGACTGAAAGAGGAGCATTTATATTTATAAAAGCCTTAAGATAAATAACTAAAGAAATGTTTGTATAAATTCAGAGGAGATTAGCAATTGTTATGTTAGTTTATAGACACAAAAGAGAGATAAACCAAATCTAGTGGGTTTCAGGTTTCCTAAAGGTAAATGAAACTGGAATCCAATGAGCAAAGTATACACACAAAAGTACCTACACAAAAAGTTTGTAAATAACCAAACTTTAGATAAAAGTAACAGCACACGCACCTAGGCAAGGATGCAGAGTAAAGTCCCATCATCTTCAGAGAACTGATAAAAACTGACGAAAAACTTTAACAAAGTGTCGCCGAATTCGTCGAGCGACCGGCAGCAAGCAACGCAAATTGATAGATTTGACGCTTTCACTTTAAATTTCGTCACAAACCTAAAAACAAATGAACGATTTTCTTTCTTTTTTTTTCATACTTTTTGCAATCAAGGTGGCCTGCATTTTTGTTTGACGAGGCCTTTTTAACAGTGTTCTAATAAAATTGTTTTGGTGAAGATAAAATCTAAGTTTAGTGGAAATACATTTACCTGTTGGGATCACAATTTAACTCTAGCTCGATTAAAACTAACATGACTGAATTGTTTGTTTGTGAAGTTAAGTACTGGTTGCAAATAATTTCCAGGATAACTTGAAAATAAAAGAAAACAGACCGTTAGCGATGTCAAAAGAAAATGTAAACAAACAAACATGCAAATTTTTAACCGTCGAAAAAAAGGTGATCGCATTGGTTGATTGGTTGAATGAAGGTTGTTGTCTATGATTTCAAATTTCAACAGAGAACTAGAACGTAAATTTCTTGATTTAATTTTTAAATGAGTTAAATTAAAATTTATTAGTATACTAATATATAATAGATATTTCGATCGCAAGTAATACAGTTGATAGGTACCTAGGACCTATATGCCAACTCTATTTTTTTTAATATGTGCGAACTTAACCACCAAATTATAAAAAACTTTATTATGTAATTAGAAAAAAAAAGTTGGTACAAAAAAAGCCATAAACTCGTGAAATATTATAAAACTTTAAAAAATCTGCATTGTTAAATACGTTATACGAAACATGACCTTATAATCTGCCTCGAAAAGTCTGTGATTGATGTCCAGAAGCAAAAATAACTTGGGTTCCTTCTCTACAATACTTCCTGCAAGAATAATAAATAATAATAGTAACTTTATTTTTGTAAAATATAGTAAGTAGGTATTAATTATTATAACGTAATAACATAATATTAATAAACAGAATAAATAACTTAAAACATATTTTTTGACATAAATATTGAAAACAAAATCATGAAAATACGGAACCCTCAATCCAAAATTTCGAACCAAGACGTTTCGACTTAGTAGATTTTCCTGCACTATAAATCAGAGCCGACGGCCGCAATTTATCTTTTTTTCCACACAGACCCGGATCCTGAAAATTTCTTAAGATTCGTGCATAAAAAGCCAGGGTTTCATAAATAAAAAATATTTCAGTTCGTAGCTTTAGACAAAGTACTTAATTAGACTTAAAATGTTTATTAACATAAAAGTAGAGTATAATATAGTTCAATTTTAAATTTTATAATGTCTGAATTCCGTCATAAATGGGATTATTTAGGTTTTTTTTTTAATTCGCCATTTTTTTTTCGTAATCGGATAATAAGAAATTTGTAAAATAACTATTTTATACTAGTGAGATATTTAAGCCCGGTACTTTTTTTTATAAAAAAAAAACTATTCACGTAAATCTTATTTTGAATCTTTTTGTACAAGTTAATCGCAGGACTTTAGAAGTACAAGATCTCATATATTATCTGTGAGTAACAGTGGTTAATATTGAACAGGGCATACGGTCAGCGATAGGCCGTTAATCGTAGACGGCGCTGATTACTAGCGACCTCTATAACCTCAATACGTCCATTCGTAAATTCGTAATGGATCCGTCTGGGACAAAGTCCTTTTTTCCAGTTCTCTGAAATGAATATCCTCGCCTTATTCTCGCATTGTTATTTGACACTATTTTTTTTGCAATTTATTATTTAAAGCAGTTTTGGTTTCACTGCTATTGAAAATAAGTTTTATCATGGTAAAATTTACTAATTAATAATAAAATTAATTAATAATTAAAAAATAATTTATTATAATTAAAAAAATAATTATTATTATTAATTTTTAATTAATTTAATTTAATGTACTCTTGTATCTTACTTTGTGTGCAATAAAGTGTATTCTATTCTATTCTAATTTCTTATTCATACAGCATACAGCATATATCTATAAGCTACGAAAAATAGAGTTCAACACGATTAATAAATTTATGGGTATATACATACCTACCTACATTATATGATGATGATTGCCCGTTATAAATACAGAAAAAAGGACATGGTCAAAATTTGGAATTTCGTTTGAGTATAATTTGTTTGAGCAAAAATCCAGTACGTATTAAATTTTGTTCCTTTGATCCTTTCGATGTTTTAATCAAAGGCCCTATTTGCCATGTTATTATTTTTGTTAAGTACTTACTTTTTATTTTAAACTGGTATCAAAACAATAACCTTAATTAGCTTTAAAGTGTTTGTAAAAGTTAAGGGTAGTAAACCGAGAATATAAACTGAAAGCTGGAGCTTGGGTAGGGATGGAAATGAAAAGGTCAACCTTAGAAGGGTCGCCGCCCCGGCCCAAATCTATTAAACTAATATTGAATTTTGAAATACGCTTCGTTAACTCAACGATACAATTATGAGCCAATGTAAGTTTTTCGTCATTATATGTAATATTTTATAGCTATAACAGGGTTTATTCCTGTATATTAATTAATACATAGTATAAAACAAAGTCGTTTCCCGCGTCTGTCCCTATGTATGCTTGTATATTTCAAACTAAGCAATGGATTTTGATGCGGTTTTTTGTAAAAGATAGAGTGATTTAAGAGGAAGGTTTATATGTATAATACATGCACAACATAGCAATAGGTAAGGCGGTACGAAGTTCGCCGGGTCGGCTTGTTAAAGATAAAAACAATGGAGTTTCAGTACCACATGTCCCTCAAAATTGTCTCCCAATTTAGGATTTTATGTTTTTTTTTTTTAATTTTATTTCCGTTCGTTTGTTTATCGCGATAAACGACGAAACTAAAAAAACAAATTGAAATGTGGTTTATAATTTATAGAGTTTATATATACACCAGAAATTTTCATTAAAATTAGTCAACCCTTGGTCACCGCTCGAAGGTCTATCCTGGACTCATAACTAATACATACACAAGGTAAAATTTTAAGTCTCATCATCATCACCATCAGTGATGAAACCACAACCATCTCGGATCGATATTCTATAAACCGAGTTTTCATTGAGGGAGAATTAGGGTGTGGGATGAGTGCACCGCGCAGGCGCGAGAGAGGGCGCGGCGGCGGGCACCTCACACGAACCCCGTCTCTCATCGACGCCACAACTTTGCCCCATTCTGGCCCAGTTTTTGCCCATCCCCGCTATATTGTCCTGTCACAGCAGTACTGCCTGTTTACTGCTGCGTCAAGACAAGCCAGCGGTGGTGACGCTAAGACTCCAAAAGCCCTTCTGCTACTACTGCCTTCGGATCGAAGAACTTGGCTGCAATAGATTCATACTGTGCTTCCGTGGTTACCGGTATTGGCGGCAGTTTCTGTGATTTATATTAAGTGTTTTCTTCTGAATATCCTTTCTTATCTTTGTTGCATGTGTTGTGTCGTGTTTCCGTATGTTCACAGGTCTGAATTATCAACTGATTCAGTTTGGGAGGCGTCACTGTCGATCGATGGAGAGAATGCAACTTTTGATGTGATTGGTTTATTTGCTAACTGTATTTTTTTTCAGAAGTCTTTGATTATTGGTATATATAACTAGATAAGTGATTTCTATTAAAGAAGTAGTGTAAAAAGTGATAGTAAAATTGTATTTTATGGGTTAGCGTGATATCGAGCGGGAACAGGGCGCATGCGCCCGCCATGTTGCCTGCATCTTCAGGGGATGACCGAGGGGTGCTCGCATCTCGTTTTCATACAATACAAGGGGTGACTTTTGGGTTAGGATTATTTTTCTTTGTAAATTAAAGAATTATCTTTACCTTAATTACTTTTGTATTTAATTCTTTTACTTACTATGGTACTAAATTTTATTTTATTGAAAATATTATAAAGATTTTATTATTGTATGGTATTGGTAGATATCTCAGCTCAGGCATTATTTTCGATGGTAGATACTTTGTCTTATTTGTCCTCATAAAAACAGAATTAAAAAAATTGCATTTTTCTTTAAGAAAAGCATGGCATAATTTATGTTATTTAATGAAGTCTATCAAATTTAGATTGTACTTCTAAGACATAAAGTATATTACTTGTTATCTATATTACCTATGATTCACAAATAAATATTTTGATATTTTATTATCACAAAAAGCCTACTCAATGTAGGTATATAGCTGGCCTGGCTTTGTCACAAGTAAAGCTAATATTTAAGACATAGACATAGACAGATCTTTATTTGCGCACACAAAATATACAAAACTGAAAAAGCAAGAGCAATGACAGTCTCTGTGATGCATTTTAGTTCATTATCTAATTAATCTTGCTATACGAGGGAAAATCAACCTTATGAGCCACAACATAAAAGTGGAATTGGTTCTAACAAATGTGAAAACAACAAGAGACTGAACAATACTCATAACTACGATACCAACATCTGTACACGATTTTAGTCTACTTTTATAACAGGTAGAAAACATTAAAAAAATTATAATATCCGAAAAAAATCGAAAGTTCAAATTAACGATTAGCGATGTTACGTATAAAATAATGTATATTTCGTACAAGAAAAATAAAAAAAATACAAGAAAATTTCGTTTTCTGTAAAGAAACTTTGCCTTTTCTAAAATAATCATATGCCCAAGTTTTTTGGCACTTTTCTTTGTTGAATTGTTCAAGTTTAGTTTTCAGTGAGATAGCGAAAAATAGCATCATTAGGATTACGTCTCGGTCCCTTGTCATCTCTTTTTTTGCATCGTCGAAGGATACTTCATTAATCCAACGACAAAATAGTTTGGAGAAAAAAGGAAAGTTTTTTATTTGGGTTTTCCACTTACTGATGCTGACTTGGAAAAAGAAATTTCGAAAAAAGCTAGTTTCAGACTATTAGAAGATTTTTTTGCTGACCGTTAATACTTACGTATCTACACTTTTTCATGAAGTTGCATATATGTTATATAGATAGATAGATACTCTCAAAAGCAGTTCTATGTTTGTTCTTTGACCTAACTTCTTATTACTTGCAAGCATAACTTGAGTGTCATATTGCCTCTACGCGGTACTATGCTGCAAATTTAAATGCACCCTTATCTCTGAATATAATTAAATCATCTTTTCTGCCATTTTCTCGCTACTACCAAATTGATTTATCGCTACGCTTGCAATCAACGTTGCCATCACCATTTCAGCGATATTAACAATTTAATATACTTTGCTGTGCTGTGCTGTATGTTTTTTTTAAGTTGGTAACCCTTTTTTATTTCAATCTGAAAACTTGCATATCAGCTTATTTTCTATAATACCTATACTTACACACAGATATATTTTTAATACTTAGTCAAACAAAAATAGTTAAGTATACTTTCAGTTTTTTTTTATCGAAATTTTAATCGTTACATAAACTTACAGCCCTGTTAATCTGCTTTCTGATAATAATAAGCTGACGCCTTCAGATAACCGCCAAAATAAATACGAAATCAATTAATAACGTCATAAACCCTTCATAAACAGAGAACAAAAGTTTGTCTTTTTTGTTAGCATCTTCACCCCAAGCTCTGCGTTTTATAGCCACTGAGCGGTCCTCCATGCAGCATAAATCATACACGCGAGGGGGGTGGCGTGCATTTGATAGTCCACTTCATTGCTAGCTGTGGTTGACAAAATTTTACTGTGAGCGGCAATTCGATAATTTCAGATATTAGTTAACGCTAATAAAATTACTAGATATAAGTTTACACAAACCTAAATGTATGTTTTGCAGAATTTTGTTAATTGTGTACTTTTTTTTTATATAAAAATATTATTTTAGGATGTATTATTAGAAATAAGCGATAAACATATTGAAATTTATCGTTTTATTAATGTCTACAAACATTTCTTATCAGTTAGTTATACAGTTATCCACTAACATTAAAGAAACAAATACACGTTTACCTAACCTACCTAAATTTTATAAAAAAAAAGCATTATAATTATAATGTCTCACTTTATGTCGTTCGTTTCCAGTACATACCTACCTCTAATCGTGTGGAAACACCCTGACTCCGACAGTTTACGGATTATGATTTCTGTCAACGACACGGCCGAGCCACTGAACCGTGAACGGTTACGTTCTACGGTCAATACTTTTTTGTTTAGAAAGTTTCTGCTTTTGTCTATGTTTTTAGAATTTCCGTTTCCTTTTTTTTGAGTTTTTACATCTTGACAAGATAGTCTTGAAAATTGAGGGCGCCATTGTGCAATTGGAATTAGTAGTTAGTAATTTTTATTAATTATGGGGCCAAACGGTGCGATAATAGCGCCACATCGATAAATAATTAATATCTTCTAAACCATGTCCGAAATAAAAAATATGCGTCTTTGAATTTTAAGAAACTAAAGTGGCCACTTTAGGCAACAAACGGTTGATTCTTAAATTTTGAACCTGAAAGTTACACAAGGCCTTAAAAATTCTAAGTAAAAATATCTAGGGAGCCAAAGACGCGTATTTTTGATTTCTGCCATGGTTTAGAAGATATTATTTATTTATTAACGGAAGTGGTGCTAGTTTCGCACCGTGTCAGCCCAAAAACCGCAAATCAACATCTTCCTGAAGTGTTTCTTTCTTGTTTCTTCACAAGAAGTTTCTTTTTTTAGGGTTTCCAACTCAGAAAAAAAAATGGTTCCGTTGTACGTACATACTAGCACAAGTCAATAGGTTAAGTTACGTATACGTAATAAGTAATCCTAAATAGAGCTTAAGTACATCAATGGATTGGTTGTTTCGTAAAAACGTCATAAAAATAATTAGAATAAGTTTTTGTGATTTTAAAATAAGAGAATACGTGCTCTGGTTTCTCTACTTTATTTATCCCGACACACCTACAGTTTACTTTAATAGAATAAGTACTTAAGTATTTTGAATGATTTCCATTCTACGTAGGTGTGTACTAATGATACGATAAGTCTCGTATGTTAGTAGGTGGTGAGTAGGTTTTTCATAACTGAAGCTTTGTTAAAGCCTTCATTATAAATTCAAAAGGACAAAGTTGTTACCAAAATAAATTTATTGAATGTTCTCTGAATCAATATTTTGAGCATTAAAATAACATTACCGATCTTACAAGGGCAAATTTTGTCATTTAACCACCCATTAATGTAAACAAGGTTAAATTGAATTGCCCACGACGATTGATAACTGCTGCCTAAATGCCCAATTTATGGCCATCCCATAAAGCCCATTAACCATTAATTAGGTAAGTTACCTAACCTACCCTTTTTACTAACATTTAATAATTGATCAATTATAAAATACATAGGCTAAGTACCCTGGTAGTATATAACTTAACCCAAATGAATGTTTCACTGCTGGGCAAAGGCCTCTTTTCCACACTTCACTGTTCCCATAGAGTAGGTAAGCCAAAACTACATAGAAATTTATATTTTTATAGTTTTTTTTTGTCTTAAATACTTACTACAAATTGTACAACCCTACAACTTAGACTCGTTCGAAGACCTACTTGCGAATGCGATGCTTTTTGTGATTCTAGAATTGAATTGTAGGTACCTGAAACAACAAAAAATAATTTGTTAGTATAATACAATAAATAGGTAAAGTTAAAAATTAAGTTATTTTAAAAGATTTTTAATGTTGCCGTAGCCATGCGCTAGATGGCGCTTTATCCTATATTTTTACGTGTAAAGTTACTGTCTCGGAAAAAAGGATTTTTATACCCGAAATTCGCCCTATTTCTTTTTTAGGTAGAACTAGTTGTCCCGGAAAACTTCGTCCCGCTTACCTATTACTATTTTGTGCATGTATGAAACTTTAAACTTATCTTAAATCGCTCTATCTATTGAAAAAAGGCATTAAAATCTGGAGTTATAAAGATTTAAGCATACATAAGGACCGACGCGGGAAGCGACTTAATTTATACTATGTATTGATATTGATAACTTATTCCACGTTATAAAGTTAAGTCCTATACGATACTTTCGTTAGTCTCGCTAAAACTCGAAAACAGTCGGGTCTATAATCTAGCTGATTTTGGTTTTGAAATGTTCGTAGTAGTCCAAGGAAAGTTTAAAATTAGAGAAAATATAGAAAAATTAAGAACAGTTTCACTTTTCCGTATAAAATTGTAAGGCGCGATGTAGCCTAAAAATTTCGCCGGTACGTAGTACCTAATGAGTATAAAAGGCCTATTGAACCGACATTCTTATTTTTATCTTTCATCCGTATGAATCAATATTCTGTCTCCCTAAAAATAACAGTAAAATAATATAGCTGGCACCGCTCTGTCTGCGCCGTATTGATTCATCCCGAAATACCGGGCCGTGGCGGGAAGTCCTGCTGCCTTACTTGTGACTTCGTGGATTTATTTCTGTGCTAATTTACTATCTACTATATATATGAAAATGAAAAGTGGTTCGTTAGTCTCGCTAAAACTTGAGAACGGCCGGGTCGATTTAGCTGATTTTGGTCTCAAAAGGTTCGTAGTAGTCCAGGGAAGGATTAAAGGTGAGAAAATTTGGAAAAATGGAGGGGAAGTTAGCAAAAACAACAATAAATTTTTCCGTATAAAATTGTAAGACGCGGACGAAGTTCTCCGGGACAGCTAGTATAATAATAATAATAACACATCACACTCAGAGTCCCTAACTAGTAAGAACCTTTATCTAGGGTGCCCAAAACATATACAGAGACAAACATTGCACCCAGACCGGAAACAAACATCGATATTCATCATACCAATGTTCGCCCCGCCGGGAATAGAACCCAGGTGTGCACACGCTTACTCAGTCCACATCACTGCCAACGGAGCTACGGAGCACTCAGTATATCCATACCATACTTTAATGAGATATTTTTAATGCGATAGTAAGTCTGTTTGTCTGTACATAGGATTATATATGCCGAATATTTCACGGGAACGGATACCTAATTAAGATTTAAAAATTAGAAGGAAAATGGGGCTAGCGAAACCCACGTGGAATATTAAGGTATCACGTTCGTAGGTTGATAGGCTGGCTACAGTACATTATACTTGTGGTTTTCCACGCGGTCGATCGGCGACTGTGAGTAGGTTAGAAGAGGGCCAAAAATAAATGTTCCGATTGGTTATTTTCGATAACGATATTAAATTGGATGAATTTACCTAAGTATATTGATTTTTCTGTACAGGCTTTGGTGACATCTCCGCCTTATGGCTGCCGTGTCGTGTCACCAAAACTTCCTACATTTGCCGTGAGTAATGAAAACTGAGTTTCAAAAGTAGATTATTGGCACGAACACATTTGGTAGAATATACTTACTTTTCGTTGATCTAAAAATTCAGCATAAAAAACAAACCTTGATACCTTTGCATACGAACTTCTTAATTTCATCTTGGAGTTTTGTTTTTGGTACAGTGGCGGTCTAGGACGGCGTAACACTTCCGTTTTTTCTGTATTGCAAAATATCTTAGTTCTTTCGTATTTCGTATTTCGCATCACAAATCTGTTACACCGTCCTAGACTGCCACTGTGCACTTACTTTTGCTCTTGTTAAAAGGGTTAATGTATACATTTTAAGAAAATTTGAATAATTAAAAAAGTAATTGATAGTAACAGATTCCATCTTTCATCATATTTTAAGTGAGATTCTTACCTTTTTTTTAAGAGCCATAGCACAGCTAAAGTAGCCCCACTCGAGAAAAAAATAAATATCTGCTAAACTAAGGCAAATATTAAAATGTGAAACAGCATTCCCCTAGATAATTCAGCCTAGTATTTTTAGGGCATTGTTGTATAGCTTTTAGGTTAAAGACCACAGAAAGAAACTGATTGTTGCCAATAGTGGCCGTTTTTAGCAACAATCAGTTTCTTTTTTTATTTTTTTCTCGGGTGGCGCTACTTTAGCTGTGCTATAAACTCCTAACGAGTACCCTGGACCCCGGGGGGAGTCGCAGGGTTATTATGTGGGGTTCGCACCCACTAAAACCCCGCCGGTGTCCATCTCGGCTGATGTCAAGGGGATCACGGGTGATCTTTCGATCGTTATGTTCAACTCCGCGACTGAGATTCTTACCTAGACACAGGTCACCTGGGGCTCAGATTTAGCTACGTTATTTAAATATTGTATGAAGGAAACTATTAAAATATCGACACAGCTAATCTATTACTAACTAAAATATGAATTAAGTTATAAACCACTAACTTGCATAGTACACAGAACTAAAAGCTTTTCAAAATGTGGTAAACAAATATCTACTAAATGCAATTAGTGGTGGTTGTTGGTTGTTCTCTCACTTTTTAGGCCCAGCGCACGTTTGGCAAGGCGCGGCGAATAACGAGAGTATAACAATTTTAATTAGCCACTAAACTGTATAGCAAAAGGTTCAAATAATAGTTCTCAATCGAAAATTGTTCTAAGCTTTAAGCTACACAACCCTATGCCATAGAAGTTAGATAGAGCTAACTCTCTCGCTAACTGCACTGCACCTCACTGCTCCGTGGCTCAGTTGGCAGTGATGTGGACTGAGTAAGCGTGTGCACCTGGGTTCGATTCCCAGGCCGGGGCGAATCTTGATTGGATGAATATCGATGTTTGTTTCTGGTCTGGGTGTGTGTGTTCGTTGGTTCGTCTCTGTGTGTGTTTCGGGTACCCTAGCTACAGGTTCTTCCTAGTTAGGGGCTCTGAGTGTGATGTGTTATTATCAAAACATTAGGGTCCAAGGCCTAAAATGGCTTCGCTATAATTTTCCTTGAAGACTTTTATTAAGGCATCGCGTGATGTCACTATGATTCGGCATAATGATGTTGGCATGGCGGGTACCTACACACGATTGTTTTTGTTTTGAAGGTCTTTATTACTATTCACGAGCTTTCCCGGATTCCGGTATTTCCAGTATTTCCGGAACCTATTCGTTACAAACAAACAAATAAACAAACAAACAATCTTTCCTCTTTATAATATTGGTATAGATTACGAGAAAGAGCACGATTTAGTTTAGTAGGTAACTTAAAACAATAAAAAGTTTACGATAATTAAACCAGTGTTGCCGTTTCGGAAAAAAAAAACTCGCCAAACCTACATGGAAAATTCTCTAGATGAAAATAATTCGTGTAAAAAAACTGCTAGAAGTCGCTAATGTGTTTATTAAGTGTTACCTTGTGTACTATAATATTGAATGCTTTTCCAGTTTACAAACAATATAAATCTTTTTCAAATTTTAGATTTTTCACCTAATTTTTCAATTACGTACATACACACTTGTGTTTTTATATATATATCAAAATAGATACCTACCTACGAGTCTAAATGAGTGTAGCGTAGCACAATATTATTTTTCACCAATACCTACAAGTAGCCTTAGAATGGAACACTACTGGCGGCCGAAGAAGACAGGGTCGCCCCGCTGAAACCTGGAAGCGTTCTATCATGACAGAACTCAGGGCGGCAGGGATGACCTGGACCGACGCCAACGAAAGAGCGCAGTACAGAGAAGTCTGGAGGAAGACTGTTGAGGCCCCATGCTCCCCGAGGAGTTAAAGGATTAATCATCATCATCACAGAGGCACCAACCACAAAGAAAGTTCGACGTCTGTATTTCGAGATCTTTAAATATAGAATTCTTGCGAGATTGGGCACCAGAAATCTTGGAAATACCGAGATTGATAAGTTTGTTGCAAGATGGAACTTCCTACAGCGTTTAATACACTTCTTTTGCAAGTCCTAATTCCCTGACAATTTCCATAAAACATGTTTTTCTTAGACAATGTTCGTCGCAAGGCTTTTTTGCTTCACTTAGAAAATATTTAGCGTCTTGAGACAACGACGAAATAATTACAAAAGTTTTAGTATACTGATGGCGCTTTTATGGGCTAAGCAAATATAACAGAGCACGGCACTACTAGGACTGCACAACTTTGCCCTAAAGATACTAAGCAAGATTACCTAGTCTAGTACTAGCTGACTACGAGCTTGGTGGTACATTTTTGAAAATATTCTCCGGGTATAGTGCACCTTCCCAACAGGCAATTAATTTTTCAAATCGGTTCAGTACTTTCGAAGACTATTCAATGCAAACAAACAAACAAACACACAATCAAATCTTTCCTCTTTATTTATATTGGTTTAGACAAAACAGGATCACATTTTTAATATTTCCCATGGTTTACAAAGATATAATTTTTTTCGCGATTGCCGCCAGTCTAGATCTCGATGTAATGCAATAGGGGTAAGTATATTTTACGCATTTTTGTAATCACATAGTAATATATGGATCTCTCTATCAATCTATCTTGAAAGGCTATCTGGTCTTATCTATCAACATCCCAATGCATTTCAGTTTCAAAATTCGCACCACGCGACGCGAGCTGCAACGAAACATCGGAAGCGCTTCCGCCTAGCTCTGATATTCGATCCATGTTCGAACCGCATTAATTCTGGCTTATCAGTTCATTCGGTTTGCAAACGCGCAGCACTGGAACTGTGATTATCGTTTGTAACATTGATTTTACATTATTTATTGAATCCATATCAATAAATCAAGGTTAATGAGGCAGAAACAAACAAACTCACTCTACTTATATACCTAGCTCAATAGTGTCAATGGGACTATTGACTGTGGACTACACGACTGACGAGGAAGTAGACATGTCGGACCCACCACGGCTTAAGGTGGTAACTCTCGGGATGGCGCGAAAATTTTTTTTTTCGCGTTTTTTATTTATTCTGGCGAAAGTATTCATTTTTAATAAAGTTTTAATGAATTCGCGTATGTAAAAAACCATCTCCCACATTGTGATATATCGTTTTTGACCAATGTGTGCTGCCAGTGATGACATACGGTTCTGAAACGTGGTGCTTCACTATAGGGCTTATGAACAGGCTCCGAGTAGCTCAACGAGCCATGGAGCGGGCTATGCGCGGGATTTCTCTGCGGGATCGAATCAGAAATGAGGACATACGCAGAGAAACCAGGGTCACCGACATAGCCAAGCGGATAAGCTCGTTAAAGTGGCAATGGGCAGGTCATATAGCCCGCAGAACAGATGGCCGCTGGGGCCGAAAAGTTCTTGAGTGGAGACCACGGATCGGCAAGCGCAACGTAGGACGTCCACCGACCAGATGGACGGATGATCTGCGCAAGGCTGCGGGTCCACGCTGGATGCAGGCCACCTGCGATCGGTACAGATGGAGAGCCTTAAGGGAGGCCTATGTCCAGCAGTGGACGTCCTACGGCTGAAATGATGATGATGATGATGAATTCGAAAACGCGGAAAAATTTGAATTTCGCGCCATACCGAGATTTACCACCTTCCGAAGCCCAAAAGCGATGATAGCAACACTCAAAGTCTGAATCTATAGACTCAAATGTATATGCCGCCACTGAGGATCGAATCTCGGACCTCCCAAGTGGGAGACCATCGGTTCAACTATGACTTCTCAATATCCATACTGGCAACTTGCCAAATATTAACTAAATTGATAGGTTAACCAGTTAACCCTTGACTACTGATATAACGGACAAACATAGCTAAGTTTACTGCCGCACGTGACACCGCAAGTTAGCCCTCAACACTCACAAGATAATAGTCTATGACAATACGTGTTGATTTATCTTATTAATAGGCCATATTGCGGTAAAGTTATGGGATACCAAATGGGTTTAAGGTGGAAAGTCTTGGTGTGGCGGTAAAAACAGTTTTTTGAGAATCTCTTCATTTTGTAGAACTGATTGATTGATACTTACTAATATTATTGGTGTGATGACTTTATGCCCGTAATATCCATCTCAATTTAAACTGTTTTGGAAGTTTAAACTGCAACTGTCTCTTATTTTATATATATGAAAGAAAGTGCCAGTAAAGCTACGGTAAAGTTTAAACCGAGATTGACATTACGGCCCTTAGTTTTTAACTCAAAGAAGCATCATAAATATTTAATTCCCATTTACCCGGCCAATTTTTTAAATTTAGTCAGAAAGTGTTTTCGCACCGCACATGTGTGGCTAATGTAAAAAATATTCAAAATAACCGCGACCTTCATTAATCATATCCGATCCAGCCGGACCGATGGACGATCGACATATTATTTCCGATCATTAATATTTTGCACCTGTGGCGCACGCAACGTATTTTCAAAATGGCTGCTTATTTTGACACGCGGTTTCCCGCGTATTTTGTTAAGAAATCATAACAGAAAATAGGGATTTTGTGGGCCCCTTCGACGACCCACAATCCTAGGCGGTGTGCTGGTTAAATGACTGAAGAGGGTGGAGGCTTGAAGGAAACTCAGGAGCTTTCTTTTCTTTTTTCTTTATTGGAGGCCCGGTGGTCGGCAGGAAGCCCAGACCCCAAAAATGGCCTTAACTATATTACAAACTTACTATGTACATGAACTTAGCCTAGAACGCGTGTGAGACCTAGCAGGCCAATCGCGGGCGTTTCCTCCCTCACCCCTTCACCCGTAGGTGACGAAGGCGGGGGTGAGGGGAGGCCTGCGAGATCCCACTTACACACAACTACCCTCTCTAAAACTAATACAAATATAAGCTACCTGCTATTCCCTGAAGGTTCATAGCTTATGTACTACTTATTTACTATGCTGAATATCAAGTTATTCTCTATTTATTTCTATATGACTAGCCTTTAACTACTTACTATTTACTATTTAGGCAGTACCTAGCCTACCTAGGTTGTATTTCCTAATAGTTTACCAGAATAATATTTACCAACTCCATAATATTTTTATTTTACCTAATTTTTACCAAACAGACCTTATTACCTTTTACCGACTCGTTACATACCGCTCATTACATGCATTTACCTCAAAGTTTATACCAAATTTTATTTACAATCTTATTCTATAAAAATGCCCTACAGGGTTCTTTAATATTCAAAATCTTAAACTAATATCTATTTACATAGTCTATATGAGGCCGTTACACTTGTCGCGAACATATACTCCCGCCGCAGCTTGTAGCTGGAGTCCTTAGGAGTTCGCGACCCGGAGTATGGCGAGCTTCTTCGTCGGTCGTCGCAGCACGCCCTTGTTGGTCCTCACGTCCACTGCTCGTACCTCGCCGTCGGGACCCGGGAAGACTGCTTCGACGACGCCTCGCGGCCAGTGGTTTCTTGGCAGCGTCCCGTCCGCAATCAGCACCAGATCGCCCAGCTTGATGGCTCCGTGGCTGGCTCGTGGCTCCCGCCGGTGTTGAAGCTCCGGCAGGTACTCGCGCACCCAGCGCGCCCAGAAGATGTCGGCCAGCCGCTGACTGGTGCGCCAGCTGTGTCGCCCGGCGAGGTCGCCATCGGTGAAAGCGCCCGGCTGCGGCACTCGTGAGGGCCCACCCATCAGGAAGTGGTTCGGTGTAAGGGCCTCTGGATCGTCGGGGTCCGTCGACACATGCGTCAGCGGACGGCTGTTGATAGTGTGTTCGGCTTCTATCAGCAGCGTGTGCAGCGTTTCTTCATGAGGTGCACGCTCGTTGAGGGTCACGTGCAGCGCAGTTTTCACGCTGCGAACCAGGCGTTCCCAGGCGCCGCCCATGAAAGGCGCACTGGGCGGGATCCAGCGCCACTGGATAAAGCGCGCGGAGACCTCTTCTTGTATGGCGGCGGTAGCGGCCCGCCGCAGCTCGACGTCAGCTCCGCGGAGGTTGGTCCCTTGGTCGGACCACAGCTCGGTAGGGCACCCTCGTCGCCCGATGAAGCGCCGCACTGCCATGATCGCCGAGTCAGTTGTGAGGCTGCCGGCGAGCTCGAGGTGCACCGCTCTCGTCGTCAGGCATGTGAAGAGGACCCCGTAGCGCTTCTGGCGCCCTCTCCCGACGGTGACAGACATCGGCCCAAAGTAGTCTAGGCCTGTAAAAGTAAAACACCGGTTATGATGGGCTAAGCGACTTTTAGGATGGTCACCTGTGGACGGTTGTGCCGGCCGCGCTGTTCGGATGCGACAGGCCTGGCACTTCTTCAGCTCGCTGCGCACTGAGTTGCGCAGGCGCAGCACCCAGTAGTGTTGACGTATCTCGTTCGCTGTGGTCTCGAAGCCTCCGTGGTGAAGCTGCGAGTGTGTCCATGCAATGTAGAGCCGCGTCCAGTAGTGGTCGCCGTCGATGACGGCCGGCGCCCGCTGGTTGTATGAGATGTCTTCAGCGGCGGCGATTCGGGAACGAAGTCTTAGGACGCCCTCATCGTCCAATACCACAGACAGTCTTGACAGGCGACTGCCGGCAGAGGGCGCGGCTGCTCCGTTTCGCAACGCTGCTACGTCGTCGGCAAACACCTCTTCTTGCTGCGCTCGTACCCACAGCTCCGTTGCTCGGTGAAGATACCGCGCTTCTAGCGGTATAGGCAGAAATTTAGATACTTGGCTTTGTACCTTTTTATTCGTCTTGTCAGGGCGCGTTGGCGCCGTCGATCTCCATGTCGGGTCATCATCCTCGCCTTTCTTGGTGCGCTTACGTACAGTGGCCGCGCACGTCTCCTTCTTGCGTAGCAGGTCGATGAACTGCAGTACACGCGCAGTCACGCGTGTCGCCCTCAGCCAGCTAGAGAATCTAGTAATGACAGGTAGAGCTTCTGACAGACGGGTTGTGCTGTGCAGAGCATTGACTCGTTCCTCACCTGTCTCGGGCAGTGATACCTCTTCTTCTTGCGGCCACTGCTCCTCTGGGAGCCGTAGGAAGCTCGGCCCGCTGAACCACCGATGCTCGCTGCTGAAGTCGCGCGGCGTCTCTCTGGTCGCGTCGTCAGCCACGTTGTCCTTGGTCGGCACCCAGCGCCACTCTGCAGTTTTCGTTGCTTCTGCTATCTCGGCCACTCGGTGCGACACGAACGCCTTGTAGGCGCGCGGTCCGTTGCGCAGCCACGCCAACGCAGTCCGCGAGTCTGACCAATAGACTCTGCGGGTCGGCTTGATGTTGTGCTCGTTGACCGCAGTCTCAGCTAGGCGGCAGCCCAGCACGGCAGCTTGAAGCTCGAGGCGAGGTATGGAGACTGTCTTCAGTGGCGCCACCTTCCCCTTGGCGGCGGCGAGCGACACCTCCACTCTGCCTTGTTCGTCGACTGTTCTCCAGTACACGGCGGCGGCGTAGGCGGACGAGCTTGCGTCCACGAAGGTGTGTAGCTCGGAGTGCTTGCCGGCGGCCAACTGCGGATGACAACGAGATACTTTAATATTGGTTAACTCTCGTACCTGTGTTATCCAACTTGCCCACTCGTGGGCTTCAAAGGGCTTCAGTTTTTCGTCCCAGCCGATACCAGAGCGCCAAGTGTTCTGTAGGATGCGCTTTGCTTGCAGCGTGACCGGAGTGATGAGGCCGAGCGGGTCAAACAGTGACATGACCACTCGCAGCGCCTCTCTCTTCGTAGGGACTCGGGCTCCTTCCACGATGTCAGCCGGAATCTTGTGTCGGTTGACGTTGAAGGACAGCGTGTCAGGCCCGGGGTTCCACACCATGCCCAGTATCTTCTCCGGTGCAAGGACCTTCTGCCCTTGCGACGTGCCCGGCGCGAAGTAGTCACGCACCGCCGCACTGTTTGACACCCAACGCTGCAACACAAAATTACCCTTTTTATGAATAAAATCGACTTCTTTAGACACTTTTAGTGCCTCTGTTTCTGTGTTAAAGCTTGCTAGGTAGTCGTCCACATAATGGTTGTGAACGATGGCCTCTGCTGCCTCTGGGTACTGCTGCTCAAAGTCCCTTGCGTTCCTGTTCTTGACATAGATGGCGGTGCACGGTGACGACGTCGCGCCGAAGATGACACACTTCATTCGGTACTCGTCTGGCGGTCCCTCCCGCCGGTCGCCGCGCCACAGGAAACGCTGCATGTCCCGGTCCTCCTTGACGATGTCCACCTTCAGGAACATGTCCTTGATGTCCGCTGTGACTGCTACGGGGCGCTGTCTGAAGCGCATGAGTACGCCCGGCAGCGACTGCAGGAGGTCAGGGCCCGACAGCAGCAGGTCGTTCAGGCTTATGCCGCGCGTCTTCGCGGCGGCGTCGTGCACGATGCGCAGCTTCTCAGGCTTCTGCGGGTTAACAACAGCAAAGTGCGGCAGGTACCAATGATTAGGGTACTTAGCTGTGGGAGCTGGCTCGGCGAACCCGTTGTGAAGCAGCAGTTGAATCTGCGCTGTGTATCTTTTCTTCAACTCTTCGTCCCTGTCGAGTTTCTTCTCGACGAGCTGAAGTCGGCGTAGTGCACTGTCGTAGTTGTTCGGCAAGTCCGGGTTGTCTTCTCTCCACAGCAGGCCGGTTTCAAAACCTCCCGCCGGTAATCTCGCAGTCTTGTTCTCGAGGATGAGTAGAGCTCGCTTCTCGTCGTCATTGAAGGATCTTTTCGGCTCGACGCCCAGGCTCTCCAGGGCGAAGTGTTCCCTCATAAGCTGCTCCATTTCTTCCTCGCCGTCTCCCTGTCTGGTGACTGCGTGATTGACCCGTTGCCGTTGTGCTCTGCTGCGTGCCTCCTTGACTCCGTGGAGGACCCAGCCGAGTTCTGTCCTAGATGCTACTAATTGATTTTGCTCACCGCTACGTGTAGTGTGTGCGATGAGTAGATGCCAGTTATCCTGTCCCACCAGGATCGTCGGAGTGCACGTGCCGAAGGCTATCTCCTCTTCGATGTCCGCCAGATGCGCGCAGTCCTCAACGTCCCTCCGCTCGAGCGTCTGCGGCGAGAGTCTGAGTCCGGCCATAGTGCGCGCCGATATCTGTAATGAGTCTGAGTTAAGGCCACGTATATTTAAACAGACTCGCCTGGACTGATCCTCGTTGTGCTTCGACCCTCCTACTGTTTCGATGTAGAAGGGTGATGGCGGTCCCTCTGCGCCGATCCGCTTCGCCACACTTTCGTCTATGAGCGTGCAGGTTGAGCCGTCGTCCAGGAGCGCGTATGTCTTGTAGGCACCCTCTGGACCGGAGACCTCGACTGGCAGCACTTTCAGTAACGCCGTCCTCTTCCCAGTCGTGGCCGAGGCGATGAAGTGCGCCGGCGGCTCGGTCGGCTGTGCTGCGGTCACGAGGCTCGTTTCTGTGTGCAGTAAAGGATGATGAGCGTAGCGGCAATTATTAAGTTCACACTTCTTGTACTTACATGTGTGACCCTTGCGGCGAAGCTTGAGGCAGCGGAAACACAGGCGATGTTCCTTCGCCATCTCCCAGCGTCTTGAGACTTCCGCTTTCTTGAATGTCTGGCAGTCCGGTGCTCGATGGTCGACTTTTCGGCAAACCGGGCACTCCGATTTTCTATCTTCGGTGTGGTAGCTGCGAACCTTTCTTTCGTTGGCCGTTCCTCTTCTATTTTCTGGCGGCTGGAAAGGGTTTTCGGCCGGCGCGTAGCTTCCACAAAGTTCCGTTTCTCGCTCGAGGAAGCGGGTGATCGTCAGCAGGTCCGGTTCCTCGGCTGGCTTCGCAGCGGCGAAGTCGTAGTAGCGGTAGCGGAGAGTCGCAGGCAGTTTCTCCACTACGCCGCGCACTATCTCCGGGTTGTACAGATAGTGCGTCCTGTTGAGCGCCTTCACTGTCGAAGTAATATTAGTTACCTTGGACGTGAAGGCGCAGAGATCCCTCGGCGTGTCGGCGAGCCGTGGGAGTCCTCGAAGCTTCTCCATCTCTGCGATGACCAGCGCGTCGGGACGTCCGAATCGTGAAGCCAGCAGCTTCATTACCTCGGCAGTAGACGTCGCCCCGATGAACAGGCACTGCGCTGCATCGCGTGCGGCTCCTTTGAGACTTCTCCTCAGTCTCATCAGGTTGGCTTGCTCACTAAGTTGATTTGCTGTCTCTTCGTAGGCAGTCTTGAAGGGCAGCCAGTCCGTTGCGGCGCCCGAGAACACCGGCAGGTCCATCACCTTGGCGTTGACGGGTTGCATGGAGCGGGCGGCCATGGTTAAGGCGGAAGCTAGTTCCCTATAGTCGAGCGCTGGCGGCGGCGGTGATCGCTCGACGTAGAGGACGGGAGCCTGACTCTCCTGAGTCGGTTGCTGTGTGTTGATCTGCTGAGGTACGTCGTGACGCGGCGGTGGTCTCGACGTGGGCGGCAACTCAGCAGGATCTAAGGGCGGCAGCCCTCCTGAATCAGCGGCGGCGGCAGCTCCTTCGTCCATGTAGGCACCTGCGGTCAGAGCCAGTGCGTTGTTCTGGACCCAGGTGTTGGTAAGCTCGTCTCTGAGCGTGGCGTTGTCATCTATCTCCTCGTCCTCCTCATCCGTCTCCTCTTCCAGCAGAGCGACGCGTGATGCGGCCAGCTCTATTTGTCGCTGAAGGAGCTCTTGTCGTGCCTTTTCAAGTTCGCGCTTGCGTGCCTTTGTTCTCTCAGCGCTGTGTCTGCTTGGCACCTTCCCGCCAATCGGTGCTTCCAGTCTCGTAGCTGTCATCGCCGTGGTTTCCGTAGCCGTCGTGGTGTAGTTGGTTGTTGCGGCGGCTGAAGACTCGGAAGAGGTGGCAGCGGCGGCGGCAGCGACGAGAGCGGCGGCGGCGGCGGATAGCGTAGCGTTGGCGGCAGAGGGCTCGGCGAACGTAGAGGCGACGGAGGCATTGGCCGCTGAAGGCGCGGCGGTGGAGGCGGGGGCCGCGGGGTACGCGGCGGTGAAGGCCGCGGGGTACGCGGCAGTGAAGGCCGCGGCCGCGGGTGGCGCGGCGGCGGCGGCGGCGGCGGCGGAAATCGCGGCGGCCG
Organism: Euspilapteryx auroguttella; assembly: GCA_951802225.1. NCBI lineage: Eukaryota > Metazoa > Arthropoda > Insecta > Lepidoptera > Gracillariidae > Euspilapteryx > Euspilapteryx auroguttella. The sequence continues at coordinate 3,070,205 of OX637669.1, forward strand.
GTGAAGGCGCGAGGCTTGCGGGGAGGGCGGTCCCCGCAAGGGGCGCGGGGGGGGCGGCCCCCGCGTCGGCAACCCCCGCGGCGGGGGTGCTCCCCGCGGGGGGTGCGGGCGCGGAGGTGCCGGCGGGGTTGACTTGCCCCGCGGCAGACGCGTGTGTCGCGGGCCCAGCGGAGGGCTCGGCCGCAGAATGCGCGTTTAGTGCCGCTTCTCGATTGGCTGCTTGAGCGGCGGCGCGGGCAGCGCGATCGAGGGCGGCCGGGTCTGGGCGCGCGACGTACGGCGCCGACTTCTTGCTCCGGGTTATGGGCATCCCGATGTTGCTCCTGAGTTTCCTTCTGTGGCTTGACTGTTTCTTCAGATGCGGCTTGCAGAGATCAGTTTTCGCTGGACCGCTTGCGGCTTGATTCTTCTATTCGGCTCCGGAGGACCAATTTATGTGGGCCCCTTCGACGACCCACAATCCTAGGCGGTGTGCTGGTTAAATGACTGAAGAGGGTGGAGGCTTGAAGGAAACTCAGGAGCTTTCTTTTCTTTTTTCTTTATTGGAGGCCCGGTGGTCGGCAGGAAGCCCAGACCCCAAAAATGGCCTTAACTATATTACAAACTTACTATGTACATGAACTTAGCCTAGAACGCGTGTGAGACCTAGCAGGCCAATCGCGGGCGTTTCCTCCCTCACCCCTTCACCCGTAGGTGACGAAGGCGGGGGTGAGGGGAGGCCTGCGAGATCCCACTTACACACAACTACCCTCTCTAAAACTAATACAAATATAAGCTACCTGCTATTCCCTGAAGGTTCATAGCTTATGTACTACTTATTTACTATGCTGAATATCAAGTTATTCTCTATTTATTTCTATATGACTAGCCTTTAACTACTTACTATTTACTATTTAGGCAGTACCTAGCCTACCTAGGTTGTATTTCCTAATAGTTTACCAGAATAATATTTACCAACTCCATAATATTTTTATTTTACCTAATTTTTACCAAACAGACCTTATTACCTTTTACCGACTCGTTACATACCGCTCATTACATGCATTTACCTCAAAGTTTATACCAAATTTTATTTACAATCTTATTCTATAAAAATGCCCTACAGGGTTCTTTAATATTCAAAATCTTAAACTAATATCTATTTACATAGTCTATATGAGGCCGTTACACTTGTCGCGAACAGATTTAATATTTTGATAAGAGAATTACGCTTTTAATATACTTACTACATTATTCATCTATACCAATATTATAAAGAGGAAAGATTTGTTTGTTTGTTTGTTTGTAACGAATAGGCTCCGAAAATACTGAACCGATTTGAAAAATTCTTTCACTGGTAGGAAGCTACATTAACCCCGAGTGTCATAGGCTATATTAGATTTTCAAAAAAATTAGGGATCCTTACCTAAACTCAAATAATTTAACCCAAGGTGCAATATTTTTTCCGTTGTTTACATATTTTGACAGGTGGTTTGTTGTTGTTGTTTGATTTTTATTCGGCCATTCTGGGCGGGCAAAAGAACATAGTCTATAGAGCCAAGTCTTTTGTAGTATCTTAAATTCTATGGCGTAACGAAGTAAGCCGGGAAAGCTCGTAACTAATATACCTAATCTATACCAATATTATAAAGAGGAAAGATTTGTTTGTTTGTTTGTTTGTTTGTTTGTAACGAATAGGCTCCGGAAATACTGAACCGATTTGAAAAATTCTTTCACTGGTAGGAAGCTACATTAACCCCGAGTGTCATAGGCTATATTAGATTTTCAAAAAAATTAGGGATCCTTACCTAAACTCAAAAAATGTAACCCGAGGTGCAATATTTTTTCCGTTGTTTACATATTTTGACAGGTGGTTTGTTGTTGTTGTTTGTTTTTTATTCGGCCATTCTGGCCATTAAAAAGAACATAGTCTTTAGAGCCAAGTCTTTTGTAATATCTTATATTCAATGGCGTAACGAAGTAAGCCGGGAAAGCTAGTAAATAATAAATGCGAAAGTAACTTTGTCTGTCTGTCTCGCTTTCCTGAGAAAACTACTAAGCCGGTTTGAATGAAATTTTGTATACCTATGGATAGTCTTAGCCTGAGAAAGGACAAAGGCTACTTTTATCCCAAAATTCCCACGGGAGATTTGGGAATATGATGTTTCAAGAGAAAATACGCTGGCGAAGCCGCGGGGCGACAACTAGTTGTTAATATTATCATAACATAAGGTGCAAAACCCTACGGGCAAGAGAAGACACGTCGATCGCAAATAAATAAGTGTAAAACATAGCATGCCAAGGCATCAGAGAATTTCCCTTGCCACCATTTTCTTTTGTTTATTTTTTTCTATTTACGAAAAGGTACGACTCTGTTCAGCCAAATCCTGGTTTATGTTGATAACATACGGATCCGATGGCACATCACAGCGAAAATATGCTGTTTGTTTTTAGGATTTCTATCTACACTACACAGTTTAAAGGAGTCCTAAATACTTTACTGGCGAATTCTGCTGTACATAAAAGGTTAAATATTTTAAGTCAGATCGAATGTTATTTTACTTAAGTACTTATTTTTATCAAAATGAACGTAGGTACTTTACTTATTTTTTACTAGAGGCCCCGCGGTTTCACTCGCGCAGATTTCTCATAACCACAAAAATCCATTTTTTTTCCCATTCCCATGGGAATTTCGGGAAATCCTTTCTTAGTGCTCACCTACACTCCCTAAGAAACCTACATGCAAAATTTCAGCCCGCTACGCCCAGTAGTTTCGGCTCTGCGTTGTCAGTCAGTCAGTCAGTCAGTAACGGAAGAGTTTTATATATATTGACTAGAGGCTGCCCCGCGGTTTTACCCGCGCAGATTTCTCATAAACACAAAATTCCAGTTTTTTCCCGTTCCCGTGGGAATTTCGGGAAATCCCTTCTTAGTGCTCACCTACACTCCCTAAGGAACCTACATGCAAAATTTCAGCCCGCTACGCCCAGTAGTTTCGGCTCTGCGTTGTCAGTCAGTCAGTCAGTAACGGAAGAGTTTTATAAATATTGACTAGAGGCTGCCCCGCGGTTTTACCCGCGCAGATTTCTCATAAACACAAAATTCCGGTTTTTTCCCGTTCCCGTGGGAATTTCGGGAAATCCCTTCTTAGTGCTCACCTACACTCCCTAAGGAACCTACATGCAAAATTTCAGCCCGCTACGCCCAGTAGTTTCGGCTCTGCGTTGTCTGTCAGTCAGTCAGTCAGTCAGTAACGGAAGAGTTTTATATATATTGATTGATTGTGTAAGTTTACTAACTTCCATATAAACGTAGCATATAAAGCAATAAGTACCTAACCAGTTTTTAATATTAAAAACTTTACAAGAACATTATCAAATCAAATAAAAGGTCTTGCTAAAAATGTAATTAGTTTTTTTTTGTGACGTACTCTAAATTCAATGAAGCGGACTTATCCATCCATTTAAGATTTTAATGTATATTTTTACTGAGGTCGTATTTAGAAGAAGATCGCTCGATGACATCGATTCCTATCTATACGGCTGGATTCAGGTGGAACAGGAAACAGACACGTGCTAAGAGACGAGTAAGATGTTTAAAAAAAAAGATTTACTTACACCATTTAGTACAATTTGAATGCTCCGTGGCTCAGTTGGCAGTGATGTGGACTGAGTAAGCGTGTGCACCCGGGTTCGACTCCCGGGCGGAGCGAATATTGATATGATGAATATCAGTATTTGTTTCCGGTCTGGGTGTGATGTTCTTCTCTCTGTGTGTGTTTCGGGCACCCTAGATACAGGTTCTTCCTAGTTAGGGGCTCTGAGTGTGATGTGTTATTATTATTATGTTTCTCAATACTCTTCGGTATCACGGGATGGAGCCCGGTCCTTTGAGAGGCGTGCGAGGGGACGAATCCAACTCGTTATTTATTATTATTATTATTTACTTACATAATAAACATAATTTACAACATGTTCTCATGTTCTTGCGGTTTCCAATCGGTTCCGACCGACTCGTATCCGAATAACCAATGTGTTAAATGTGTGTCGACCTTTAACGGGACTACGTATACAATGCGTAGTAAAATGTAAAGATATCTGTATGCGGTTTCCTATACCGTATTTCTGGGTAAAGAATAGGTCTTCGCTTAAGAACTTTATTCCTCGTCATTCCTGCGGGTGCGATATACTAGCGCCACTTCGATAAATAATTATTATCTTCTAGACCACGGCCGACATCAGTAATATTCGTCTTTGACTTTCTAAATAATCTTGCACAGTATTTTTAAGGCTATATTGTGAAGCTTTTAGGATAATTATCTTATAAATATTCTTTTACGAAACTAAAGTGGCTTTAGGCAACAAACAAACTGATAGCTACACAACAGGGCCTGAAAATTCTAAGCAAGATTATCTAGGGAGTCAAAGACGTTTGTTTTTGATTTGGGCCATGGTTTAGATTAGAAGATATTAATTATTTTTCGGAAGTGGCCAGTTTCGCAGTCATACCAAATTTATTTCTCAAATCGTCTTAAGCACCATAAATACTGGTCCTTTCGTATTTCGGTCATGTTACGGTACACAGTTTCTTGAGTAAGGGACACGAGTACGATGAAAAGAAGTCAAATCTATAAAATGTATGCATTTCTTCGTATTTTATTCCTATTTGCATAAAGCTAAATGAACTTCATTCGAGGTCCGAGGCCGGATCTGCCGTCGGGAAGAGGGGGTGAAGTGAGGGCGGGTGTGCGGCAAGGGTGGGCTTCAGTTTCCGGTGAGACTGCCACTAGTGTCACCTTGCCTAGTTAAGTTTACCTTGAGTTACGTTAGTTACGACCTACGATCGGTTAATAGAAACTTGTTACCGACAGGTCCTAATAAGTTTTGTTAAAGTTTGTAGAAATAATGTAGTTTAAATTTATATTAAAAAGAACTTTAAGCCAGCTCTGCAACTTCGAGTTCACGTCACACATTATATTTTTGGTATTCCGAGATACGAATTACGCTGGGCAACTTGTATTTTTTTTTAATAAAGAGATCATTAGTAGATGCCCACTTTTGTTTAATAACTGCCCACTTAATGATGCCTACACTGAGATTTCCTTACAAAAAAATAAAAAATATTATTCCTGTGTATTTTATGTTTTCAGTGGCTCGAAGGTAGATCTTTCAGTATTGACTCAACAGGCTTGTTGCCATGGCAGCTCGGGAGCTGGTGGCTGGTGCGGTGGCATGTCACACGCGAACGTTATCCAATAAACTTGTAAATTTTATAGAACAGTATTTTTCGATGAAATGCGCAGTTTGCTTTTATAATTTTAAACGAGGCATCTTATTTTTTTTAACGTATTAAGAGTCCTTTTACACGAACAGAGGCGCCACTCTAGAAGAAGAATCGAATCTTCTAAAGTAAGTCTTTTTATCAAAAAAGGGAACCCTAGTGATTGCTCCGTGGCTCAGTTGGCAGTGATGTGGACTGAGTAAACGTGTGCACCCGGGTTCGATTCCCAGGCGGGTCGAATATTGATATGATGAATATCGATGTTTGTTTCCGGTCTGGGTGTGATTTTCGTCTCTGTGTTTGTTTCGGGCACCCTAGATACAGGTTCTTCCTAGTTAGGGGCTCTGAGTGTGATGTGTTATTATTATTATTATTAGTGCATCATCATCACATCGTGGTCCCATTTTTTAAGTACTTCAAATAATATTTTAGGTTAAGACTGTTTGTTGCTAAAATTGGCCATTTTTACCCAAGTTATAATGACTTAGCCAACCTACAACCAGATTCGATAAGACTATGATTTTTCTTATAGAGTGGCGCCACTGTTCGTATAAAAAGACTCTTAAAATGTAAAAAATCAATTCAGGTACATAGAAGTTGGACCTTTGAATTAAGAATGCTGTTTGGTTGGCAGTGCTGTTAACTGCTATTCCGATGTTCTGGGTTCGATTCAAGTAAAAAAAAATCCGTAATCAATATATATAAAACTCTTCCGTTACTGACTGACTGACTGACTGACTGACTGACAGACAACGCAGAGCCGAAACTACTGGGCGTAGAAAGCTGAAAATTGGCACGTGGGTTCCTTGAGGAGTGTAGGTGAGCACTAAGAAGGGATTTCCCAAAATTCCCACGGGAACGGGAATAAACGGGATTTTTGTGTTTATGAGAAATTTACGCGGGAAAAACCGCGGGGCAGCCTCTAGTTAAATAAATAAAATAATTCCATAATAATGAATGTAATTGTAAATACATACGTAGCTTTATAAACGCATTGTGTGTGACCATCAGACCACAGACAAACGGGTCCTTGGTGGTCCGGTTCAGGTGTCTGCATTGTTAGTAGTCGTCTTATATTTCATGTAACGAACAATATCTTTATAATACACACATAGGGGGTTACCATATCTCCGGATTTGTTCGAAGATTACCGGATTTTTCGACTCTTCTCAGGATTCCGACCGGACTTTTCAAATCTTCGGATTTTCAATAAAACACAGGATAACAATTCTTCTTTTGATATTATTTTAAGTAAAGCAAACTAAAATAAACTTTTGAGAGAACATTCTCAAACTTTATAAAATCTCAGGACTTTCCCATGGAAATTAGTCTTTTTCATAGGAACACAGAATGGACGATGTTATAAATTCTGAGTTCCAAGTTCGATTCCTGACGGGGGCGAACATTGTACGATGGATATTGATGTTTGTTTTCTGTTTCTGAGTGTGTTTGTATGTGTTTTGGGCACCCTAAATACAGATATTACCTAGTCAGGGGCTCTGAATGTGATTTTTTTGCATTATTATAAGGCTAAAATTCACTGTCAGTGTTCTGGAGTCTAGTCGGCCGAGTTTGCACTCGGACAAGTCTTTCTAGGGAATATATTTTACAGGCTATCTCGAGCTGTCTTATACTCCACAGAGCATAAATGTTTCACTGTCATAAAGTCGGAACTCGACTATGTGAATCAATTTTTAGCGGAGAACGATTTAAGACGATATACGACAAATAAATGGAACGAGCAAATGAACAGAGTCTATCTCTTTGATATAGCATACTGAGGGCAAGGGACAGTCATATATCAGTCGCCCACATCGGTTACTACATTTTATTGGAAAAAGTAGTAAATATTGAATATCTTTTTAATTATTACTTTTAAATCAAATCTGAATTACCAGAATTTAATTTTGTTTATTATCATTATTCCTGGGTAGTTTTAACAAAAACTAGTAAGTCATTTCGAAGAACTAGCTATTCCCGTTTTTTGGAAAGGTTATCTTTGACGAAATAATGTAATGTATCGAGGTTTTTTGATTCCACTAGTGTTTCTCAATTATAAAAAACTTTGTTATATCCTCAAAAAGGTTATATTGAAATTCCAGATCTTTACCTCCTATAGATTAAGAGAATTACTTGATTTAAATAACCTTCAAAACTCATATAGCGTCTTAAAGTAACGTTTTGACAGAGTGCAAGTTCGAGCTGCGACGCGAATGTGAATGTCAGTCTAACTAAGTATATTACAAGATACTTAACATAGCTGCCTTTATCCAAAAAACAGGACGTCGCCTGAGAGACCGCGGGTTGGACCGTCGCTCTGGCTCTTTTCTGCTGCAGAGGCTCTCAATCGCCATACAGCGTGGCAACGCCGCTAGCGTTATGGGAGCCTTCGAGCAGGGAGCTCTGAGTGGCGGTCTCTTCAATTAGGTATTAATTATTTTATTTTTTTTAATTTAGTTTTCATGTGTATATAGTATATTTCTAGACCTAAGTTTTTTACAGAATGTTTTTAACAATTAATTATATATTGAACTAGTCGACCCGGCGAACTTCGTACCGCCCAACCTATTTCTATCTTGTGCATGTGAAATACATATAAACCTTCCTCTTTAATTACTCTATCTATTAAAAAAGACCGCATCAAAATCCGTTGCATAGTTTTAAAGATTTAAGCATACATAGGGACAGACGCGGGAAGCGACTTTATTTTATACTATGTATTGATAAATGACCTTATATGCTCTTAACATAAGGCTTTGTACACTTTAGTATCAACATTCTAAAACATACCCTAAACCTTAGTTCGATATTGAAGCTACAGTAATTAATCGTAAGGGCATGCTGCAGGCATGTCGCAGGCATGTGGCGGTAACGGTCAATTAGCCAATGTCCCGGGTAACGATCAGGGGCAGTAAACGGATCTTAGAACTCTATTTACTTATACCTACATGTATAGGCATTGTGGAAAATAATGAATCGTGGTTCGTTAGTCTCGCTAAAACTCTCTCCTATGGGGGCCTCTCCAGGCGACTATTGTCGTAAGGCAAGCCAAACATTTGTTTGCCTGAGCCAATTGGTGGGCACCCTGAACTACCTCGCCTCTCACAGTATAGGATACTTTATCAAATAAGGTATCAATAGCGATTAGATTAGATGTAGTCTAATTGACTTTCAATAAGTGATATCTTGTATCCTATATTAAATAAAGTTTTTTTTTTTTTGACTCGAGAACGGCCGGGCCGATTTAACTAATTTTGGTTTTAATATGTTGGAAACATGGAGGGGAGGGTAATAAAAACAACAATTTAATTTTTCAAGTTACGAAGTTCGCTCGGACAGCTAGTATATATATATATATATATATATATATATATATATATATATAAAACACTTTAATAAGTACTTACAAAAAAACTTTTTCGTAAAATGAAAATCTTGAAACTACAAAAATAGCCGAACTATAACTAAGCTACGCCGTAGCCGCGTAGGCCGCGTAGCAGATGCGCCGTCACGGCGTAGCAGGCTTAGCTCTACAAATACTACATACATTATTTATGCTCGGTAGAGCAGGCGCTCTACAATACTCTACATAGTGTACATTACGACTAGAATTTTTACATAACTCTTACGAGAAGACAAAAATTTATAAAGAAATTAACGATGTGTGATATCCAACATTCTGATCTTATATTTTTTATGAATTAGTAACGTATATTTTTAAATAAAGCCAAGGTTTTGAACTTAATTGGCAGATTGGTTAAAAAATCAGTTTTCTTTCATATTCTGTTCAGTAGTTTACGCGTGATTGCGTAACAAACCGACAGACATGGCATATAACATGTATAATTAATGGCAAAGTAAATACTTTGGCATTAATTATTCATATTATATGGATTGCTTATGTAGCTTTTTTAATTCAACCATTCAATAACCAATCAACGGGCAAAGCATTGAGTAATATGTATGTAAAAACGTTCAGGGTTGTGTAATATTAAAAAAGACAGGTAATTTTACATCTATATCTAAATGTCACCGGAAAATAACAAGAACCGTAAATTTATATACTTTCGTAGGATTCTGAACAAGAGATATATTGTATTATTTTTACGCCTACATTTTCGTAAATTGTTAAACTAACCAAACTCACGCGTAAAATAAGTAAAACCGCGTAAACAAGTAAGCAATAACCGAACGCCACATATAGGTGCATTTTACTTGATCACCAATACTAATACCCTTTTCAAAAATTAAAATATTCCATTTTTAAACAGAGATAAAGCACATCCGTGCACTTAAAAAAATTTTTTAAATCAGGGTACCTCAAGTGTTCTTCTAAAACGCTTCCGTCCGTGGTTCCGTACAATGGATCAGTCGATCTCGAGTGCTCGTGTTCATCGAGATTGGAACTCGAGTCTTTTCGAGAGTTACGCCTCACGGCTTCATTGAGAGGTGTCATTGTGATAATGTCAACATAGAGTTTTAATTTTAGAATTTTACCGTTCGATGGCAACCGCCATTTTGTGTCACGTTCTTTTCTCATAAGAGTTATTGATTGTTATATTTTAAAACTCTGAATTTTCTATGTTCGTGGAAGAAAATGTATACTATCTGTAATTGGTTATATTGTGAAGCGTTGCTGTATCGGAATACAGCAACGTTTTTTTTAATCGGAATTAAAAAACTTTTTAATCGGAATTTAAAAAACAAAAACTTTTCTGATTCTGATATAAAGTGCCTAGAATTACTTATTTTAATTAAAGATTCTCGAGATGACATTCACATTCACAGACGAGTCGCAGCTCGAACTCAAAATGCAAAGATTCAAAATAAACTTAAACTTGTTCTCCACGCCAAATTGATATACAGTGTCGAGTTTCGACTTCAAGACAGTGAAGCATACGCTCGACAGAGTATAAGACGGCTCGAGCCACGATAATCAGTACTCGGGAACGACTTGTCCGAGTATCATACTCGACCGAGCGGTATAACTTCGCCGGGCCTTTTCTGCAAGACTTTAATCATCATCATCATCATCATTTCAGCCGTAAGACGTCCACTGCTGGACATAGGCCAAGACTGCTGCAAGACTTTAATATCAAGCTAAAATATTTATTCTCACACCAGTGAAGTCGAGGCACATAAATATCATGTGATACTACCTACTACCTACCCCCGAGAACTGCAGGCAGGTCGCAACTCTGTCGCCTAGAAGTAATCACCAATTACTGACTCCCTCTTTGGAGCTATAAACTTCGTATACTCTTAATTGAAGACTGTTTTGGGAGTCTGAAAGCGTTTTGACTGCTTCAGTGGAACAATCTTCAGCGGAGTCCGGGTTCGATTCTCAGCAGTTGAGAACATTATTGACTGTCACCAACGACGACTAAAAATCAAAAAGTTAAACGTTAACATGATTAACGATTAAAATTTTTATTCCGTGACCACGTGTCAAAGAACCTTTAAACTAAATCAAAATTGTTAGAGTATTCTCGGCGATATTAGACATTTTTAACCGACTTCAAAAATGGTTATCAGTTTACCATGTATGTATGTATGTTTGTCCGCAATTGTTTTGAGTTTGACTGAACCGATTTTGATGCGGTTTTCACAGAAGTATTGGTTACATTCAAGAGAAGGTTTAAGTACCTATTTTAACCGACTTCGAAAAAGATGAAGTGCTCAGTTGATGTATGTGTCAGTATATTGAAGGCGGGTTCCTTTTTTGTAATTTTAAAAAAGAAATTATAATATATGGTCTTAAGAAAGAAAGCATTCCTAAAAGTTTTTCCACACATAAAAACCAACTTTACACATCCGCAATTAAAGCTGCAAGAGTGTAGACGCGACATCAAATTAAAAACTAAACGAGAACGAGAAAACGGCGGGAAAGATGGCGGAGAATTTTGCAAGAATTGGCGCGAAATGAAAACGTCTTGAGTGTTTCTAAAGAGGCTTTTACGTCGAAGAATTTGGTTAGTGATTATCTTTATTATTTTCGTCTCTTCAAGTTCATTACTGAATGAATGAATGTTACTCTTCTATTAATCACTGAATAGCACATAAATGTATGCTTTACCGTTTTATTAAGTCTAAGGAATATCATTAACTTTATAGTAACGCTCCCTTTCGATATATTTTTTTAAGTTATCGCAAAAAATTAAAAAGACGCAAAGATTTTTTTTATTCGATACGGCAAATGTGGAAATAAATCCCTTCTTGTCACACTTAGAGCCTAAGATGAAAGGCAGATCCTGTATGTAGAATGCCTGAAGCTTTATCAGAGACATCCACACCGAGAAGGAAACAAATATCAATCGATATATCCAACTTTACTAAACCCGTTCATCCCCGTTGGTAGTAGACCCCGGTCCTCCGAATTTCCAGTCAGTAAGCCATCTAAGGTGGTCAGACGATCTGGTGAAGCTGCGGGAATACACTGGATAAGGGTAGCTCAAGACAGGTCGCTGCGGCGTTCTGTGGGGGAGGCCTATGTCCAGCAGTGGACCTCTTACGGCTAGAATTATGATATTGCCAAAACTGAACCACGAATTTGGTCTATATTTATTAGTCCAAATAATACTTTACGTGCCTCCTATTGGAGTCTATTTCAGTATAAGTAGCTGCTAATGGCCTGCCATGCCAATCGATTACGAGTAGTAAAATAATCGATACCGGGAATCGAGCCAACATGTCATTCAGTACTCGAGTTGCACCAACTCAGTGACAGACGTACGCTGTGTTATATTTAGAACATCATTAAATCGTGTGCAGTGATTTAGGCGAGATGTTAGGGTGAACACTGACCAAATCAGACTTATAGAAAATATTTTTATCTAAAGAAGTAAATGCGGGTTGTTTTTGTGCTCCAAGAAAAAAGGATTTAAAATATTCATCGATTCATAGCTGTCATTCAGGGGTCCAAGAATACTAAGTTCTGTCGCGAAATGTCTAATAAAAAAAAAAATGTTTTCGAATCTGTTGCTAAATCTTGCTACTATACAGGATGTCCCAAAAGGTTACGTAGCTAGGAAGGGGGGTGATAGAAAAAAACCCCTATTTGTATTAAAAAAAGAAAAAAAAAAAATTACACCTTGTGCGGCGATTTTGCGACCAACAAATATTGCTATATTAAAAAGAAAATGCTGTTATTTATTTATTTCAGTTTTTTTTATAAATGCCATTTATTTTTTTAATACACAGAGGGGATTTTTATTTTTGTTTTCTCGTGTGATCCCTATCACCCCCCTTCCTAGCTACGTAACCTTTTGGGACACCCTGTATAACTATAGAGCCTCATTGCATATTTCAAATGTTTTATTATAATTCATTTAAACCAAGATTAAAATTAATGATTAACTTAGATGAAAATAACCCTTTATCTTACGTAAATAATTAATAATTTGTCAATGTTTTGTCTGGCCTGTGAAGAGCAGTTGCCAATGGGGCCTCTCTATCAGTAAATTGATCACTGCTGACTATTAGGTATAATATAAACATAATTTCTTTCTCTATAAAACCTTTTTTATTTGATTATTATTGGAGCCTGAGTTCTACCACTGGAAAAAAGTCTCTCTTCTTCCTCCTCACGTTCTTGCGCGGTCTGCTCTTAACTAGAGAGACTAGAGCGTCGCCTAGGTAAGCGCGTTGCTTCGCGCACAGCCGAAACTCGTGTACGTGCACCATGCTTGTGTGAGTGAGATGAGACGTGCGACGCTGCTTTATTTGTACTGAGCGACACTGAGAGGTAACCGAGAGCGGGGTGTCCTGCACTTGCTGAGGCATACTGTACGTAGTACTATTAAATATACCGTGCTTCGGAAATCTGTGGTTCGTCTAACAGTTATTTTTTTTTTTTATTTAATAAAATACCTCGTTATAAGACTTCCACCTAGCTAGGTCGTCAGGTTTCCTCCAAGAAATAGACTTGAGTGATAAGCGTCATTCTTGGTATCTTACTTATGAGATGAGATACACTTTTCAATAAACGTTTTGATGCATACCTGAAACAAAGCAAAGTAAGAATTAGTTAATTATTTATTTTAATTGTAGAGTTAGTAGCATAAATACTTTAAAAATAATATAAAAATAACCAAAGTTATGGAAGCAGGAAGAAAAGTTACTTATATTTTTTATTTTATTTGCATATAATATTATTACAGTTTTTTTTAGCAATCAGTTTCCGTCCGTCGATCGTTATCCGTAAATAATAATAAAGCTTCTTGTACATGAACAGCAACTATATAGCATCATACAGGATCACATTTTTAATAACCGCTATGGTTTGGAAGTTTTTTTTTCTGCGATTCTAGGACCAATCCATGGGCGGTGTAAAGGCCTCTTAACATTTCGTTCACTGGCCAAAATCTCATTCACTCGAATTAAACATTAAATCATTTCAGCCTAGTCCAGATTTGATGTCCCCATGCAGCATTCCATCGTCCAAGTACCTAGTCAGAAATTAATAATAAACGCTCGTGCCGCGTAAACTGGCGTGTCGCTATGTCTGTCCGTCTGTCTTGTCACTCGGCCCAAATCTGCGTCGGATGTCTAGCTCGACGCAATGAGGTGTACGGTAAATGTACACAGTCTAACGCGGAGGTGAAAAGGCTTTTTTCTCATAGACCATTTTCAAAATTGAGCTGGTTCTGGTAGAACCCGTGCTACTAGATTTCTACAATATTTCCAAAATATAACTTAGTCTTCTTCGAGTCTCCCGTGGACTGCTGAAGGTCCTGACGCAGTGCTGGTGGTGACGCACTTTGGAAACTACTTATTATGGATCTCACAAATCCAAGATGGCGGAAACAGGAAATATATCATAAAATTTCTTATTAACTACAGTATCAGACTTTCAAACATAACATAATCTCACGCCTTTTATTCCCCGAAGGGTTAGGCAGAGGTACCAGCTCAAGAGCCGGACCCACGTTTAGCCGAGTTTATGCTTTTATTACCAACGTGACAAGGGGCCAGCTCGTCGCCGCGGTTATCAGACTTTCAGTCTTCAAAATTGCATGCTACTTAACAAGATGTCTTGAACATCAACAGAAAAAAAATAATTAAGAAATCTCTAATTACAAAGTATTGATTTGAGTTTTTTGTTTATTTTTGTTTGTGTGATATATAGAATTAAAACACATTGCATTCAAAGTAAGGTTTTAATTACTCACCCAAAACTATGTTTACATTTACCACACATCTAATCCGACGCACTGTAACACGCAACTCAATCAAACAACGTCTCTAAACCATAGACTTAAGACCTAAAATCCTAGGTAAGCTAGCTTTAATAACTAGCCATTCATCATGGGACGACCACCTGCCGCTCCGGTATCCTAATCTAGATTTTGTATGTCCGTCCATCTGTCTCATCTGGGAGATATGCCGTGACAGATAAGCTAATCCACACAATGTCTTTGGTAAACCAAAGTTTTATTAAAGGCTAGAAGTGTCCTTGCTTCGCCTGGGTTTAAAACGTAAAAACCCGTTATTTTCAGTTTCTGTGGAAATTTGGTAATAAGTACCTTCCGCAGAGTACCCCAAAATTTAAAGTATATTATATTTAATAGGAGTTTATTATATTTTATTTTATATTTATTTATTTTATAAAGAGGTGGAGAGACGAGCTGGGTGCGCTGGATAAGAACTGGTGGCAGACCGCGCAAGAGCGAGAGGAGTGGAAGAGGGGGAGGGAGGCCTTTGCCCAGAAGTGGGACAATATAGGCTAATATTATTAATAATAATAATATATTTAAAAGTGCCTTATACAAGGTCTGCTTAACTAAAGGCGCTCTGAGTTTAATGCGTTATATTATTCACTAGGTGCCCGCGACTTCGTTCATGTGGAATAGTATGACTTTTCCATTATTTTTTAAACCTTCCCCGTACTAAGAAAAAAAATTCAAACTAAAATCAGCTAAATCGGCCTCTTAATGAAAGTACAGTAAACTGCAAAATAGTACCATTGCCGTAAGGCAAGGCAAACATTAGTTTGCCTGAGCCAATTGGTGGGCATCCTGAACTACCTCGCCTCTATCAGTATAGGATACTTTACGAAATAAGGTATCAATATTAATTAGATTAGTCTAATTGACTTTCAATTAGCGATATCTTGTATCCTGTATTGAATAAATCATTTTTTACTTTTACTTTTTACTATAGGTAGTTACCTATTCTATTAGATTGCATGAGGCGAGGAGGTTCAGGGTCGTCTCCCAGCGACCTTACTAGCGTTGGTGGTGGTAGCGGCGCCAAATTGAAGAAAAGTCTAAACGTAGAAACATAGAAGCTCACGCATCCGCTCTCCCTATCCCTGTCACATAGGTACAAAACAAATGACAAATCGGCCCTCCCCTCCCTCCCGTTCTAATTTCCCCACCCCTTGCCGCCTGTGCTCATTGAAAAACCTCCATAAATTGTGCATTGTGTTGTGACCCGTAACTTGACTGAATTTATTGAAAGTAACAGGTTTAGGACTTTTTCACGCTAAGACGCATTTTTGGTCTGGTCTGAACGCAGTCTCAGTTTGACTTTATAATAATCATCGATACAAATAGTATAAAACAAAGTTGCTTCCCGCGTCTGTCCCTATGTATGCTTAAATCTTTAAAACTATTACGGTACGAAGTTCGCCGGGTCGACTAGTAATAAATAATAACGCATTACACTCAGTGCCCCTAACTAGGAAGAACCTGTATCTAGGGTACCCGAAACATATACAGAGACGAACATTACACCCAAAACGGAAACAAACATCGATATTCATCAAAACAATGTTCGCCCCGCCGGGAATCGAACCCCGGTGTACACTCTTCTCAGTCCACATCACTGCCAACTGAGCTACGGAGCAGTCGATATAATGTTTTTTCGAAAGAAGGTTTTGGTGACTCAACCGACTTTTAAAAAAAAAAGGGAGTTCTGAGTAGTATGTGTCAGTTTATAGAAGGATAGAAATTACCTATTCATGATTTGATTTCTGATGTGCGTGGTGCTACGTTTTTCTAAATATTTTAATTAAATCTCGAAATTTTCAGGCGAAAATTAATATATCGAATCGCACTAATATCCATAAATCAGAAATGCTAAAATTCCACGAATCGCGAAGGCAATTCTACTCGCGCGTAAATTACGCGCCCGAATACAATGGGCCCTCTCTGGGTGCACAATGAACCAGTCACATAACCTACTTGATTTATACGTGTTATAGGCGCGGGAGTATTGCATTTTGTATAGCAAATTGAGTTGGAGTTCTTGATGAAATGCTTTTTCTATAGGTCACTATTATAGGCATCTATATATGATCACTACCGGTCTGGTTTTCACAAACTACTTAATTTTCAAAATATTCAATGTTAAAAAATCTCGTAATAAATTTCTACAATTTTTTTTTTTAATAAGTCAATCTATCCATAAGTACCTAACATATTCTTTTATATTCTAGATAGATAGGTAATAGGTATTTTGATTTTGATAACCGCAGAGTAAAAACGTCGACCGAAAACCTATTCTTTTATTCTTTCTTTCTTTCAAAATGTTTGATAAAATTTTCAGTATATCTCCACGCTACGCTGATTATCTGTCTTTGATCTTTGATCTCGTCGATCGCTACAAATAAATGTTTAACCAATAAAAAAAATTACATGACAAAGTCGTTACGGGTCCTCCATACTTACTCAATAATCTTTGATGTCGGTCCATCGTTCAAAATCATAAATTTCCTTTGCAATAAAAACTGGACGTGACAAAGTCGTCGCTGTAAGATAGTTTAAAATAAAACTTGTGCATTTACATTATATTAAAACACAATTTTTTAAGTCCCGAGTCCCACCCATCCATTTCTGCACCAGTTTAAAACTGGTTAAAAGCGGATACGACTGGAATCGCAAACTTTTTAACTTTACAGCGGACTTCAAACTGTAGGTACAATCACGGACTAGTTCTGTGTACTTACTTCCGATTTTTCTGTATTGCATAAAAACCCTCGGCATCTCTGGTAGTAAAAGCTATTCTATTATTCTACTGGGTGTTTCTGACAAGGCGGTAATAAACCAAAGGAGGGATTCTGCTCACCATAACTGACAACTTTCCCAAAGCAACATGGGTCGAAATTCAGAAAAAAATACAGCTGTTTCCATACATTGGTTCGATCAGCTGACGGGGTCAATGTACGGGACAGCTGACTTTTGTTTTGAGATTTCGACTCATATAATAATGTCTAGTGCGAACGAGTCCATTGACAAAAGTGTTACGCTGAACGAGTCAGTGACTGTACAAACATACTTGAGTAATATTCAGCCACGCACAGTGCCACCATCGCCTCCCGTGGGTGTCATAGGTGGGGGTCGGCGATTGTACCTACAGTTCAAGTTCTTCAACTGCTGCGGGCAGCAGCGTCCTTCTACGACACCCATGAGCGGAGACCGTGGAGACCATGAATATGGATATGGATTAATGACGACATGGTGTGAATAGGAAAGAAGAAGGTCTACGAAGATGATAGGTTGAGGGCCGCTGGTCTAGCTAGAAGCGGGGTGTCGTTGCGGGGCGCTGCACAGTGCACAAAGCTGAGAGTTTAAAACAATTCCTATTTATAATTTTTCCAATTACAAAGAATAAGAAAGAGCCTTTTTAGGTTTTTAAACATAGTGTCAAAAATGATTTGAAAATTACAAGCTTTTCGAATGAGTTTTCCAGTATGATTGCTTAGCGACAAAAATAGCACACGTAGGTCTTTCTGTTCGTTTGTCTCGCTAAAACAAGAGAACGGCCTTGTGGGTTGATAACAAGTTTTCAAATTTTAGTTGTTGGTTTCAATGGTGAAAAAATATAGAAAAGTCACTATATTCCATGCAGAACTTGCGGGCACATATAGTTATATAATAATAACCTACAAATTTTAGCTGGTAGGTATTATGAAAATACACAAATAATGCCCCCCCTATAATAGTAAAAGGTAAAATCTCTTGAATGCCTACCAAATCCAATATTTGGCTGGACAAAGCGAGGCTCCGCGTCGCACGTCGCCCGCAGATTCTTGCTAACAATTAATATTATAAATGGCCTCACGCCCATTTCCATTGTCCCTTTTTGGTTAGGTATCTACGTTTCCACAGTAAGCTTTTCTAGGGTATAACGTATTAACCAATTTAATTTGACTCCTTGTACAGTCACGGACTAGGAGGCCGTAACAGATTTGTCTATGGTTTCGTCATCCCTAGACTGTATTACCAAAGAACAAGAGCTATTTTGCAATACAGAAAAACCGGAAGTGTTACGCCGATCGTGTCCGCCACTGTACAACCAGTTACATAAAGGTTGCCTGAAAGAAATCGCTTTTAGCGATAAGGTCGCCCATTGCATGCATATTTTATTAATAATAACAACACATCACACTCAGAGCGCCTTACTAGGAAGAACCTGTATCTAGGGTACCAGAAACACACACAGAGACGAACATTACACTCAGACCGGAAACAAACATCGATATTCATCATATCAATATTAGTCCCGCCCGGGCATCAAACCCAGGTGCACACGCTTTCTCAGTCCACATCACTGCCAACTGAGCCACGGAGCAGTCTGTGTTATGTGTACCATTAATTGTATAATGTCGTTTTGTATCTTTTGTGTGCAATAAAGTGTTTTTTAACTTTAACTTACTTTTACAGCTATAGTCAATTACGGAGGCATTTTTCTGTTGTAATTTATATTTTACTAGTCGACCGGGCGAACTTCGTACCGCCTAACCTATTACTATTTTGTGCATGTATTATACTTATAAACCTTCCTCTTTATTCACTCTATCTATTAAAAGAAACCGCATTAAAATCCGTTGCGTATTTTTTAAGATTCAAGCATACATAGGGACAGACGCGGGAAGCGACTTCATTTTATACTATGTATTAATAATAATAATAATAATAATAAATAATAATAATAAATTTATTTCAAAATTAGATTACAATAACCTCTAGAACTAAAATTCCTTACACAATAATTAACACTAGCATTCTTTACAAAATAAAGAAAGGCTTAATTTTATGACTGAGGGTAAGATTACAAGCGATCCCCACACTAGGCACAGGCCTGTATCGTGGGCATCAAAACAATCGATTGCCACGGAAACGGTGTATAAGCGGACGCTACCCGCGTTTATTGATATTGATATTGATGTTTGTGTATCCCCCGGTGGCCGTCTTGGCGTTTGAAAGTCAGGAAGGACCCGGGGTCCATTTTACAGCAACCAAATTATCGGCTACCAAGCGTGGCGATTACGGAAAAAACCCCTCACAGTCAAGTGTTTGTCTCTATGGCGATCCGAGGGGGGAGACCTATGTGGTGGTCGTGAGGATAGGATAAAATATTTACTTATTTCTTTATTATTACCTACAATAGCTTACAAGCGGCATGCAAAAGGATTTATGTAATAAAAGTCTACAAACTACAAGTTCACAAAAGGTCATAAAGCTGAGGCAAGCTGTAAATTAAGCTGAAGTAAATAAGCTGCTTCATTAAAGCTAGCCACGTGCATAGCAAACACATGGTTTTAAAGAGGTTAAAATAATTATACTCTCGGTATATATCGCTATATATCGCTTTTAGCGATAAGGTGGTCCAATGCTCTTTTGTATCATACCTCTGTATAATTTAGTGTAGGTATTTTATTCGTCGCACCTTGCTAGAAATGTGCATTTTGTCTTAGTATTAACAAAACTAACAATTTTGAATCGCATTTTGAGCCTGCAAATGGCTTGAGCCCTGTATATCTGATTTGGTCTGATATTTATTATCACCACATTATCACTTTTATAACCTGCGCACATAAAGAAACAATCTCAAAATGTCGGCCGTTGTATGGGCTGGGGCTGTCTCTCTTCTTAACTCTTCCCTCATACTAATATACGCGAGATTAGCATGCGTTCGGCCGCCATTTTCAAATCGTTTCTTTATCTGCGCGGCTTATACAATTTATAAGAACAATAACATTAGGTTTCCTATTATTAACTGAAACAGAGGTTGTGTTCTTACAATAAAGGTAGGTATATCAATTAATAGTATAAAATAAAGCCGCTTCCCTCGTCTGTCCCTATGTATGCTTAAATCTTTTAAACTACGCAACGTATTTTCATGCGTTTTTTTTTAAAGATAGAGTGATTCATGAGGAAGGTTTATAAGTATAATACATGCACAAAATAATAAAAGGTTAGGCGGTACGAAGTTCGCCGGGTCGACTATTAATAAAATAAAAAAGTTCCAGTCGGAAAAATAGAAATTATAGGAAAACAATTTCATTTTAAGAAAATACCTAAGTAGACCGATTATCAGAGATTCGACATCAAAACTATATTTACGTAATGAATTTATAGAGTAGTGGTAATTAAAAACTTGTAAGTATGAGAAATAACATATTTGTCCCTGCAACACAAGCACACAAGGCCTTTCACGTAACTAAAACTTACTGCACGATAAAACTCTATATTAATATTAATTTAGTGAAGCACGTAGAACGTAAACTGGGCTGTAAAGTAGTGGGCCTGCAGTTGGCTAGGGATGGGCTGAGCTACTTGGTACGTACTGATAAGACCTATCTGAAAAAGCCGGAGATCGAGCGAGTTTTTATTTATTTGTTGATGTTAAGAAAAAAATGCTAGGAATCATGCTGATGCTATATATTGATTCATTATCATCATCTCAGCCGAATGCAGTCCACTTTTTGATATAGGCCTCCCCAAAAGATCGCCACAAAGACGCTTGGCGAACTAGTTGCCGTTTGCAATCGCAGCAGCATTCTAACGAAGGACGCTGCTGCACGTACGTGCGGCGAAGTAACCGAGAGAATAATAATTCATTCGTTGCTAATAATAGACGAGAATGACAGCCGATAGGGATTATTCAGGAAATTTTGGAAGTAGTTTTTTTTCGCAGTATGAAGGAATTAGCTTGTGTATGTACTATTGTCACTAATTATTAAGAAAATTACTAAAAAATTACACCATTATAAATGTTTAAGACCATTAAAGGTTGAGTTGATTATACCAAGATACATGCTTTAAAAGGTCTCAATCTAGCTCTTCTTAAACTGCAAACCCTAACTTTGGCGCTCTTCAGAGAGTTGGCCTGACTCCAGACGCCGGCAGCTGGGATCGATAGCATAGGTAGGCTTATAGCTAAAAGCTATTTCTCACAGGCTCTGTTTGTGAACGTGCTATATACCAATTAGGGTTTAAAGTTTTTTTTGAGTGTTTTATTGCTATAAACCAATTTGTTGAATGAAAAAAGTTAGTATAGAGTTTGTAATATTGTAAAGTTGTGACAATTTTTTTCAGCTATACTATACATACGAAGACAGAGACAGACGTATACTCAATTAGAGTTTATACAATAACATTTCTACGTAGTGGGTTGTCTAGAAGAAATAGCTCTTAATTCTAAATTCTATACACAGTGTTTAAAAACAGATTTTCATTAAAAAAAATCTAAGCTACAGTATACCCCGAACGCGTCCATACAAAAAGAGAAAACGTTTTTCTGATACTAATTATTTTTCAATCGCCATGAAATTATAGTATGTAACTAACATTATAAAAACCAAGGTTTCTTCATTTTGCTTTTTTTAAAAATCGTTATAGTTTTAGATTTATAGGCCCCTGAAGTACATAGATTTTATTTTAAAAAAATGGTCGGTTTACCTAAGTTGTTTTTTTTTTACGAAAACAATGGACTCTGCAAGCCAAATGGAAAATAAAAATAAAAGTTTAATGAGATAATTAACCGTTATACCTAACTTTAATTATAATTAATGAAATCCTTATCCTAGGCGCAATTAGTCTTACAACATCACGCCAGCATCGTTATGGGGTGGGCAGAAGCCATTAGTCAAAACACAGGTGTTTTCAGCGCATGATAAATATCTAAACAACGAGTGTATAGGCTGGAAATGTTTATACCTTAACTTTAGACCTTGCTAGCCTAAAATAAACTAAGATCTAGGGATCTTTAGCTTAGTAATTATAAGGATAATAATAAGCAGCTGAAACCATAAGTATTAGGTAAGATATGTGTTATGTAATCATTATATTATATTAAGTCGACCCGGTGAACTTCTTACCGCCTAATCTTTTACTATGTTGTACCAGTAAACCTTCCTTTTAAATCAGTTTAACTAATAAAAAACACCACATCAAAATCTGTTGCATAGTTTTAAAGATTTAAGCATACAAAGGGACAGACGCGGGAAGCGACTATGTTTTGTACTATGGTATTGATATTGATATTTTAATTTGCGCTAGTATCGATGTAAAATGCCTTATAAATAGAAAAATAACTTGAAATATACAAGAGAAAACTTAAAAAAAGAAAAAGGTGATCATGACTGTAACAAGCACTCGCGGTATGAGACCTGAAAAACACTGAAAGGCTGAAAATGTTCTGCCGCTTGCCTGAGCAGCGACAACGGAGTGGGAGGCAAGGTGAATGAGTGCGAGATCCAGGATGCGCGTAGTTCCTCTTATATATTTTTAATAATTATAGATAAATAATAATAACACACCACACTCAGAGCCCCTAACTAGGAAGAACCTGTATATAGGGTTCCGAAAACACACAGAGACAAACATTACACCCAGACCGAAAACAAAAATAAAAAAATACATTATTACGATAACAAAATTTAGTAAACAAATTTTGAGAAAATATCTATGTACAGTGGGAGACTAGGACGGCGTAACACTTCCAGTTTTTCTGTATTGAAAAAAAGCTCTTGTTCTTTGGTATTACAGTCTACGGAGCACAAAACCATAGACAAAACTGTTACGCCGTCCTAGTCCGCCACTGTCATTAGAATTGTCTTAGCGCATCCCGGGCCCACTTCCGTTTCCGTTTAGGTTGTCAGAACAAAAGTCCCACTAGAGCTTAGAAAGCTGCCTGAACTGGCGAGCTTTCAGATGCCGCGGTCGCGGTCGGTGCAGCTTTTACCTTGAAAGCTACCGAGTGCTTTTACTGATGAGTATCGATGATTGTAAGTTAACGATCGCTATTTTTAAGCGTCATAAGCGATTGCGGTATAGCCGCAGCTTTTACATATTTTTTAAATTAAATAACATACGTTATTAACCTACAAAACGTATTTTATGTTCTAAACATAAAAATAACATAATCTCACGCCTTTTATTCCCCGATGGGTTAGGCAGAGGCTCCAGCTCAAGAGCCGGACCCACGTTTAGCCGAGTTTGTTTTATTACCAACGTGACAAGGGGCCAGCTTGTCGCCGCGGCTATAACGACCACTACTGCGGCCGGGACCAACTACTTCACGTGCCTTCCGAAGCACGGAATCATCTTACTTTTCGGACAATCAGTTGATACTTTACGAAATAAGGTATCAATATTAATTCTTCTTCTCTTTCGTTTCGCTCTTGACAGAGCGGTCGTGGTCACGATGACTTGTTCCCGGGTGCCAACGTAGCTCGCCTCACGATCTCTCTCCACCTCGCTCTGTTGGATGTCATTCGGCTACACTCGTTGACAGGGCCTCCCACTGCGGTCTTGATTTGACCGGTCTACCTCATCGGTGACCGTCCACGGGGTCTAGTGCCTTCTACTCTTCCCTGTACGACCAAACGATCGATGGAGTCGTTTTCCTTTCTCGAGATGTGACCAAAAAATCTGAGGATCCGAGACTGTACTATTTTGGATAGACGCTGCTTGATGCCGAGTTCTTGCAGTATGGAGATATTTGTGCGGAATTCCGTCCAAGACACCCCCAACATTTTCCTCCAGCACCACATTTCTAGAGCATCTATCTTATTTTTTTCCAGATCTTTCAATGTCCAGGTTTCAGCCGCGTATAGAAATATGGGAAATATAAGTGTTCTAACGAGCCTGATCTTAGTGGCTTTTGTAATGTTTCGGTTTTTCCATATTTTTTTCAGCTTGTCCATAGCTCCTTTAGACATTGCCATACGTCGTTTTATCTCCTCTACGCAGTTACCATTGTTTACAATCAAGGCTCCCAGATAAACATAGGATTGAACAACGTCGCAATTCGCAATATCAGTTACGTTCGGCGAGTTGTTGTTAGCGCGGTCAATAATCATAATTTTGGTTTTGTTCCGATTGATTTTTAATCCGAAGGTAAGGCTTACGCGCTCCATATTAAGTAGCAGTTCTTCTATGTTTGCTACACTGGTTGCAAACAAGGTTGTGTCATCGGCGTAGCGCAGATTTGCAATATTAATTAGATTAGTCTAATTGAATTTCAATAAGCGATATCTTGTATCCTGTATTGAATAAGTCATTTTTTACTTTACTTTTTTACTGATTCAAGCCTGCAATTTCCTAATCCAACCGAAAACGACCACAACGTGACTTTTGTGAGAAATCAATATGTGGTGTTTTCCACGGTGATCAAACCACATCCTCAACCTAACCTGTTCTAAACACAAGTACAAAAAAATCCTATTAATAATAATCAATATTCATATGTTTTTCAGTCAATATTCTATGGGATATACGTAGGTACGAGTTATGTTTATGTTTTTCAGTCATGGAAATTCTTTCAGCTAAAATTTTTAGCGACATTAACTAAGCATTTATACAATTGATTTTTTACAAGTACTGTAAACAATAATAAAATTCTTGACTACTTCATAAAAAAATTACAGAAGATTACAAGTTTTAAATTAATTAATCGAAACCCACTGCAGTCTAGCTGGAATTTGAGATAATTTTAATTGGGCCGGTATTTTAGATAACCACAGTTACTGAGTTACGGAGTACTCTCGCAATAATCTGTATATCTTGTTCTAAATCGGTTTGTGACGTCACCAGACGTCCGTCCGCGCATCTGTCCTGTCTCCTACATGAGAAATAGTTAGTAAAGTTACGTGATTATGAGCATTATTAAAATATTACCGCAGAATATATCGTTTTACAGTTGGTACAACTCAGAGGTACAATATCCGGCGTGGAGAACATTGAAAATAATTACCTATATTCGCAATGATTTTAGAGACTTGTTTAAACAGAGAGAGAGCATCTTCCTTGTTCTGTGGTTTAAACTGTTATCTTTAGTATTTAGGAGCTAGTTTACCGCGATGTTAGCGCGATTCTCGAAAAAAAAATATATCTTCTAAACTGAGGCAAATATCAAAAATGTGGCACAGTATGGCCCTAGATAATCTTGCTGAGTATTTATTGAGCACAGTAAACTAGTCCTAACTTAAAAGAACAAAATTATACACAGATTGCACTTTGTAGCTTTCTTTAGTCTTTAATTTAAAAGCTATACAACAGTGCCTTAAAAATACTACGCTACATTATCTAGTGTGCCACATTTTTGATATTTGCCTTAGTTTAGAAGATATAATTTTTTTTCGAGAATGACGCTATAGCATTGTGGTAAACCCTCGCCAGCTTTACGCAGGACAATGCAGTGTGTATCGTGTAGGTTAGGTATGCCAGCCTTTTAGGCTGACATTTACAGTCACTCGGCCGAGTATGCTACTCGGAAAATTCGTCCCAACCCGATTACTGATTATCCTGGCTCAAGCCGTCTTAAATTCCGTTGAGATTATGCTTCACTGTCATGAAGTCGCAATTCGACTGTATATATCGATGTAGAGGGAGATCGATTTAAAGTTTCATTTTGATACGAGTGCGAGCTTGAGCTGCCACTCGAGTGTGATTATCAGCCTGAGGCTAGTTCAGCGTTTGTTAACAATATCCACTAATTGCTCAACGTTAAACTATCGTAAATTCATCATCCCACCGACGAGTGCGGCAGACACGAATGATTGATGGACGACTGAACAGCGTTTCAGTAGCATTGATGTTTATTTACTGATGGTCAATCATAGGCGGGTTTTAACTTAACATTGTATCTATTTGCGAACACACATTTGGAATAAAGTGAAAAGCGGATAGCATGAAAATTAATTCTGGAAACGCGAATAAAAACAAACCCTTTTGATACTGACTGACAGATATTTTACAGCCCAAACTATCTAGAAAGAAACTAGAGAATTATGTGTGTAAGAAAATCGAACCCTGACCACTCTGGCGTCACAGTCTGTATTGCTTCCTACTGCGCCACTGAGATAATCATCGCGATAATCATCAAAGTTCAGTTATATTATCATTCATATAATCTAGGTTATCTAGTACTTATTTTAAAAAGCACTCGGTCTCTTTTCAATGTAACTAGCATCTGGCTTAACGTAAAATTTATATCTCAGACACATTTTAATCAGAAAAATATTTATTTTAAATTCCAAATCATAAATTTAATGCGCACCAGTACAAATTGCTTTGACTAGCAAAAACTAATGGGCGACAAAAAATACTTCACAAAAAATATATAGCTCGCAATTCATCATTTTAACATTTACCGTGTGATGGATGTAAGTTGCTTCTCTTTCTCTCTAACAGAAACCTTGTAAGCCAGAAAGAGACGAAGCTTTTAAAGAAAAACCGCGAAATGATTATCCATCTCGCTTTTTCTTGAAACGAGTGTAAGTGATGGAACGAGACAGGAGACACGTGCGCGTAGTACCAAAATAGAACTCAGATCAATGATCTATAAATTTCATTATGTTTTCAGTTTTATGATCTAGCTGTTAGATCGATACGGGCCGATGAAAGGCCGTTTATTTAAGTTTGGTTCGGATAAAAATATAGTGCGAATGATGGCTTGCACTGATCATAGACGGTTAAAAGATTTTTCTATTATAGTAGTTTTTGAAAATATTTAGTAACTAGTCGACCCGGCGAACTTCGTACCGCTTAACCTATCACTATTTAGTGCATGTATTATACTTATAAACCTTCCTCTTGAATCACTCTATGTATTAAAAAAAACCGCATCACAATCCGTTGCATAGTTTTAAAGATTAAAGCATACATAGGGACAGACGCGGAAAGCGACTTTATTTTATACTATGTATTGACTTAAATAGTCAACCCGGCGAATTTCTTAACGCCCATTATAATATTATGTTGTGCATGTATTACACATATAAACATTCCTTTTGAATCTCTCTATCTACTTATAAAACGCATTCAAATCAGTTGCATAGTTTTTAAGATTTAAGCATACATAGGGACAGAATTGGGAAGCGAATTTGTTTTGTACATACTATGGTATTGAAGCAAGGAAGGAACCCCAATATCTAAAAAAACTCTAACTCGAACTAAGAATCCTTCAAAGGAAAAATAATTATACTCTGCAAAAAGTACAAAGATCCATAAAACAGATAAAACGACGAATTATAATGAATTTGTCAGTAACCGCTAATGGCTTGGACAATTTTCTTTTTTGAGTAATTATAGGTATTTTCCCGCGGTTCCACCCGCGTTATAGTTAAAGCAACCCAGATACCGTATGTTCTTAATTAAGTTCAGATTATAAACAAGAAAATATGAAAATAACTTTGTAAATTTCACCTGCCTCGGGCTCGGGGCTGGGCGTGGTGTGATAAATATGAAAACTATTTAACAATTTGACACTCTGCGATAGTGGAGTAGAGTATAGTCGCACTTAAGAGAACTTTAAAAAAAAACAATAAATAAGTACTGGACTGGAATACTCTTGAGAGAGCATCTTCCTTGTTCTGTGGGAATACTTTACCCTATGGAAATGTTAAGAAGTGACGCGTAAAATCACGTTTTTAATCACAAATCAAAATAACTACATATTTCATTGATGCGTCGTTGCTTTATAATGATTTGTTGTCGTTTTTTTTATTAATCCGCCCTAGTTTATTAGGTTTCCCAAAACACTTTTGGAATTCGGTACATTGTACATTAGCCATCAGACCAGCAGATAGAGATTCCAGCATACTATAGATACTCATTTTGTTCTAAAATAGTAGTAAGCCTTATGTCGCTTAATAATTCGCATCCAAAAATATTTAAATTCTAGATACTGAAACTTTAAAATACGTATTCGATTGCGTCACGCCTTCATAGGTACCGCACCGCAGTATTGGAAAATTATGTTTACATTTACCGCACTCCCAACCGAGACCGGCATTTCGGCGCAACTTCCGGCGGGCGGAGGCGGAAGCAGCCGTTTTTATTTTACACCTGAAACGTGTCTTGAGGGTGTCTCGTTATATTAAAAATTGGTTTATTTGTTAGCAACATAAAATAAGAACACTTTAAATTTTGTTTGCAATTTAGTTATAATATTAATACAGAGAAAAGGCCCAGCGTAAATCCAGCAAGACGCGGCGAAATAACATTTTAACAAAGAGGATACAATCGTTCAAAAAACAGATTTTTAATCGAAAATGAAGCCGCTCCCGTCCCGCTCATTATAATTTTATGTACATTGCTAATAGGTACATTGTAATTAGGTATACTGAACTTTATAAATTTAAATAATGTATCTATGTATCTATGTCTCCGTTTTAAGGGGCGAACGGGTGTGATACCAGCGCAATTTGGATAAAAAATCAAAAATAATGCGTGTTTGACTCCCTAGATAATCTTGCTTAGAATTTTTAAGGCTCTGTTTTGTTGTGTAGCTTTTAGGAAAATTATCTTAGAAATATTCTTTTATGAAACTAAAATGACCACTTTAGGCAACAAACGGTTTATTCCTTAGATTTTGAAACTGAAAGCTACACAACAGGGCCTTAAAAATTCTAAGCAAGATTATCTAGGGCGTCATTGACGTATATTTGTAATTTCGGCCATGGTTTAGAAGATATTAATTATTTATAGGAAGTGGCGCTTGTTTCGCAACATGAGAGCCCTTAAAACGAAGATTACTTGTGAGTGCATCTGGATTTAGAGCACAATTTTAAGAATAAGAATAAGAAAAAAATATTTTGTGAAACATAGGTAGTATTACATAACATGCAGATTTTAAAGTAACTTAATTAGTACAGTGGCGGACACGGTCGGCGTAACACTTCCAGTTTTCCAAATTAGCTCTTGTTGTTTAGTAATAAAGTCTAGGGCTGACGAAACCATAGACAAATCTGTTACGGCCTCCTAGACCGCCACTGTACCACTATGTTTTGCCCATAGGTAATTGGCGTACAAAATATACTTAGGTACATAGGTACATGACAACAATATAATTTACAAATTTTAAAAGCACTCATTATTTGTAAAAGCAACAACTGGCTGCAAGGACCTGTAGCTGTAGGCTCGGTGGTCTATTTTTACTATAGAAGCTGGCCGAGGTTGGACCCAGACCGGTTTGAAGTACTCTGCTCTCACGAGTAAATACTGACGACTATTGTGCTCCCAAGATGCTAGCTATTTGAGTTGCAATTATGTTGGATAAACTTTTTATACTTAACTAAACTAGTCGACTCGGCGAACTTCGTACCGCGTATTACTATTTTGTGCATGTATTATACTTATAAACCTTTTTCTTGAGAACTTATTTTTTTTTTGACTTCTCTACTTTATTTTTTCCATGCTCACATAACATTCTACTAGTTCATGTTGCCCTGGTACTTTTAAATATAAATTTTAAACTAAAATGCATGGATGAATAATTTTAAAGGGAAATACCTAATAAATTAAACCTACTGTATTTTATAAAATTTTGTAATCAAAATCCACTTGGCGAAAATACACGGCGTTTGACACTTGGCGAAATGACCACTTGGCGAATCTACACTAACCCAATTACTGGGCTATCTATTATAAAAACCGCATCAAAATCCGTTGCGTAGTTTTAAAGTTTTAAGCATACATACAGGGACAGCGCGGATAGCGATTTAATTTTATACTATGTATTGTATAATGTTAGCTTCCAAAGAGAATAGAACTCGACATACCTACTACTGAATACTTACTTTTATTTGAACATATAATTAAAACACAAACCGTTTTAAGTACATACAACACAACACAATAATCAGTAACGTGGTCATGCGTCTTTATCCTGAATCTAGTACCTCAGTAACGCAAGTCAGCATAAAAACTTTACGCCAACGATTCAAACTAATTTCCTTTTCCGAAAAGGTTTCTTTTTGGCGAACACAACTAATGTTTTAAGGGCCCTTGATTAAAATCTGTAGATTGGCCCCACCCTTCGGAGACTGCGAGTTACCGGCCAATCAGCAGAACCCGCCCTTAACTGGTGTGGTGACAGATATTTTTATTAGATTGCTATAGAGGCAGAGGTTCCAAACTTTAATACTGAAGTCCAGGGAAGGTTTAAAAGGTGAGAAAATATGGAAAAATAGGGGAGAAGTTAGTTAAAAACAACAATTTGCGAGCGAGAGGAGCGTTACGAAGATCGCCTGACACCTAGTTTTTTAAATTAATAACATTCACAAACTAGAGCGCCTACCTAGTGGTAGAACCTGTATCTAGTGTACCTGATGAACACTGGGTTTGAACCCAGAAAACGGAGTCGATATCCATTATACCAATTTTTCCACCGGACCCGACTAAACCTGGACCTCCGAATTCACTGTCGGCATCACTGCCAACTGAACCGCGGAGTTGTACATTATGGTTAATCAGTTTAATGTCCAGGTGTCAGAACTAATGCCTAGGTCTCGCTAATAGCACTAGAGAAAGCGTAGCGAATACGCTGCGACACAGTGTGAGGAGTACCGATTTCATTTTGTTAGATTTAAATTTAGAATGCTAATCAATATATATAAAACTCTTCCGTTACTGACTGACTGACTCACTGACAGACAACGCAGAGCCGAAACTACTGGGCGTATAAAGCTGAAAATAGGCACGTGAGTTCCTTGGGGAGTGTAGGTGAGCACTAAGAAGGGATTTCCCGAAATTCCCACGGGAACGGGAAAAAACGGTAATTTTGTGTTTATTAGAAATCCGCGGGAAAAACCGCGGGGCAGCCTCTAGTTAGAAATTAAAGTAACAGACTTTATTAAGTAAATTATTAGGCCCAGCCGCACATTTGGTGAGGCGCGGCAAAAACACAGAGAGGTAACAATTAAAACCTCGTAGGTAACTTAATTCGATAGACTCGTAATTGTATTGTAAGCGACTTCGTTAAACATTGCCGCTTTAAAAAAGACTATTTCTGTTACACGCCCAAAGAAAACAGCAATTGTTAAAATCATTTGACAAAGGAGGGCTCGTTTGGGGGCGTCTCCCTCCAGGCGACCATTGTCGTAAGGCAAGGCAAACATATGATTGCCTGAGCCAATTGGTGGGCACACTGAACTTCCTCGCCTCTTGCAGTATAGGATACTTTACCAAATAAGGTATCAATACCAATTAGATTAGTATAATTTACTTTTTGACTTTTAACGAAGTATCAAGCTGGACTGAGCCAGCTTGGCACGATGTATATATCAGTTATATTCCTCTTGGAAAAGTCGTCATGGAGCGACTTTCGTCGCTCCGCTTATCACGCACAGCCCTTATCTAGGAAACTGCTTTCCAATAGGGCTACTGGTTCTAGTATTGAGGCCAATGTGTCTTGGGCCTGGCGGTGAAGGTCGATTTATGAGAGCAGTTGTTTGCGTGCGGTATTTGGACCTCATAAGGGCGGATTGCAATTTGCAAGTCGAAATTTTCACGATTTCGCAGTTTGGTGCGAACTATCTACTCGTTACAAAAACGTGAAAAAGGCAAAACGCTCACACACCCCCTTACCTAGGTCAGAAAGGTAGACAAGGTGTGTTTGAATATACCTACGAACAATGAGAAAAACTTTGCTCATAATCACGGGAGGAATGCTTTGCGATCAAAAAAGGGGTGTTAATTTTTTTTTTTTTTTTTCATAGAAAGGGATCCTACTCGTAATTCTGCCTGTGCCTGAGCAAAGAATTCCCTTGTTTTGCGTTTATTGAAAATCACGGTTTCAGACAAATAAATGCACAAGAAAAACGACGTGTGGAAATGGGACTTCAATCCTCATTTGTTCCCACAAGTTAGAAAGAAACCACACCCAATAAGACATTTTTTGCTTTGAGTCTTGGTAAAGTATCATGTATTTTCTAATAGTGACGTCATTGAAGATTTTCAACAAAAATATTGTCTCGGATAAGGCCTGCCATGCACGGGCCGTATTTTAGGGACCTGGTCTAGACCTAGGTCAAAAAAGGCAAAAAAAAACTCAATTTTCAAACAAATTTTCTCTTAGTCGCCTCTTCTGACGCCCACGGGAGGTGATGGGTGTTAACTGTCGGTATTCTATGCCGCCACCTCTATTCTTCGGCCATTAAAAGTACCTACACTAGAGTCGTAATAGGGTAGTATTGTATTCATTGTGATGGTCACGGGCCGCCGCATAGAAAGTGCAACAGCCGCTAAACTGTTGTCAATTGGCTGATTGGCTTCTGAAACTCGTTAAAAAGGGGTTTTTTTCTTGTCTGAGTACTATTACGGCCACATTTGCAACATTGCTTTTCGTCCTCTAGAGAGTCAAAGTCAATCCAAAAAAAAGCACGCAAAAAGGACGCAAAGCAATAATGCAAAAGCGACCGTAATATAGGGCCTCAGGTAGGGCTTGGACACCGGTTTTCGGTAGTACCGAAAAACCGGGATACCGGACCAATATTACCGTATTTGAAAACCGGTTTTCTATGGTCAAAATACCGGTTTTTCGGTAAATTTTCTTTATTTTTTATTTTATTATTTTATGGCTTAACTTAGCACTGAGACTGTTATCAAATGTATTTTTGTTCTTTTTAACATAAGCACATTTATAAAATGTATTAAACCTTTTTTTGAGTGACTTTGAGCTTTGCATAAGGTCCATAGATAGTTACAATGTCTCAGTCCGGTAAGTTGCCTCTGGCAACAGACATGGCTTGTTGACTTTCGTCGTCAACTTGGACGAGAAGATGTAGTGAAGCTTCCCGAACGCTGGCAATCTAATTTTGACTTGACGATCGACCTCTTTTTCGAAGATTGACCGACCTAGGTGGACAGTTTGTCCCAGGTATATGTTTTCGTCAACAATACATAGGTACAACAACCGATCGAAAAGTAGCCGATCTTGACTGAAATCGGTTTAGCATAGTAGCATGGGCGTTCAACATGATTTTCGTTTGGTCCATCACATAGGAAGGTCTACGTATCAACAGCGCCAAAACAAAGGAGATGCGTCTCAACACAGCAGTTACCACTCCAATTTGTGTCAACGGCAATGTCGTTGAGCGCGTGGATAAATTCACGTACCTGGGCAGTGTCGTGAATCCGGGCGGAGGAGCGGAAGCCGACAAAGAAGCTCGTATAAATAAGGCACGATCAGATTTTGCCCAACTCAAGCCAGTGTGGAGGTCCTTAGTCATAACGCGCCAAACAAAACTCAGAATCTTCGAGTCCAATGTAAACTCGGTTCTCCTTTACGGCTGTGAAACCTGGTTTGTCAGAAAGGATATGTCTGCTAGGTTGCAGGTTTTTATTAACAAATTCCTACGACAGATCCTTAGAGTATTTGGGCCCGAGACAATCAGGAACTCTGAGCTATGGAGATCACGCACCAGAAACCAGTTGACTTGGAAATCAAGATAAGGAAATGGCGTTGGATAGGCCACACACTGAGGAGGCCAGACGACCATCCGTCGAAGATAGCCCTTAATTGGTGCCCACATGGACGTCGCGGAGTCGGCCGCCCTAAGCAGACCTGGCGCCGCACGGTGGAACAAGAGGCTCCCTAATCGGAGCACCGTGGGGCGAGATGCAGGAGGTTGCCCAACAGACAGGAGTAAGTGGCGAGCTTTACTGAGAGCCTTATGTCCCTGATGAGGGATAAAAAAACATCATCATCATCCATCACATGTTCATTATATTTATCGAGCATTGCACTGAAATCCTTAGCAGTCTGTGCCTTAAACTACAATGTTGAGTGATATGCTCGCCGTTTATGCCTTGGCCAAGTTCTTTACAGTCCAAAAACTTGGAGACATTCTCGGTAAACAGTTTTAGGCATATAACATCCCTATATAACTTCCTGCTACCAGTCGAATAACCTTCGATTTCTGATCTATTGATTCGACTTCAGAGTCCAACAGACATAGTGGTGATTCATTGGTAGTCCACTTGGCACCGCTCTGAAGAGATTTTAGCACTGCCCAGCTCTCAACTCAATCGAAACCAAGGTTTTATTATAGACCATAAATAATCGTCAAAGTGGCAGGGTATACTCATCAGTCTTCGTATTACATGTAGCATGATGATGAGATCCTCAGAAGAACTTAAGTCACCGACATAGCACAAATAATTGTGCATTGGGCAAGGCACATAGTTCAAAAGTTCTCGATTGGCGACTGCGCACAGGAAGAGCAGAGTAGGCAGATCCCCAACAGGGTGGTCATACGACTTGGTAAATTTTGCGTGCGGAAGTACACTGGATAAGATTTCTTATCTTAGATTAGCTGAACACCGGTCGGTGGTCGGTAAGGCAATCTGTGGGGAAGACCCTATGACCAACCAAACTAAGTTTAATTAAAAAAAAAAAATATTTATAAATTTTAGTTAAAAAAAGTTATTTTTAAAGTTAAATATAACAGAAAGATAACTTACTTTTACGTTAAGTGTTTTAATTTGAACTTTTCTTCAAAAACAAACATTTTTTCAAAGAAAAAGTAAAATACCGAAAAATTACCGAAATACCGGTTTCCCGGTTTTAAAATTTTTACTACCGAAAAAAAACCGGTTTTCAAAAATATATCGGTAGTCCAAGCCCTAGCCTCAGGGGAGCAACTGTGCCGACCGTGTAACCCAGAAGTTCGGGAGAATCAGTACGTCTAAGTTGGCGCGACAAAAACTAAAACTTACCTATCTTTATTTCTTTAAATAAAGAAAAATCATAAGTTATGGGAATATGGTAAAAAAAATGTAGCTGCATGGGATCCGCTAGAAGCTGGAACATCCTAAATTTTGGAAGTGGTCTGAGAAAAAAAACGTGATTTTGTCGTAGGTGTTGACTTCTGAGAAAATAAGTTTTTGCCTTTTACGGTATTCAGAAAATTGCTTTATTTTTCAATTAGCAGCTAAATTTTGTCTTGCCGTAATGTCAATGCGGTTAAAATTATCCCTAAACAGGCAAAATATTTTATATTTTGTATTTCATCTTAGTACTTAGAATAGAATAGAATAGAAAACACTTTATTGCATACAAAGTAAGATACAAAAAGTACATTAATAAATTCAGGGTACAAACAAATTGAATTTGCATGCAATGGGCGGCCTTATCGCTGAGAACAATTTCTTCCAGGCAACCTACACGTACTTACTGAGACACGTCTTTGATCGAGGGCTAAAATAAAAGGCTACTTTGGTAGAATTTTTTTCGTTCATCTAGCTTAATCTGTTCAAAATAAAGATGGCCACAGTGGCGGACTAGGACGGAGTAACACTTATGGTTCTGTATTAAAAAAAAAACGTGTTCTTTATTATTACAGTCTAGGGTGCACTAGACGCCGTCCTAGTACTGTACTAGATGACGAAAAAGAACTTTTCTGAATGCATCCTTGATATAAACTATAACATAAAACAAGCCTATAATTTTCAGTAATTTTAAAGCTTTTGCGAACATGGATTTTGTAATTTTGAAGGCTATTACCCTATTTATATATAAAGGTTTACCATGCAACTCTATGCATTATTATAATTTCTGTATATTAATGTTGGCTAAGCTATTTCACCCGTTTATTTTTCGAGTATCCTTGTTATTCAAGGTAATTCCGAAAAAATGCCGTTTCAATCAGGGTTACTGTTTTCTATTCGTCTTTATAGGGTTGCCTGGAGGACATCGCTTTTAGCGAAAATAGAATTTACAAGAATGTACTTACGCATTAGCGTCGCATTGCTAGCATTTTTAAGAGCGCATAATGAGTCACTAGTCGCGGCCACTGGACACGGCCACGAAATGCGGACAAGCTTTTTGCACCCATAGCTAGCATCGTCGCAAACCAATAATACGTGTGGCTTTAATCATTTGACAGAGGAGGGCTCGTTTGGGGGCTCTGCAGGCGACTATTGTCGTAAGGCAAGCCAAACATTTGTTTGCCTGAGCCAATTGGTGGGCACCCTGAACTACCTCGCCTCTCACATCACAGTATAGGATACTTTACCAAATAAGGTATCAATAGCGATTAGATTAGATGTAGTCTAATTGACTTTCAATAAGTGTGATATCTTGTATCCTATATTGAATAAAGATTTATTTTATATTGATTTGATTTGAATCTAGCCACTAGCTGCGGACACACCCCGGGCCCTAGAAAAAAGCGCGTTGCTTCGCGCACAGCCGAATCTTGTGTACGTGCACGCGTATCATGCTTTGTGTGAGTGAGATAAGACGTGCTATTAAAATTTGTACCGAGCGGTAACTGAGAGGTAACCGAGCGCGGGGGAGCCGCACTTGCTGAGGGAGGCAGGGAGAGCCTGTACTGTACATAGTACTCTTTATATGCTGTCTGTGCCGCGGGAGTCATCCGAGCTCGCTACAGTGGTCGTGTTTGTTTGAAATGAAAGGAATTAAATCAAAAAGTGGCTAAGGATCGCTTCCACTGTTCCACTAGCGACAACTATTGGTGGCCGCGTCTTGTGGCTTGACTGGCCAGAGCTTCAATTAATTTTAATAATTTTGTCACATCACACACAACCCGGCTAAAAGACTAGCAGGTGTTTCATTTCAAAGATATGTCTGAAAGATTTATTTTTAAACATTACCGTGCTATACATATATTCACTAATCTCTTTTGAATGTAGGTTGCCTACTGGTGGAAATCCCATTAAGTGATAAGTTCGCCCATTGCCCTCTTTCTCGCCTATTCTGAATTTGACTGTAAGTATTTTTATTAAGTACAAAAATACATCTATCTATCTATATCTATACCAATAATAAAATGGAAAGATTTGTTTGTTTGTAACGAATAGGCTCCGGAAATAATAAACCAATTTGAAAAATTATTTCACTGTTGGGAAGCTACATTATCCCCGATGACTTTAGGCTATATTAGATTTTCAAAATAATTTGGGATCTTTACCTAATCTCAAATAATACACCACCTCGCCTCATGTAGTGCATAGAGTACATACTAAATAGGATACCATGTTTTTTATTAATTTCAGGTACTGCAATTTGTTAATCTTTGAATAATAAAGAGACAGATTTTTATTTTTGGCTTTGTTTTGCAAAAAATTACGATCCTACGTCTACGTCCTTACGTCCTAGCATTACTGATCTATCGAAGACGTAAAGACCTTCATCTTGACTATAAAATGACCTTGTTTTGTTTTTTTTATTTATAAATAACACCATTGTCTTGAGGCGGCGGCGTGTGAATCCTTTGTAAAAGAGATAATATCGCCTATTATTGGAATTATTGTTCGACGTTTGTTAATATGTGTCTTTGTTAGTTAGCGGGCTTTAAAACTAAATACATACTATTACTTTAAGAGGCATAGCACAGCTAAAGTAGCGCCATTCGCGAAATAAAAAAAAACTTCTAAACTAAGGTATAAATATCAAAAATGTGAGACAGTATTCCACTAGATAATGCAGCCTAGTATTTTTAGGGCACTATTGTATAGCGTTTTAAAGACCAGAGAAAGCTACTGATTGTTGCTAAAAACGGCCACTTTTGGCAACAATCAGTAGCTTTCTCTGGGCTTTAACCTAAAAGGTATACAACAGTGCCCTAAAAATACTAGGCTGCATTAGCTAGACTTGTACAGACTAAAAGAAAAAAGCGTTTAACTGTCTGTATGCAAGTCTGCGTACACCAGTATCGCCGTGACAGTGCGCACGGGCAGATCCGAGATCCGAATGCACGATCAAAGGCCGCAAGAGCGGTCACGGTCGCGCGTGCGTTGACCCTACACAGCCTTTGTGCCCCACAGCCTTTTATTATCTACTCTTTACTCTTTACTGGTAAATATTATTTATAATGAAGCTACTTTAGTGCTTTAGCAAGGCCACTCAATTTAAAAAAAAGAGTTTTATTCAGTTGTTGAAAGTTCAACTCTTCCTACTTAAGTTATTTAGGTTTCCTCATCATCATCGTGACTGTTCCGTAGCTCGGTTGGCAGTGATGGGGACTGAGATGCGTGTGCTGGGTTCGTTTCCCAGCGAAGCGAATGTTATGATGAATATCGATGATTGTTTCCGGTCTGTCTGGGTGTAATGTTCGTCTCTGTATATGTTTCGGGCACCCTAGATTCAGGTTCTTCCTAGTTAGCTCTGAGTGTGTTGCGTTATTTATTAATTTATCATCATCTCAGCCGTGATAACAAATTGCCACACTACAAGGAAAAAATTTGGGGTATTTTGCTGCCATAATCGCCACGCTTGGCGGTTTGACAATCAATACTTATATATTAACTAGTCGACCCGGCAAACTTCGTACCGCCTAACCTATTAATATTTTGTGCATGTATTATACTTATAAACCTTCCTCTTGAATCACTCTATCTATTCAAGAAAACCGCATCAAAATCTTTTGCATAGGTTTAAAGATATAAGCAGACATAGGGACAGACGCGGGAAGCGACTTTGTTTTATACTATGTATATTGAAGTATTCCGTTACTATCTAACAGACAACGCAGAGCCGAAACTACTGGGTGTAGCGGGCTGAAATTTTGTACCTGGGTTCCTTGGGGAGTGTAGGGGAGAACTAAGGAATGAATTCCTAAAATGCCCATGGGAACGGGGAAAAACGTGATTTTGGTGTTTATGAGAAATCTGCGCGGGTGAAATCGCCAGGCAGCCTCTAGTTACAGTATAAAATTGGATTTCCATTCTCTAAAGTTCTCTGGGTCAAAAGATATTACGCAATAACACATTATTCATCATACCAATGTTTGTTCTGACGGGAATTGAACCTGGGCAACAGCTCTGTCATTCTCAAAATTCAAATAACAAAAAGTCCGTCATAAAAAAGGCCTTCTTACCTACTTGTGCAACACACATTAAACTTGTTTAACTGTTTTTTTTTCCTATGTTTTAAATGGTGTTTCTTTATTTACTTGTACCTACTTTGTTATGTTTTCTATTTGTCATTTTGTTTGTTTTAATTTTTGTTTAAAATTTAAGTTATTTTGTTAATGTGTGTTTTCTGTTGTAAATAAATAATTTCTTTCTTTCTTTCTTTCTTTCTTTACTTCTCCTTAATGAGATTAAGCAATTTGCAATATTTGTTTTCGCATAGACACCTTATTATGTAAACATAGCTGTAAGTTAATAGTTAAGCGATTCCAGCAACAGATAAACCGTTCGCGGTTTTCGTTTGCTGTATTTAAGATATAAGAAGATGTAAACTTTATTACAAAAAAAATAAAAAAATAAAAAAAAAATAGTTTCTATGATGTTGAATAAAATTAAACTTTTATCTAATGAATGACGCTCATAGCTCACATCAAACGATGCGAGATGCGCGCTTGCCAAATAAATGGTACAGGCAAATTGTCGCGTATTACAATTACAAATAATTGTCCTCCTGCGTGGTTCAGTTGGCAGTGTCGTCTAGGACTTCGTAGGTCCAGGTTTGATTCCCGGCGGGAGCGAACATTGTTTTGATGTTTGTTTCCATGTTCTAAAATGCGGTGTGGGTGTGTTTGTATGTTTTTCGGGCACCCTTAAATACCTTGATACAGGTTCCGTCGGTTAGGGATCAGTGTGATGCGTAGCCTGTTAGGTACTTATTGTTGACACATGATTAAATAAAAACGTACCCTGACTACAGTAGAGAAAAAAAATTCTTAATTCCAACAAGAAATTAATTTTAATCTCCAACAAGAAATAATCTCGTGTGTTGTACATAAGCAAATGAATTAATTTATTTATATTTTAAACTTAAGTTTTTATGACTAACATAGCTTTTAAATTGTTTGTTTTAAGTCTTTTACTAACAACTATGGACCTTGTTGTCTGAAAATAACCGGCAGGCAGGCTCGTACCTTGGCCAGAGAATAAGTCTGGCCATTCAGCGGGGTAACGCAGCCAGCCTGCTGGGCACCTTACCTTCTGGTGGCAGCGATTTTGAGGCAATTTTTAATTTGTAAATATTTCTTTGTTTAGTTTTTTTAAGGTAAGTATGTCATAAGATATAATGTATGTTCAAAAAAATTACGATTAAATAGTTATTATTATTATTTTTAATTGAATTTCATAATTGATAATAAAAAAATATGTCTAAAATGTGAGGAAATATAAGTTTTATTAGAAACCATTTACTTAATTTCGATTTAGTTATCCATCTTTATTTTATTTTATGTTTTTATTAAAAAATAACATGTACATACAATAATACATACAATAAAATAAGAAGGCGCCTTTTAATTAATCTTAGTGGGTGATGAAAAGCAGTGTATCAAGTCGGACCCATTTTTGGCTCGGGCGGTCGGGCAACGTATTTTGAATCCCTCGCTATGTTTGGGTTCCTGTTTAAGATACTATACTAAAGAAAATCTCGCTACACGCCAAAATCCCTCTCTTCGACCTGGATTGAAAAAAGCGCCTTCGCCGTAAAAATATTGCTTACAATCTACCTACCTATAATACCTATCACTGCCTCGCAAATGCAAAAGTAGATCGATCAAAAATATTTCCACGGAGTTAGTGAGCGAATTAAATCAATTCACTTCACCTCGTGCATTCACTGCGAAACTTTGAAGCAAGTAATTTACCTGGAACAATAAAAGACAAAACATTATTTCAAGAAATCAATACATAGTATAAACAAAGACGCTTCTCGCGTCTGTCCCTATGTATGCTTATATCTTTAAAACCATGCAGTGGATATTGATGCCTTTTTTTTAATAGATAAAGTGATTCAAGAAGAAGGTTTATGAGTATAATATAATACATGAGCAACATAGTAAAAAAAGGTTAGGCGGTACGAAATTCACCGGGTCAACTAGTACTATTAATATTTTTTAGAGCGTTTTCGCACTATGCGGTCAGCCACGGTTTCTTTGGGTGTGCCACAGAATTTTTTTTGTTGAGAAACTTGCTACCAAGCACATGTTTCCGCCTCCGAAATGAAAGACCAGTGCCACACAAGTGTTATTAAGAGGCCAGTTTAAATTGTTGTCGTCTCAGTATCTTAAATTCGACGCGCCGCGCCTCATCTGCGTTGTGCCTTATACGAGCCCCAGTGTTATTTTTAAGCCAGCTAAAGTATCATAATTGGTATACCTAAGTACCTACCTACCTACTTAGTAAAATGAAAAACATTTTCAAAGGATGATACTTCAAAATTAACGCTGCAAAATACTGCAAATCCATCTGACCCGGATCCATCTTTTAGAGCCCATAGCCCGTGAAATACTGAAAAATTGCAATATTTACAACGAAATCTAGACTTTTGCCTTTTATTTTAGGAGCCCGTCGCTCTTTAGGTATCTACAATCAGCGAGGACGTAGGTAAACTTTAAAAGAGAAGTCACGACAAAAAAATTGTTTCAGAATCAGAATCAGAATCTGTATTTGTTACCATAGGTCTTTTCAGCAAAAAACGATCCTGTGTGGTACCACACAGAATCGTTTTAAAAATTATGCCATTAGCGAAAAAAATTAATACCTTCTAAACTAAGGAAAATATCACAAATGTGGCCCAGTATGACACTAGATAATCTTGATTAGTATTTTTTGAGCCCAGTAAAGTAGTCCTAACTTAAAAGAACAAAATTATAAACAGATTGTTACTAAAAGTGACCACTTTTAGCAACACTCTGTAGCTTGGTCTTTAACCTAAAAGCTATAAGTACAATCGTGCCCTAAAAATACTAGGCTACATTATCTAGTGTCATACTGTGCCACATTTTTGATATTTGCCTTAGTTTAGAAGATATTAATTTTTTTCGGGAATGCCGCTAGCATCGCTGTAAACTGGCTCCTAACATTTGAAACTCTAATTAATTCCCAAATTGACAAAGATATTAATACACAAACATCATCTACATTTTTTGCTAATTACTGCGCATAATATAAAGAAACGATCCGTTGTATGGGCTGGCTCTCTTCTAACTCTTCTCTCATACTTACACGAGATAGCATGCTTTCGGCCGCCATTTTTAAATCGTTTCTTTTTCTGCGCGGCTTAAAGGTACAATATACCTATTAACAGGAACAGGAGGAGGGCTAAACCGTTTTCATTCATTATTTTTTCGTTTTGCAAAACGTACTTAAGGAAAGAAAAATTAATATTGCCTAATTTGGTATTGCAATTCACCACTGGATGGCGTTAGGAAAAACAAAAGTTAGCCGGGTCAGCTAGTAGGTTATAAATCTTGTGCTAGTCTCACAATTTTAAATTTTTACGAGTTTTTCTTGCTAATAATGCTAAGTGGTTTCACTTGACAACCTATTTCTATAATTAGAAGTGCTATTACCGACTGACATTTTCTCACATTCTCATTGAACACAACTTCCTCTATTGTTCCTAGACCTAGAGCAAAAAAATGGCCACTCTCTCTTTCTAGCTCAGTACAGTAGAGAGAGTGCGTTGCGTGAATATTACTAGGTAAAAATATACCTTACGAAATACGATAGTACATAAATATCCCTGCAAAAATCAAATTAATGGCAAACAAATTACGTGGGGGCCAATTCTACTGAATCAATATTTCTTGTTTTAAAACGCTTTTTTTTTGTTCTAACTATTGCCTACTTGTCTGGCTCCATATTATTTCTTTGTTTATTTCTTCTACATAAATTTGATATTAAACATTCTTTATCGACAATCACTAAGTAACAATAGGTTGGTGTTCAATAATAATTGTTAGTATTGTTACTGTATAGGCCATGATTAATTATTATCGTAACGGAGATTATAATTATTCCTCA
Source organism: Euspilapteryx auroguttella (assembly GCA_951802225.1). Taxonomy (NCBI): domain Eukaryota; kingdom Metazoa; phylum Arthropoda; class Insecta; order Lepidoptera; family Gracillariidae; genus Euspilapteryx; species Euspilapteryx auroguttella. The sequence continues at coordinate 3,113,218 of OX637669.1, forward strand.
AAGAAGTAAATGAATGAATGAATGAAGATACACTGTAATGTACTCAAATACAAGAATATTGAAATTACATCATGAATTTTATTAAATTCGCTAAGGAAAGCACATTCACAAGTTAATTCTAGACGACTACTCATACAAAACAAGAAAAAATCACCTAAACAATATTAATAACGAAAGTTTTAGTATAACTCATTCCAATGCTTTGACTTCCGATGCGCGGAAACGCTACTTGCGTGATGTCGGCAATTACTTATTTAAAACATTAGAAATAACTTGGTTAACGCAGTTTTATTAAGGCGTTCGGGTGTTTACGAATGTCACGATTCAGTGGTTCATATGGGTGTGGCCATTGAATGTTTCCGATGTATTTATTTCCAATGTTTTCTACAGCAAAAGGCCTTGGAAGGGTTTTTATTTTTTTATTTTCCGAAAATTAGAATTTCGAAATTGCTTCTCTGTGTTTATTCTGAGTTATTCTCCTGTAAATACTCAGAATCTTATAGGGAGTAATACAAGTCAGTCTCAGCGTTTCAGCCCGCGGTAGAAATAATCAAAGCAGAGCTCGTAAAATCCACGGTAATATTTAACGACATAAAAAAATCTCATAAAATTGCAATATTTTTTATTGGCATCCTTAACCATTTTGCGTTCCATGATCCTTGAACGATGCGCGGGCGCACCTCAACAGGATCAAGCGTTGCCGCTCTGTGCTCGCTCCCTCGTGACTCCATGACATAATTGCCTTATTGTTAAGGTCTTTTTTTTCCTTGTCCGTCATCGTCTGGTTTCTTATAAGAATGACTGTTAAAGCTCGTCGTTGCTTGAATCCTTTGTTATCATTCTGCCTTCGAATGGGAGCTTTCTTCTTATTGGAACATAGTGGTCGTTGGCCGGATTTAAATCAAATCGTTTCTAGGAGACCTAGTATTCCATATTTCAATTCAAAGGTTTAAATCGTGACTCTCACTTTGATTGAATATTAAAGTTAAGAATGGTTCAATAAGAATGTTACGTTAACTATTAAATTGAATTAACATTTACAATTGAATTGAATGTCTACTTTTCGAAAAGTGTGTTAGAGATTCCCATCTCCTTTTTCTTTTAGAATACTAAACTAACACAGAACTCTATGAGTTACTCGAAATATTATTAAACTAATGATATTTTAACATTCTTCTTTATAGTGGGTACTAATAATTATTATTGTGTAAGTAAAAACTGCTAAGTATATTATTACGATCTTCTTATAAACTATTATAACTTTCTAGAAATTGAATTTTCCAGTTGTTTCCTTATTTAAATTGGAAGGCTTTCGTTAGAAATGTTTATAAAGTATCGATTTTACCACTATTCGTTTGACTTATTCTGAGTCGTATGGCTTCTCCGTATCCGTTTAGTTTCAAAAGACTACGGCTTCGGAAGGCATTGGGTTTCTAGTATGTGTAGTTTTCACACCTATTTTCTTTTCTTTAACCGACTATTGTATATAGTTTAAATTTTCTAAAATATCAGCTTTTAAACATAAGTATTGTATCCGTATTCCTCTTTGGTGATATTTCCTAAATATAGAATTACATTCTTTAGGCGTACCTAGAATAATCAATAACTATCTTATGTACTTACTTAGATCTAAACATTTAAACCATGTACAGATGTTAAAATTCAGGGATTTCATAACATTCCGATGCCTAGTAGGTAGTACTGATAAGCAGCTAAATTAATTAAGATTACAGTTTCAATAATAGAAAGAGAATTGATGTTGATATCTTGATGTTAAAAACATATTATTGTATTGTGTGTGTCAGGTCAGACAGACAGAAACATAACAAGTTCGGTGTTATTTGAAATATTCCGAAATAATCCATCTTTCAACAAGTGGGTCAGTTTAGCTCAGGGTGTCCAGTTAGAAATCGATTACTTCTGTTGTTGTAAAAAGGCAATTATTCGCCGATTGCGTTGGTTTTTACGAGATTGCGTTACGCTGCACAATGTCAGCTTTTACTGCTTTGCAGAAATAGGTTTTCTATGTAGTTTACTCTTTTTTAATTTCATCAAACTAAGTAGCCTTTTGACATTCGTTATATTATTTAAGCAACGATTCCGCATTAAAATCTGCAACTGTTTATTTTTATAATTTTTTTTTCGTATCAAAATCGTCATCTCTGTTGTTCTGTACATTAAAATATGGCTATGCTTCATTTACCACAAATTCCGACGGTGATTATTCATCATGATCATTCACATCAGAGTTTTTTGCTCTTTACTACCAATGCTGTTTTGTTTTGAATAAAATTTATATGAGTTTAAGTTCAACGTATTCAAAGTTTGTTTGGTGGCATAGCTGGGTATGCTGGGTTATATTTAAGTTATCATAGTTAAAATTACGCCAGAAACATAGAATCACTTGGCAACATAGTATTCTTTTCAGATCACGCTTTGTAATGCAAATGTTGGTGTCATCGATCTCAAAGCGTAATCCAACACTCGACAGGTAGAGTTTGTTTACCGTCGGCCGGTTAAAACACCCATTGTTCCTGCGGCTCCGGCACTTCGTCCGGCTAAACTCAGCACTCGCATTAACAAACTAAATAGGTATTAGTACTGAGATGATTTATTAAGTAAAGCGCACACTATTTTCCACCTTGTACCATTCCTCTCTTTATGGCACACGAGATGTATAACCATAATACCAATAGTGTTCTCTGTACCTAGTTATAAAACCGCTTGAGATTTAAAGGCTATGAATTTACGAACATTCGCCGATTGATTTCCATCTCTTTCGTATGATCAATCGTTACTCCGCTTCATTGCTTCAATCGTATAAGACTATAACACTTGACTGGTACTGGTGCACGCTTCAATGCGTCGTTTTGCCGCAGAACACTCGACCAGTTCTCTCTGACACAAAACGCACAAAAACACAAAACGATGGCGTTTCGTAGACGCGCCGCGCCGTGGTTTCTACGTCCAAATGGAGGCTTACAAAATCCACCCTTATTCTTGATTTTGGACTTTAAACAGCCGATTTTTTGACTGTGATGCAGCGTTTTGTTCTCACCTGAGCCTGACGGGTGGTGGGATGTTGAATGTGGGGTACAGTTTAGCGTTAGGGGTCTCGAACAGCATCGTGGGGTTGTGTTGTTCACTTTTCACGCATTTTCACACACGACCGCTCGTGACGGCGGCTTGCCGAACACTGGTGCTGCGCGGCGCGTCGCCAGACCCCGCGCCCCACTACAGCCCGCGCTTCCTCTTCGACGTGACGTCACGCACCCGGTAAGTTGCCTGGATAATAATCTGCAGGCTCCTTATTTCAAGGGTACAAGGTCGTTTTTGAGGTTTGTTTTTAATGAAATGGGTGATTTCGAAGGGTGGACTGGACGGGCCATGTGGAACGACTGTTCTCAAACCATATGCGAGTAGTAGTGAGTGAAGTGGGGTTGACTTGATTTCGTAGGGAAAAAAATAATTGATTTTTATTGTTCAGATTCGTTTGCAGTATTTGCAAGCATTCCCGACGCTGTACTATAATTTTATTTTTACTATATGTATATTTATTTAGTTTTTTTTGAGGGTATATTAATTAAATTTAAACATCAACCTATCTTTCTCATGAGTAGGTTTTCGAATATACCTAAGCCTTAAAAAAAATACGCACCTTAAATGTCAGATAGTAGGTAATACGTACATTACTAATGTCAGACAAATTTTCAAAAGAATTGGCCCCCTAGCTACAGAATATTAAAATAACTTTTTTGAATGAATGAATATTATACACTTTATTGTCCTCAAATACAGAAATATTTAACAATTTGTATAAAAGTAAGGTGACAATAGGCGGCCTTATCGCTAAAAGCATTTTTTTCCAGGCAACCTGTTTTTTTATGTGGTCAAGTAGTTAACAGTGGCCGTTTTTGTGAATATTCATTTGCATTTTCCACCTATTAATTTCTACGGTTTGTAAATGTGTTTCTCGAGGGATTTGCCAGAGTAAAATAAAAAAATAATTCAACATTTTTAAAGTGATTTTGCAAATGAGGGCGCCACCATCATCAAGAAACAGAGCCATTTCTACATATAGTACAGTGGCGGACACGACCGGCGTAACACTTCCGGTTTTTCTATATTGCAAAATAGCTCTTTTTCTTCGGTAATACAGTCTAGGGCTGACGAAACCATAGACAAATCTGTTACGGCCTCCTAGTCCGTGACTGTACCTACCTATACATATACATAAGTACATAACATGACGCTTCATGATTATAGATAAAGCAATACCTACTTATTTGCAATTAGGTACCTAGTTTTCTTTACTATCAACCGTGTGTCAATAATCCCTTTATTAATTATATTTTATAAAAAATAAGTTTTGTACGTACGTAGGTAAGGTAGGGAGCTGCATGGACCAAACCATGACCAAACGGTCCAATGGTAGCTGCATGGTCTCCCGACAAGTTATACGGTAAATTAATTTCATTGAAGCACAATAGGTGGCTCCACTAGTATTAACGCAAAACAGTAAATAAAATCATTTTTCAAAATAACTAAATTGCTATTAAAAATTTGTATGTAAATGTTCATAAAAATTTTTTTTACGGCAAAATAATATAAAAACATGCGCCAAGAAGAAAATTAAAAAAAAATATGTTTTTTAATTTAGTCTTCGAATCTTATTTAGCACTAGATGGTGCTTTCACATTTGCGGGTAAGCGACATCTAGTGTTAATATGGTTATGTTTACGTCCTACTTGTATAGTTTTTCTGCCTATTGTATTGCATTATACAACAATATTGACAGCAATATTTAACTGACTTGTGGATCAATGGGTAATGAAGTAGAATGCGATTTGGAAGTTCCGGGATCGATCCCTGACACAGGCGAACTGTTGCTGTATCTATTCTATTCTATTTTTTTTTTCCGATTTTAGGAATTTCGTCTGTTTTTAGAGGGCTTTTTTTTGATAAGGTTTGTGGGGTACCTATTTTAATCGACTGAAACTAATATAACTTTTGCTTTGCGCGCCGCCGCGTTCGGGCACCGGGAAAGGGACTCAGGCGCTCAGTGCAGGTGGGCGCGTTCGGAATAGAGAAGAGAGATTATAGACTTAGGGCCGGCGCACATTGGTAAGGCTTAGCGCAGATAATTTTTCACTAGTAAACTTTTATCGACTTTGTTGTCTTTAAATTTATAATAATCGCGTTTCTGCACGCTACATTTCGCACGTAGGTATTGTGTTATTTTTTTACGTATATGATGCACATTTCAAAGACGAAAAAGCTGATATTATTATTACATTGTTTGTCAGTGAAAAATATTCGGCGCTGCGCTTCGCCATATGTGCACCGGACCTTATTTTTACCAAACGAAAAAATTGTAAATGAGCCATTGAATCCCCGTTTGTGTCCGTACGAGTACTTATTGATATGCCAATGAGTCAAATTTTTGCTTTCAGTACGAGGCCATAGCGGCCCACTGGTGACCTCTACCTACAATTTAATTTTTATATTTCCTAGTGCCGGTGAACTGACTTTTGTTTTAGTTACGGCCCGTCATTCTTGGTCTATAATCTTATATTTTAATAGTCGTTTTATTTTGTGATGTATTTACTACTCATAAATAATCACGATCATTGCACTGCTTTAAAAGTATTTTTCTAGGTTCGACCACTTTCTAATTACAAACACTCTTTATTATCTTTATTATTTACTGCATTGCACAGAAGAAAAGAGTTTCGTAAGTAAACAAATCACCTCTCACTGTTCACCTACTCACCTTCGAAATATACCGACCGTCACCTATCTTTTTTCTCATACGAACGACCTTGAATAGCTCGGCGAGCCCAGTCGCAAGTCTAAACTTTTGCGGAATTTTCCCACGCTCACGCTAGACAACGACATTGAAATCCGATTTATTCAGTAACGCCATCTATTGAAATAATGGAAAAACAACTCGTTACCTTGCTCGGCCTCGCTAAGGCTCTGGCTATTCGGGCAATATAAATTCGGGCAATGTATGCGAGATCTAGCGGCGGAGGAAGGAATCAAAATAACCCGAACGATACCCCGAGTTAGGCTGAAAAGAAAACGTAGTATGCCGCGAGGCCTCTGTACTGGTTAAGTATTATATACTCTGTGGTAGCTGTAAGAAATCAAAAATAAAAAACAGAGCTAAAAAAGACAGCACCATCTAGTGAGAGGTAGTTGAACTCAGCTCAGTAGCGATAGCGATAACAGCGAACGGTTGGCGTGTGGGAAAAAGTAAGAACCATTTTGACTGCTCCGTGGCTCAGTTGGCAGTGATGTGGACTAAGTAAACGTGTGCACCCGGGTTCGATTCCCGGGCGGGGCGAATATTGATGTGATGAATATCGATGTTTGTTTCCGGTCTGGGTGTGATGTTCGTTTTTGTGTGTGTTTCGGGCACCCTAGATACAGGTTCTTCCTAGTTAGGGGCTCTGAGTGTGATGTGTTATTATTATTATTTTGTTTTAGTAGTACCTATCACCATTTCGGCGAAAGACGTCCACTGCTGGACATAAGCCTCCCGCATAAATCGCCACAACGACCTTGAAGGGGGTCTGCCTACTCTGCGTCTTCCGGTTCGCGATCGCCAATCGAGAACTTTTTAGCCCCAGCTACCGTGTCTGTTATTCGAGCTATGTTATAGCGTACTATAAACGTATGGATTTTTACGTAATGCTTGGTCTTTGATAGATAAAACTTGTTTTTACAGATTTCGTTTTCTATTAACTACATTTTGTCTTTATTGTGTCTATCCACTTCAAGTTTAACCCTGTTGCATCGAGAAAAAAAAAGGTTATTCGTTTATAAGTTTTTATTAATTTATTAAAACTTTAAAACTATTTAATGTACATAATGATATTATGTACTTACATAGATATAACTAATCAGTAAATCATAGGTACAGTGGCAGACCAGGACGGCATAACACTTTCGGTTTTTCTGTATTCCAAATAGCTTTTTTCTTTGGTAATACAGTATAGGGCGCACGAGGCCATTGACAAATCTGTTACGCCCTCCTAGACCGCCACTGTACCTATTTTCACATATCCATCCATTTCGGTTATGTATTTTACTCATAATTCCGTAAAACAGAGACAGACAAGAGTTAGATTTGCATTTGTAATAATTAGTTAGTATGCGTAAGTTAAAGTTTGATTGCACTGGATGAGGGTTGCACAATAACGGTCTTTGCAGTAATTACAGCTTGGCAAGAAAGTAGTAAAAAATAAACATTTTTATTTTAAGTTGGTAAGGAACTTCTTGTAAAGAAACAGATCATGAATTTGTTGATTTTTTATTTTGACTAACTTTGGGCTTAGGTGTTCTTTTATATGAGGAGAAATTAAATGAAAAATACTAATTCCTATTGCACAGTGCAGCCCTCATTTTTCTAGACTCGCTTGTCAGGCTAAACGGACAGTATATAATAAATAGTACTACATACAGTACGGGCCCTCCCTGCCTCCCTCAGGGCGTGCGGCCCGCGCTCGGCAGCACTCGGCTGTGCTCGGCCGCGCTCGGCTCCTCTCAGTGACGTCAGTACAAGCAGCGCGTCTCATCTCACTCACACAAGCATGGTGCGCGTGCACGTACACGAGTTTCGGCTGTGCGCGAAGAATCGCGCTTTTTTCTATGAAGTGTCCGAGCTACAGGGGAGAAGAGTTGCAGTGGACATTTTTCTGAGATTTAATCTTTATTCACAAAAAATCAATTTATACAATACTGAGGCCAATTACGGATTTTTATTGTTTACGAAAATGATTATGACGAGATGATGAGATAGAAATTGTAACACAAGTCTTGTCTACCGGCCGCAGCCGCCGCCCCCACATTTGGACTTCTTCGGCGGCCTGTAGGAGGACGTGGATGCTCCGCCGCTCAGGGGTAGGTAGTCTGAAATATAGAATAGATAGTAAGTTATAAGTGTGATGGTTCGCTATGTAGTACCTTTTTATTTTAATAAATTAATTTACTCCTATAATGTAAATTCTGGTTTCTATTCGCTCATAACCCATCAAGCTGTCCCGGCGAACATTTCAAAACCAAAATCAGCTAAATCAGCCCGGCCATTCTCGAGTTTTAGCGAGACTAACGATTCATTAGTAGAAGTAGATAGTAGATTATTAAAGAAAGAATTAGACTGGCAAACTTTTACCGCCTAGTCAGATTAAAATTACGAATCCTTAGTACATTTTTTTATACAATTATGACTAACTTTAACTTTTCTTTGTGCTACGGCTTTTAGATTCTATTAAAAAAAAGAAAAATCTTAGATTAATTTTCAATTTAATACTTTATAACAAAACAATTAAAATTAATACACAGTATATAAAACAAAGTAGCTTCCCGCGTCCGTCCCTATGTATGCTTAAATCTTTAAAACTTTGCAACAGATTTTAATCCGGTTATTTTTAAAAAATAGAGTTATTCAAGAGGAAGGTTTATAAGTATAATACATGCACAAAATAGTAACAGGTAAGGCGGTACGATGTTCGCCGGGTCGACTAGTAACAACAATGAAAAACCAACCTGCATCTTGGGGCGTCCCAAGTTTTCTTCCTCCATCGCTGCCATACTTCTGTAGCCTCTCCAAGTTTTCTGCTCGTTTTTTCTCTTCACGCTGCAATTAAAATTATGTAACATATCAAACTGAAAAGCCCTTACTAGCACAGAATACCTAATAGTACCAGGTACAGAAGGCTCACTCAACGGTGTCCTTTAAATAAAATTAAATCTAGCTGCGTACACATAAAGCACAATCTAGCTCGCTCCTGTTACATACAACCTTGAGTTAATATCTCTCTCTCACTCTTATCTCCAAAGCCGCAATGCATATTCATGCGATATTGACCCGTGCTACTTCGCGCGAGCGACTTTTTTAGGAACACTAACGGCATCGAGCAATTATCAAGGATGCGAGACCTTGGCGCAACCCGCGGCTGATAGTTACCGCTGGCGGCCGCGGCGCATACTTGCATTTTTTTACCTAAAGTGCGGAGTGAGCCAGGCCTGGTACTAGAAAGAACCTGTATCAAGGGCGCCCTAATCATATACAGAGACGAACATTACCCCCACACCGGAAAACAAACATAGAAATTCATCAGAACAATGTGCGCCCCGCCGGGAATCGAACCCAGGTGCTGCGTCTTGTAGATTTTTTTTAAAACACTTTTTTAATGACGCTACTTTAAAAAAAACTTTAAAAAAAAAAAAGTTTGTGCGGAAGAAATGTTACCTCTTTCTCCCGTTCCTTGGCTCTCTCAGAAGCCTCCAGTATGAGTCTCTGCTGCCTCTCCCGGGCGCGCTGCACTGCCTCCATGCGAGCTAACGCCTTGTCAGGGTCTGCCAATTAAAAGTTATAATTTAGTTTTTTCTTATTTTGTTGCTAATTCTTGCTTTTTGTTATAGTTTAATTCATTTGGCAAATATGGTTTTACCCATTGTAGTATGTGTTATTTTATTTATAAAAAATAAGGCTGAAGAATAAATTCAAAAGAAAAGATCATGAAAAAAAACTAGAGAGAGAGCAGTCTTTCTTGTTCTGTGAAAAAACAGACTTATATCTCTAAGAGCTATAATATAATATAACAGACGACAATATAGTATAATATAACACAGGGTCGCCCCAGTGCCGCGCGGCAGCGCAGCTCTCGGCGTATAGGTCTGTTATAACCCTAACACTCTAATACAGAAACATTATTCTTTAAAATAATCTATACCTAATCTTATAAAGTGGATTTGATTGTTTTTTTGTTTGCATGAATAAATTCCAGAGATGCTGAACCAATTTAAAAAATTATTTCACTGTTGCAAAATATCCGTTTTATCCAGATATCTATTCGTTATATTTAATATATGTTTTATCCGGGTGACATTGGCTATAGAACCAAGGCACATTGTTTTAGTGAATACATAAAAATATTTATAAGAAAAAGTGCAATGTGTGTTTGAAGTTTCATGCTCAGATAACCCTGATAATCATAAAAAGTTAAGGAGCATTTTAGTTAATTGAAATAATATGTCAATTTAGACTAGATGTCACGTATTTACCTTACAACAAACAAGAGAAGAAGACCTCCAGTAAAAAACTAAAAACTACTCTATCTTTAGGAATATTAAGGTAAGTGTGTACATTACAATTGTTATTAAGTACTTTTGGCACCATAATTTAGAAATATGAATACATAGTTTAGTAAAAGTTTAAGTAGTTACCTTTATGGTATTCAGCATCCTCTCTCGCCTGCTTCCAAGACTCATAATATGGTTGCAGACGGCTCCATGAGGCCATGCCAGCCAACATGGCACCCACTATCCACCAACCATATGCAGCAAGGAAACTTAGCACTGTTGAGAAGAAAGAATCATTATTGGTTTGTAATTGAATTAGTTTTGTTTTCATTGCTTTATAGACTTTTAATATTTTATAGCTTATTTTGTACAATGAAAATTAACTAAAAATATAACATCATTTCAGTAGTTCATAAAATCCTGCAGCTATGAACCAACTGAAAAAGCAAAATAAAATGTTTTTTTATCAAACTAGCATACATAACTGATATTATACTTGTCAATCATTCTACTATTGCAATCTTGGATCAACAGATATTCCTCAGAGAAAGGAAACCGCTGCTACACTTAGATATTCTAACTGGAGTGTGAAAGAATGCTGATTTCAATCAGCAGCTAACACAATGAGAAAAGACTTAACTTAGCAAAAGTGAGGACTAAAATAGAATAAATAGGTCATAGGTCAGTCAACTATGTTGAGTTTCCGTTCAGTAACATACATTTTAACCAACAGATCAATAACTAACTGAAAAATACAATGGCAATTGTGAACAACATGCATTTACTTGCATTTGCATTGCATATAATGTAATTATGACCTTTCAATACTTACGGACTGTGAACGGCACTGCTAGGGTTTGCAGGAACGTCCTTGGTTCTTCTTCTTGGTAGATATAATCCATTATTTTAGTTGTAAACTTGGTTTTATTGCAGCGAGCAGAAAGAAATTGAACGTATAGATAGGAACTTACGAAAACGACGAAACTAATTATTTATTCGAGCCTTTCGGTACATATATGTACAAGAATATTTAAATTTATTGTTCTGTCTGTATTTTTTATTTAAAAATAAATTATCTTTAGATGAAATAGTGATGAGTTACTCCCTCGTGAGGGCCTCGTTTGAGGGGGCTCGTTACAGTGAGGTGAGTGAGTACCTCTTATAAAACTCGTGAGGGGGCTCGTGAGGGGGCTCGTGAGGAGTGAGGCGTCGTGAGGAGTGAGGCGTCGTGAGGAGTGAGGCGTCGTGAGGAGTGAGGAGGCGTGAGTAATGAGGAGGCGTGAGGCGTCTTGAGGCGTGAGGATTGTGTTTTAACGACAAGTAAACGAAACGAAGTACGAACCTCAATAAATGAGGACTAGGCGAGGTGAGTGAGGGAGGTATAGCCTTGTTCAAGAGTTAGTTATTCTTTTCATTGGAAAAAGGGCTATTATGGTTTAGCAAACAGAAAAACGTAAATGTTTTAGAAATTTACTATTAAGATAGAATAATAAATAGGTAGGTACGATACCGATTCATATAGTATTTAGATTTAATTATTATTATTTTTATTATTATATTGCATTTATATATACTTGTGAATGTCTACAGAAAGCAAAAATAAATCTTTTGTAAATAACTTGTTAGTTCCGCTGCGGGAAGGTTTGGGCCTGTTTTTGGGTTGAAATGCCTCGCCTCAAATGAGGGGTCCTCGTGAGGACCTCATTTAGCCAAATGAGGTCCTCACGAGTCCTCAATTTAAATTACTGAGTAACCCATCACTAAGATGAAATAGATTTTTTCTGACGTGTTGTTGTTGTTGTTCATATTTTTCCTTATGGAAAGGCAAAGGTCTCTAGACCGTGCAGCCTAGTCTTTATAATATTATTCTTATTCTCAAATTTTTTCAGCAGGCCAAGGCCAAGTCTTTGTTAGTTTATCAGGGTAAAATCGAGTTTTATTCAGGCCGAAGCCAATTCTTTATTTTTCATTTTTATATCTCAATCATTTTCTTGCAGTTAAGGCAGAAGCCAGGTCATCAATCCAGGTTTTTATCTTGTAATATTTTTCATTTTGTAATAAATTACGTCAATTCAGGGAAGTCATAATCCGGTAGTAAAGTCAAAGTTAGTAATTTTATATCTCGATGATAGTGTTTGAGATAAATTCGTAGATAGCTCCGTAGGTCTCAACATTGCTCAGGATGCTTTGAACACTGCGCGGGATGTCAGTGATACTAAAGATTTCCGAAAGCCTATCCATCAGCAGAAGGCGCTGTATGCCGAAGGACTGGCATGTAAATATAATATGGTCTGCAGTCTGAGGTACGCCTTCTTGGCAGTAATTACATACCGGAGAGGTTATCATCTTCATGCGATGCAGGTGGTTGTTAAAGCGAGCGTGACCTAGTCTCAATCTTGTGATGGTGACATAGAACTTTCTTGGTCTAGGTAATGTTTTCGTGAACCAGGGTCTCTTGTTGACGTTTGTTCCCTCTATACCAGCATACCAAAGCCCTTTTTGAAGTATGTTAGTCGTGTTATGCCATTCGATATTCCATTCATTAATTACTATTTCTTTAACTCTGGCAACAATATCTTGATATGGTAATTCAGTAGCAACACAGGAGGTGTCAATAATGTCAGAAGAGGTGTTTTGAAAATTAACGATGGATCTTGCAAAAAAATCAGCCTTTTCATTTCCATAGATTCCCTTGTGTCCTGGGATCCATAGGAAGGACACGATAATATTTGTGTTCTTTAACTCCATCCAGGTATTTTTGATATCATATAATAAGTAGTTGCTTGAAGAATCCAATGTATTGTTTGATAATGCTTTGAGAACACTCATACTGTCGCTTAATATAAGCCAATTCGTGTGGTTTCCTTGGTGTTGTATGTACTTTAGTGCTGATAATATGGCTTTAGCTTCAGCGGTAAATATACTAGCTGCACTGTTAATTCTGTGACCTATACCAGTCTTGAGAGCAGGAATATAAAAAGCCTCTGAGACACCACCTTCTCCTTTAGAACCATCTGTATATATATGCATATGATTGTCCCAATGCGACTGAATTTTTAAAAGTACTTCTTGCTTATTGCTTAGCTCCTTGTCAATTACAATTTCCATATCTGGGAATTTTGCATCAAAGGCACCTTGATAGCAAGGCATGCAATCACTCTTGCGTACAGTATGGGTCAATTGAGTAAATTGAGAAAAATCTTTTAAAATAAATGGAATTTTTGTATAACCAGATAAAGTTGCAACTATTGATTGGGCTTTGAAAATAAGGGAATTGGAACTAATTGCTGTTAGTTTTTATAAAAATTTAAACTTTAAATATTTAAACCTCAGTTTCAGAGGAGGAATGTTACACTCCAATTGCATGAATGCTATAGGAGAAGTTCTAAAGGCCCCAGTTATTAAACGTAAGTTTGCATTTTGAATTTTGTCTAGTTTGTCAATAAGATTAGTTTGTGAAGCAAAGCAAAGGTAACCATATTCAAAATGACTTCGAACTAAAGATTTATACAACATTAACAAAATTTGAGGATCAGCCCCCCAACAAGTTCCTGCCAAAGATTTTAAAATATTAAAAGCTTTACTAGACTTTGCTATTATATGATCAACATAAGATTGCCAAGATAAATTACTGGTGAAAATTACACCTAGGAATTTTGCTGATTCCATACAATTTATATGTTCATTATTGTAAGTTAGACTAAAGTCTGTCATGTTTTGTGAACCAAACACTACTAATTTACTTTTAGAAGCATTTATATCTAAATTAAGATAGTTAAAATATTTTTTTAAATTCAAAAGAGAACATCTCAATTTTAATTTAATTTCATTAAGATTTTGACCAGAACAATATACTGCAAGGTCATCTGCATATTGAAGACTATTTACATTTGAACCTAATTCAGCTGTCATCCTATTGATGTACAATAAAAATATTAAAGGGCTAAGAATGCTGCCTTGACAAGTACCTTTGTGTGATATTCTTGGACTGATAAGAGAACTATTGTATTTAACATAACTTCTCTGCCATTAAGGAAAGTATTAATCCAACTGACTATTTTTCCAGGTAAACCTAAAGATATTAACTCATCTGAAAGAATATTAAGATTAACATTATTAAAGGCGCCCACAACATCAAAAAATATGCACGCTAACTTCCTTCTACAAGAAACTGCATTGTAAATATCCAGCTGAAGATGACTTACACTTTCCTGAGCAGATCTGCCTCTTCGAAAACCAAATTGTGAATTCGGTAAGATGTTGTTATTTTCTACAAAAAACTCTAGTCTTTGTTTTAGTAACTGTTCAAATGTTTTTCCAATGCAAGAGGTGAGGGCAATGGGACGATAGGAATCAGGTTGATATTCGGTTTTGCCATATTTGAGGATAGGGACTAAGCAATCTTTTTTCCAGTCTGATGGGATGAAATTATTTGACCACAAATAGTTAAAAGTATTAAGAACTATTTTGAGAGATCTACTATTAAGTTTTTTAAGAAATAAGTAAGGTATACCATCTAAACCATATGCTGTGTCTCTTCTGGAAAAAAGGGCTGATTTAAGTTCTTGTATTGTAAAGGGTTCCAAAAGAAAGATATTAGTCTGGTTTAAATTATCTGGAATAGTTTTTGGGTTTTCTAGTACATAATCAGGCGTGTATTTATTTAAAAACTCTGGAACCCAACTACTATTATTAGCATCTGCTTTAATCTTTGGATTATATGTTTTATTAAACTTCCTCATTTGTTTCCAGATTATACTTAAAGGAGTAGTACGAGTGAAAGTTTCACAAAGTTTGACCCAGCTATTACGACATTCTTGGTTCAAGGTACGTTTCTTAAGTGCCTGAAGTCTTTTAAAATTAATAAAGTTGTCTTCTGTAGGATCATGTTTAAATAGCACATAAGCATTTTTGCAATGTTCTACAGCCTGTGAGCAATTTTCATTCCACCATGGAAGATTTAATTTTCTTTTAACTCTATAAGAGTGTTCATTGCTATTTACATTGTTATTTTTTTTGGGTAATGATTGGGCTAAAGCTGAATGAAATATATTACACAGATTACTGTACACTTCCTCAGGTGTTAAAGAATCAATCTCAAAGTCATTTAACATTTGATCAGCTATATTGCAATATTTTTCCCAATTCACTAATTTGTAATTAGGGTATTTTTTTATAGGAGTACCCAGAGCTATGTTTTCGATGTTAAAATCATTCTGAAATGAAATATTTATGATTGCAGGCAAGTGATAACTACCAAGCGGATCGTTATGGACAGACCACTGCGACATTAAAGCAATAGATGGAGAAACTATAGTCAAGTCCAGTGCATTCGACTGCCATCTGTGAGTCCCAACAGTAGTGTGGGTACCATCATTTAATAAAACTAAATTATTGTCATCTAAAACTTCCAAAATGGCCCTACCACGTGACGTAATAGAGCTACAGCCCCACGCGCAATGGTGGGCATTAAAATCACCAGCAATAATTAATGGTTTAGGTATTGATTTAACAAACATATCAAACTTATTTTTGTCAAAATTAGGTGTAGAGTTGTTAGGGCAGTATAAACTTGCTACTGTGTATAATTTATTATTAATTGTAACTTGAACACAAATGTTTTGAATAGAGTCATCAGAGTAAGTACTAAGTTGAGAATATTGAATACTGTTGTGAATAAGAATGGCCACACCATTGTGACTATTGCCAGAATCATTACGTACTATTGTATATCCTATTATATTAAAATTATGATGTGCTCTGAGCCAAGTTTCAGATATAATAGCAATGTGGATGTTGTTGTTGTATATAAAATATTGTAAACTATTTTTATTAGATAAAATACTCTGTGCATTCCATTGCATGAGGTTTAACTGATCCATTACTGTATTAATTAGTTTTGAAAGTCTTTAAATGTCTCCACTAAATGATTTTTAATGCTGTTTGAGTTGATGGTTTCCTTGTCCTTACTGCTAACTATTTTTACTACAGACTGAACTAAAAGTTTAATAAATTTTTCTGAATTAAATAAATTTTGTATTGTCATTTTATTGTTCAAATGAGGGAAAGATTTATCTTGGAGTAGGTCGGAATAGGAATATGATTGCGCCTTTACTTTGATTTCGTGCATTTTCTGTTTTTTGACAGGGCAAGCTGAAGAAATTGCAAGATGATTTCCGCCACAGTTGATACATTTGGCATTGGATGGCTCTACAATACATACTTTAAAACTATGGTTCTCTGTGCATATCGAACGCTTTTCGGAGTTTTTGCAGAATTTGGCTATGTGGCCAAATCGTAAACATTTCAAACATTGTTTTACTGGAGGTATGTAAGTGGCAACCTCATGTCTCCAGTGGTCTAAGTAAATATACTGAGGTAATGCAGTTGATGAAAAAGTTATGGCTATAGTCTTGGTTGGCTTAAATACTGTCTTTCCACTGTCGTTCTTTTCACGTTTCATAAATCTTCTTACCTGGACAATATTCTTGGAGCTGTTGACTGCCTTAAAGATTTTCTTGTTGGAGTAAGAGATCGGCACGTCGCGGACAACGCCTGTTACCTCCGTCGCTGAAGCTGGTATAGTAGGGATAAGATTTATATCGTCAAAGAATTTACTTTCCATGAAAACATTAGCTGAGTTGGCGGCGTCGAAAACGATACCAACTTTAAACTGGTTGATGGGACGCATATGCTTGATGCCTTTAGTGCCAAATTTAGTAAGACCCTGGTTAATCGTAATTCTTGTCTTGTCGTCAATTTTTTTATTCGGTTCTCTGTGCTCAAGAAAGACAATGTACTCACTTGCACTCGCTGCTGTATTATTTACGTCATACTTGCGTTTATAGTTGGGAGCCCTGAATGTTTCGTAGTCATCATCACCGTCATCATCGCTGTCGGTGCCGGAGCTGGAGGAGCTGGGGAGTATTTTGTCTGGCGGAACTTCGCCCAATTTCCGTTTCTTCTTAGCCATCGTTTATTCGCCACTCACGAGAGCTGAAAAATGTAGTCTTCGTCAAGTAGAGACAGTAGAAAACAATTTTCAAAATATTTTTTTGAAAAAGAGCGCCTTCCCTTTTCGAGGTTCCCGCCTTTTTTTTCTTTTCTGACGTGTTTTATTTTGTTTTGTAAATGATTGATTGATTGAGATAATTGGCAATCAAACTTTGACTTTTAGCACTTTTTATTGACAGCTGCCGAGGCAAAGGATTTTGAATCTTTCAGCCTTGTTTTCTATCGACTGCTCCGTGGCTCAGTTGGCAGTGATGTGGACTGAGTAAGCGTGTGCACCTGGGTTCGGTTCCCGGGCGGGGCGAACATTGATATGATGAATTTCGATGTTTGTTTCCGGTCTGGGTGTGATGTTATGTGGTGTGTTTCGGGTACCCTAGATACAGGTTCTTCCTAGTTAGGGGCTCTGAGTGTGATGTGTTAATTATATCAGGTGTAATAAGATGCATTCAGGTCAGGCAATCAAGCTTTTTTTATCATCAATATCAATACATACTATAAAACAGAGTCGCTTCCCGCGTCTCTACCTATGTATGCCTATCTGCCTATCTTTAAAGTATGTTACGGATTTTTATGCATTTTTTTTCTAAAAGATACAGTGATTCAAGAGGATGGTTTATAGTACCTATAATACATGCACAAAATAGTAATAAGATAGGCGCATATAGCCGGTACGAAGCAGAGAGAAAGTAAATCACTATAACAATGTTCGCCGGATCGACTAGTTTTCAGAGTTTTCAATAGGTATATATTATATATATATATATTACCTATATTATATAACTTTAGCCCAGATTACAAACAATGTTCTTGTATGTACAGTGGAGGACACGATCGGCGTAACACTTCCGGTTTTTCTGTATTGCAAAATAGCTCTTGTTCTTTGGTTTTACAGTCTAGGGCTGACGAAACCATAGACAAATCTGTTACGGCCTCCTAGTCCTTGACTGTACATACGTGTAACTAAATATCTTTTTTTTATTTATGTCAGCATGGTCAGCACCAAAATGCTTCTTAATAAAACAAAAATACTTTTTTTCGATGATTTTATTGGCTCATTTATTTGTTAAATTCTAAACATACTCTATCTCCTCGTGTGTGTGACACAGAATTGCGTGGTGTGGTCGCTTTATTTAAAGAGAAAATATTACATTATTGCAGTAAATTAATGAAAAGTTATAAGTATAAAGAGACTAGATAAGTTCATAAAAATATATTAATAAAAGTTGTTCATATGAAAATATGAGGTTGTTTGAAAACCATTAAAGAAAATAAATACATACACAAACATTTTATATTTTTACCCAATGCACCTAAATGACAGAAAGTGCAAAATCCTAATAAAGCAAGCTCACCACACTGCATTAACACATAGATACATTTATATCTATCTACATACCTACTATTTTCATATCACATTGGCTATTTTACACACACAGTCTACGCGATCATTAAGGATAATATTCTCAAATCTATTGCCTTGGCACTCTGTCAAAATCGATATGAGAAATCAAAAACGTTTTAAATGTACAATAATATTAATGACTTAAACATAAAGATGCTCGAGTAATAAACGCCATGCAGATCTTGCACGACTACCGTATTAAGACAGAAATATCAGAACAGACAGACACACACAACACAAGATTATAAATAAAGCGTAGTAATTGAAAATTTAAGTCATGCTAAAGCAGCAGTTGTTTCATCAAATATTAAAACTGAGCTAAAAGGTTATAGCCTAAGTACCTTTATACACTTCCAGTGTAAATAGTAATTTAATTTAAATTTTTTTTTACCATGTGAGTCTTTTAAGGTTTAACCACTAACATCCATTTTAAATAGATTTCAAGAATATTATGGACTTGGATAATAAGTATACTGTAGGATAAAAAAATTTAGCAGTTAATATAGTGAATAACACTTCTTTCCTGAATTTTACAGTTACAGTATACATTCTAAGTAAGTGTATTTGTATAGGTATAACTCTGAAATGGAATCACAGACAACAACATATACATAGCTTTAAATTTACTTATAAATTTGTAAACTATTCCCAAGTTTCGACTTAGAAATAGTTTAAAAACAATATATCTTATATTTTTTCTGTATACTTAATTCAAGCATCTATGTATTGAACAATTTTATTAGTTTTAGCATAATTTTTTATTGTCTAGAACAAAACGGCTGTCCAAAAACATAACCATATCAGAGACACAGCGAATTCAGAAATTTAGAAAGCATTGGTTTTGGATGCCCTAACAGATAGATCGAAATCAGGTGTTTCCGATAAAACGGAGAACTAATAATTATGCAGTTTGGTTTGGTGTAAAGAAAAAAAGGATTTTGAAAAAAAAAACTCTTACTTCTAAATCAAAAGTTAACGACAGCCGAAACCGTTCCGACGTTTACGGGACGGGGTAAGAGGGGTGGCAGACGGCAGTGGACGCTTTTATGAACGTTGTTTTGCTAGAAGGTTTTATCTTACCTAACTAATAGATTAGAATATTTTAACACGACTACTACTCACTTACACCCGGTATACTAATGTAGCTGAATATCTACTGTAGATTTTAGACTAATAGGTACATGGAAGTAAGACTAAATAGGTTTTTAACACAATATTGCAAATTCTATGCACTACTTTATACGCACTAAATTTGTAGTAGGTACCAATGGTACCATTGTTTAATAAGTAGGTACTAAAAACCTAAAAACTATAATTAATAAACAACATTAATTTCAAATTGCTGAAATTATTTATTGAGCGAAAATGTTTACTTACTATCTATACCAATATTATAAAGAGGAAAGATTTGTTTGTTTGTTTGTAACGAATAGGCTCCGGAAATACTGAACCGATTTGAAAAATTCTTTCACTGGTAGGAAGCTACATTAACCCCGAGTGTCATAGGCTATATTAGATTTTCAAAAAAATTAGGGATCCTTACCTAAACTCAAATAATATAACCAAAGGTGCAATATTTTTTCCGTTGTTTACATATTTTGACAGGTGGTTTGTTGTTGTTGTTTGTTTTTTATTCGGCCATTCTGGGCAGTCAAAAGAACATAGTCTATAGAGCCAAGTCTTTTGTAGTATCTTATATTCTTTGGCGTAACGAAGTAAGCCGGGAAAGCTCGTATTTTATAAGCGTAAAAGACACAAAGTAAGCAGGTACCTACCATGCTTCAAACATTATGCTATGCTTCAATTATTTTCAACTTATATTACACAAATCTGATCTGACGCGTCAACAACGTCTAGCCTAATTGTGCTGTTAATATTATTTTTGTGGCGTTTTTCATTCAAATAACTAAGTCTGATTACATTACATATATACAAAACTACAACAGTTTTTGACACAAATGTGAAAACAACTATATATAGGTTTATACAAATAAAAATTGTCTAAGTATTAAATTTCAACGCAAATTCAAAACTACCCTCACTTGTCACTTAAATCCTCCTCGTCTTTTTGGCACATCCTAGGTTTCTTAGAGCCGGTGTATTAAACAAGTTCCAACACTTTTATAGTCCCTTGGCTATTAGCTGCCAGTAACACCTGCTGATCGTTCGACTTCCTCCAACAAACTGCGGAGACAAACTCGGACGGTTCCTCGTCCCTTCTATCTCTTTCCAAGAAACCTCTAACAGCATCGAATCTGTACGCCAGGAGAGGTCGAGACAGACCCGAGTAATAAACGTACAAGGCGTTGTTCTCTGAACCGCATGCCACATACTTACCATCAGTTGCCAAACCAACAAAGTTCTTCTCATTTGCGTGTCCAGTGAAAGAGCGCACGCATCGCGGCGACTCCACCCGCCAGAGTTTCAGCTGAGAATCCGTAGAGGCAGAAACTAGCGTCTTGGCATCAAGGAACTTGACGTAGGAGACAGCTTTTCGATGGTCACGGAAAACTGCGAGCGGCTGCCGTGGGGACCTCAGGTCGTAGTAGTGGACGCAATGGTCAGCTGAACCAAATGCCAAGTGACACGAGGAGCGCGGATTAAACCTCACACAGCACACATTGAATTTAGCTTCAAGAGTCGCCACAGATCTTTCAGCGTTCAGCGCCCAGAGCTTGACCCTAGCATCGTCAGACCCTGAAGCCAGTAACCTCACGTCACATCTATTAAAATGCACAGACCAGCATCGCTTATCGTGCTCCTGTAACGCCCGTGTCCTCTGCCCGGTCCCCGCATCCCATATGCTGACAGTGCCTTCGTAATCCGAGGAAGCTAGAACATTTTTGTGATAAGCATTCCAGGATACGCAGGATATTTTGTGGGAGCACTGCATTTCTGCGCACGGGTAGTGGACGTCCACGGCGTCACGTACCACGGCTTCGTATTCAAACACCTTGATCCTCTTCGTTACTCCGGCTATAGCGAAGAATTCATCATCCTTGTCGAACTCTATAGTGGAAACAATGGTGGAGTAGTTGATAGCGTCGCTCGAGTAGCTCAACGTAGCTAGCGGCCTCAAAGACCTGTATTTAGTAAACGCTACTAAATCGTCTCTAAAAGCGTCCAGACCTCTGGGCTTCTCTGTTTTAACACTTCCTTCGGTCGGTACTCCTTCCGGCGCGCGCTGATCGCCTGCACCATTCTGAGCTGTTTCTTTCTCTGGACCTTGTGGCACTCTGTCCTCACTCGAAGGCCCAGGAATTGCATCTACACAAGTCTCTTTATCCTTGGCATCCTTGTCTTCCACTCCTGGGAAAAACAGCTCCTCAGCACGATGTGCAAAGTAACACTGAACAAAGTCGTCGAAGTGCGCGTGGAGTCGCCTCCACCGCGCCGCGAGCGCGTCTCCACCATTCGGAGCTGAAACGGCGAAAGTTTCTTCATCCTCCGTTTTTATCTCCGGTAATATATTCCCTGCATCCGGAGCTGCACTCTCGTTCACACTGCCAGCCAGGTCAGCAAGTTCTCTCCTCAGAGCTCTTACCGCATCACCTGCGGGGCCAGGTTCGGAAGGATCGGGGGGTAGTTTCGCAAGACCGGCTGCCCCAGCCTTTAGGTCTTTCAAGACGCTTGCCACGTGATCCATGTCACTTTTGACCAAGGTCGCTTCTTTCGTCAGCTGTTCAAGCTGGTGCTGCCGATGTCTGTTCAGCTGTGCTAGAAACTCGTACAGCAGCCTATGGTGTGCCGCTGCAGATTCGGCTTCCAACAGCCGCTTCCTCCTGGTAAGGACGTCAAGCATCATTTCCACGTCTGGCATCGCTAGACTTTTAGCTTCAACCGTGAGTAGATTCCTCAACCTCTCGGCATCAAGGTGAGAAGCCGTGCTGGCGGACGTGGAAGGACGTCTCACTTCCCTCAGCCTGCGTTTCGCCACCAACTCGTTCAGCAGAAAGTTGGGGAAGATGTGTTCCCTGGAGGCGAGTGTTGAGCCGCATTTCGGACATCGTCTGTGAAGCTCGATGGACGCTGTAATACAGGCGTAGCAGAATGAGTGTCCGCACTTTGTT
Source organism: Euspilapteryx auroguttella (assembly GCA_951802225.1). Classification (NCBI taxonomy): domain Eukaryota; kingdom Metazoa; phylum Arthropoda; class Insecta; order Lepidoptera; family Gracillariidae; genus Euspilapteryx; species Euspilapteryx auroguttella. The sequence continues at coordinate 3,135,796 of OX637669.1, forward strand.
ACATAAGCTTCCTCTATTAGCTCAAAGCAGATGGGGCAGAGTAGATCGCAGTCTTTGTCCTCCAAAGACCCTCCTAGGCCTGCGAGCGCGGCGGGCGCGCCGGAGCCCGACCCGCCACTGGAGGCTCCACTCAGCAGCATCCTATTCTGTGGAGATAAAAAAGGAAGCATTTTATTTATGATTTCATTTAATGCAATAATAATGTAAAGGGAGTTACATTACATAGTTTCCGGTGTGCTTAGAGACTTAAGTTCTTTTTAAAACAAAAGCATGACCAAGATGTTTGTGCATGCCTGTTTATAATCAGAATAGTTGCAAAAGCTTTTTACTCTAAGCTAAAGCAAAAGAAAACCAATTGAATTTAAAACCAAAAAATATTTTTGATCTAAGCCTGGGATTTAAATGGCTATAGAAAACAGCTTGTTTACTAAAGTATCATCATCATCACCATCATTTCGGCCAAAAGACGTCCACTGCTAGACATATACCTCCCCCATAAATCTTGACAATAACCAATCCAATTGGTCTTGCTTGAGCAACCCTCCTTCAGTGTACTGCCGCAGCTTTCAACAGGTCGTCTGACCACAACTTGTCTGCCTACTCTGCTTTTTCTGTTTGAAGGACACCACTCAAGATGTAATTTTAAATTCCGTATTAAGTGCTGTTGCGACCCGCTGCAAGCTGCTGTCAGACAGACTGACAGAATTCCTCGCAGTAGTTGTATTGCGGGTGAAAACATGGCTTTAAAAGCCAAAGGGTTTAAAGAGCGAACAGGTGTGATACTAGCGTTAGTTCCATTAGTAATTAAAGGTTATCTACGAAGTCAAAGGTGCATATTTTTGAATCCGGTCATGGTTTAGTTAGAAGATTTTAATTACTTATTGGAAGTGGTGCTAGTTTCACACCGTGTAAGCTTTATGTTGAATAAGAGACATTGAGATACTGGTTTAGGTTCTATATGAATAAAACATGATTATTGGGAGATAATGTAACTTCCTATGACTTAACCAAGTGATTCTTCTGAACCTATACTACTGACATAAATTGATTCTGTGCTGCAGGCAGTTTGAATTTGGTGGTCAGTTGGTCGTTTTAGTAAAGAAAGAGATGCTCCTCAATTTATCTATAAAAGATAAATCAACATGTTTTATCGATTTTAACACAGATTACACATTTTATTTATGCTCTAGAAAACCATACACTGCCCGTGCTAAATAGATTTATATGGTACTCACAATGGGATTTGCGTCTATGTAAAGTGTAAGGACGTCATGCCTGAAGGTTTCACAGCTCTCAGTGATCAGGTACCGGTGAAAGCATGAGAAAATATTTTATCTCAAAAGATTACACGTAAGTCTCCCTTTTTGTACCCACAAAGCACACGTTACAGCAAAAACTTGAATGGACTGCTGGTCCGGACATCTGTTATAGTAGTTTTGCGACAAGATCCAAGTCTTCAGGGATGATGAGTAGGCCCAGGATCCAAAATTTTCATGAATTTCTGAATATTTCTGATGCAGTTGAAAAAAAAAAAACCTCCTGCATCCCCACCCCACCTTCGCTCAGTTTTGACAAAAAAAATTCTACTAGGGTTGCTTGCTGCTGTAGATATTTGTAGTAGAGTTTTTAAATCACATAAAGATGGCGCTCTGCGAATAAGGCCCAAAGTCCTCAGTAGTATTATTATCTACTAAACAAAGGCAAATATCAAAAATGTGGCACAGTATGACACTAGATAATCTTGCTAAGTATTTTTCGAGCACAGTTAGTCCTAAGCAAAGAGAACAAAATAATCCTCTAAAATCAATACAACATAGCCATAAAAATACTAGGCTACATTACCTAGACAGTGTCATACTGTGATATTTGCCTCAGCCTCAGTTTAGATTTATTTTTTTTGAGAATGGCGCTAGCATCGCTGTAAACTAGCTCAAGGCCGATGGACCCCTTGTTACCCTTCTCACGCATTGCCCTCTACCCCATGACTCGTCTGGCACCAGCTAAGCCACCGTAGGTTATTGCTCTGATGCTACACATGGTTTTTAGTTTTTTTTTACAAAACATTTCGAAGTATACCTAAAGTGAGCACGGTTAATTATTTTCCAATTTTGTTTGGGCTTCAGTCCTGCCATACCGTGTGTCCATGTACCATGCCTACCGTGTGTTAAATTTTCCTCCACTATAAAAAGTAACCGTGTGATCAAGTTAAAATTGACTGCTCCGTAGCTCAGTTGGCAGTGATGTGGACTGAGTAAGCGTGAGCACCCGGGTTTGATTCCCAGGCGGGGCGAATATTGATATGATGAATATCGATGTTTGTTTCCGATCTGGGTGTGTTTCGGGCGCCCTAGATACAGGTTCTTCCTAGTTAGGGGCTCTGAGTGTGATGTGTTATGTGTTATTATTATTATTCTTAAAATTTTATTAATCGTTGAAAGATCAAAATAAAATTGAAACTTGTCACGCGTCAGTCAAGAATGTTCTAAGGTCAAGTACCTAGTATTTGTTTTATACTTTTAAAGTTGAACTGATTTGAAAACCTCTCATTTTTTATTTTGGAAGTGTTGCCAGTTTTTCACAATTTATAGACAGCGACATCTATCTAAATTATCTTGAACCGCTTACGAAAAACACGTATCTCACGCAGACTGCTTCTGCTTCAATAGGTACATACCGGACTGCTCAGCCGACTGCTGACTGACAGGTGCGCCATTTTATAAATGGCTGCGCTGCGCTAGCTAATTCAGCTTGACAACAATGAAACTTGAGCATCATTGAGATGTTTCTCGCATTTTTTTCGTCTTTGTGAAGTGTTATGTGATCAAGAGTGCATACAAAATTAACTGCAGACATGGAGGATCCCAACGAGGACCCAAGGGTCACTCAAGGTAGGTCCAATGTTCTAAAATAAGGATAAGAAGTTACGAGTGCACTATCTACGAGGTCGAGTAACCAAGCTTTCCCGGTTTCAGAGCTCTACTTTCTCATAGCGAAATTCCTCTCTGGCGGTCCGCTGAAGGAAACTGCAAAGGTAAATTGGCATGAAATATGTATAGAATTTAATCCTGATTCGATATATGGTCTAAAAGTAACTTTTTGCTTACAGACTTTGATACGAGAGTTGGAAAACACGGAGGTGAGTAGAGCTTTCCTAGTGCCGGTTTTAGTGCTTATTTTGTTGTTTTGATCGTGAACGCACGTGGATAGGAGTGTCAAACTCGCTGAAAGTTGCTGAAAAGTTTTTTTAACGCGGCAGGTGCTGCCCCGGAGGCTTGACTGGGAGGGCCGTGAGCACACGCAATCCTACCAGGAATTGGTAAGTTTTCAAGCTTTTCTAACTTTATTTCAGTGTTTTTCTATTATTTCAGACAGAAAACAATCGAGAAAAACAGTAAAATAACGGAAAAACTACATAAATTCTTAATTTTTCTGTTTGATGGAAATTACCATGGGAGTGCGATGGTTAAACGTGGAAAATGTTTTATGGCAGTTTATGTGAGAAAATCGTAGATTTTTACTGTTTTGCAAAAATTCAAAATTATTCATATCACGGCAGTCATTTTGTGGCGTAATGATGCGCGCGGTCGTCTCTCTCGCACCTATGGATGCGTATTGTAGCACGTGATTGCCGTCTCACTCGTTTCATCTAGGTCGGGCTTTCTCGCTGCCAATTGGTTGTAAACTCAGGTGCTTGGTTCTGATTGGCCAAGCTCTTTAAAGCGGGAATTTTGAAATCTCAAAATTTTCGCCGTAGGTATAATACTTTTACGTAAATCGTCAAAAATAAATTACTACATAATAGGTAGGTACCTACCACCTACCTACCTATTCAATGAGTGAAAGGGCTTGGATTCAGCTTAATTTCATAGAAAAAAGTTATTATCAAGAACACCATGCGGTGGAGGTGACACGGGTATTCTGCCAAGACCCCATGACTGAAAAATCATAAATACTTACCTTATTATATTATGTTATTAACTTGCTATGAAGTCATTTAATATGGTTAATACTATGCCTTCTCCACCAGATATCACAGTACCAGGACTTGCCCCCTGAACGTTTGGTGGAAGTATGTAAACGGGCCTTAAAGCTTGCTCGAAGCCAGCCCAAACAGGGAGGCGATGAGGGTGATACCAGCTCAGCTGTGATCCCGGTCGCTTCAGCCAGTAGTGGAAGTGGCGCTGTGTAAGTGATGGCTTTTAATACTTATCTGCCCAAAATATTGAAATTAAAGTCCATTTTAAATTAGAGTCCGCGCCAGTTTAGACTGATGAATATCTATCTATCTTGGCATACTTTAGTTCCGTCCTTTAAAAAGACAGTAGAAATAAGAAAGCGAACGTACACTGTAATATGCAGGATTCTCTAAGTGTAGAGGTCATTGTCAATGCCAATTAAGTAATAGTTTTAAGTAAGAAAATTTGTTTTTTTTTTGTTTCAACAGTCCACAATTGCCAGCCCCAGCAGATCAGCCCCCACCACCAGGTCCGTCGTTGAAGATCGAGCCAAGACTGTCCCTGCTCGGAGACAGTCTGGTCAAGGAACCACCCAAGTACTTTCCGTACAAACAGGACCATAGTGTTGGTAAGTACATAAACACAGTATAAGAAAGTGTATGTACTACAGTTCAGTATGGGTTCTACACTCCCTGCCTCTTTCAGCAAGTGCGCCCGTCCGCGCTCAGTTACCTCCCAGTGACGCTTAGTACAAGTAGCACAAATACCTATCAAAACTAAGGCAAATACCTATCAAAAATGTGAAACAGTATTGCCCTAGATAATGCAACCAAGTATTTTAGGGCATTGTTGTATAGCTTTTAGGTTAAAGACTAAAGAAAGCTACTGATTGTTGCCAGTAGTAGCCGTTTTTAGCAACTCCCGTTTTAGTTATTCTTTATTTCTTTCATACTTTAACTGTGCTATGCCCCTAAAAAACAGCATCAAAATCCTATGCATAGTTTTAAAGATTTAATAATAATTAAGCATATAGTATTGGAACAGACGAAGACTGTCTGACACTGTCTATTTGTCTTCTAAACAAATGTAGATGACTTCAAATCTAAGGCTACAATTGATAGACGCATTACTCGGGGCTATATTTCTGACTAAGCTTGACTTTGACTTTTGACTTAATGTCCTATGTCCCCTAGATGGGGCAGAGGGCGTCCACAGTACGTCGCCATCCCGAGCGGTCTTGAGCTTCGCGCTTTACTTCGCTCCAGGTCATTTTTATCGCCTTCGCTTCTGTAGTGATCGTCCGCCGCCATGTCTGATTAGGGCGGCCACGCTTCCGCTTTCCTTGGGGATTCCAGTCAAGGGCTTGCCTTGCTGTGTGATCAGGGTCCCTTCGGAGCGTGTGGCCGATCCAGTTCCACTTGCGGCGTTTGATCTGCTGGTCGATCGGGGTCTCACTACAACGTTCCCACAGATCTACGTTGGAGATTTTCTCGGGCCAGCATACACCCAGAATACGACGGAGACAGCGGTTGGTGAAGACTTGGAGCCGGCGCGAGATGTCTTTAGTGACCTTCCACGTCTCACATCCGTACAGCAACACGGTTTTATCGTTGGACCGGAATATCTTGAGCTTAACTCTCCTAGTCAGTTTCCGCGATTGCCATACCGGACGGAGCTGCGCAAAGGCTGCTCTCCCTTTGGCGATTCTCGAAGCGATGTCCTCTTCAGTTCCTCCTGTTTCTGACACTACACTACCGAGGTATGTAAATTTGTGGACTCTATCCACCTCCTCTGTGCCGATAAGCAACGGCAATGAGCTTGTCGCTCCGCACCTCATTTCCTGGGTCTTCCGGGTGTTAATCTTAAGTCCCGTCTTCAAAGCCTCTCGTCGTAGGTCGTCCAATTTGGCTTGCATGTCGGCGCGTGTGTACGATTTGTAGCAACAGCGTGGAAAAGATCTTCACAGGGTGTTGATTTATTAGGGGTTTTTTTCAAATAGCCACCACAGGGTCTAGAATTTTTATTTTATTTTTCTGGTAGCTGTAACGACTTGATCTATCTCCTGCTTCCAGTTTATCGTCTACTTTTGAGACACTCTGTATATGCCTAGATCTTTAAAACTACGATTTTTATAGGGCTTTTTTAATGGATAGAGTGATTCAAGGTGGTACGAGGTTCGCCGGGTCAGCTAGTATGTTATATAATAACTAGAGGCTGCCCCGCGGTTTTTCCCGCGCAGGTTTCTCATAAACACAAAAATCCCGTTTTTCCCGTTCCCGTGGGAATTTCGGGAAATCCCTTCTTAGTGCTCACCTACACTCCCTAAAGAACCCACGTGCAAAATTTCAGCCCGCTTTGCCCAGTAGTTTCGGCTCTGCGTTGTCTGTCAGTCAGTCAGTCAGTAACGGAAGAGTTTTATATATATTGATTATTCATTGTCTTTTCCCCCCAGTGCGTCGTCTAGTATGGCGGGAACTGGGTTTGGGCCCCAGTTCAAACCCGGGCTCTCGCGGCGGGGAGTCGCTGTTCTCACCGCGCATGCTGTCGTCTGTACAGCTGCAGCGACGGACGCTGGGACACTTGTCCGCCGTCTACTGTCTTGTGTTCGAGTGCACCGGAAGATACGTTATTACTGTAAGTTTTTCCATTTTAAACTAGTATTTTTTTTGTTTAACGAGTATTTGACTGAACATCAAAAATCCAGACTCAAGATTTGCCAACGTGCCATGGAGCGTAGCATAATAGGGGTTAAATTAACCGATCGCATCCGGAACACCGAACTACGCTCGAAAACAGGAGTTGCAGACGTTGGTGTTGCGACTGCTAAGCTTAAGTGGAGCTGGGCTGGTCACGTCTGCCGCATGGGCTCGGACCGGTGGGCGAAAACCGCAACCGAGTGGGTGCCAACTGATGGAAGACGAAAGCGTGGCCGGCCGAGAAGGAGATGGCGGGATGATATCGATTCCTACTTATCCGACTGGACTCAGGTGGCACAGGAGAGAGAAACGTGGAAACGGGAGGGGGAGGTCTTTGCCCAGCAGTGGGACACAGCCCAGACTATTAAAAAAAAAAAATTATGTTTGTTACTTCAAAACTTTGTTATTTATTGTCCTTTTTATAACATTTCAAAAATTGTACTTTTGGGAAAAAATAAAGTTAAGTTTATTAATTCTATTATAAAGTATATTAAATTCGAATTTCTTATTGCTTTTGTTCTAGATCAATAATATTATTATTAAATGTATCATTAAGGACTGGTAGTATATTTTTTTTGTTGTTTTATTTTAATTTTCTTTGCAATTTAAAGTATTTCATTTTATCTTAAGAAACTTAGTGTAAGGTAAAAAAACAATAAAATAGCCCTAGGATTGAAATTCGATGATAATGACAGCATTTGTTATCCATTGCAGCCTTTAGGGAACAGTACATGCTCTAAGAAAAAACAGTAAAAGTTTCAAGTATCAATGTTTTTAATCAAGCTACTTTAACCTCCCTTCCTCGCTCCCTAGACAAAGTTTGTCAATTTATCGTTTTTTAATAGTAAAAACGATTAAAGATCAAACTTTGTCTAGGGACCTGCCCCTATATTACGGCCGCATTTGCAATATGTCTTTTTGTCATCATTGCGTGTTTTTTAGTGTGATTGGGCGAGGCGAACGCGAAGTAGTTTGATTTTGAATCTTCATTTGAATCTTCCCTGGACAACAATACGACGCGTGCGTTACGAAAAGTGTAACTTTGAAACTCTAGAGGACGAAAAGCAATATTGCAAATGTGCCGGAAAAATTACCCCTGGTGGAGACAAAGCTCTATAAAGTGACAATTTCTTTAACAGGGCGCAGACGACCTACTAGTAAAAGTATGGTCGGCACTAGACGGGCGCCTGGTGGCAACATTGCGCGGCGCGGGCGCAGAGATCACCGACGTGTGCGTCTCGTCCGACGGAGCCCTACTGGCGGTGGGCAGCGTGGAGCGCACCGTGCGCGTGTGGCGGCTGGCCGGGGGCGCTCCCTGCGCCGTGCTGCGGCAGCACCAGGGCACCATCACTGCTGTATGTAGAGACAAACTACGCTAACAAGGCCCCTCACTCAAACCGCTAAATCTTAGTTTAAAATATCAATCATTCAATCCGAAACTCTCGTGACCCAGTAAAATATTGGCGCGAGGGGCAGCTCGTGCGCGCTAGGTCCGAGCCCGTATCGCCGAATTCTTCCGAGGTTAGCCGAACACGCAGGAACATCCGAGTTTCGGTTTCGGCAAAAGGTCGGCCTTTTTAGCCGAAACCAAAACTATGGCCAAAACTTGTTTTTTTGGCCGAAACCGAAACCCAACCTTGGTCGGTCCCTCAAAAACACACAAACATCGAGACACCTATAGATACATAACTTAACGCCTGTTTACCATCGGGGTAGGCAGGCAATCGTTTTCCAGTTGTTCCGATCCTGACTGTTCCTTACGTACTTCTTTCTCTTCTTCCGCAGTAATAAACATTTCCATACACGCACGTCGGTTTTTTATTTCAGTCGATTATTATGGTATTCAGGTAACATGATTTTCAGCCGAAACCGAAACTCTGGTAGCCTTGTAAAAATTGGAATTCGGCGAAGCGAACTCCGCGCGCATCTTTCGTGATGAGCCAAGCGACGCCGAAACATAAAATTTGGTTTCGACAAAAGATTCGGCCGTTTTTAGCCGAAACCGAAACTGGGGCCGAAACGGGAAACCGGGAAACCGAGCCTTTGGTCGGTCTCTAGTTTTAAGTTACTTTACTGGAGGTCTACCTTCTCTGGTTTGTTGTATGATAAATACGCGACATCCAGTCTCAATGGACATACTTCAAATAACTAAAATTCTTTTGAATATGAATAACAGGGTAATGTTTGTTATTTTTCCTCGCAGGTACACTGGTCTCCCCTACTGGCGCACGGCACGACGCGCTGGCTCGCGTCCACCTCTACTGATGGTTCCGTAGCTTTCTGGGCATCAGATAAAGATGGCTCTTTCACACTGTGTAAGGATCTCTGATTAATTAATAATATTAATGTCACCTAATAGAGTTTAGTACACTTGGAGTATTTGCCAATGCCGAGTTAACAAATAAGTGATCTCTGTTAATGTGGTAAAAATACAAAATGGGTATAAAGCCTGACAATGAAATAAGTTTGTCTAAAGTTACAAGCTGTCCCGGCGAACTTCGTATCGCGCGCATTTTGTATGGGAAAAAGAAATTGTTACTATTTTATTTTATTTTATTTATTTAGAAAGGCCTATCAACAGTTTGTGATCAAAAGCATGCAGAGTAACAATGTAAAACATACTAAAACTATAGACCATAACTACTTAAAGATAGACACCGCATACAACTACTACTAATTATACCTCTTAAATTTTCTATATTTTCTCACCTTTTAAACCTTTCATGGACTATTACGAACATTTCAAAACCAAAATTAGCTCAATTTGCCCGGCCGCTCTCGAGTTTTTTATTATCTTGTGCATGTATTATACTTAAAACCTTCCTCTAGAATCACTCTTAAAAAAAACCGCATCAAAATCCGTTGCATAGTTTTAAAGATTTAAGCATACATAGGGACAGACGCGGGAAGCGACTTAATTTTTATACTATCAATATACCTATATAAAACTCTTCCGTTACTGACTGACTGACTGACTGACTGACTGACTGACTGACTAAGAGCACTAAGAAAGGATTTCCCGAAATTCCCACGGGAACGGGAAAAAACGGGATTTTTGTGTTTACGAGAAATCTGCGCGGGAAAAACCGCGGGGCAGCCTCTAGTGTATTGATAGTTGTACCTTAATTCTGAATGAATATAGTAAAGTGGATATAATAGATGTTCATCAATTAAACTCACCAGCCCCAGTCCACTTCCTGGAGCGCAGCCGGCCCGGAGCGTGCCACATGATCTGCGCAGCCTGGTCGTGCGGCGGCGGGTTCCTGGCGGCCGGCTCCGCGGACCACCACGTCAGGGTCTACCTGCTGCGCGAGGACATGCATCCGCAGAGGGTCTGTTTGATATGGTCCCCAGAGTGTTTAGAACTGGCTGTGCTGGCTACTTAGTCGGCATGGAATAGTTACTTTTTGACGTTTTCTCACCGTTCAAATCTTCCTTGAACTTGCGCTACGAAAAGTGTGATTGGGTGAGGCGAACACAGAATATAAGTAAAGATATTTCAGTGACAAGGCTAAACATTCTTAACTACAGAAAGTAGCTAAATCGGTGTTGTTAGGTCCTGATGCGGAATGGATGGAGTTTTGAAGACCAGTAAAAACACAACGATGTTGATCGGATGCCGTTTTATTCGAGAATGCACTCTTAGGCTATTTTACATGGTCGGGTTATACATGGTCGGGTTATAGCGCAGGCGACGCCACTCGCCGCGGCGGAGCCATACGTATGGGTACATAATATGTATATAGATAGGTAGATGCTGTCACGATGTGACAGGTGTATTTCATGCTTCTTTAAGCCCTGACTTAATTGAATGTTGAGAGCGTTACGAAAAGTGTGATCGGGCATGGCGAACGGAGAAGTTGGAAAGGAGATTCAAGATGTTTATTCCCACTAAAGATAAGAGAGTGTATTTCGAGTAAATCTCTTTTAGCGATAACGTCGCCTATTGCTGTTATACAAATTGTTAATTTTAACTGTATTTATGTACATTAAAGTGCATATCTAATCTATCTATTCAGGTATTTCACCAGATATGAAATCCATGCTTCTGACTAATGAACCCTCACTCTCATCACCAGATCCTCGAAGTGGCAGCCCACTCGGACGCAGTAGACAGCATCTCGTGGGCGCACCGGGGGCTCCGCTTCGTGTCCGGCAGCAAGGACGGAGCCGCCGCGCTGTGGGCGCTCCACGCCGGCCAGTGGAGGCCTAGCATGCTGGACGCTGCTGCCGACCAGAAGCTGAAGGTTGGTGGTGAGACACCAGGTGGACGCTGTGTGGACAGTGGAGGCCTAGCATGCTGGACGCTGCTGCCGACCAGAAGCTGAAGGTTGGTGGTGAGACACTAGGTGGACGCTGTGTGGACAGTGGAGGACTAGCATGCTTGACGCTGCTGCCGACCAGAAGCTGAAGGTTGGTGGTGAGACACCAGGTGGACGCTGTGTGGACAGTGGAGGCCTAGCATGCTGGACGCTGCTGCCGACCAGAAGCTGAAGGTTGGTGGTGAGACACCAGGTGGACGCTGTGTGGACAGTGGAGGCCTAGCATGCTGGACGCTGCTGCCGACCAGAAGCTGAAGGTTGGTGGTGAGACACTAGGTGGACGCTGTGTGGACAGTGGAGGCCTAGCATGCTGGACGCTGCTGCCGACCAGAAGCTGAAGGTTGGTGGTGAGACACTAGGTGGACGCTGTGTGGACAGAGGAGGCCTAGCATGCTGGACGCTGCTGCCGACCAGAAGCTGAAGGTTGGTGGTGAGACACCAGGTGGACGCTGTGTGGACAATGGAGGCCTAGCATGCTGGACGCTGCTGCCGACCAGAAGCTGAAGGTTGGTGGTGAGACACTAGGCGGACGCTGTGTGGACAGTGGAGGCCTAGCATGCTGGACGCTGCTGCCGACCAGAAGCTGAAGGTTGGTGGTGAGACACCAGGTGGACGCTGTGTGGACAGTGCTGCCCTCCCGAGACTAAAGTGCAGTATCAGGCAATTTTTCGATTTTCGGTTTTTTTGTGATTCAGAAAATATGATTTTTATTCTTACTGCTAATAAAATCCATTTTTGTGTACAACATTTAGAAATTAAGTTATTTAATTTCTAATGTTTACTGCAAAGCCAAAAATAGTAAAAATTTCATGATATCCCAACTAAAATGCAGTTCTATGTTTTACTGCATCCCATATGTTTAGGATAACCAAGTAAACTGCAGTATGACATTGAATTTTTCAGCACTTTACATAGTTTCGTTATTAAGTTATACATGTTAAAAAACTAATTAAAGTGCAGTAAAAACTAACTCCATACAATCAATTATACTGCAAACTATTACACATTAATTTTTATCGATAATAACCAATTAAAATGCAGTATCATCTCTGTATACTGCAGTGGCATTTGTAATACTTTATCTTTTTGTGGTACCGTCACCAACTAAAATGCAGTATAATTGGATAAACTGCATTTTAATTGGGTTTAATTTAAATAAGAAAAGTTTGCTTAACTAACTAAAGCGCAGAGGATCCTGGTTTATTACTGCATTTTATTCAGTTTAATTTACGTTAATATTAAATCGGTAACTAGACTTATGAAGTATTAGAATCAAGTACTTTCATTTAGTCAGTTTTTATAACTATTTATAGTGTGTGCGGCCGATTTGCCAACGGATATTTTTACTACTCGGTGAATTATTTGTGATGTTTATTCATGGCTAAAAATTAATATGGTTTAAGAACTCACATAGAGTGGAAAATCAATCTGACCCCTACCGGGTCAGCGCCACCACTTCTGAATAACGTGACTGGACTAAATATTGATACCGTTATGATCATAAACCGAGGGAGTCAGGTTTCTTTGCAGTGTTTAACTCTTTAAACTATAATGTTAAGCATTCTCGGAAACAAAGAGCAGTCGCTAACGCCTAGAAAGAAGCAATAAAGGGACATTTCGCGGTGTTCTACGTGGCGAGGCAATAACTTTCACTCGGCCTGCACTAAAATCCTGACCAAAGTGTTGCTGAACAGTATAGCAAGGAAGGGTTGCTTATTATCACTAGCGCTGTTCTTACTGGTTCTAGACGACAAGTGACGAGTATATTGTGTAGTCACCGGAAAGGGCAAGCAAAGTATCCACTATAACTTTCAGACGTTTCTTTTACGGATGCGACTTTTCAGATGACCTACCTATTCACATCTTCGTATTAAAACGCCAAAGACTAAGGAAATGCGCTTACACTACACAGAACAGGACCCTCTAAAAATAAAGGGAGAAGAGCAGGAGCAAGTGTCAAAGTTTACCTGCCCATTTTGGTGGAGTGGTGAGTGAGCCCTACAGGAGGAACTAAAATGGACTTTGGAAACCGTGTCAACAAAGCGCGAGCAGCTTTCGCTCAGTGTTGCGAAATCACCATTGTGGAGCTCAAATGTAATCGATTTCGGATTTTCGAGTCCAATGTGAAATCAGTGCTAATATAAACTTAAAACTATCAGTTATAAACCATAAAGGGTTGCTTAGAAAGAGCTGTTTTGTTAATGAATTTTGTGATATTCAAGTTTTTTATAATTAATATGGTATAATAATAATTTAAGTAGGTATTAGTTTTTTTTTTTGTAAGAATTTTACTTTAAAAGTAATGAAAAACTATTTTGAATTGAAACTATTACGTTATTTTTGTAAAATTAAAGTGTTTTATTTATATAATTACATACTACCTTCAAAATATGAATGTTTTTTCCATCAGATACTGGTTAAAATGCAGTAGTATATGAACTTTACTGCAATTTAATTAGTTTTCCACAAAGTTAATTGAAATCAAACGCAGTAACAGGCCTTTTTACTGCAATTTACTTAGTTTTACAGTAATATTTATAAAAAAAGGGGGAAGCAGTAAAAAGCGCCAAAATCGATTAATATTTTTTTTTTATTAATTAATCCTTTTTTTTTTTATTACATCGTTTTCGTTGTTTTTTTAATTTGTGCATCGATAACTGCCCCTTATTTCTACATTTAAACTTTTATAATTACATGTCTTCATTTTTTTTAATGATTAAATAAAAACTTTAAATGACGTTTTCTCGAAATCTCAATTTTGGTGATACTGCACTTTAGTCTCGGGAGGGCAGAGTGGAGGCCTAGCATGCTGGACGCTGCTGCCGACCAGAAGCTGAAGGTTGGTGGTGAGACACTAGGTGGACGCTGTTTGGACAGTGGAGGCCTAGCATGCTGGACGCTGCTGCCGACCAGAAGCTGAAGGTTGGTGGTGAGACACTAGGCGGACGCTGTGTGGACAGTGGAGGCCTAGCATGCTTGACGCTGCTGCCGACCAGAAGCTGAAGGTTGGTGGTGAGACACTAGGTGGACGCTGTGTGGACAGTGGAGGCCTAGCATGCTGGACGCTGCTGCCGACCAGAAGCTGAAGGTTGGTGGTGAGACACCAGGTGGACGCTGTGTGGACAGTGGAGGCCTAGCATGCTGGACGCTGCTGCCGACCAGAAGCTGAAGGTTGGTGGTGAGACACTAGGTGGACGCTGTTTGGACAGTGGAGGCCTAGCATGCTGGACGCTGCTGCCGACCAGAAGCTGAAGGTTGGTGGTGAGACACTAGGCGGACGCTGTGTGGACAGTGGAGGCCTAGCATGCTTGACGCTGCTGCCGACCAGAAGCTGAAGGTTGGTGGTGAGACACTAGGTGGACGCTGTGTGGACAGTGGAGGCCTAGCATGCTGGACGCTGCTGCCGACCAGAAGCTGAAGGTTGGTGGTGAGACACCAGGTGGACGCTGTGTGGACAGTGGAGGCCTAGCATGCTGGACGCTGCTGCCGACCAGAAGCTGAAGGTTGGTGGTGAGACACTAGGTGGACGCTGTGTGGACAGTGGAGGCCTAGCATGCTGGACGCTGCTGCCGACCAGAAGCTGAAGGTTGGTGGTGAGACACTAGGCGGACGCTGTGTGGACAGTGGAGGCCTAGCATGCTTGACGCTGCTGCCGACCAGAAGCTGAAGGTTGGTGGTGAGACACTAGGTGGACGCTGTGTGGACAGTGGAGGCCTAGCATGCTTGACGCTGCTGCCGACCAGAAGCTGAAGGTTGGTGGTGAGACACTAGGCGGACGCTGTGTGGACAGTGGAGGCCTAGCATGCTGGACGCTGCTGCCGACCAGAAGCTGAAGGTTGGTGGTGAGACACTAGGCGGACGCTGTGTGGACAGTGGAGGACTAGCATGCTTGACGCTGCTGCCGACCAGAAGCTGAAGGTTGGTGGTGAGACACTAGGTGGACGCTGTGTGGACAGTGGAGGACTAGCATGCTTGACGCTGCTGCCGACCAGAAGCTGAAGGTTGGTGGTGAGACACTAGGCGGACGCTGTGTGGACAGTGGAGGCCTAGCATGCTGGACGCTGCTGCCGACCAGAAGCTGAAGGTTGGTGGTGAGACACTAGGCGGACGCTGTGTGGACAGTGCAGGCCTAGCATGCTGGACGCTGCTGCCGACCAGAAGCTGAAGGTTGGTGGTGAGACACTAGGCGGACGCTGTGTGGACAGTGCAGGCCTAGCATGCTGGACGCTGCCGCCGACCAGAAGCTGAAGGTTTTTTATAGACTGAGATATAGATAGATAAAACATAAGAAGACATAGGTAAAGGCACCAGCTCATTGACTGAGTCCACGAGAGGCATCAGTGCATAGAGCTGGACACACGTTTGGCCGACTATATGTCTATATATACCATCGTGACAAGGGGCCAGCTTGTCGTCGCAGTAATAAAGAATACAATAAATTTATCTTAATTTTCAAGTGAATGTTCTGTGTCCGCAGGTGACGATGGTTTGTTGGGACATCAGCGACCAGTTTGTCATCACTGCGGTGTCTGATTGCACATTGCGGGTGAGTCTTGTTTTTTTTAGTTTGTTTTATTTAGGGGCTCTGAATGTTATTATATTACTGAATGTTTGGTATAATTCCTTTTGAATTCCTCCCGAAACCAACAAAAGATAACTTCAATTAAAATTTGAATTCTCTATCTCACATGTGTTTGTCCAAGAAATTGCTTGTCATCGTCAGTTACTAACGTAATAGTATACAGAGAGAGTTAGCAGAGCATCTTCCTTGTTCTGTGGTATACATACATGATGTTACTGACAAGTTGTTAATAATTAAAATAATCACTCGTAAATCAATATGTGAACATAAAAACGATCAATTTAGCCAAAAAATTTATTTAATTCTTAAATTGTGTATGGAACGGCTAATGTTTTTGTTTTAGATTTATAGAATAGAATATAATAAACATTTATTCACCAAAACCAACATAATTACACAGATAAAGTGAAAACAAAATTAAATAAAGTACAGTTAACATAGACAGCGATATGCATGCCTACGGTCACTCGTCACACGGGCCCTGCGCGCCGTCATCGACGCGCGTCTTCCAGTCGGTTGTATGGTGAAACGGTAACACCAATTCAGCTTACGACCTCAGTTGCAAGGAACTGAAGCCAACTGTTCTTCCATTGGCCACCGCTAGAATTGGACTTGTTGGTGTGTAGTTATGAAACGAATAGTATGGTTTTCATTTGTGAAATGTAAAACAAAGAAACCTACTGCGCAGTATTTAGACCCTTGTTGTTTTATTTTTTGACCAACTTGTCAGAAATCATCCTGTATATTATATTTTTTGTGCTCTACTATCGATACTGATATGATAACTCCTAGGCTGAAACTCACAGTCAGTGTTTGGAGGCTACTCGGTTGAGTATGATACTCTGACAAGTAGTTCCCGAGTACTGATTATCTGGGCTCGAGCTGTCTTGTACTCCGTCAAGCATATGTTTCACTGTCACGAAGTCAGAACTCGACTTTGATTATGAATTTGGAGCGGAGAACGATTTTTAGTAACACTAGTCCACCCGGCGTGTGTTAGTTTGTTTGCATTAAATAGGGTTCGAGGCTTCTAAAACGATTTAAAAATAATTTCACTATGTGGAAGTTTACACTATCCCCAGGTGACATATATTTTCAAAAATTCAAACTTACATATTTCTTTAAATACTTGTCGACCGGCGACCTGCGTACCGCCCAACATATTACTATTTTGTGTATGTACTATACTTATAAAGCTTCCTCTTCATTCACATTATCTATTAAAAAAACCGGATCAATATCCGTTGCATAGTTTTAAAGATTTAAGCATACATAGGGACAGACGCGGGAAACGACTTTATTTTATTTATACTACTAGTCGACCCAGCAAACTTCGTACCGCCTCACCTATTAGTATTTGGTGCATGTATTATACTTATAAACCTTCCTCTTCATTCACATTATCTATTTTAAAAAAACGGATCAATATCCGTTGCATATTTTTAAAGATTTAAGCATACATAGCGAGAGGCAACTTTGTTTTATACTATGTATTGATTTTTGACACTTTGAATTGCTAATTCGAGCTGCGACACGACTGTCTAACGAATTTCAGTTCTAGCCTAGTTGAGTTTCGTTCCCAAATAGAAAGTGAAAAATTGTTTGTCAGGTCTGGTGCGCGCGCACATGCACGCAAGTGCGGTGCCTGCGCGGGCACTCGGACGAGGTGTACGTGCTGGAGCCGCACCCCTTCCTGCCAGCCGTGCTGCTGTCGGCCGGGCACGACGGGCAGCTGCGGCTGTGGGACGCCGCGCGAGGTCAGTCACTGCAGTCACAGGTGACAGTCAGTCACTGCAGTCACAGGTGACAGTCAGTCACTGCAGTCACAGGTGTACGTGCTGGAGCCGCACCCCTTCCTGCCAGCCGTGCTGCTGTCGGCCGGGCACGACGGGCAGCTGCGGCTGTGGGACGCCGCGCGAGGTCAGTCACTGCAGTCACAGGTGACAGTCAGTCACTGCAGTCACAGGTGACAGTCAGTCACTGCAGTCACAGGTGTACGTGCTGGAGCCGCACCCCTTCCTGCCAGCCGTGCTGCTGTCGGCCGGGCACGACGGGCAGCTGCGGCTGTGGGACGCCGCGCGAGGTCAGTCACTGCAGTCACAGGTGACAGTCAGTCACTGCAGTCACAGGTGTACGTGCTGGAGCCGCACCCCTTCCTGCCAGCCGTGCTGCTGTCGGCCGGGCACGACGGGCAGCTGCGGCTGTGGGACGCCGCGCGAGGTCAGTCACTGCAGTCACAGGTGACAGTCAGTCACTGCAGTCACAGGTGTACGTGCTGGAGCCGCACCCCTTCCTGCCAGCCTTGCTGCTGTCGGCCGGGCACGACGGGCAGCTGCGGCTGTGGGACGCCGCGCGAGGTCAGTCACTGCAGTCACAGGTGACAGTCAGTCACTGCAGTCACAGGTGACAGTCAGTCACTGCAGTCACAGGTGTACGTGCTGGAGCCGCACCCCTTCCTGCCAGCCGTGCTGCTGTCGGCCGGGCACGACGGGCAGCTGCGGCTGTGGGACGCCGCGCGAGGTCAGTCACTGCAGTCACAGGTGACAGTCAGTCACTGCAGTCACAGGTGTACGTGCTGGAGCCGCACCCCTTCCTGCCAGCCGTGCTGCTGTCGGCCGGGCACGACGGGCAGCTGCGGCTGTGGGACGCCGCGCGAGGTCAGTCACTGCAGTCACAGGTGACAGTCAGTCACTGCAGTCACAGGTGACAGTCAGTCACTGCAGTCACAGGTGTACGTGCTAGAGCCGCACCCCTTCCTGCCAGCCGTGCTGCTGTCGGCCGGGCACGACGGGCAGCTGCGGCTGTGGGACGCCGCGCGAGGTCAGTCACTGCAGTCACAGGTGACAGTCAGTCACTGCAGTCACAGGTGTACGTGCTGGAGCCGCACCCCTTCCTGCCAGCCGTGCTGCTGTCGGCCGGGCACGACGGGCAGCTGCGGCTGTGGGACGCCGCGCGAGGTCAGTCACTGCAGTCACAGGTGACAGTCAGTCACTGCAGTCACAGGTGTACGTGCTGGAGCCGCACCCCTTCCTGCCAGCCGTGCTGCTGTCGGCCGGGCACGACGGGCAGCTGCGGCTGTGGGACGCCGCGCGAGGTCAGTCACTGCAGTCACAGGTGACAGTCAGTCACTGCAGTCACAGGTGTACGTGCTGGAGCCGCACCCCTTCCTGCCAGCCGTGCTGCTGTCGGCCGGGCACGACGGGCAGCTGCGGCTGTGGGACGCCGCGCGAGGTCAGTCACTGCAGTCACAGGTGACAGTCAGTCACTGCAGTCACAGGTGTACGTGCTGGAGCCGCACCCCTTCCTGCCAGCCGTGCTGCTGTCGGCCGGGCACGACGGGCAGCTGCGGCTGTGGGACGCCGCGCGAGGTCAGTCACTGCAGTCACAGGTGACAGTCAGTCACTGCAGTCACAGGTGTACGTGCTGGAGCCGCACCCCTTCCTGCCAGCCGTGCTGCTGTCGGCCGGGCACGACGGGCAGCTGCGGCTGTGGGACGCCGCGCGAGGTCAGTCACTGCAGTCACAGGTGACAGTCAGTCACTGCAGTCACAGGTGTACGTGCTGGAGCCGCACCCCTTCCTGCCAGCCGTGCTGCTGTCGGCCGGGCACGACGGGCAGCTGCGGCTGTGGGACGCCGCGCGAGGTCAGTCACTGCAGTCACAGGTGACAGTCAGTCACTGCAGTCACAGGTGACAGTCAGTCACTGCAGTCACAGGTGTACGTGCTGGAGCCGCACCCCTTCCTGCCAGCCGTGCTGCTGTCGGCCGGGCACGACGGGCAGCTGCGGCTGTGGGACGCCGCGCGAGGTCAGTCACTGCAGTCACAGGTGACAGTCAGTCACTGCAGTCACAGGTGTACGTGCTGGAGCCGCACCCCTTCCTGCCAGCCGTGCTGCTGTCGGCCGGGCACGACGGGCAGCTGCGGCTGTGGGACGCCGCGCGAGGTCAGTCACTGCAGTCACAGGTGACAGTCAGTCACTGCAGTCACAGGTGACAGTCAGTCACTGCAGTCACAGGTGACAGTCAGTCACTGCAGTCACAGGTGGACAGACGGATTGGGCCGCATTTAGGGGGAACGCGGGGCGTCGTGCGGGGCGTGCTGCGATTAAATGAAACGTATAGCAATGTATGAGACCGTTTACGGAGAAGCGTTGGCACATTCAATGCGGGCACGGCCGTTCAACGCTTCAAGATCAAAACGAAGGCCTATGTTCGATATCGTACAAGGAGACGCTCCCTAACAGGCTTTTGATTTCTTTAAACGTTCTGTAGCGTGAAAGTACAGAAAGAAAATAAATTCTTGCCTTTTACCAATAGATGACGTCAGGAGAAAGAGATTTATCCGGTTTATAATCTTTTGATACCTGAAAAAATGTTCTTTACAGGCGAGTCACTAGGAATGTTCCACAACGAGATAGCCGGTCAGGGCTCCGGAGCCCTGTTCGACGCCAAGTGGGGCTCCGGCGCCACGCTCGCGGCCTCCGACTCGCACGGTCACCTCCTACTGCTGGGCATAGGCCAGGGACACAAGCTGTTCGGGGACTTGCCGCTCGAGCTGTTCTTTCATACTGATTATAGGTGAGTAAAGTGACGTTGACTGAGACGTTGAAGGTTCGGCTCCCTTATTCTGTAGCTCTGAAAGAAAAACAACTTCACCACCGAGATTATTTTTTGAAATAAGAAAGATTTATAGCGGTGGTGAAGTTAAGAGAATTATATATTTCAGCATTACGGAATAAGGAATTTGATTCGTCCCTTAAACTTAAAGCTATACTAAGCCAGGCTTTTTTATTTTTATTTATTTCAACTTATATCTACCATAACAGGTTATGCTTATTTCGATAGAGATCATTTGTCTAATTCAGTTCAATATAAAATTTTTTGATATACGATTTGAGTAAATTTTTGACACGCTAATTAAGATGCATTAGTCCTCCCTAAATTTTCTCCTAATCTTTTCCAAAGGCCTCTAGTCCGGGACGCGCTAGGCGGAGCTCTAGACGAACAAACAGAGACCCCGCCGCATCTCATGCCGCCTCCCTTCCTGGTAGACGTGGAGGGGGCTCCGCACGGCCCTCGGCTGCAGCGCCTCGTGCCGGGCCGGGAGCACCTGCCCCTCGCGGCCCTAGTGCCGCGAGAACCGAGCCAGCTCGACAGAATGATTGCTGCCATGCAAAGACGCGGAGAAAGAGGTAAGGCGACCATTTTGGATTTTCTAAATTCCTTGAAATATTAGCAATCCGCAGAGTTTTTACAGAAATATTGAAAGGTATCTAAATATACAAGTTATTAGTATCTAATTTTAAGTATATTTTAGTTTCTATTATTTCGACTAGATTAAAAACTTATTCTTTTTTTTTAAGATGAAAACGAAGATCTAGAAGGCAATCGTTCAGTATGGCGCGGGGCAGGGGTGAGGCACACGGGGGGAGCGTGGGGCGAGGCGGAGGGCGCGGGGGAGGGGCAGGCAGGTGTGGAAGGATTTTTTTCTGCGCCCGCGCCGCCGGCCAGGGAGCTTCGTCGCGCGCACACTGAGGAGACCAAGTAAGATAAAGATTGCCAAGATAGAACATAGTAAGTTCAGTAAATTTCACATAGAACAAAGCTACACTATCCCCGGATGTCATTGGCTATATAAGACTTAAAAAAAATAAAAAAAATCCTTACTTAAACTCAAACTTTTTAATTAACAATTATAAAATGGATTTATTTAATCAATATATATAAAACTCTTCCGTTACTGACTGACTGACTGAATGACTGACTGACTGACTGACTGACTGACAGACAACGCAGAGCCGAAACTACTGGGCGTAGCGGGC
This sequence comes from Euspilapteryx auroguttella, assembly GCA_951802225.1. Taxonomy (NCBI): domain Eukaryota; kingdom Metazoa; phylum Arthropoda; class Insecta; order Lepidoptera; family Gracillariidae; genus Euspilapteryx; species Euspilapteryx auroguttella. The sequence goes on from OX637669.1 coordinate 3,157,172, forward strand.
TGAAATTTTGCATGTAGGTTCCTTAGGAAGTGTAGGTGAGCACTAAGAAAGGATTTCCCGAAATTCCCATGGGAACGGGAAAAAACGGGATTTTTGTGTGTATGAGAAATCTGCGCGAGTGAAACCGCGGGGCAGCCTCTAGTTTACAATAAAATTAATTGTTAAATGCATTCTGTAAAAAACTTAGGTCTAGAAATATACTATATACACATGAAAACTAAATTAAAAACTATAAATATAACTATATCAACTCAAATAATGTAATCAAAGCTGAATCCAAGTTATTTTTCCGTTGTTTTGATATTTTGACAGTTGGTGTTTTTGTGTTGTTGTTTATTTTTTTATTCGCCCATTCTGGGCAGTCAAAAGAACAAATAGTCTATAGAGCCAATTCCTTTAGACAGTAGTATGTTATATTCTATGGCGTAAGAAGTTTGCTGCGGGACAGCTGGTTGATTATAAATTGGTAATTCATTAAGAGCCAGTTTACAGCGATGCTAGCGCCATTTGCGAAAAAAAATATTATCTTCTTAACTAACGTAAATATCAAAAATGTGGCACTGTATGACACTAGGTAATGTAGCCTAGTATTTTTAGGGCACTGTTGTATGGCTTTGAAGTTAAAGACCAAAGAAAGCTACAAAGTGTTGCTATAAGTTGTCACTTTTAGCAACACTCTGTGTATAATGTTGTTCTTTTAAGTTAGGACTACTTTACTGTGCTCAAAAAGTACTAGGCTACATTATCTAGTGTCATACTGTGCCACATTTTTGATATTTGGCTTAGTTTAGAAGAAATATATTTTTTTCGAGAGTGGCGCTAGCATCGCGGTAAACTGGCTCTTAATTTTGTTACGGCCACCACCACCAGCGCGCAGCTGCACGAGTTCGAGATGGCGTGGTACAGTCGCGAGATGCGGCGGCGCCCGCTCATGATCAGCACCGAGCCCGGACGCAAGAGGAAGACGCCGCGCGCCGCCCGCCCGCCCCGCCGACCGGTGAGACATGTTGATACAGACAGACGTACACACAGCCTGCTTCTCTTTAAAACTTACTTTTGTCGGTGGTACGTCTTCAACACCTCCCGTTTCCCCGCCAGTTGCTTGAACTCTTGATACGACACGACACCTATCCTTTACTTGGTTGATCAAACTATACAGCTTGGCAACAGTGTCTTGAAATGGAAACATTTTTATTTTTAGTAAAAAAAAACCTTAAAAATATTAACTTCTTGTGAAGAAACAGGTCATGAATTTGTTGATTTTTGATTTCGACTTAATTTGGACTTAAATTGTTTTTTATTTAGGAAGTAAGTACTTAAATTAAAATTACTAAGCCCACATACAAAGTAGCGCTTATTATTTTCTAGTTATCTGTGGTCGTCCTCTCTCTCTCTCTCTCTTATTTTCTCAATATTTCCTTCAATGATATTTGTGATGAATGTGTCATATCGTAACAGAGGCTGAGACACAAATATACATACATAATAATAATAACACATCACACTCAGAGCCCCAAACTAGGAAGAACCTGTATCTAGGGTACCCGAAACACACACAGAGACGAACATGACACCCAGACCGGAAACAAACATCGATATAAAATATACAAAGACTCTCCCGTTGCTCGTTCGTGGAGCCCGGAACACGTCTCCAACGCTGTCGGTCTTGCTTGGAGCCAAGCTACGCAGATCCTCCCTTGCGCAGGCCAAAAGTATATAGACATAGAACATAATAATACATACACAGACACAAAATCATTAATGCACAGACATCACGCGCAAGGCATAAAAATACATACATACTGACTCGCACACAAAAGCACACTCAAATATTTATGGTTTTTTACTTCAACCCTATATTTTTTTAATGAACTTTCAACTAAATTAGTATACAAATGTCAGGTGCAAAGGGTTCAACGAGTGGAGGAGGAGCCGCCGCCCGAGCCGGAGTCCAGCCCGGACACGTCGGACTCGTCCGTGCGGCTGTCCGGCTCGGACTCCGACACCCGCTCCGACATCACCGTCAAGCCCTCCTCTAATAGGTAAGATTGCTGCAGAAGTGCTATTAGTTCACGCATACGTAAACAAGCTACATGTTCATTGTATTGTCACCTAATTGTATTGTAATATCACAAAATAATAAACAGTGATTGATTGATTGATTGGTTGATTGAACAGTTTGTTCCGCCCCGCAGCAGCAGCTCGTCGGAGTCGCAGTACTCGGAGTGGGAGAACGGGCCCACGCTGGCGCCGCCGCGCCGCGCCCGGCGGCGCCCCGTCGCCTCCAGGAGGTACTTATATTGTGTACCAGCTTATACGGCGAAGTAACTTGTGCCTTGGAATTTAATTCAACAGGGTTACCTTATACCTGATCAGCCTGCGTAGCATGGCGGCACCTTTAATCGCTTTTGACATTTAAATGTGGGAAAATGTATGGAGACGATCGACAAAAGTGACAGATAGATACGACAAATTGTCCGTCATGCTACCGCCGCTGACCATTTCAGCAGGTGACAGTAGGGGCACAGTCTACAAACAACAATACTCAGGAAGCGTAACTCTCTTACAAAACCGCTGCGATTTTGGTTCCACTTACGCACACAAATTAACTGCAATTGCAACAAACACTCACACATTTTCATACACAAAGCTTGCACGCTATTGGCCGCTTCGCTCGCGTCTGTCGACAAAGCAGCGAGCTAGCCCCCCTGCTTTTTGCTGGTACATATTATCGCTACTAGATGGCGGTCAAGTGCTATTTTACAAAATATTTATTTAAAGGTGATATAAGAATTTTTGTGTCTTTATGGCTTCTAAAACACTTTATAATGCACGAATGCATATTTGTAAAGATAAGACATTGTCAAAAATACCCAAAAACACAGTAATATGCTCCCGACGCTGCAGCCAAACGACTCAAGGTGCCACTAGGAACTGACGCGGCATGGTGTCCGTAACCCTAAACCCCGCCCACCGGGGCTTCTTTTCCGTGTGAGCATTTTATTTAGCTGATTATGCTTCTTGAGTATTGTTGTTCGTAGGGCACAGTATAATAAATAGTACTACATAAAGTACGGGCACTCGCCTCCTTCAGCTAGTGCGGCTTCGCGCTCGGCACCTCTCAGTGACGCTCAGTACAAATAAAGCGTCGCGCGTCTCATCTCGCTAAAGTTTCCGAGGTGTGGTAGGGATGTCGTGAATTTTATCCCGTAGGTACCTATTTCAAAAACCAACCGTTGCCGAGTTATTCAACATTTAATTTTAATTTTAGCAAATATTTTTTTTCGGTGGCAGGGATAAAATTTTTGGAAATGAATGACCCCTACTGTCACCTCCTCAAATTAAGGTCCACTTACGAGGTAACCCTGTAAACATTATTATGTATGCCTTTGTGATATTCTGAATTTTCGAGAATATTCTATAGATAGTCTGTGGTCATCAGGGATAATATAGGATTTTAATGATGAAAGAATTTTTCCGAACGGACCAATAGTTTCGGAACCTATTCGATGCAAATAAACAATCAAATCTTTCCTCTTTATAAGTGTAGACTCACCTACCCAGCGAATTATATTTTAAAAATAAAATATACACATTCGCTGCAAGACATCAACCCTCTGATATGGTTGTAATCAAATTTCAATTCTTTTATTCAATATTTTATGAATAAAAAAAATAATTACAGTGGTGGACTGACGGCGTAAAACTTCCGGTTTTTCTGTTTTGCAAAATAGCTCTTGTTCTTAGTTAATACAGTCTAGGGTGCACGAGACCATAGACTAACTGTTACGCCGTCCTTGACCGCCATATATCCGGCGTAATCAAAATGAATAATATTTACCAACAGATATAGTCCAAGTATATCAACGACAACGAAAAGAAACTCAGAGCGCGCCGCGGCGAGCGCCAGCGGCACTGCGCCCGCCCCCGCGCCCGCGCCATCCTACGAGCTGCCTGAAGGTAGGATCTGTGATTACATTTGTTGCACTTGTAACTTGATCTACATAAGCTATGTACTGCCTGTGCCGGCCCTAAACCTATGGTCCCTTACCAAAGGATTAAACCACCCCAAAGCAACTATACAGCATTTCAACAGCAAAGCTGCCAGAGAGGCTTTGGCACTGAATAGGAATAACTTACGTACTCTCGTGCGAGCACTTACTGGACACTGCAAGTTGAATAAGCACATGAGTTGAAAGACACAAAACTATGCAGATTCTACCTTAATGCAGATGAAACTGCGATACATAAACGGTCAATGCATTTCGAAAAACATATGTTACATTAAGATGAGATAAAATCTCTAAGTTTCAAGGACATACTGTTGTTCTTAAAGGGCCTTGTTGCTGTACTATAAAATAAAATAGTGACGATCGCAATACCCATACTGTATGTAGTTCTATTTATATTTATACTGTGGTAATACTGACCGGTCGTTCTTGTGCGACTCTCATCCAGTGCACTTTCGGGTAAAGTTATACTAACATTAATTGCACTTACAGTGTACCGACCGGGAGAGTGGATAACAGCGGTGTCTCCAAGAAAATCACCTTATCATCCACAAATGGGTGACGAGTGCTTATACTTCAGGGTGGTAAGTTCATAAAATTACGCTACTTTTAATATTTATATCTTGAACTGTCTCTATAACTTATTGTAATTGTACAGTGGCGGACACGGTCGGCGTAACACTTCCGGTTTTTCTGTATTGCAAAATAGCTCCACTGTACAGTGGCGGTCTAGGAGGCCGTTACAGATTTGTCTATGGTTTCGTCAGCACTAGACTGTATTGCCAAAGAACAAGAGCTATTTTGCAATACAGAAAAACCGAAAGTGTTACGGCGTCCTAGACCGCCACTGTACTATGATTTTGAGCTATAAAGGGCTGTACTGCAGAGTTCATCTACACGTGCAGTAAATGTAAGTATGATTCCACAGGGACACCAAAGATACTTCGAGGCGGTGGCTGAGAAGGACGTTTACAAAGTCAATCCAAGGGACAAGCCGTGGGAGAGGACTGATATACAAGTGAGTATATCAATAGTCGACATTTTGTATGTAAAAATATGCCTTGTATTGGCGGCATAGATTGCCACTATTCCATCGCTTCCCATAAGTTTTGTAAGAGGCGACTTAAAGGACGGGACGGAAAGCAGCGTCCTCAACAATTACCTCAAATTAAAGTTTGGGGGGCGTGAAATGGCTCTTAGTCAGCAAATGATGCAGCTTTAGTTATCCTATTACTTGGTTTAGTTATCAGAGAAAATAAACTTATAGCCTTTGTTCATCAGTGTAGGATTCTGAAGGTGAAAATTTTTTTTCAAATAATTTCAGTAGCTTGGAACGTAGCCCATTCGATTCAAATAAACAAACAAGCCGCATTACCCTGAATCATCTTCCTCAAGCAGTTATGATATTATGTTTTTTATACTTTCGATACAATATACCTAGTGTCCTAATATCAATTTATAAAAAACTCTTCCGTTACTGACTGACTGACAGACAACGCAGAGTCGAAACTATTGGGCAGAAATTTTGTACGTGGTTTCCTTGGGGAGTGTAGGGGATTTAGGTGTTTATGAGAAATTTGCGCGGATGCACGAAACCGCTGGGCAGCCTCTAGTCTATACCAATATTATAAAGAGGAAAGAATTGTTTGTTTGTTTGTAACGAATAGGCTCCGGAAATACTGAACCGATTTGAAAAATTCTTTCACTGGTAGGAAGCTACACTATCCCCGAGTGACAGGCTATATTAGATTTTCAAAATAATTAGGGATTCTTACTTAAACTCGAATAATGTAGCCAAAGGTGCATTTTTTACCCGTTGTTGACATATTTTGACAGTTGGCGGTTGTTGTTGTTGTTTTTAAATTCGCCCATTCTGGGCAGGCAAAGGAACTTAGTCTATAGAGCCAAGTGTTATGTAGTGTATCTTAAATTCTGTGCCGTAACGAAGTTCGCCGTGTCAGCTAGTATTGAATAATATTAATTAAATTTTCAGGAATGCGAACTGGTGAAAGTGGTCGGTATAAAGTACATAATAATGCCGCCCCGGCTGGTGTGCCTGAAGCTGTCCGCGGCGCGCGGCCGGCGCTTCACGGTGCGCTACCACGACATGGCCGACGTCATCGACTTCCTGGCGCTGCGCACCCACTACGAGGCCGGCGTGGCGAGGAACTGGCAGGCCGGCGACAGGTGACTTGATTGATTGAACCGTCTTTTGGATTGAAGGAATCGTCGTTCTATCAATCTGTAATGTTTTTTTTTTTTTTTTTTTTTATTTAACATTTTTTCGACCCTAAACTTAAAATTAAAAGTGTGACGTTTAAACAATATTTGGACAAAACAGGTTTACTTTTAGTAGACACAAAACAGATAAGTATTAGTTGTACAGTCACGGACTAGGAGGCCGTAACAGATTTGTCTATTTTAAGGTTTAGTCAGCCCTAGACTGTATTACCAAAGAACAAGAGTTATTTTGCAATACAGAAAAACCGCAAATGTTACGCCGATCGTGTCCGCCACTGTACTATGAAAATTAGATAATTAAATTTTAATACCTTACCTACTAGTTTAGTTAGAAAATTTTCAATGAAACACGATGCTTTTGTTTTTTTTTCTCCATTTTATTTGAATTATTAGGTAACTCCGAGCTGTGATAAAGAAAAGAACAGTTTTTCGAGATTAAAAAAAAAAAGATTTTTGTGTTTTCACTGTTTTTAACTAGATGCGACTAGGTGTGCGATACGACTGTTTTTACTTGTTTTTTATTGTCACCTCTTTACCCAGATTCCGTTGCATGATAGACGACATGTGGTGGACGGGCACGATCCTGGAGCGTCTGGCGGGCCCTCCAGGGCTGGAAGGCAGCGGTGGGTGGGAGGGAGCGGCCAGGCACTTCCTGAGCCTTCGGGTCAGTTGGGACAATGGGGAGGTGGAGCGCCTGTCTCCGTGGGACCTGGAGCCCGTGGACAACTCCAGGTGAGTGCCAGGAGTTCGGTCTGAGACACAGCTCAATAGTTTTTTAGCAGTACAAATAAAACTAAATTTATTTATACACACATTGCACTCAATATCGGTTCGGTTTTCACAAAAGTATTTGGTACATTTAGGAGAAGGTTTTAATACCTATTTTAACCAATTTGAGGAAAGAGGGATTTCTCAGTTTTTTGATTAAGTTTGTCGTTTTCTTTGGTAAGTACGTATGGTATGTTTGTTTTTTTCTATGATTCTGCCAAAACAAACGCTTCTGTAACCGTTGTAATACTGTCTTATTGGTGGCGGGAAAGGAAAGTTGTGATGTGCTGACTTATGTACCACCAGAGAAAGCTTCCGATTGTTGCTAAAAACGGCCACTTTTGGCAACAATCAGTAGCTTTCTTTGATCTTTAACCTAAAAGCTATACAACAGTGCCCTAAAAATACTAGGCTGCATTATCTCATGGAATACTGTTTCGCAATTTTGATATCTGCCTTAGTTTAGAAGATACGAGCTTTCCCGGCTTACTTCGTTACGCCATAGAATATAAGATACTACAAAAGACTTGGCTCTATAGACTATGTTCTTTTTAACTGCCCAGAATGGCCGAATAAAAAACAAACAACAAGCAACCACCTATCAAAATATGTAAACAACGGAAAAAATATTGCACCTTGGGTTATATTATTTGAGGTTAGGTAAGGATCCCTAATTTTTTTGAAAATCTAATATAGCCTCGGGGATAGTGTAGCTTCCTACCAGTGAAAGAATTTTTCAAATCGGTTCAGTATTTCCGGAGCCTATTCGTTACAAGCAAACAAACAAACAAATCTTTCCTCTTTATAATATTGGTATAGATTAAATTTTGTTCGCGGGGGCGCTACTTTAGCTGTGCCATGCCTCGTTAGTAACAGTGAGTCCCTCGCAGACTGTCGTCGACGCCGGGCGGCGCGGTGCCCGTGCTGCCGGCCGAGCTGCAGGCGGCGCTGTGCCGCGCGCCCTCCGACTGCAGCAAGGAGGCCTCCCTGCGCATCGCCGAGCTCATCGACCAGGTGCGTTTCTCGTGAACCCAAAACATATACAGAGACGAACTAATTCTATATACTACTATATACTTACTATTAGATGTATTTGTTTAACTACTGTTTAATGAATATCTTACACCGTACACACATTCTGATTTTACATTGAGGAAGAATGGGTCCCCTTATACAGGTTTATATACCTAAATGGAGACTCAGTGATTGTTATATTGTGTACAATTAATTGAAATAGACATTTATTTATTTATTTATTATTTAATTCACCAAGGCTCAGACAACGAACAGCGATGTTATCGATAACAATATTAGCCTCCGCGGGGATTAAGAGGTTTTTGATTTGAGATCTCAGAAATAAAAAAAAGACAATTTTTATCACGCCGCTATCAGATGGCGCCTGCAAAGGTTTACAGGTCTAGTTCAAAGCATTCATTGAAAGCTCAAAATAAAATTGAAACTCACACGTCACGCGTAAATTAAATAGTTTTTAACTTTTCATGATAATTTGAATTACTTACCTATGTCTATTAAGATAGACAACGCCATCTATTATATTACAAAACATTTTTTTTAATTTTCACTTTGAAAACTGCCCATTAAACTCGAGCCTCTGAAGACACAGTCAACTGTAAATTGAACAAACTAGGGTTGTAACAGCACCCTGAAGGCAATAGCTTTCACCCCACTAGAAAATTCACTGTTATAAAACATTCAAAAACAGATATCCAGTTATTCTACTAATTCTCTTGAATTAATTTATTAATTAACTTGGTTAATTAATGTTTTTTTTATAGAAAAATATATTTTGGGATGTATGAGGATGTACCTTAAGCTTTTTTGCTTCGGGTGCTGTTCATGTTTCAAGCTTCGCTACGCTCACGAATCCTTGAATTTTTTACTGCGATTGGATTTAAAATGTGCATTCTTATCTCAAACATATTAAACCACTTATATAACAAGGGACTATAGAATAGAATAGAATAGAATAGAAAAAGTTTATTGCCAAACAGTGACACATTATTAATTGTTATACTGTAATCTACTATTGAATATTTAGTGTAATTTATATTAACTTGATTGTAACGTGGGTGTCAGGTGATGAGCCTGTCGGCAGCAGAGCCCTTCGCGGCCCCCGTGGACCTGGCGCGCTACCCCAGCTACGCCACCTGCGTGCCCTACCCCGTGGACCTGTGCACCATCCGCTCCAGGTTCCAGAACCTGGTCGGTATACTCTGTTAGCTGGTCTACTAGAGGTATAATACGTCAGCCAGCAGCCCAGTGGACCTGGCGCGCTACCCCAGCTACGCCACCTGCGTGCCCTACCCCGTGGACCTGTGCACCATCCGCTCCAGGTTCCAGAACCTGGTCGGTATACTCTGTTAGCTGGTCTACTAGAGGTATAATACGTCAGCCAGCAGCCCAGTGGACCTGGCGCGCTACCCCAGCTACGCCACCTGCGTGCCCTACCCCGTGGACCTGTGCACCATCCGCTCCAGGTTCCAGAACCTGGTCGGTATACTCTGTTAGCTGGTCTACTAGAGGTATAATACGTCAGCCAGCAGCCCAGTGGACCTGGCGCGCTACCCTAGCTACGCCACCTGCGTGCCCTACCCCGTGGACCTGTGCACCATCCGCTCCAGGTTCCAGAACCTGGTCGGTATACTCTGTTAGCTGGTCTACTAGAGGTATAATACGTCAGCCAGCAGCCCAGTGGACCTGGCGCGCTACCTCAGCTACGCCACCTGCGTGCCCTACCCCGTGGACCTGTGCACCATCCGCTCCAGGTTCCAGAACCTGGTCGGTATACTCTGTTAGCTGGTCTACTAGAGGTATAATACGTCAGCCAGCAGCCCAGTGGACCTGGCGCGCTACCCCAGCTACGCCACCTGCGTGCCCTACCCCGTGGACCTGTGCACCATCCGCTCCAGGTTCCAGAACCTGGTCGGTATACTCTGTTAGCTGGTCTACTAGAGGTATAATACGTCAGCCAGCAGCCCAGTGGACCTGGCGCGCTACCCCAGCTACGCCACCTGCGTGCCCTACCCCGTGGACCTGTGCACCATCCGCTCCAGGTTCCAGAACCTGGTCGGTATACTCTGTTAGCTGGTCTACTAGAGGTATAATACGTCAGCCAGCAGCCCAGTGGACCTGGCGCGCTACCCTAGCTACGCCACCTGCGTGCCCTACCCCGTGGACCTGTGCACCATCCGCTCCAGGTTCCAGAACCTGGTCGGTATACTCTGTTAGCTGGTCTACTAGAGGTATAATACGTCAGCCAGCAGCCCAGTGGACCTGGCGCGCTACCCCAGCTACGCCACCTGCGTGCCCTACCCCGTGGACCTGTGCACCATCCGCTCCAGGTTCCAGAACCTGGTCGGTATACTCTGTTAGCTGGTCTACTAGAGGTATAATTCGTCAGCCAGCAGCCCAGTGGACCTGGCGCGCTACCCCAGCTACGCCACCTGCGTGCCCTACCCCGTGGACCTGTGCACCATCCGCTCCAGGTTCCAGAACCTGGTCGGTATACTCTGTTAGCTGGTCTACTAGAGGTATAATACGTCAGCCAGCAGCCCAGTGGACCTGGCGCGCTACCCCAGCTACGCCACCTGCGTGCCCTACCCCGTGGACCTGTGCACCATCCGCTCCAGGTTCCAGAACCTGGTCGGTATACTCTGTTAGCTGGTCTACTAGAGGTATAATACGTCAGCCAGCAGCCCAGTGGACCTGGCGCGCTACCCCAGCTACGCCACCTGCATGGTTCCAGAACCTGGTGGTATACCGATGTGTCTTGATCTTGTTATAATAACTAGTGTTTGCACCGCTGCATCGCTAGCGCAATTTCTCTTCAAACCAAAAATTCTTATTTATCCGTTCCCATTGGAATTTTGGGATAAAAAGTAGCCTATATACTGTTTACTCAGGCTTGAAGCTGTTTCTATATCAAATTTAGTTTAGATAGGTTCAGTATTTTTGGCTTTAAAGCGAGACAGATAGACGAGTTACTTTCGAATTTGTAATACGATTTGGATTGAATAATTTGATTGAAGCATGAGTGTAAAGTTATGTATTATGATGAGGGTGCTCATAATAAAACTCGTGCGTAGTGGAACTTCAATGGCTATTGGACTTGCGAGGGTTGTGACAGCAACCGAAGTGGTATGGCTTTACACCTCCTGTTGAATATAACACTTCACATTTGTTACATTCAGGAGAAGGTATTGGTTTGTTAACCGACCTCGAAAACAGGAAGTGCTCAGTTTATTTATGTGATAGCTTATGGAAGATGGGTTCTTTTTAGAGGGTCTTGCTTGTCAGAAACATCAAAGAATATATATTTTTTGTTTTTACAAAAAAGGAACCCGCCTTCAATAAACTGTCACATACATCAACTGAGCACTTTCTCTTATTCTAAGTCGGTTAAAATAAATACTAAAACCTTCTCCTGAATGTAACAAATACTTATCTGGAAACCGCATCAAGATCGGTTCAGCCAAACGCGAGATAATCGCGGACAAACATACAGGTCAAACTGATAACCTTCTTTTTTGATGTCGGTTAATAAATGTTACCTCCTGCGCAGTTCTACCGGCGCATGGCGGCCGCGCAGTTCGACGTGCGCTACCTCGCCTCCAACGCCGAGACCTTCAACGAGCCGCACTCCGCCATCGTGCGCCAGGCGCGGCTGGTGACCGACCTGCTGCTGCACATCATCACGTGAGTCTTACATCGTGCGCCAGGCGCGGCTGGTGACCGACCTGCTGCTGCACATCATCACGTGAGTCTTACATCGTGCGCCAGGCGCGGCTGGTGACCGACCTGCTGCTGCACATCATCACGTGAGTCTTACATCGTGCGCCAGGCGCGGCTGGTGACCGACCTGCTGCTGCACATCATCACGTGAGTCTTACATCGTGCGCCAGGCGCGGCTGGTGACCGACCTGCTGCTGCACATCATCACGTGAGTCTTACATCGTGCGCCAGGCGCGGCTGGTGACCGACCTGCTGCTGCACATCATCACGTGAGTCTTACATCGTGCGCCAGGCGCGGCTGGTGACCGACCTGCTGCTGCACATCATCACGTGAGTCTTACATCGTGCGCCAGGCGCGGCTGGTGACCGACCTGCTGCTGCACATCATCACGTGAGTCTTACATCGTGCGCCAGGCGCGGCTGGTGACCGACCTGCTGCTGCACATCATCACGTGAGTCTTACATCGTGCGCCAGGCGCGGCTGGTGACCGACCTGCTGCTGCACATCATCACGTGAGTCTTACATCGTGCGCCAGGCGCGGCTGGTGACCGACCTGCTGCTGCACATCATCACGTGAGTCTTACATCGTGCGCCAGGCGCGGCTGGTGACCGACCTGCTGCTGCACATCATCACGTGAGTCTTACATCGTGCGCCAGGCGCGGCTGGTGACCGACCTGCTGCTGCACATCATCACGTGAGTCTTACATCGTGCGCCAGGCGCGGCTGGTGACCGACCTGCTGCTGCACATCATCACGTGAGTCTTACCATCACCATCGCCTCATCTTCTCCATCTTCTTCTCTAGCGAAGGCGACTAAATTGCCTTTAATTAAGGTGGTAACTCTCGGTATGGCGCGAAATTCTAATTTTTCGCGTTTTTTATTTATTTTGGCGAAAGTATTTATTTTTAATAAAGTTTAAATGAATTCGCGTATGTAAAAACCATCTCTCAGATTGTAATACAACGTAGTAGTAAATCAGTAGGTCTGTCTTCAAAAAACGTTGTATTACAATCTGAGAGATGGTTTTTACATACGCGAATTCATTTAAACTTTATTAAAAATAAATACTTTAGCTAGAATAATTAAAAAACGCGAAAAAATTTGAATTTCGTGCCATACCGAGAATTACCGTCTTAACACGCTTTCGACAAGTTATGCTTGTGACCTAGGCTGGTGTCACTCTGGGAAGTGATGATAAAGAGCACTTGTTTTTTTACTAGGTAGTTTATTTTTGCCTTGAAGTGTGAGGGCGGTTTAAGCCCTGTAGGTCCGGGCGTAAGAATAGGTCTACGGTATACCCTGCCTGTCGTAAGAGGCGACTAAAAGGGGTCTTTAGCGCCTTCCCAAAAGCGCCAAGACGGCCGCCGGGGGGTTTTAGTGGGTGCGAGCCCCACACCCCCCCCGAGCGTCGGGAAATGCGTTAGGCATTTCCCCCCGTAACAAGAAAAAAGGCGGTTTAGCTAAACGCAAGTGTTTGTGTGCAGGCACTGGCGCGAGGTGGACGTGGTGGGGCAGTACCACGCGCTGGCGCAGGAGTACCGCTCCACCGACGACGAGATGACGCTCGCGCAGGTCAGCAAGGTGAGCACGGGTCATTCATTCAGCCGTTTGTAGCCAAACGTCATGGATAAAGTGTCTTAAAACCTACGAACAACAATATATACTCAAGAAGCGTAACTAGCCCAATAAAATGCCCCACGCAATGCACACGGAAAAGAAACCCCGGTGGGCGGGGCTTAGGGTTACGGACACCATGCCGCGTCAGTTCCTAGTGGCGCCTTGAGTCGTGTGGCTGCAGCGTCGGGAACATATTACTGTGTTTTTGCGTATTTCTGACCGTGTTTTATCTTCACAAATATGCCTTCGTGCATTATAAAGTGTTGTCGAAGCCATAAAGACAAAAAAACATACTTATATTACCTTTAAATAAATATTTTGTAAAATAACGCTTGACCGCCATCTAGTAGCGATAATATGTACCAGCCAAAAACAGGGGACTAGCTCGCTGCTTTGTCGACAGACGCGAGCGAAGCGGCCAATAGCGTGCAAGCTTGTCTATGAGAATGTGTGAGTGTTTGTTGCAATAGGAGTTACTGTGCGAGCGTAAGTGGAACCAACATCGAAGCGGTTTTGTAGGAGAGTTACGCTTCCTGAGTATTGTTGTTCGTAGTTTAAAACTAAATTACTTTACTTTTTTCTTCTAACAAAATGGTCACACGACCTGGTGAAGATTGCTGGAGTACACAAGATGAGGCACATGCTTGACGTTTTTGTATGGTATGTCAAGACCACCAAGAGATTAAGAAACATATAGGTACAAAGACATATCTGCTACATACATAACCCTACCCAGGATACAAACATCATTATCAATCATAGTGATTTAGTACAATATACAAAGTGGGTGTAAAGCTATTCCGCTTCGGTTGCAAACAAACCTTACTTGTTCAAGTTTCAAGCCATTGTAAAACCCTTGTAACTCACTGCGCTTCGATTTTAATTTTAATTTTCATAATTATACATACCTTGGGTGATTTCCCTGGGAGAAGGGTGATTTGCCTGGGAGAAATCGCTAAGGCCGGCCATTGCATGCAAATTCAAATTTGGCTGCACCCTGAATTGTATTATGTACCTTGGTTTCCTACTTTGTATGCAATAAATTGTATTCTATTCTATTCGACTGCTCTGTAGTTCAGTTGGCAGTGGACTGAGACGCGGTTGCACCCGGGTTCGATTATGGCGGGGTGAGCATTGTTATGATGAATATCGATGTTTGTTTCCGGTCTTGGTGTAATGTTCGTCTCTGTATATGTTTGGGGCACCCTAGTTACAGTTTCTTTCTAGTTAAGGGCTCGTGAGTGTGATGCGTTTTTGTAATTATTTGAGTACACTACAGTCATGTTATATAATATACCATTTTGGTGTGAAGGCGCGTGCGCGCGCGCGCTCCCCGGGCGGCGCGTGGCGCGCGCAGTGCGCGGACGTGCTGCGGCGCCTGTGCGCGCGCCAGGACGCCGCGCCCTTCCTCGCGCCCGTCGCGCTGGAGCAGGCTCCGGGTACGTACTGCGCTTACTTACTATCTACTAGCCAGGCCTGGCTCACTCCCCACTTCAATACATAGTATAAAATGAAGTAATTTCGCGCGTCTGTCCCTATGTATGCTTATATCTTTAAAAATATGCAACGGATTTTGATGCGGTTTTTTTTAATAGATAGAGTGATTCAAGAGGAAGGTTTATAAGTACAATACATGCACAAAATAGTAATTGGTAAGGCGGTACGAAGTTCGCCGGGTCGACTAGTTAGGTATAAAACTGCAAGGACGTGCGGCGGAGGCTCGCTGGCGCTGTGCCGCATGCATCACATAATTTTCGCGCCAAATTCTCGCAACCTTATTAAGTGCCAGTTTACCGCGATGCTAGCGCCATTCGCGAAAAAATAAAAATATCTTCTAAACTAAGGCAAATATCAAAAATGTGGTACTGTATGACACTAGATAATGTAGCCTAGTATTTTTAGGGCACTGTTGTATAGCTATTGAATTAAAAACCAAAGAAAGCTACAAAGTGTTGCTAAAAGCAAAAACAGACTTTGTTCAAGCGGCAATGGTAAACGAAGTCACTAACAAGACAATTAACAGTCGATCGTTTTTAGTTAAGAAAACTTGACCCCCTGGGCGGTGTATATACAAACAAATGACAATAAAAAAATGTTACACTTGTTTTTTTTATATATTCTGTTGAGAATCTGTATTCGATTTGAATATCAATCAATCCGCTGTTTATCATTCTTTCCATCATTCATAGAAAGCAAAGGCATTAGGTCAATGAATAATTCATTGAAACGTTAAAATCTAGCTAGTTGGTTGTTCGATGCCGTTAGTGATACTTAAAGACCACTATCACGAAGAGGCGCGGGTCATTATCGCATGAATATGCCATGACGGCTATGGAGATTAGAATGAAAAAGAGATATTAACTTAAGTTATAAGACGAGCGAGCTAGATTGTGCTGTAAGTATGTGTAAGCAGCTAGATTTCTTTTTGAGTTTTCGACCCATGTTGCTTTGGGAAAGTTGTAAGTTATGGCACAGAATACCTAATAGTACCAGGTACAGAAGGCTCACTCAACGGAGTCGTTTAAAATAAAAACTAAACCCTAGCTGCGTACACTGAGATTGTTGTGTGATTGTAAATTATTCTATGTACTAAGCAGAATCGACTACTTTTATGTACCCATTTGAATAAGGTTCCTAGTGGGTTGCCTGGAAGAAATCGCTTTTAGCGATAAGGCCGCCCATTGCATGCAAATTCAATCTTGTAACTAATAATGTACTCTTGTGTCTTACTTTGTGTGCAATAAAGTGTATTCTATTCTATTCTAATCACAATCTAGCTCGCTCCTGTAACATATTACCTTGAGGTTATATCTCTCTCACTCTAATCTCCAAAGCCACAATGCATATTCATGCGATAATGACCCGTGCTACTTTGCGAGAGCGGCTGTTTTAGGAACACTAACGGCATCGAGCAATTATTAGGGATGCGAGAACTTGGCGCGAAAGTGATGAGACGCGGGCGGCGCGCGCGCGGCGCGGCCCGCGGCTGATGGTCCCGCCGCACGTACTTGCAGGTTTATACCTAAAGTGCGGAGTGAGCCAGGCCTGGTTATGCTGAACAGAATTCCCTTTGATATTATTATAAACTACTATAATTAAACAGACTACCACTCGGTGATATCCCGGCCGATGGACCTCGGCACGATCCAAGCCAAACTGGCCGCGCACGAGTATCGCGACGCCGAAAGCTTCGCTCAAGATGTCCGACTGGTGTTCGCCAACAGCCGCCTCTACAACACTAACAAACGGACTAGGGTGAGTCACTTTATTGTATAAAAATATCATACAAACCAACAGAATACATAGAACATCAATACATTAACATTTTTTTTTAAAGGGACCAGGGTTACTTTTTTGTGTTTTTTTTTGTATTGGCTTTGACACTCTGGAGGACGAAAAAAAATGTTGCAAATGTGGCCGTAACATTACCCCTGCCTTAAATAAATTGACACTTAAACTGAGAATTTCCTCTTTTCTGAAGTCGGTTAAAAAATTTTATTTTTTAAGGATGCTCCTGACCTCAAAGTCAAAGTCAAATTCTTTATTCAATATAGGATACAAGATATCACTTATTGAAAGTCAATTAGACTACATCTAATCTAATTGCTATTGATACCTTATTTGGTAAAGTATCCTATACTGTGAGAGGCGAGGTAGTTCAGGGTGCCCACCAATTGGCTCAGGTAAACAAATGTTTGCCTTGCCCAACGACAATACTATACTTATTATTTTTTGTATAATTTTTGTACAATATTTTGACGATCACATTATACTTTGACATTTTATTATACAACTTTGTATGTAATATGAATATGATAGTGTGAAATAAATGAATCTAATCTAATCTAATCAATAGTCGCCTGGAGTGGCCCCCAAACGAGCCCTCCTCTGTCAAATGATTCTACTCCCTTTCGCAATGATTTGACCTTACTTCAGGTGTTCCCTTACCCTGGTCCTCACAATGTTATCTATTAAGCTAGATAGCTGTCACTTGCGTACGATTTTGTATGAATTAACAAGCTATCTATCTCCATTTAAAAACGGACGTTAGTCGTCTTTTACGATAACCATGGGAGGAGAAAGGGTTTACTTATGTTTTTTCGTTCGATTTCGAGTTTTTTCGTTCGAGATTTTACATTGTTTTAGGTGTTAAGGCGGTAACTCTCGGAAATTCAAATTTTTTCACGTTTTTAATTATTTCGGCGAAAGTATTTGTCTTTAATAAAGTTTAAATTAATTCGCGTACGTAAAAACCTATTTTAAACATTGTGATATATCGTTTTTGAAAGACAGAGTTACCGATTTTGTGTATATTCAAGGAACTTGATTTTTGGCCTTTTACCCCTTAGACACAAAATCTGTAGGTCTGTTTTCCAAAAACGTTGTATTACACTGTGCGAGATAGTTTTTTACATACGCGAATTCATTTATACTTTATTAAAAATGTATACTTTCGCCAGAATAAATAAAAAACACGAAAAAATTTGAATTTTGCGCCATACCATGAGTTACCATCTTAATGCCAAGAATTTTTATTTTCTGTTTCCAAACTCCAAGGCCCTGTTTTTGGGTGGTTTACCCAAAATTATAATATTTTCAGATATACTCAATGACAGTCCGGTTATCGGCGCTGTTTGAGGAGCTGTGGTCCCGCGCCGCCCCCCCGCCCCGCCCGCGCCCCCGCCGCGCTAAACGGCGGCGCGCGCGCAGACCCTCGGACAGGCCGCCCTCAGGTGATAACATACTACTAGCTGACCCTCGTCACAGTGTAATAAATAGTACTACATACAGTACGGGCACTCCCTGCCTCCCCCAGCTAGTGCGGCCCGCGCACGGTTACTTCTCTGTACAGTAGCGGTCTAGGAGGCCGTAACAGTTTTGTCTACCGGGTGTTTCTGACAAGGCGGTAATAAATCAAAGGAGGGATTCTGCTCACCATAACTAACAACTTTCCCAAAGCAACATGGGTCAAAATCTCAAAAAAAAAATAACACCTGTTCCATACATTGGTTCGATCAGCTGGCGGGGTCAATGTACAGGACGGCTGATTTTTGTTTTGAGATTTCGACCCATGTTGCTTTGGGAAAGTTGTTTGTTATGGTGAGCAGAATCCCTCCTTTGATTTATTACCGCCTTGTCAGAAACAGAGTATAGTTTCGTCAGCCCTAGACTGTATTGCCAAAGAACAAGAGCTATTTTGCAATACAGAAAAACTGGAAGTGTTACGGCGACCTAGACCGCCATTGTACAAGTAGTACACCTTATCTCACTCACACAAGCACGGATTTACAAATATACCTACTTCTGTTCTGATATTGTATGTATATAGAGAAATTTCAAATCAAACCACGGTTTTTTTTTGACACTGTATGACCGTATACCGAACACCGAAATCCGACGACGAACCAAAGTCACTGATGTCGGAAAAAAAATAACGGGTATGAGGTGGAGGTGGGCGGGACACTTGGCCAGGCGGAAAGACGGCAGGTGGACGACAGCGGTCACAGAGTGGTGGCCTAGAGACGGACGACGTGGAGTAGGCAGACCACCAGCCCGATGGTCTGACGACATAGTGAAGGTCGCCGGCAGGCAGTGGATCAGACAGGACCGCGGTGCGTGGCGTGCGAGAGAAGAGGCCTATGTCCAGCAGTGGGCTCTTACAGGCTGATGATGTATTACTGAACTTTATTCCAGCTTTACTAAACGGCCACTCGTCGCCGGGCCCGAGTCGAGCTCGCCTCGCCTCGGACTCGGACTCTGATCTCGAGCCGCTCGCGCTGCACGCCTCCGCTTCCGCTTCCGCTGTGGCCTCCGCTTCCGCCTCCGCTTCAAGAAGTTTGGACTCTGACCACTCGAACCACACGCCGTTTGGGAAAGGTAATAATAATAAGTACATTTTACAATAGCTCCTATCAAGTTATGGCTGTCGCCGCTGGGTGCATGATGTATTTGTGCATTTAGTGGCGGTGCCTAATTAGTGATCCATCTATACCAATATTATAAAGAGGAAAGATTTGGTTGTTTGTTTGTTTGTTTGTAACGAATAGGCTCCGGAAATACAGAACCGATTTGAAAAATTCTTTCACTGGTAGGAAGCTACACTATCCCCGAGTGTCATAGGCTTATTAGATTTTCAAAAAAAATAGGGATCCTTACTTAAACTCAAATAATGTAACCCAAGGTGCAATATTTTTTCCGTTGTTTACATATTTTGACAGGTTGTTTGTTGTTGTTTGTATTTTTATTCACCCATTCTGGGCAGTCAAAAGAACATAGTCTATAGAGCCCAGTCTTTTGTAGTATGTTATATTATATGGCGTAACGAAGTAAGCCGGGAGAGCTCGTAAACAATATAGCAAAACTCTATAGTAGATTCGCGCGCCTTTCAAAGGGTCGGGCTCCATCCCGTGATTTAAAAGAGAAAAAAAACAATCTGCGCATCTGTGGTTGAGGCGCACCCTTTGTTGGTTAAGATTTTAAGAAAATATTATATTACTATAGGCTGCCCCGCGGTCTCACTCGCGCAGATTTCTCATAAACACAAAAATCCCGTTTTTTCCCGTTCCCATAGGAATTTCGGGAAATCCTTTCTTAGTGCTTACCTACACTCCCTAAGGAACCTACATGCAAAATTTCAGCCCGCTACGCCCAGTAGTTTTGACTCTGCGTTGTCTGTCAGTCAGTCAGTCAGTCAGTCAGTAACGGAAGAGTTTTATATATATTGATAGTGTCGAACTGTAATCAGTAATATGTAAGAAAATGTCAATGTTGTACTTACTTGAAATGATCAATACAAAACTAAAAAAAAAACAATACTTATTTTCATTCCACCCGCTCGAAAATAGTACGTTTTCGTACCTTTACTCGTATTTAAAAAGTGTCTCTTTATTGACTTTTTGCTACAGCTGGTTAAATATGTATTTCAATACAAAAAAAAGTTTTTTAATCTGTGCCTAGTAGTCTATATTTAACTAGAGGCTGCCCCGCGGTTTTTCCCGCGCAGATTTCTCATAAACACAAAATTCCTGTTTTTTCCCGTTCCCGTGGGAATTTCGGGAAATCCCTTCTTAGTGCTCACCTACACTTACTAAGGAACCTACATGCAAAATTTCAGCCCGCTACGCCCAGTAGTTTCGGCTCTGCGTTGTCTGTCAGTCAGTCAGTCAGTAACGGAAGAGTTTTATATATATTGATGATATTGTGTAGACTTACTTGTTTTATAGTTATTTTATATACCAGGCAAAGGCGTTGGTAAGAAGACTAAGCAATACACCCTGGTGCTGCCCGACCAGACGCCCTCCTCTCCGCCCGAAGAGGAAGAGGAAGCGGAAGAGGAGGAGAGGGAAATTGAAGAGGAGGGTATGTTTCTGGACTACTTGCGGTTATTATCGTAATTGTATCGTCATCGTCAAAAATTTAAAATTAAAAATTTAAATTAAATTAGAAATTTTACCAAGCAAGCATGAAATAAATGAATATGAATATGTTTCACCCCGGAAATTAAAGCTTAAGACTGTGTCAAAATAAAATTCAGCTGTCCCGTTCATGACCCCGTCAGCTGATTGGACCAACGAGTGAAACAGTTATTTTATATTTTGACCTATACATGGGGAAAGTTGTTAAGAATGGTGAGCTTAAGCGCTCTTTTGATTTATTACCGTCTTGTCTGAAACACCAGTAGAAATAAAATGGAACAGTATTCCACTAGATAATGTGGCCTAGTATTTTTAGGGTACTGTTTTACGTTAAATACTACTAATTGTTGCCGAAAGTAGCCGTTTTAGCAACACTTCGTAGCTTTCTTTGCTCTTTAACCTAAAAGCTATACAAAAGTGCCCTAAAAATATTAGGCTATATTATCTAGTGTCATACTGTTTCACACTTTTGATAATTGCCTTAGTTTAGAACATATAATTTTCTTTCGCTGGTAGCGCTTTTTTAGCAGCAGTGCTTCTTCTTCTTTCTCTGGCGCTTTCCTATTTTATTTGGGGTCGTCCCTCTGTGTCATGCGTCTCCAGGCAGCTCTGACCTGGGTCGTGGTTAGCAGTGCTATGCCTCTTAATATGTAATTTAAATATTTATTTTCAAAATTAAACAGAAATAGAAGTACTAGAAGCGACAGAGAACGGCTGGTCGCGCTCCGTGCTGGAAGAGGAAGTCTTAGAGAGCGAGGTGGAGCTCACCTACGACACGCCCGACCCTGAGGTACTTATTGCTTTGTTCTGGGGGTTTCCATCCCTTCCTCTGTGAACGTCTGTTACGAAATTGGCCGCCATCTTGTCTCTGCCATCTTAGATCTGTGAGATCCATGAAGTGGAATCCGTCACAGACGGGTGTTTGAAATGTTTACGTACAAAATGTTATATAGACAAAGTAGAACGCTGCGCTTTCTATAGACGGAACATAGAGGAGCCTGAATGCGAGCAGTCATCAAATGTGTATGTGTGTATAAGTTGTATGGATTTGATTTGTCTCGCTTTCATGCTAAAACTACTAGACCGATTGATATGAAATTTTGTACAGATATAAGTCTAAAGTCTGAGAAAGGACATGCACTTTTTATCTTAAAAATCCCACGGGAACGGATTTTTTATATTTTGTTACTAGTTTAAAGATAATCTAAAATAACATAGCACGCCCCTCCACATTTTTAGACGCTTGAACGTATTTGTGAAAGATGGCGGTCTAGGACGGCGTAACACTTCCGGTTTTTTTTTCGTGTTTTTTGTATAATAAAGAGATCTATCTATCTAGTTGAAAAAAAATATTGAAGTAGCGCGTCGTGTCATCGTAGTTCTATCTGGAGTAATGTGTATGCAGGAGGAGGCGGGGTCCCGCGGCCGCAAGCGCGCGCGGCCCGCGTCCAGCAGCAGCTCGGCGCGCAGCTGGGCGGTCGCCGCGCGCCCCCGGAGGCCTCCCACCAGGTATACCTATTGTTATGACAATTTAAAATTTCGCCTTGTCTCCTGCAAATTTAAGCCTTATTTTTATAGACAGGGAACCAATATTTGGACTGATAACTTTGACTTGAACATAATAATTAAATAAAATAAATACCGTATCACTTTCAGAGCCCCCAGCTAGGTAGATATAATAAAACTCTTCCGTTACTGACTGACTGACTGACAGATAACGCAGAGCCGAAACTACTAGGCGTAGCGGACTGAAATTTTGCACGTAGGTTCCTTAGGGAGTGTAGGCTGACACTAAGAAAGGATTTCCCGAAATTCCCATGGGAATGGAAAAAAACTGGGTTTTTGTGTTTATGAGAAATCTGCGCAGGTGATACAGCGTGGCAGCCTCTACTAATTAAATAAAACAAATACCGTATCACACACAGAGCCCTTAACACTTTCGCGGGTGCAAGAAAAAAAGCATGACTTCCCTATTGGACACACAAAACTTGTATGAAAAAATAAAGCATGCAATAGAAGTCGTTTCCATATACTGGGTCACAAAGCACATAATTAGGCAAAATTGGCGGGAAATGGAATATATGCGGTGGGTCGGCTCCTGGACGCACGCGCCACTCGTTCATACATTTTGTTTGCGTAAAAGGACTGCTATAGCGGGCGCGTCCAACAGAGAAGGATGGAAAATATGTGAGGTTCTCTCTTTCTATTTAAGGCAAAAAAATATGGTTATCTGGACGCTGACAAATTTTGATCGGTTGGAAAATGGTCACTAAAAAAGGTTTTCTTTGACTATGTATGACAGAGTGGTATGTTATAAACGATGTTCCCGTAAGAAGCTCCGACATTTAGACTGCCATAGCGGCTTTGGCCAGTGTTAGTGTCACAAAAACGACTGCTTTAGAATGTGCAACCGTGAAAGTGTTTAACTAGGTAGAACCTGTATCTAAGGGTAACAAAGAGAGGAACAAATGCTAGACCATTCCATGAAGAAATACACATTGATATTGATGATAACAATTCACTCCTCCGGCCGCGTCACAGAGTCCACATCACTGCCAATTGATACACAGTCAAATATTAATAACGTACAGCTTGGCACAGTTAACTAGAAAATAATGGGGGCGCCACTTTGTATGTGGAGTAAAAAATCTTTATCAATTTTAATCTTTATCAATAAAAAAAAAAACAATTTAAGCCGATAGTTAGTCAAAATCAAAAATCTACAAATTCATGATCTGTTTCTTTACAAGAAGTAATTTTTTATTAGGTTTTCCCACTAAAGATAAAAATCACCGTTGCTAAGATTTAATTAGTTTTTTGAGTTACAGCTTGTCAAGAAAGTCTAGAAATGGATCTATTTATATAGATCTTGAATGCTTTACTATAGATTATGTAAAAAATTAGGCTGAAACGGCGATTTAAATACGAAGAAAGTGAATAAAAATGATTGAATACAATGGCACAGTGGCGCCCTCAAATTTTCTTAACGTTGTTGCCTATACTAGGTACTAATATCGTTATTTGTAATAGTAAATGTTCCTCTCGTACACCACCAGTCGTCGCGAGCCCGTTGTGGAGCCGGGCTCGTCCTCGTCGTCCGACTCGGAGGGCGACTCGTCCCGCTCCGAGCGCCGCTACGAGTCCGACCGCTCCTACCGCCCGAGATATTCCAGCGAGGACGACGCCCCTCTCACTATGCTGAGGTGAGACTTAGGTTACCAGATGAACAAAAAAAAACGGACAAAAAACACGATTTCCGAAGATTTTATACAGTTTGAGAATTTTCTCTCAAATTATTAGTTTTAGTTTGCTTTACTTTTATCAAAAGAAGAATTGTTATCCTTTGTTTTAATGAAAATCCTGAGATATGCAAAGTCCGGCCGGAATCCTGAGAAAAGTTGAATAATCCAGAAATCAAATTTAAAAATTCATTATTCAATATAGGATACAAGGTATCACTTATTCTAAGTAAATTAGACTAATTATTCTAATTGGTATTGATACCTTATTTATTAAAGTATACCGCGACAGGCGAGGTCTACCTCTAAAACTTAGGACAAATCCGAAGATATAATAGGTAACCCGAGGTGAGACGAGTCTTATATCGTACAACACTCTAGTCATCGTCCAACTCTACGAGTCCGACCGCTCGTACTGGCCGAGATATTCCAGCTAGGACGACGCCCCTCTCACTATGCTGAGGTGAGACGAGTCTTATATCCGTTGGTCGCTTGTTCATATCCGGCTCGAAGGACCAATCATTGATATCGCCTGAGTGTCTGTTAATTTTTGCCAAGGAATGATTGATTGTTTCTAATGTTTTCAGGCGAAGACAAGACGGCCCCGAAGAGCCTGGACCTTCGACGCAAAGAAGAAAAAAGAAGGTATAATAGGCATTTCAATTCTATTTATGTTGTGTTATTCCTAAAAAGTTTAACATCCTGTATGTCGCATCTACTCTTAAATATCGTAAAGGCAATTTACAGTGTGGGCGTACTGTAAATATCCTTTAAGTTACTTAAGGCAGCTAAGATACTGTCCAATTTTCATTTTTATTCAAAATAAAATTTGTATCTTACAAATCTCCTAAAGTTATTACGCAATTTTTACCAGGGCCCTTAGTCTCATCACGCAAAACGTAACTATCGAATAAAAGTAGTGTAGAAAGAGTACGTTAATAGCAAGAAAATAAACATTTAGGAGTCTCGTAATCAATTTTGCTATAACTATAGCAGTAGTATCGCAACAGATTGGAATTGACCAAAAAGGGTAGTCTGCTCCATAATAAGATAATGTTATGATTACGTTCGACTGACATTATATATGTCAATAATGATTGATATTAAGTGACAGTTGCACTACGCCCGTTCCAATTTCGTCTTATAAAACAGGATTCACTATTTAGGTAAAAAAATCCCAGATTATTCTATAGCTTGCTATTCATATTCTATTGCTATACTATAATGATCGATCAAAGTTACGAGACTCGCAATTTTTGACACAATCGTAATAGAGTAATAGTAGAATAGAAGTATAATCGTAAGTTTAAGAGACTAGAGTCCCAGGTCGTCTATTTGTATAGGCCGCTGCTGCCATTCCCTTGATAACACACATTGTTAAATAATTTATTTTCTTTTGAAAAGGGACCGCCTTCAATAAATTGATTCGTACATGAACTAAGAATTTCCTCTATTTAACCGACAAAAAAGGAGGTTATCAGTTTGATTTGTATGTATATATGTTTGTCTATGATTATCTCGCCTTTGGCTGATCAGATTTTGTTGCGGTTTTCATATAAGTATTTATTAAATTCAGGAGAATGTTTAGTACCTATTTTAAACGACTTCGAAATAAAGGAAGTGTACAGTTGATGCTGCGCTCCTTTTTTGTAAAAAAGTCATTTTATTTTTATTCAAAGTCGTTTTAGATACCTAAGAAAGAGATAATCGCGGACAAACATCCATACATACACAGATAAAATGGACAATTGGAAGTTGGTTAATAAATAAAATATGTGTGTTTTTCTTTTAAAAAGCTGCGAGCCCGGCGCGGCGCCGCGGGGCGCTACAACGAGGACAGTGAAGAAGACAGCATCGCGGCCATCGGCAAGAGGCTGCGGGCCGCCGCGCAGCCGCGCCCCGCCTTCCGCCAGCACCGCCAGGTGCCTTAGTCGCCTTTTACCAAATATATAACCGATATTTTATACATTACGAGCTTTCCTGGCTTACTTCGTTACGCCATTGAATCAATACTAGTCGACGCCCGGCGAACTTCGTACCGCCCAAACTATAAGTATTTTGTGCATGTATTATACTTATAAACCTAAGCGACTTTATTTTATACATGCTGTTTCTGACAAGGCGGTTATAAATCAAAGGAGGGATTCAGCTTTACATACCTAACAACTTTCCCAAAGCAACATGGGTCGAAATCTCAAAAAAAAAATCAGCTGTCCCGTACATTGACCCCGCCAGCTGATCGAACCAATGTATGAACAGCTGTTATTTTTTTTGAGATTTTGACCCATGTTGCTTTGGGAAAGTTGTTAGTTATGGTGAGCAGCATCCCTCCTTTAATTAATACCGCCTTGTCAAAAACACACAGTATATAAAACTCTTCCGTTACTGACAGACTGACTAACAGACAATGCAGAGCCGAAACTACTGGGCGTAGCGGGCTGAAATTTTGCATGTAGGTTCCTTAGGGAAGGGAGTATAGGTGAGCACTTAGAAAGGATTTCCCGAAATTCCCATAAGAACAGGAAATTTGTGTTTATGAGAAAACTGCGCGAATGAAACCGCGGGACAGCCTCTAGTATAATAGATGTATAAAACTTGGTTCTATATAACTTTGTTCTTATTATGACTGCCCAGAATGGGCGAATAAAAAAACAAACAACAACAAACCACCTGTCAAAATATTCTGTGTCTGTGAAAGATTTTTTCAAATCGGATCAGTATTTCCGGAGCCTATTCGTTACAAACAAATCTTTCCTCTTTATAATATTGGTATAGATGAAATGAAACTGAATTTCAAGTGTTATTTATACATTGTTTTTGTTATCAAATGCTGTAAAATGCCAAGAATCTTTATTGCCAGCCTCTAATCTGAACGTAAAAATGGCAATATTTGGGAGGTGTGTCAATGAATGGGTTGTTTACCCTACTAAAATGCATTGAATTGCATGCAAAGTTAATTTGTTTTTTACCCTGAATACTTTTGTATTTTACATTGTATCTACAAACAACAATACTCAGGAAGCGTAACTCTCCTACAAAACCGCTTCGATTTTAGTCCCACTTACGCACACACAGTAACTCCTATTGCAACAAACACTCACACATTCTCATATACAAGCTTGCACGCTATTGGCCGCTTCGCTCGCGTCTGTCGACAAAGCAGCGAGCTAGCTCCCCTGTTTTTGGCTGGTACATATTATCGCTACTAGATGGCGGTCAATGGTCATGTAATTTTACAAAATATTTATTTAAAGGTGATATTAGTTTTTTTTTGTCTTTATGGCTTCTACAACACTTTATAATGCACGAAGGCATATTTGTAAAGATAAAACACGGTCAGAAATATCCAAAAACACAGTAATATGCTCCCGAGGCTGCAGCCAAGCGACTCAAGGTGCCACTAGGAACTGAAGCGGCATGGTGTCCGTAACCTAAGCCCCGCCCACCGGGGCTTCTTTTCCGTGTGCATTGCGTGGGGCATTTTATTGTGCTAGTTACGCTTCTTGAGTATTGTTGTTAGTAGCATTTGTATGCAATAAAGTGTTTTCTATTCCATTCTTTTCTAAAATTAAGATATATGTTTGTCTCTTCTCAGAACCACGCGATAGCGAGCAGCAGCCGCATCTCTCACATGGAAAACGACCACAACTACTACAGCGGCGTGCACGGTCAGTAAGTCTTCGCCCTCATCGCCATCCAACTCTCATTGCCATGTAATTGTTATTTCATTGTCATCGGATTTAGTTAGCGCATGCTACAGTGTACACCGCCTGGTACAGTCACGGACTAGGAGGCCGTAACAGATTTGTCTATGGTTTCGTCAGCTCTAGACTGTATTGCCAAAGAACAAGAGCTAATTTGCAATACAGAAAAACCGGAAGTGTTGGAACGCCACTGTACGATCAAACCAAAAAGCATATCGTTTTATTTATATTTATTTTTGAAAATGTACTGTTATGTTTATCCCTAATACCTTACTACATAAATATTTGTGTTTATATGTCGTAGTAAGATTTGATAATTAGGTTTTTTGCAAAAATACTAGGGACTTTGCGAAAACACGGATAATTTGATATAAGCATTACTTTTTTTTTCAATCATCCTGACATAAAGCAGTTTTTTTTTGCAAAAAACCTAGTATAATTGAAAAATTTGAAACCTGCCTTAACTCTGATTGGCTAGATTATTGCTTGCTGGTAAACTCTTATTCTGATTGCTTCCCTGTAGCATCAAAGGATATTTTAACGAACCAATCAGAATTTAGAGTTTACCAGCAAGCAATAATCTAGCCAATCAGAGTTAAGGAAGGTTTCAAAGTTTTCAATTATACTAGTTTTTTTTGCAAAAAAAAACTGCTTTATGTCAGGATGATTGAAAAAAAGGTAATGCTTATATGAAATTATCCGGGTTTTCGCAAAATCCCTATTTTTTTTTGCAAAAAACCTAATTATCAAATCTTACTACGACATATACATCTGTTTTATGTATGTTCTTTTTTCTTATCCCTAGCTGGGACATAGGAGGACATAGGGCTTCAAGAATTTTCCTCCACTTAAGGCGGTCTTGAAAGAACAGCTTAACTCCTCCTGATACAAGTATGTATTATGTTCCTATATGTGTGTCAACATAGCTTTGTCCGTCCACAGGCGAGGGCTCTAGCAACCCGTCCTCGAACTCGACGCCTCCAGTTTCAATATCGTCTCGGGGCCGCGTCAGGAAGCTGACTGCCAAAGCGAGGGGTCTGCTCAGGGAGTGACCGCGGTCTTTCAGTGTTACCTTGGCCGAAAGACGCCCACTGCTGGATACGGGACTCCCTCACAGGGGACACAATGACGGTTCTTGCTCGACCCTCATACAGTGGGTATACCTCATACACTTCACTGGAAAAATGAGGGGTTTCCAATTTCAAAGTAACATAAAAAAAAAATTGTAATAAGCCCGTAGACGGTGCTGTCTAAAGAAATAGACATGGGTAAGTAAGTAATTCAAATTAAATTGAAAAGTTAAAAACAAAACAAACTATTTGACTGACGCGCGACGAGTTTCAATTTTATTTTGAGCTTTCAATTATTCATTTCAACTTTATAAACTTTTGCTAAGCGCCATCTGATAGCGCCGTGAAAAAAACTTGTTTGCTGTCAAATTGCAAACCTCTCAATAAGTCCATGGTGTAAACCAGTAGTTCCAAAAGTGGCCAAAAGACTCGATGGGGGTCGCAGTTGGCGACACAAAAAGTGAACCATCTAAGGCCGGTGTTTACCAACAATAATCGGCGAATAAAAGTTTCTAAAGTAGTAGTAGTCGTCAACTATTTAACCGGCTGTTGAACAGCCGATTAATTTGGGGCACACTGGCCTAAGTTTTGGTGTTAAGGTGGTAACTCTCGGTATGGCGCGAAATTTAAATTTTTTCGCGTTTTTTATTTATTCTGGTTAATTTTTAATCAAGTTTTAATGAATACGCGTATGTAAAAAACCATCTCCCACATTGTAATACAACGTTTTTGGAAGACAGACCTACTGATTTTGTGTCTAAGGACTAAAAGGCCAAAAATCAAGTTATGTCTTATTCAGCCAAGTCAATTATGTAGTTTACGCGCTATACAAAGTTCAATACAAACGTACGTACATCTGCAGAGCCGCAGCGAAGAAACCGGGAAGATAATTAGTTGAACTGGTGTAAACTTCTGTTGAATAATTTTCAATTGATAACCTGATTTGAACCCTGTGCCATAGAAGTTATAGACCAGTTTAAATTGATATTTTTTCGGCTGCGCTGAAAAAGCGAAATAAAACTCGAAATCCTTGTTTTGAAAAAGTTTTAATTTGGTTAGTTTCTGTTATGTAGCTAAATTTCTTTTGTGTAAATATAATGAATTCAATGTAAGTAGGTATATACTTTTTTAGGTTAAGTAGTAAATTAACTAGGTTTCGCAAAGCAATAATGGGCAATTTGATCAGTATGAGTAAGTATAATAATTTTGTATTTGTGATCTCTTTTTTTCTATTCGTAAGTTCTTTATTTGTGATTTTTTTAAATAATTTATGTCGAATATTTGTAACTGTATAGGGTTGTGCTTTGAAGTCAACAAGGAAGCCTTATAAGTGTCGTAGGAAGATTTGATAATTAGGTTTTTTGCACAAAAAAACTAGGGGTTTTGCGAAAACCCAGTAATTTGATATAACGACGAGCTTGCCCGGCTTACTTCGTTACGCCATAGAATATAAGATACTATAAAAGACTTGGCTCTATCTATAGACTATGTTCTTTTGACTGCCCAGAATGGCCGAATAAAAAACAAACAACAACAACAAACCACCTGTCAAAATATGTAAACAACGGAAAAAATATTGCACCTTAATCAATACATAGTATAAAACAAAGTCGCTACCCGCGTCTGTCCCTATGTATGCCCTAATCTTTAAAACTATGCTACAGATTTCGATGCAGTTTTTTTTAATAGATAGAGTGATTCAAGAGGAAGGTTTATAAGTTAAATACATGCACAATATAGTAATAGATTAGGCGGTACGAAGTTCGCCGGGTTGACTAGTATAATATAATATAGCTTTAAAATATAATATAGCCTATATGACACTCGGGGTTAATGTAGCTTCCTACCAGTAAAAGAATTTTTCAAATCAATTCTTTTTTCCAAATTTCCAACTTCTTGTTAGGATGATTGAAAAAAAAAACTAATCCTGGTTATCAAATTATCCGAGTTTTCGCAAAATCCCTAGTTTTTTTAGACTAATGCAAGAGGTAATAGATGTAAAACTTGTATCTATTATTTTAAAGACTTAATCCAGTCTAGAATAATATTTTTATATAATAATTCCAAATTATCAATTATTGTTTTTGCACTCTGTATATTTTTGTAACACAGTACAACTTGCACTTTTTCTGTCGACTGTACTTTAAAAACTAAGTTTTATTTTCTAGTACCTAGCAACAATTTATTTTGTTTCTATTCAGTGTGGAAGCTTCTTAAGAGGCATATTCACCGATTCTATAAACGAAAATCTACACAACCACTGCCCTGAAAATACTAAGCAAGATTATCTTGTGTAATAAAAAATCTCATTTTGATATTTTTTGGCGCTAGTTTCGAATCAGTGTATTAGGCCTCTTAACAAGTCCTTTTTTTGTTCCCTGTACAGTTTGATGTAAAGTTAATGAATAAGTATCTGTATGTTTGCGTGTCTCTACATAAGTAGTGTTCTATGAACAAAACTCGTGATATAGCTCGTAAGTGAATGTTGACGAAACCAAATTGAATTTAATAAAACAAAAAGTATTTTGTAACATAATGTTATCTTTCATTTAAACGGTGTAGGTTTTAGGTTCAAGATCTAAGAAATATACGGTTTGTTCCTAACAGTGGAGCCACTTTTCACTCTCTTGTTACATTTTGAACAATGTGCCACACTCTTTTAGTTCAACAAAGTAGACGACTAATGAAACAAACATTTATGATGGTAGGAATTATAAGTATATTTTCTATAGCTTTTATAAAAAAACATTTTATTATGAATAGAAGACTACCGAAATATTAAGAAGGGGTAAAGATGGCGTAACCTTTTTAAAATAGAAAAACAGAATCAAAAACCCAATTCAGTTTTATTATTTTTTAGAAATAAAAAAAAAAAACAAAAGGCTACGTGCAATGTGCATATCTGGCAAAGTTAAATTAGAATCACCATAGTGTATCTTTACCACGCATGCATATGCGTGCGGTGGACTAAAGGAATCAAACAATCAAACAAACCTTTTCCTTCCATTTCGAAAGGCAATATCAACATACTATACAGCCTCTTTTCCATGTAGATTTTTGAAATAAAAGAAACTTTGACAATTTTCTTGCGTTCACCATAATTATGCAAACGATAATTAACAATAAATAAGTTTTAAAAACTGACATATACGATTCTATATGAGCCTTAAGGTGGTAACTCTCGGTATGGCGCGAAATTACCGAGAGTTACCGCCTTAATAATATTTTTTCCGCACTTGTGCTAGCTAGGAAGCCACAGTAGACGCGTTTACGTTTTTTTTTTAACTCTGTTAATAAAAGGGTACCTTTTACCACCTTATGTACTTTATAAATAAAGACGCTAGTTGTATACAATTTCCACGGATTTGGTGATAGGGGACCAGACGGCGCGCGGGTTGAACAGTCGGCGCTTCTTCGGCTCCGGCGAGGTATCCTTCACTCCGGGGGATGGGGTTGATTTCTATTGAAAAAATATATATGATAATAACTAAATAAATAAGACTTCACACTTAGAGTTAGCGGCTAACTAAAGTCTGCGTGAGCTAAGTCGGCGCGCGACTGGGGGCGCCACTGTATACGTACTTGACGTACTTGACCCGCTATACAAAACAATTGATAACTTTTAATTGTTATTAACCTTGACTGACAGATTGATAATCAATATATATATAAAACTCTTCCGTTACTGACTGACTGACTGACTGACAGACAACGCAGAGCCGAAACTACTGGGCTGAAATTTTGCATGTAGGTTCCTTAGGGAGTGTAGGTGAGCACTAAGAAAGGATTTCCCGAAATTCCCATGGGAACGGGAAAAAATATGATTTTTGTGTTTATGAGAAATCTGCGCGGGAAAAACCGCGGGGCAGCCTCTAGTCAATATATGTAAAACTCTTCCGTTACTGACTGACTGACAGACAACGCAGAGCCGAAACTACTGGGCGAAGCGGGCTTAAATTTTGCACGTGCGTTCCTTGGGGAGTATAGGGGAGCACTAAGGAATTAATTCCCGAAATTCCCATGGGAACGGGAAAAAACGGTAATTTGGTGTTTATGAGAAATCTCGGGGCAGCCTCTAGTTTGTTCATATTTTGATCGCGCGCAGACTTAGCTGGCATAAAAGTGCGTGCAAATAATTAGTGAAACCAATAATTACCGGAAATTATCAAATATCAATATATATAAAACTCTTCCGTTACCGACTGACTGTCTGACTGACTGACTGACTGACTGACAGACACGCAGAGCCGAAACTATTGGGCGTAGAAAGCTGAAAATTGGCACGTGGGTTCCTTGGGGAGTGTAGGTGAGCACTAAGAAAGGATTTCCCGAAATTCCCACGGGAACGGGAAAAAACGGGATTTTTGTGTTTATGAGAAATCTGCGCGGGAAATACCGCGGGGCAGCCTCTAGTTATCTCATAATTAGGTAATTGAAATTAATCAAGCTGCATGATGCATGCAATCATTAAAATAACAAAGTTTACCGGCTCTACCACAAAAACAGTTAAACCAGGTCTCAATCACTAACTAAGGTAAGAGACTAACGGGCTGGACATACCACACGCAAGAGTATAGTGTAGTGTCCTAATTTTTTCCCAGAATCTTTTTTGCCAGGCTGTACAAGTGAATTCATCATCATCCCAGTGGAATGATGGTTTCTTACTAAAGAAAGAAAGAAAGAATATTCATTTATTTTTACGGCACGATAAATAACATAGCATTTTGTACCTAAATGCTCCGTAGCTCAGTTGGCAGTGATGTGAACTGAGAAGCGTGTGCACCCGGGTTCGATTCAGGCGGGGCGAACATTGTTATGAGGAATCGATGTTTGTTTCCAATCTGTTTGTAATATTCGTCTCTGTATATGTTTCGGGCACCCTAGATACAGGTTATTCCTAGTTAGGAGCTCTAAGTGTGATGTGTTATGTTATTATTACTAGCTTATGGGGATTACAACTCACAGTGTCAGTAGAGAGCCGCTTGCGCCGCGCGCGAACAAACTCTTTCGTCAAAGTGTCGTAGCTCGGCGGGCTGCGCGCGCGCCGCGGGGCGGACGGACCTGGGATATTAACATTTGTTAAGGCGGTAACTCACGGTATGGCGCGAAATTCAAATTTTTTCAAGTTTTTTAATTATTTTGGCTAAAGTATTCATTTTAAATAAAGTTTAAATGAATTCGCGTACGTAAAAACCTATTTCCCACATTGTGATATATCGTTTTTGAAAGACAGAGTTACCGATTTTGTGCATATTCAAGGAACTTGTTTTTTTGGCCTTTTACCCCTTAGACACAAAATCTGTAGGTCTGTCTTCAAAAAACGTTGTATTACAATATGGGAGATGTTTTTTTACATACGCGAATTCATTTAAACTTTATTAAAAATGTATACTTTCGCCACAATAAATAAAAAACACGAAAAAATTTGAATTTCGCGCCATAGCGAGAGTTACCACCTTAATAACAGGGTTTCTGGGGGCCAAGTTTCTTTACTAAAAACGAGTGACTCGTAATTGTCTTGTTAGCGACTAAGTTAACCATTGCTGTTATCTTTGAGCGTGCAACAGAAATTACCTTTGTTAAAGCGGCAATGGTTAACGAAATCGCTAACAAGACAATTACGAGTCACTCGTGTTTAGTTAAGAAACTTGGCCCACTGGCCTTTCCCGATGATTTCCCCAGAGGGGATTTAATTTTTTACTACCTGCCCCGGCTAACTTTGTATCGCGCCTTACAATTTGTATGAGAAAAATAATATTTTTTCATATTTTCTCACCTTTTAAAACTTCCCTAGACTACTACGATCACTTTAAAACCAACATCAGCCAAATCGGCCCAGCTGTTCTCGAGTTTTAGCGAGACTAACGAATCACGATTAATTTTTATATAGTAGATTTGTCTGGTGACCCTTGTCATCACCCCTATCACATCCCTTGCTAGCTACGTAACCTTTTGGCTGCCCCGCGGTTTCATCCGCGCAGTTCTCATAAACATAAATCCCGTTTTTCCCGTTCCCATGGGAATTTCAAGAAATTATTCCCCTACACTCCCCAAGGAACCCACGTGCAAAATTTCAGCCCGCTACGCCAAGTCGTTTCGGCTCTGCCTCGTCTGTCAGTCAGTCAGTAAGGGAAGAGTTTTATAAAATAGCCTCAAGAACTCATGGTTCCTAAATGTCTGTGTAAAGAAGTACGAACCCGTCTCCAAATCCTTGAAGTTCATAGCCATTCTCTTGTCCAGGCTGACTCTGGATTTCTTCTCGGAAGAAGTTTGCTCGGTTGGGTTGGAGCGGCGCGACACACGACTTATTATTGATGGTGATATTTCTTCTGTAAAAAAATACAATGTTAAGTATGGTGAGCTTAATCCCTCTTTTTATTTATTACCGACTTGTCTTTACACCCTGTATACTTCTTTGGTAGCGATACCGAGTTTACAAGGTGAATATGTCGTTGGAAGATTTGTTAATTAGGTTTCTTGCAAAAAAAACTACCTTAAAGATTTTGCAAAAAAATCTAGTATAATTGTAAAATTTGAAACATTTCATAACTCTGATTGGCTAGATTTTTGTTTGCTGGCCTACTCATATTCTGATTGGTTCTCTGTAGCGTCAAAGGCATTTTAACGAATACGAGTACGCATTTTTTTTGCAAAAAAAAAAAACTGCTTTGGATGATTGAAAAAAAAAGTAAAAGTAAGTATTAGCAAATTATCCGCAAAATTCCTAGTTTTATTTTTGCAAAAAAACTAATTATCAAATCTTCCAACGACATATACACCTTGGAACACTCGGTATCTCAACCAAAGAAGTATTCAGGGTGTTTATTACATGTCGGTAATAAATCAAAGGAGGGATTAAGCTCACCATACCTAGCAACTTTCCCAAAGCAACATGGGTCGAAATCTCAAATCAAAAATCAGCTGTTCCGTACATTGACCCCGCCAGCTGATCGAACCAATGTATGGAACAGCTGTTTTTGTTTTGAGATTTCGACCCATGTTGCTTTGGGAAAGTTGTTAGTTATGGTGAGCAGAAGCCCGGTAGATATTATAAAAAGGCATCAAAATGCGGTGCGTACTTTTAAAGATCTAAGCATACATCCATACTTTGCGAAGCGACTTTGTTTTATAATATGTAATGTAGTGATTAAAATATACAACTTACCATCTTTCCTCCTCAATGCCCTCTCATCACCTTTTCTATCACTTTGTGTTCTTGCAACACTTTTACCATTCCTCAAATCAGTAACTGATTTATCATTAATTTTATCATTCTGTTTGTCCTTTCCTTCAGAGTCCGGGTTACCTCTGGGCCGCCTCGCCCAGGCGCTAGCAACTTGTTCACTCCTGAACATTGAGTTGCGGCGGTCCGTGTTCAGTGATTTCTTTCTGGTCAACTTTATTTCTCCTGTAGGGCCAAATAGTAGAGTATAATCTTGGGTGTAAAGTGAAGTATTTGTTTAAGGGTGCTTATACTAAAACCTCTAGCGCAGTTTGAGTTGGCTATGGCTTGAAATTTGAACAAGAGAGTGTTGTAACAGCACCCGAAGCGATATAGCTTTATACGCCCATGTTTCACTTTTCTTTTCCCCCCACGAAGATGTTTTTTTTTTGTCTAATACTGTATTTTTTAAAAGGCGATTATTATAAATTAATAGGCCTTAACGTCTTTGACAGATGATTCAAGTAGTATCGCGACGGCATTACATAATATTATAAATTATATAATCAATATACTTATATAAAACTCTTCCGTTACTGACTGACTGATTGACTGACTGACAGACAACGCAGAGCCGAAACTACTGGGCGTAGCGGGCTTAAAATTTTGCAGGTTCCTTAGGGAGTGTAGGTGAGCACTAAGAAAGGATTTCCCGAAATTTCCACGGGAACGAAAAAAAAAACGGGATTTTTGTGTTTAAGAGAAATCTGCGCGGGTGATACCGCGGGGCAGCCTCTAGTATTTTACATAAGACCTAACATAATCTCTTGCCTTATTCCAAGTATTCGGCTCATTGACTGAGCCTACGAAAGGCATCAGTGCAGCGAGCTAGACCCAGATTTATGCTTAACCCTTGTATATTTAACGCGGGGCGGGCGAAAAGCCGCCATTGCTCGTCGGCTCGCGAGAGCATCATGGCGGTGTGCATACAAACAAAATACAATGAAAAAAATTGACACTTGTTTTTTTTTTTTATATATTTTGTTGAGAAGCTGTATTCGATTCGAATGTCAATCAATCCGCTTTCTATCACTCTTTCAATCATTCATAGAAGGCAAAGGCATCCGGTCTATGACTAATTCATTAGAACGTAAAAATCGAACAGGGAATTTTCGCCATAGGCGTGATTGGTCGGCTAATAACAGTTTTCCTGGTACCGATCGGTGCACTAGTTGGTAAGGACACAGATTGCATTAGGGCATACCTTTAGCGGCATCGGCCCGCAGTTTCGCCTGGTGTTGGGGCTCCAGACAAAGGGACCCTAGCGACGGAAGAATGTAGCGGAGGTAGCGGTTTCGGAGAGAGTGCCAGGACCGATCTAGAGACAGACAGACATTATAATTCCAGCTGCAACACGTCCTCTGCTGGACAGGGGTTTCCCCCACAGATTGCCACAAAGACAAATATTTATTTTTCTTCTGTTGACATAGGGCTCGAACTAAGTAAAGCCTTTTAAAACTTAGTATAACCTGCACGCATAAAGATCAAATCTCAAAATGGCGGCCGTTGTATGGGCTGTCTCTCTTCTTAACTCTTCTCTTATATACGCGAGATAGCATGCATTCGGCCTCCATTTTCAAATCTGTTCTTTATCTGAGCGGCTTATACAAACATTTTTGTTCGCCGTAATTCGCCGGTTTGCGATCGCAGTATACTTATACTGTCACTAGAGGCTGCCCCGCGGTATTTCCCGCGCAGATTTCTCATAAACACAAAAATCCCGTTTTTTACCGTTCTCGTGGGAATTTCGGGAAATCCTTTTTCAGTGCTCACCTACACTCCCTAAGGAACCTACATGCAAAATTTCAGCCCGCTACGCCCAGTAGTTTCGGCTCTGCGTTGTCTGTCAGCCAGTCAGTCAGTCAGTCAGTAACGGAAGAGTTTTATATATATTGATTGTTTTTACTAACTTCCTCTCAATTTTTACATATTTTCTCACGTATTTGTATATTGATTTTTGTCGCCGTAATTGGCACGCTTTGCAGGTGGGTTTGCGATCCCAGTATACTTATACTGCCATAAGAGGCATAGCACAGCTAAAGTAGAGCATCTTGCGAAAAAAGATCTTCTAAAGTAAATCAAATATCAAAAATTAGTTATAGCCTAGTATTTTTGGGCACTATTGTATAGCTTTTAGGTTAAAGCCCAAAGAAAGATACAGATTGTTGGCAAAAGTGGCCGTTTTTAGCAACACTTTGTAGCTTTCTTTGGTCTCTAACCTAAAAGCTATACACAAAAAATACTAGGCTACATTATGTAGTGGAATACTGTTCCACATTTTTGACATTTTCCTTAGTTTAGAAGTTTTTTGTTTGTTTTCGTTTTGCGCTACTTTAGCTGTGCTATGCCTCTTAAGCCTTACTCCCTTGGGTGGCATAAAAGGCGACTAAGGGACAACATACAATAATCTTGGTTCGCGCTGTGCCTAAGTATTTTTTATTTTTTTAAAGGGACCCACCCGACTTCAATAAATAAATAATAAATAAAATGTAATGTAATGAAAAACACAGTTTAAATTTTACATGATTAAGGATCTCTATTTAAGTATGAAAATACCTGTGTTAAGAGACCCCAACTCTTCCACAAAGACATTATACAATAATACGTGTTTTATACTTTAGGCAATGTATTACATATCATCAATAAGATTGTTAGTCAGTAATTCAGTATGTCCTTAAAATAAAATCTATATACTTCCGAAATTAAGTCTAGGTAAGTTAGGTAAGTACAATATTAATCAACAACATATTATTATTTATAAACAACATATTTTCAATATACTCGCACATACGTAAACTGAGAACTTCCTCTTTTTCGAAGTCGGTTACAATAGGTACAAACACCTTCTCCTGAATGTATCAAATCAATATATATAAAACTCTTCCGTTACTGACTGACTGACTGAGACAACGCAGAGCCGAAAATAGTGGGCGTAGCGGGCTGAAATTTTGCATGTATGTTCCTAAGGGAGTGTAGGTGAGCACTAAGAAAGAATTTCCCGAAATTCCCATGGGAACGGGAAAAAAATGGATTTTTGTGGTTATGATAAATCTGCGCGAGTGAAACCGCCGGGCAGCCTAGTTTTAATATTATTCTGAAAACCGCATCAAAATCGGTTAAGCCGAACGCGAGATAATCAAAGGTCAAACTGATATCCCTCCTTTAAGTTTAAATAGTAATTTATAAAGAACTAACCTATAGAAGTGAGACTCCGATACTGGCTCTGCAGCTCCGTCCACAATTTGTTACCGTTCACTCGTCTCGACCTGTCTCCTATGGAGAGCCAGGATATAATCGCGTGATCTTCCAGGCTCGAATATTCGCGTGGAGCTGACCTGATATGAAAAACTTGTTACTGGACAAACAAAATATCATTTTAATCCCATCCGCTCGAAAAGCGGACTTTTTGATTACTGTTCTCTAGTCGTAAACGTCACTGTTTATTGACATGCGGTTTACAGCCGGTCAATAATGAATTTCCATACATTCTTTATTGTCCTCTGGGCAATTATAATGCATAATTGTGTTATTGTTACAAAAATAAATAGATTGAAGTAAAGTGGGTTTAAAAACAAGCTAGCTGATTAGGTCAGCAAATAAGGTAGGTACATAAGTTCTGCTTTTGTATTGTGACGTTAGTAAACTCGCCATCTTAACTGTACTATCAAAACTAATTCCACTCACATTTTTATCTTAATCGGTCTACCATATTGCTGCCGTTTCCTCTCCAACATCCCACGCGTCATCCCATTTCCAGCCTTATTGCGAACAGTTTTAAAGGTCCTTTTCACTTCCTTTTCAAACACATCATTATCGTCACTGCTATTAACTAAAACAGTATTCTTGTTTTGTCCAGTTTTGTTCTTACTCTTAGCCCCATCTTTAGAATTTATGAGAACATCAGAACTGCTATCTGTTTCGCTCACAACTGTTCTAGACTTCAGTCTATCCCTTTCTCTCTTATTAAATAACTCTCTTTTCTGTTTAAAATCTATGTTCTCCTTTTCTTCGGAGCGCTCATCAAAAAACTGCTTGTAACTAGATTTAATTGATACTTTCTTCTGCCTCGTCTTGTAAGAGTGGTTGTCTGATACTTTGTCGTCCACGTGAGTCAAACCGAGGGTAGCCGCAAATTCTTTCAAGCTCATATTCTCTTGGCTATTAATAGCTAATGTATCAATCTCCTTGCTTTTCAAAATCTTTACTAACGGATTGAACTTGAAGA
Source organism: Euspilapteryx auroguttella (assembly GCA_951802225.1). Taxonomy (NCBI): domain Eukaryota; kingdom Metazoa; phylum Arthropoda; class Insecta; order Lepidoptera; family Gracillariidae; genus Euspilapteryx; species Euspilapteryx auroguttella. Next base: position 3,197,438 of record OX637669.1, read on the forward strand.
GAATGTTGTTTCTGTAGTCGGAGTCTTCTTCGAATTGTTCCGAATCAACCTGTCCGCAGTAGTGGGGATTGTTTACGGCAAAGTTTTTTATGAAAGCAACATCGTTGTAGTCTATGAAAAGTTCCTTGCAAGGAGATTCACTGTGGCTGGTGTTCTCTGCATCAGCCTGTTTATTGTTGCTGTAAACTTGGTTTTCGTTGAAACCTTGTTCGCTAATAGTCGGTTTGTTGTTACTCAACAATTTCTTTTTGTGTTTCTCTACATTTTGTTCTATGTTAGTATTTATTGGTATTTCTTCTGTTTTTTGTTTATTTTGTTCGCTCTGAGATTGGCAGCTGAAAGTATTTAAAAAATAGTTTTTAAACATTACCTTTGACCAAAGACATTTGCTGCTGGACATAGGGCTCATCAAATCAAATAATTCTTTATTCAATATAGGATACAAGATATTGCTTATTATTGAAAGTAAATTAGACTACATCTAATCTAGTTGCTATTGATACCTTATTTGGTAAAGTATCCTATACTGTGAGAGGCGAGGTAGTTCAGGGTGCACCACCACTGATTGTTATACCAACCGGTCTTGTGCCACAATTATCTAGTTTAATCCCACAACCGTCACCAGCTAGAATGCCTACTGCGTTTTCTGGTGAGTTGTTGCCACTTGAAAACTTATAGGCCCTTTTTTTTAACACTATTCAACTAAAACCCAAAAGAATTATATTGTTTGCATAAGGGGCCTTACCCATGGTGCCCGGTGTTGCAGCAATGAGCGTGCATACATGGCTCATACAATCTTCTTCTGCGCTCTTTGAAGCTACGGGATCTGGAATAACAATCAATATAGTCAGACTTGACCTAGTGCTACATGGTGGAACAGGAGGCTCCTGCTCCTATGCTCAGAGAACCGTGGGGCGAGATGGAGAAGTTTTACCATGACCAGAAGATGAGCAAGTGGCGAACTTCCTCAAAACCCTAAGATGCTGATGAGGGTAAGAAGTCATCACCATCATTCTTACTGTTGTATGTTGAGAGATTGGAGAGCGCCATTTTAGAAACACCATAACAACAACAACAAATTGGTATATTTGTTTTAGCCCTATTGCAAATTTTTATCTGTTACAAATGTAGGTATGTTAGTATATGTAGGAGTAGGTAGTAGTGTAAGGAATGCTTAGACTTTAAGCATTTCTTACAATATTACTATTCTAAGCCTTTTAGAGGTTATAATTTTTGTATTGTTTGTAAACATTGTCTCAACTAATTATAATAATTGTAGCAACCTGCGTGCGGGAAGTGTAGCACCAATTCGAACTGTTGAGGGCCGGCCTGCCGCTAAGGCTCTAAGACCAGCTAAAATATTTTTGGTCTTCGCGACTTCTAATTTTCCCCCGCTAACGTACAAAAACTTTGCACGGCCTCCACCCGTTATTCTACCACTCTCCATGTCTACTTCAGCCCATTGCCCTTTCCTATAAATATAAAATGGTCCGGCCATCTCTAAATTTAAGGATATTTTAAAATAAACACGATATTTTTTACAAAATAAACTGCAGACGCGAATTTTTTTTGTTGTTGCTGTTTTTAAATTCGCCCATTCTGGGCAGGCAAAGGAACTTAGTCCATACAGCCAAGTCTTCAGTAGTTTATTCCTTTGTAATCAAGTCTTCTGTAGTAGAATTCTTTGTTTTTCCAGCGGCGGCTTCCTTACTCTGAGGTTTTTCCTAACCTAGGTTCCGAACCTAACCCATTGAAATGCGAGCATTGAAATTGGCACCCTGGCATTGAAATGTTCACACGGACTTTTTCGCAGGACATCGATCAGAGTTGTTCGGTAGCGCCTTTCTTTATTTCTCACTTTACTAGACAGTTCTCCAGGGCACATTATGACCAGTGCTGCCAATGGCTATTTACCAGATTCCCCAAGATCACTGGTCAAATTCCCCAAATTTGGGGAGAAAAATATCGTAATTCCCCACAAAATCCCCTCACCATAGATAGTGAACTATTTACGAAATAACTTAAAAAATAAACCATTTATTATTGACATACACTTGAAAAATCGCAATATCACTTAAAAAAATCATCCGGTATATTATAATCCTCCTCCGGTTTTCTCTTATATTCAGGCCTAAATGTAAAAACTAGGTTAAATATTATGGAAAAATTAATGGAGTGTAAATTTAACATAAGCGAACAAAAACTCTTCTACTTAAAATAACCAAATATGTACATAGGTACATTAGCAACGACTGGGGATAACCAACTAACTGATTGTAATGTGGGGTGACACATTTTCATTATTGTATTTCGCTAATATTCAGTAATTAAAACGAAAAGGTAAATAATCACTTCTCTAAAGATAAGTTTTAGCTTTTTTACCATTAAAATAATTAAAGGCAGTAATTTATGTGGGATTGGTGAAGGAAGTAAGGAGGATGGTTGTGGTTTGAGTGAAGTGGAATGTCAGTTGTCAGAGAGATAGAAAGAGAGAATGATGCGTGAGACAGACAGAAGACGAATGGCGTACGAAGTGGAAAGACGTGAAAGATTTTAAGAGGATTTTATTATTTTATAAATTAATGTTTTAAAAGTGCCAAAAGGTAAAAATAAAAGTTAACAGTGCTCAATTCATTGTTTCAATCCAAATATCCCACAATTTTGGGGGCTCGTCCGGGATTGGATTGATTTTTTTTTTTTTTTACCGGCGGTGAACGGCGAAACGAAGGCGGGGTGGTTTTGCAAGAAAAACACCAAGGCAACGACGACGACGATACCAAACGACGATTACGACGAAATACACAGAGTTAAAGACGAATTGTGTGTATTAAAAACGAAGATGGCTACCGGAAAAGAATTAAGGCCCAAAGATAAGAAGATGTCGGCGGATGAAATTTTCCAAGACGCGCAGCAGGAACGGCCCGAGAAAATGTTTACGTCATACCTCGATGGCTTGTACGGTATCACGAAATTCACCGGCGAAGATGACACCTATTCATCTGAAAAGTGGGTGCAAGATATCGAGGACAATGCAGAAATTTTTACCTGGACGCCGCAACAAAAGCTTATCATTGCCCGCAGATCGCTATCAGAGACCGCCGAACTATGGTTAAAAACGGAGAAGATATTTAAGACGTTCGATGAATTAAAAGCCGCTATAACCAAAGAATTTCCCGAAAGAATTAACATCAAGGAGATGCATGAACTAATGTCTTCAAGGAAAAAACAACGAGGCGAAACATATACGCAGTATATGCTCATAATGAAAGAAATGGGGAAAAGAGGAAGATTTCCCGATTATGTGGCTATCCAATATATCATTGAGGGAATAATAGACTACGAGGTAAATAAAACTATTCTGTACGGTGCCAATACATACCCAGTTCTAAAGGAGAAGTTGCTTTTATATGAAAAGATGAAGGAAAGAACTGCAAAGGAGGCAGCGACCGTGGAGCGAAGCAGAGTAAAGTAAAAGTAAAAAATGATTTATTCAATACAGGATACAAGATATCGCTTATTGAAAGTCAATTAGACTAATCTAATTAATATTGATACCTTATTTCGTAAAGTATCCTATACTGATAGAGGCGAGGTAGTTCAGGGTGCCCACTAATTGGCTCAGGCAAACAATGTTTGCCTTGCCTTACGACAATGGTCGCCTGGAGACGCCCCCAAACGAGCCCTCCTCTGTCAAATGATTCTACTCCCTTTCGCAATGATTTTACAGCGTAGAGAAGAAAGGGGTAACAAACTCTACTTTACAATTTCTCTCTTTTTTTTTTTTTTTTTTGTTCTTATATATGTGACATTACAATTCAATTTACAATACAAAGAACATAAATTAATAAGATTTAAAGTACATACATGAAATAATGAAAATATCGTGCAGAGCTAGACTACTTCCATGCGTCTTTGTCGTTTTCATAATCATCAACATTGTAATAAGCTTTCTTAATCAAACCTTTTTTGATACGAGTTTTAAACTCATTATTATTCAGGATCAAAATCTCTTCTGGGATCTTGTTATAAAATCTTACTTCGTTTCCTATAAAGCATTTGTTTGTCCGTTTTAGTCTGTTCTGTGGAATACTTAGTTTGTTTTTGCTACGCGTTCTAAGGTCTTTAATTTTATCACATTTTTTATCAAACATATGTAAGTTTTTACGAGTATACATAATAATTTCAAAGACGTACTGGGACGGAAGCGTCAAAATATCAATTTCTTTGAATTTTTGTCTGAGGGACTCGCGAGCTTTAAGCTGATAAATGTTTCTAATTGCGCGTTTTTGTAGTATAAAAATGACGTTAATATCTGCAGCTCTTCCCCATAGAAGCAAGCCATAGGTCATTAAGCTATGAAAGTAACTGAAATACACAAGTCTCGCGGTAGAAACATAAGTTAATTTTCTGATTTTCCAGATTGCGTACGCAGCCGAACTGAGCCTTGCCGCAAGATTTGAGATATGGGGGCCCCACTGAAGTTTCGAATCTAGAGTGATACCAAGGAATACAGTTTGATTTACCAGATTAAGCTTGTTATTGTCCAAATGTATGTCTGTATCATAAGCAGTCACATTTGGCAAGGAAAACTTAATGCAATTAGTTTTCTTTGCGTTCAAAAGTAAATTATTAGAAGTAAACCATTGAGAAATCTCCACTAATGTTTTGTTTATATCTAAGTTGAGTGAGTCACCTCGTTTAACTTTAAATGTTAAAGAGGTGTCGTCCGCAAAGAGGACAACATCAGTAAGTTTATCTAACATGTAAGGGAGATCATTTATGTAGACTAGGAACAGGAAAGGCCCCAATATCGATCCCTGAGGTACACCAATCTTGATAGGACAACCTGCAGACACCGCACCACCCACGTCCACTCGTTGGTCGCGATCAGTAAGATAAGAGGCAAGTAGATCAAGTGATTTATCAATTAAGCCATAGTGCTGTAATTTAAGTAGCAAGGTCTCATGATCAACGCAGTCAAAAGCCTTCGAGAGGTCACAGAAAACCCCAATAGCATCGTGAGAATCCTCCCAGGCTCCATAGACATCGCTGATGAGTTTGTGACCTGCGTCTAAGGTAGACCGCCCTTTCCTAAAACCAAATTGATTTTTGTGTAAGAAGTTATTGACTGAGAAGTGGGACGCTAATTGTGCAAGAATAAGTTTTTCAAATATTTTACTTAAGGCTGGAAGAACCGCGATTGGTCTATAATCAGTGGGGTTTTCGGTATTTCCAGATTTAAAAATTGGAATGATTTAGCTGTACTTCAATAAATTTAGAAAAATGCCTTTTTCGATACAAGAGTTAAAAATTAATGCTAGATGAGGCGCTATTAGTGTTATAACAGGTTGAAGTACTTTAATTGATATCCCCCATAAGTCTTCTGTCTTTTTTAAATTGAGTTCCTTAAATATCTTAATAATGCATTGCGGTCCAACATGGCGAAACGTGAGTGGAGGCGGGGCGATGTCAACATGTTCCTTAAGTATAGATTCCGCGGCGCTGGCAGATGCGTTAAGGTCTTTAATGGTTTGAAATGGGATGTTAGCAAAGAATGATTCGAATTCATTCGCAATTTCCGACTTATCTGTTACGACTTTACCATTTAAGTTTAAAGCTTGAATGCTTTCCTTACCGTTAGCTTTACCAGTTTCTTTATTAATAATACGCCAGACAGTTTTACTTTTATTTTTCGAATTTCTAATTTTATTATTTAAATTAATAGATTTAGCTTTGGTGCAAACTATCTTAAACAATTTAGAATAACTCCTAACATGTTCAAGAAATGAGGGTCTTGATCAAAAGTTTTCCTATCATATAACTCATATAGGGCATCTCTGCTTTTCCTAATTCCCGGCGTCGCCCAAGTACTAAAATTTGAATTTTTATTACTGCAATCTTTTTTGAATCTATATATATAAAACTCAAAGGTGACTGACTGACTGACTGACTGACTGACTGACTGACATAGTGATCTATCAACGCACAGCCCAAACTACTGGACGGATTAAGCTGAAATTTGGCATGCAGGTAGATGTTATGGCGTAGGCATCCGCTAAGAAAGGATTTCCCAAAATTCCCTTAGGAACGGGAATTACGGGACTTTTTAGTTCGTATGAAAAATCGACATTATTGAGTGTATCGACGTGAAACTTGGTGTACAGGTTCCTCAGTGAATGAAAGAGTGTTGAAAGAAAGGAATTTACAAAATTCCCACGGGAACGGGAATTACGGGACTTTTTAGTGAAAATGAAAAATCGACTTTCTTAAGTGTATCGACGTGAAATTTGGTGTACAGGTTCCTCAGTAAATGTAGGAATGTTGAAAGAAAGTAATTAACAAAATTCCAACGGGAACTGGAATAACGGGACTTATTTAGTGAGAATGAAAAATCGACATCCTTAAGTGTTTCGACGTGAAATTTGGTGTACAAGTTCCTCAGTGAATGTAGGAATGCGGAAAGAAAGTATTTAACAAAATTCCCACGGGAACTGAAATAACGGGACTTTTTTGTGAGAATGAAAACTCGACTTCCTTGAGTGTATCGACGTGAAATTTGTGTACAGGTTCCTCAGTAGATGAAAGGGTGTTGAAGAAAGGAATTCACTAAATTCCCATGGGAATAGGGTTACAGGACTAATTATTTAGTATTAAAAATCGATTTCCTTGAGTATGCCAACGTGAAATTTGGTCTACAAGTGTAAGGATGTTGGAAGGAAGAAATATACTAAATTCCCACGGGAACGTAAAACGGGACTCTTTAGTTAGTATTAAAACAATGTATATATATCGTGGCCAAATCGTAAAATTGGCCATTTCATGATCTGACCGGCCATTTCATGAAAAGAGCACATTTCATGAAATGGCTAATATTCCTTTGGCCAGATCGTCGAAACGTCAACGTTTAACGATTTGACTGACCACGTTTGTCCAAATCGTTGTTGTTTAACCTTAAAATTTAAATTCCATTTTTTAAGTTGTAAAGTTCCCAGTACTAGCTAAATATAAATAATCTAGCTCAGAACACAATAACAAGTAAAACAAAAGTTATTTTACTATAATTCGAGTAATGTATGATTTAAATACGGACCTTTAAAAAATAGTTCGGAACTCCATGGTTCTTGAAGTTGCTTTCGTTTATCGATTGGTTTGCATAAAACTCACAAATCAAAACGTAGTTGTTCTGTGCTTAATTTTATCGTATTTTTCCTTACTTAAATTCCCTTTTTTTCAATTTATTATTGTAAACCGTAATGGCGCGTCACATCAAATCACACAACACACGCTACAACAGCGCCACTAGCGAGGAATTTTTTTACTATTCAACGATATGATCGCTAACGTTTAGCCATTTCATGAAATAGTCATACGATCATTTGGCCAAATCGTTGAACGTTGAGATGTTAACGATCTGGCCAACGAATATTGGCCATTTCATGAACAATTCAAACTTCATGAAATGGCCGGCCATATCATGAAATGGCCAATTTTACGAAATGGCCACGACATCTATATTTCTTTATTTCCACGTAAAAATAGGAAAACGGGTTCTTCAGTGGGTGTAATTAGATTCAGAGTTCTAAAAAGAAAAAAATAACCAATTTCACATGGAACGGAACATTTCCAAAAACATAAAGCGCCTAAAAATCTTCACCTTTTTTTTACTCGAGTAGGTACATATATTAGGTATGTAGGTACGTATATCCAACTACTTTTACCCAACCATCTAATAGAAATGTTAGAAGTTTCAGTGTCTGAATGGTGGAGTGTAGAAATGAATTTATGGAGTTGCCACGGGAACTGAAATAAAGATAAATATTTTTAGGTGCGATTAGAAATATGTCACTAAAATCCTGAGTCGTAAATCAACCAGTTATTAACGATTTTAATGAAAAAGCGCGTGCGAAGCTGCGGGCAAAAGCTAGTTTAAATATAAGATCGAATTCAATCCGTATCGCGGAAAATAGCTCTTGATATAGTGTATTGGGATCATCTGCCTCAAAGCTCAGCAAGGCAAGGCGCATCTGAAGACTATGATAAAAGTTTCCATACGACTTTGGTTCATTGGCCTATAAACTAACGAGTTTTCTTTTTCTTGTTCTACTGTGTACAATAAAACATTTAGACCCTTATGATCTGACCTTAAAGAAGTTAACAATGATTTTTTGAAGTAATTACCGTTCATTGCTATGTTATCTAAACAAGTTGCAGACGTACCCGCTATTCTAGTGGGTTCGTTGAACAAAAACTTAAAATTAAAAGACTGGAATAGGCCTAATAGAGTGGTCCTTTGGGTCGTGTCTGTAAGTAAGTCAACATTGAAATCTCCACAAATGACTACTGTTTTATTTGAACAGCTTACTTTACCCAGTACGTCTTCCATTGCAGTTACAAAATTATCGAAGTTGGAAGAAATGGGAGGACGGTACACACATAGAATTATATAGCGGTCTAGCTCTGCACACGCAACCTCACAGGTGCTTTCAACTGAAAGTTTGACAAAGTCCTTTCGCTCTTTAACTTTATTAATATTCCTAGTTAATATAAGGCAACCACCTCCATTTGAGAGATTCCTGTTAAATACACTTGTTACTTTAAAATCTAGGAGACTAAAGTTCATTTTGTGTGGTTGTAACCATGTTTCTGTCAGACAAAGAATATCACATTTAAAATCTTCTAGGAAAATTTCAATTTCTAAAATTTTGCCAGAGAAGCGATTTATGTTCTGGTGAATTAGACTAAGTGTACAAGGCTGCTTCTCTGTTGTCTGGCTATGGAGTTTAAAGAACTCCTTGTTTGTAAATGTTTGTTAGAATTACTACTAACCGTCGGGTCCTTAACTAAATCTATCGACTTACCCACAATAGTGGTTGGGTCACTTATATTGTACGCTAAAAGACTAGCAAGATGTCTCCTACAACTAGATTTTAGATATATTTTATCTACGTGTATATAAAAGTTCCTAATGAATTTATTTATGTCAAATAATAATATTTTGTCTCTATGACGAAAAGTCAAATTATACATTAAAATATTTAGGCTATGGATTTTAGCTATGGATTTGTGAGAGGTTTGTTATAATATCGACGCTATGTTTAGATACTTTGGAAATACTTGAAGATATATCAATATTAAAATCGTTTTAGAATCAGCAGCAGGTACAGCATTTTGGTTACCACACTATACTGCAGTTTCACCTATTTTTATATGTTTAAACAGTTGTCAATCTCAAGTTTAAGCAAGATTAAGTAAATAACTAACTAACTACTAAATAGTAATAATCCTTTTTTGTAATCCTTATGCATATGGTAGCGTTTGATATCCTTCCAACTTATAAGATTCTAAAAAAATGTGACAATCAGCCAGATTCATAATTCTATTCTTCACCAGGACTCCTCTGCCATTTGGACGACGCCTGCACATCGAACCCCTGCCACGCGGATGCTATTTGTGACACCAGCCCTATCAACGGATCATACACATGCTCCTGCGCATCCGGTTACAAAGGGCTTGACTGCTCTGAGGAGATAGAAAGAGAGAATGATGCGTGTGACAGACAGAAGACGAATGGCGTACGAAGTGGAAAGACGTGAAAGATTTTAAGAGGATTTTATTATTTTATAAATTAATGTTTTAAAAGTGCCAAAAGGTAAAAATAAAAGTTAACAGTGCTCAATTCATTGTTTCAATCCAAATATCCCACATTTATATTAATTGATTAAGAATGTTTTGGTTAAAAGTTTGTTTTGAATTGGTTATATGCTAAATTCCCCGCATATTCCCCACACAGAGCCTCTCCCCACAAATTCCCCAATCGCTTTGGGATTCCCCGCAGTTTGGGGAATTCCCCACACATTGGCAACGCTGATTATGACACTAATTCCACCACACCAGCACAATAATAGCCACGGAAAACTAATTTATTAAACTGAGAAACAAAACAAAAGGCCGACATCTTCCTTACGTTCCCGCGAATATTTTTTTTTATTTTATAAAATTCAATTCGCCCATAGACAAAGCAGAACGTTGCGCTTCCTATAGGCGGAACATAGAAGAACCCTGAATGCGAGCAGTCATCAAATGTGTATGTGTGTATAAGTTGGAGATAAGTTGTATGGTTTGAGTCCAGCTGCACTCAAAATAGTAGGCAAAATAGCAAAAACATAGACAAGAAAATGTTAAAAGCTGCTCGCGTATGTATACATTCTTAGGCTATTTAGAGTTTATGAGTTTGTATCTGTCTCTCACTCATATGATTAGTTTGTTATTGTTGAACGTTGAACGAATACGAGTATGTAGAAGTTCTCCGTTTCTGCTAAAATAGCTTCCATCTAGTATTATCTCAGCAATTCGCCCATTTTGGGCAGGCAAAGGATCATAGTCCATAGAGCCAAGTTGTAATTTATATTTTTTGTATGCCTTTAGCTAAGTATCTTTAGCTTGTATGGGTACCATGTTGATACCATAATTTCAGCATAATTTCACAGTATTTAAATTTAATATATACCAGCTAATGCGTTTCCCATATCTCTCGGCAAAACGTATACAGTTGCGGTCTAGGAATCGGTTCAGGCGTGATTATGATTATCTATCAATATATATAAAACTCTTCCGTTACTGACTGACTGACTGACTGACAGACAACGCAGAGCCGAAACTACTGGGCGTAGCGGGCTGAAATTTTGCATGTAGGTTCCTTAGGGGATGTAGGTGAGCACTAAGAAGGGATTTTCCGAAATTCCCACGGGAACTGGAAAAAACGGGAATTTTGTGTTTATGAAAAATCTGCGCGGGAAAAACCGCGGGGCAGCCTCTAGTCAAATAATATAAAACTCTTCCGTTACTGACTGACTGACAGACAACGCAGAGCCAAAACTACTGGGAGTAGCGGGCTGAAATTTTGCATGTAGGTTCCTTAGGTAGTGTAGGTGAGCACTAAGAAGGGATTTCCCGAAATTCCCACGGGAACGGGAAAAAACTGGATATATAAGAAATCTGCGCTTGTTTTTGTTTAAGAGACATCTGCGCGGGTGATACCGCGGGGCAGCCTCTAGTACTTAATATTACGGACCTGCAGACTACGGCAGTGGTCTACTTACTTATAGGCAGCTGAATAGGCATAATTTGAAGGAATAATAGTCAATTTGAGACAAAACGTCCATAATTAAGTACTGCGTAGTTAATCGAATTATAAATGATGAGATCTGCAGAGAAGAGCCACTGCCGAATTACAAAACATTAGGGCAAAAGGCAGGGAAGCTCAAGGCTAAAAGTTCTTGATTTTGCAACCGCGCATTGGAAGACTCAGAGTGTGTATAGGAAGTCAAACTCCCCAGGTGGTCAGAAGAGTGTAAAAGTCAATACAAAAAAAGAAAAGAGATTATTATATTTTTAGTTGTTACTATGTAATGTAATGTTGTTTGTGGACCCAAATAAAATAAAATAAAATAAATAAATAAATAAAATAAAGAGGATGAAAAGCAATATTCTAAATGCAGCCGTAATACAGGGGCAGAGGCCCTATTATGGCTGCTTTTGCAATACATGCTTTGCGTCCTCTGCGTTTGTTTGAATTGACTTTGACGCTCTAGGGGATAAAAAGCAATGTTACATTTGTGGCCGTAATAGGCAAGGCTTAAGGCAATTTGTAAGGGGAGGCCTATGTCCAGAAGTGGATTTCATTCGGCAGAGATGATGATGAGGAAGTTTTTCTTTTTTAGTCTGTGATGATGAGTATTCATACCGACGAACAGCCTGCGACTTTCAACCAACGGTGTCTACAACAAGGTTTTTTTTGCAATACAGAAAAAACAAGAGGGTATACGTTCAACGCGCCCGTTACTATACACATGGCGTCCACGCACCATCTCATCAAAAGGTTGTGAATGTAATGATTGTGGAGCATTACTTTGTTAACCATTGCTGTTTTCTTTAGGCGTGCATCAGAAAATGTCTTTGTTGAAGCGGCAATGGTTAACGAAGTCGCTAACAAGACAATTACGAGTCGATCGTTTTATGGTTAGAAACTTGACCCCCTGTTTGGAACCCTTTGCCATTTCATTTAAATAACTTTGGTGCTTTAATATTTTAAGCGATTCATAGGTTTAAGTAAATAAGTAAGTATAACATTTTGGTTTTTATAAATTTGACACATTTATTTCTAAGTACAACAATAATCAGAAAATATTAAAAAACGATAGAAAAACAAAAAAAAAACGTCAAAATAAATACCTTTGGTATTAGTAATTAGGTACACGATCTTTTGCGTAAAATAGGGTTTATATTGCTACCTTTAACTACAAAATTATTTTGCAGTTATATCCCGTACTCCGATTATTATAAACGAGCTGTCCCGGCTTACTTCGTTACGCCATAGAATATATAAGATACTACAAAAGACTTGGCTCTATAGACTATGTTCTTTTAACTGCCCAGAATGGGCGAATAAAAGTACAAACAACAACAACAAACCACCTGTCAAAATATGTAAACAATGGAAAAAATATTGCACCTTGGGTTACATTATTAGAGTTTAAGTAAGGATCCCTAATTTTTTTGGAAATCTTATATAGCCTATGACACTCGGGGATAGTGTGGCTTCCTACCAGTGAAAGAATTTTTCAATTCGGTTCAGTATTTCCGGAGCTTATTCGTTACAAACAAACAAATCTTTCCTCTTTATAATATTGGTATAGATTACTTATAATTTTCCAAAAACGTAATTGCGTAAGCAAAAATATATAGGTATATACTATTACTGAACTGAAAATAAAACTGAAAAAATTTGCCACGCTACGTATATGGAAAAATACACACAATGTGAATAAACAGCCTAAATAACAGTTAATTTTGAAAGTGTTACAGTAGCACCGTCATCGCTTTAAAGGAAATAAACCAAGAATTTTCTATACAAGTACCTACTTATTAATAAAGAAAATCAGACTTTCAACCGAGCACGGCTTTACTTGTTTTGGCACCGAGATTCTTTCGAGATACAGCCTGTGGTTCAGTCACTGACTCATTTAGCGTAACACTACCGTTTTTTTTTGTATTGAAAAAAAAAACCCTTGTTCTCTGGTATTACAGTCTAGTGCGCACGAGGCTATAGAGAAAAGAACAAGACCATGACTGTACTTTGCCGCCGCAACTCCGGAGACGAACCGGAGAGGAAAACAACACGCCCTCTCCTAGGCGTGGAAAGACACCGGTAGGCAAGAATTGGGTGTTGCCACTTCGATAAATAATTGATATCTTCTAAACCACGGCCGAAATCAATAATAATGCGCCCTTGACTCCCTAGATAATCTTGCTTACAATTTTTTAAGCCCTGTTGTGTAGCTTAGAAAAAAACCGTTATGAAACTAAAGTGGCCGCTTTAGGCAACAAACGGGTTTTTTTATATTTTGAACCTAAAAGCTACACAACAGAGCCTTAAAAATTCTAAGCAAGATTATAATATAGGGAGTAAAAGGCGCATATTTTTGATTTCGGCCACAATTAAGATTCCATGAATTAACACTTTCCGGGACACTCCGCCTGTCGACGTAATCTTGTATGCGTGTAAATTGACAGTACGGCTGTGGGCGGTCGACTTTAGGTGCTCCTAGCGGACAGACCGTCGACAGCCGTTTTAGTTTCATACAGTTAGTATGGAGCACGTGATCAGGTGTCGTATCGCACACATTTCTGTGTTAGTAGGTGTCATAACAAACACTACAAGGCTTTATATTGTCATCATATACGCTATGATAGGTACATGATATGGCAGACCGCCTGTGGCCGTTAAAAAGACATACAAAAATTTAACAATTTGAACTAGGTGTCACAACACGCTCAACCTAGTTGGTTTGGTGGATTTTTTGCTTACTATTGAAAATCTTATGTGATATGACGTAACGGCCATGGACGTATGAAAATTTTATATGAGATTTTGAGGTGTCATATCACAATATCTCAAGACTGAACTGTGTCCCGGAATGTGTTAAGATAAGAACCATGTATTATTTATTATGAAAATAAATGATTTAAAAAAAAAAACGCAAGTCCCCTCGTTATTCTTAGAAAGAAACATAACATACAGACGGACAAAATAAAACGGAAAATTTTAATGCAACTAACAGTAAAGTTATATGTACACAGTTTTAAAATTTATTATTCGCAAACACAGATGTTTTTCTGATTTAAATTACTTAGTCTATTTAATTTAATAAAGCAGGTATATTTTTGAGATATTATTTGCGTATTGCTGGCTATATAATAAAGCCTACACGAAATTAAAAATCAATAGTTTGGTCGCTTTCAGCCCAACCCTGAAGATATAAGTATTCAGTTATGAAGATCTTCGTTGCCCTTTCAGTAATAGGGGTAAGATTTTAAATAATGGATCTAACTTGAGGGATTAAGTAGTAGAATCACGAGCTTAACGAGGGATTCAAGTTCATACGTCAAAAAATATTTGCTTCCGTGTGTTACACTCTACTTTTCATCACCATCTATAAGAAAATTACATACAATTTAAAAATTAGTATAAATAAAATGAACAGTTCCAACTTAATTGAAATTTATATTAGTATCTGTGGTTATAGATTATCCATCACATTTCTTGCGGCATTTCTACTACATACTTTTAGGACTTTATGATTAATTCTTAATTTCTCTAACACTTGATTTGAAGAACTTTTTAACAAAACAAAAACAAATTTTTAACATAATCCATGAAATATTTCTAAAACTTAGTTCAGGGTTCCAGTAGACTAGTTCGCGCGTTTTTAATTTGATTTGATTTATTTCGTTTTTTTATTCAGCCAGGATGGCCCGTGAGGCCGTCTACCTAAGTTCCAAATTTAAAAAGTGTCCGTCAAAAATGTATGGAAATTCTTTTAGGGCGACTTAATGGGGATTAAAAAAAATTTAGCGCTCGCTATGAGTATCCGGTTGAAAACAACAACTTTAGGCGCATTTAAAGGCGAATAATAGTATCATTTTCAAATAGGTGCCATATATATGAGCTCACGGTTGTAAAGTTTCGCTTTTGAGAATGCCTCTAATGTGTAATAAATCTCCTTAGACAAAATATTTGTGGTTCTAACAGTACCCGAAGCGGAATAGTTTAACGCCCACGTTTGTATAGTTAACGCACTTGACTAATTATTTTTATTATTTATCTATAGGCTTGTGCCTTGGTGTACGCCACTCCAGTCCCCACATTTGGTAAGTGTTATTCGTAAAATTATTAAATTAAAAACGGTCACCTTATACAAAAAAGTTTGTCAAATTTATCCTACTTTAAAAATAAACTATATTAAATGTTTGCACGAGATTTTTTCTTGTTGTTGTTAGAGACCGACCGAAGGTTCGGTTTCGGTTTCAGCCAGATTCAGCCAAAAATTATAATTTCAGCCACAGTTTCGGTTTCGGCTAAAACGGCCGAACCTATTGCAGAAACCGAAACCCGATATTCGGGCGTCACTCGGTTCATCTCGGAAGAATTCGGCGATACAAGTGCGGATCTTCAATCAATTTTTACAAAGCCACGTGAGCTTCGGTTTCGGCCGAAATTAAAAATTAGGCAGAAGGTTCGTTTTCGGTTTCTGTTTCGGCCGGAAATCATGTTTAAGTCGGTCTCAGTTGTAGTTTTACCGAAATGATTGATTGAGCTGTGATTTTTTCTTTATTAGGTGCGGGAGGAGGCGGAGGAGTAGGGTTTGGAGCTGGAGTTGGCATCGGAGGTGGTGCCCGTGACCAGGTGGAAGATGGAGCGTCCGGCGGGATCGGAGCTGGCTTAAAGGCTGGTGGGGGCGTTGGCGGTCAGGTTGGAGCTGGTGAATATCGTTCAAATATCTCTTCATCATTTCAGCCGAAATATGTATACTGCTGGACATTATCTTCCACCATAAATTGCCACAACGACCGGTATTAAGCGACTTTTATACAGTGAACTCCCGCAGCTTTCACCAGGTCGTCTGAACACTTTGTGGGGGCTCTGCCTACTCTGCGTCTACCGTCTCATCTTGGTATAATATTATCAAGGAACCTATACTTAACTTAGACTTCCGAGCTAGAGTCCAAGTTATTTTAAGTCAAGAACGGCGAAAGTTATTTAAATGTTTTAAGTAGTTGTTTCGTTTGATTCCTCTCCATCAGGAAGAGCAGGATACTATATTGAAAATGTTTATAAAAAAGTAAAAAAACATTTAAAAGTCAAATATATACTCATTTAAATTATAGATTTTACAAATATCTGTATTTTGAAAGAATCGTAGCTAGTTCATTATTATACATTGGCTAATACAATTTTTAAGGTGCCAAAGGTGGTCTGGACGCTGGTGTGAAGGGTGGTCTCAAAGCCGGAGGTGACCTTGGCGGCAAGGTTGGCGGCAAAGTTGGTGGCGTTGCCGATGGTAAGAAATACGACTGCTCAGAACGAAAAGTAATAAAAACTCTAAAACTCAAGTGGCAATGTGTCGTTTTTTAACATTATTTTTAAATTACAGGAGCCAAAGGCGGTGTCGAAGGTGGAGTGAAGGGTGGTCTCAAAGCCGGAGGTGACCTTGGCGGCAAGGTTGGCGGCAAAGTTGGTGGCGTCACTGATGGTAAGAAATATGACTGCCCAGATCGAAAATAAAAAAGATATCGACATCATAATTGCAGTCAAGTGACGTCCACGGTTAAACAAAGGCATCCCCCATATATAGTACGCACAAGAAAAACAGCCAATTCCCACGTTTGGCAGATTGTTTGGCGATCCAGTATGTCTCGCCAAGTTTTTACAACGAAGGGTGCTGCTGCCTGTCTTTCGGGTGTTCCCTAAAGGCCCTGTTACGATACTAATGTAAAGAAACACCCCACGACATTTTTTATATGTATGATTGATACTAATTTAAAAATAATGTTTTTATCGTCTAAGTATATTTATTGTTTATTATGAAAATTCAATATAACAGGTGCCAAAGGTGGTCTCGACGCTGGTGTGAAGGGTGGTCTCAAAGCCGGAGGTGACCTTGGCGGCAAGGTTGGCGGTAAAGTTGGTGGCGTCGCCGATGGTAAGAAATACGACTGCTTAAAATAAAAAGTAATAAAAACTCTAAAAATCAAGTGGCAATGTGTCGTTTTTATACATTATTTTTAAATTACAGGAGCTAAAGGCGGTCTCGAAGGCGGAGTGAGCGGTGGTCTTAAGACCGGAGGTGACCTTGGTGGCAAGGTTGGCGGCAAAGTTGGTGACGTTTCAAATGGTAAGAGAAAAAATCATAATAAAACTCAAGTGTACAAAGTTTGAACAAATATTACTTTAGAAAACTAGATACTTGTTGGATTATAACACATGATTGTTAAATAACAGGAGCTAAAGGCGGTCTCGAAGGCGGAGTGAAGGGTGGTCTCAAAGCCGGAGGTGACCTTGGTGGCAAGGTTGGCGGCAAAGTTGGTGGCGTCGCTGATGGTAAGAAATACGACTGCTCAGAACGAAAAGCAATAAAAAACTAATCTCAAGTGGCAATGTGTCGTTTTTCAAAATTAATTTTAAATTACAGGAGCCAAAGGCGGTGTCGAAGGTGGAGTGAAGGGTGGTCTCAAAGCCGGAGGTGACCTTGGCGGCAAGGTTGGTGGCAAAGTTGGTGACGTGTCAAAGGGTAAGAGGAAAAATCTTAATAAACCCAAGTGTACATATTTTTTATAAAATATATTAAACTTTAGAAAAATATGAGTTGGATTATAACTCACGATTTAAAAAAAAACAGGAGCTAAAGGCGGTCTCGAAGGCGGAGTGAAGGGTGGTCTTAAAGCCGGAGGTGACCTTGGCGGCAAGGTTGGCGGCAAAGTTGGTGGCGTCGCTGATGGTAAGAAATACGACTGCTCAGAACGAAAAGCAATAAAAAACTAATCTCAAGTGGCAATGTGTCGTTTTTCAAAATTAATTTTAAATTACAGGAGCCAAAGGCGGTGTCGAAGGTGGAGTGAAGGGTGGTCTCAAAGCCGGAGGTGACCTTGGCGGCAAGGTTGGTGGCAAAGTTGGTGACGTGTCAAAGGGTAAGAGGAAAAATCTTAATAAACCCAAGTGTAGGGTAAAACGTCCTATTACCGCGGTAGTCAAAATCACGTCCTATTACGGCTCTATTTTATCTTTTGCAATTTATGATTCGTAGTGACTGTGTATGGTAAAGGTGACTACATAGTGTCCAAGGAAAACTAACACGTAACTTATTACCCAGCACTCGTGCGTTTAAAATCGTTTAAAATTACTTAAATTAATTATTTGTGTAACGTCAGCGAAGCGAGAAGCTGTTTCATACAAACGCAGACTGACTCGCGGTAGAACATTGAATTTTCAGACTTCGTTTTTAGTTCAAACAAACACTTTAAGATTATGTTACTATATTCGAATACTTTTTACATTTAAGTTAGTCTTAGTTAATCAAGTTGATTACTGTTTAAAATAAAATAAAACAAGTAAATATGGGTAAACAAAAGTCCACCGTGTTAGGAAGGCTATTTGAGGGTTCCGCCTATTACGGAGGGTACCATCGGTAATAGGAAAAACGCAGTCTCGGTAATTTATAAATTTAGTGGTATAATAAATATAATTTATGAACATTTCGTTATTTAACTGTAATTTTCATTAGTTCTCAAGTTTAAATCCAATTTTGGAGGTACATGTTTTTTAACTAGAATCCTTGTTTTTGACGCTTAAAGTTGACAGTAAAATTTAAGTTTGTTAGAATACTGTGAAACCTAACGTTTTAGTTTTAATGAAGAAAAATAGTCTAATACAACGATTACTAACGATTTGAGAGTTTTGTGGTAAAGTCAGAGTGTTCTTATTTGTAAGTAATAACTTACATTACCGAAATATCTAAACAATATATTTCAGAATTAGAATATAAAAACTCATTAGATATTTTAGTACCTACCGTATTAGGCTGTAAGGAATCCTAACACGGTGTATGTAAATTACAGAGCTAATAATTTAACCGTATCATTCATAAATATACCGTACATTTTAAAAAGCTTTACTGCAAGTCTACTTATTTGATTTCTTGTATGGTAAATACGTGACATCCTGTCTAAATTGACATACGTCAATTACTTAAATGCACTTTAACTTTTTATGAATAACAGGGTAAGTAAATAATTAAAAAACTTACACAAAAATGTATACTAAGGTTAGGTTTATCGTATTTTCCCATTAATATAATAATTTACTACTAGATTTAACCGCAACTTTGACACGCCATACAAAACTGATTATGATTCGTTGGTTGTTTTATATATTATTGTATTTTGGTTTACTGTTTTTTTGTTGCTTTTTTTTTGTTCCATCTTATTGCATGTTTGTGTCAACGTTGTTGTAAAAAAATGTACCTATCTTTCTTTTTTTTAACTTTCTCCGCTTGGGTAGAAATCAATTTTCCATATTTTTTTTCCGTTTTACTAAACCATCACTGACTGCACCCCGCTGCTTCGCCAGTTAAATTTTACTTCAAATATTTTTTATTTGTAAGGTTTCATTAAAATCTATTTCGTAGTTTTTACGTGAAAGAGTTACAGACATCCTTTATTACAAACTTTGTCGTTTATAATATTAGTAGCATTATTAAAACCCGGGTCCGGGCCTTTTTCAAATTAAAGTTCGAGAAAAACGAACAGCAATTGTTTTATAACGAGGTTAAAGAGGTTATCAATTCGACCTGTATGTATGTTTGTATGCATGTTTGTCCTCGATTATTTCGATTTTGTCAAAACCGATTTTCACAAAAGTATTTCTTAAATTCAGAAGAAGGGTTTAATACCTATTTTAACCGATTTTAGAAAACAAGAAGTTCTCAGTTTAGGTTTGTATCAGTTTATTGATTAAGGTTTCGGGTACACGTCCCGGGACCTTATTAATATGTCTTTTCCATCCGTCCGTCTGTCTGTCTGCCAAAGGCACTAATTTCCGAAACGGCTCGATTAATTTTAATGAAAAAATTTAACGATATTTTATTTGTCGTCCAAAGAATACTTAAAAATATTAAAACCTCAAAAAAGTATGGAAATTTAGAGAAAAATGTAAAAATTGTTCTTCCTTTTTTGAAGAAACTTTTGCCGAGCCTCTACTGAAGAATTGACCTGGTCCACAGACATTGAATAATGATAATTTGTAACTTCACTTAATGTAGATTCACGACAAATATTAAAAATTATGTTAATAAGCTAGCCAAATTCGCACAAATTACGCTCTTAATCTCAAAATGGCGGCCGTTGTTTGGGCTGTCTTTCTTCTCAACTCTTCCCTCATACTAATGTACGCGAGATAGCATTCGCTTGGCCGCCATTTTCAAATCGTTTCTTTATCAGCGCGGCTTATAAAAAAAAATCCTCCGCATATTTAATTCATTCATAGAGATGGGAGAACGTTACGATGCCGTAGATTGATTGTTGTTTTGTTATTCGCCCGTTCAGGGCAGGCAAAGGAACATAGTAGCCCATACAGCCAAATATTCGTTATTCGTGTTTCCTAAACTAATTATATTACTGGAAACTTCTTAGCGCGAGGCCGTTTATTAAATAGTTGATACACAAAATATTATCAAAATAGCCCCTTACTAGGAAGAACCTGTATTTATGTACAGTGCCAGTAACAATTACAGCCATTGCATACCATTTTCTGATTGCACGCAACCATGAGCTGAGATGAAAATGTTTCATCGTGCGTGTGTTGTCACCCCATACTCCGCAATAGGCTGTGCTTACCGCCGTAATGGGCTTCAAACTTTTTTTTGCCGCCGTAATAGGAATTCCGAATTGTCAGAAAAAATATTTATTTAAAACTAATTATCACTCTAAAATAAATAAAACGACAACTGAAATAGAAAATATAATTATCATGAGTGTCAAAAAAAAATCAAATATCTGCTAAAATATTTAGAAATGCCTAATTTCTTACCCTACTTTAAAATGTCGTCAAAACGCGCCGTAATAGGGCATGTTACCCTACATATTTTTTATAAAATATATTAAACTTTAGTAAAATATGAGTTGGATTATAACTCACGATTAAAAAAAAAACAGGAGCAAAAGGCGGTCTTGAAGGCGGAGTGAGCGGTGGTCTTAAGACCGGAGGCGACATTGGTGGCAAGGTTGGCGGCAAAGTTGGTGACGTTTCCAAGGGTATGGAATAAAATGATATTATTATTTCTGAATGCTTTTTTAATTTTTTTCATAAGTTCAAAGCAAAGCAATAGAGTTAGACAACAAACTGATTTTCTATAACAGGAGCTAAAGTTGGAGTGAGCGGTGGTCTTAAGACCGGAGGCGACATTGGCGGCAAGGTTGGCGGCAAAGTTGGTGACGTAACAAATGGTAAGACTGAATCAGCTCTTAGTGTTTAATAATAACCAAGCAATAATTTCTCGGGTAAGTTTGGAAACCGGAACGCAACGTGGTTACAGGTTGTTCATTGCTTAAGTTGCGTACCGTG
Source organism: Euspilapteryx auroguttella (assembly GCA_951802225.1). Classification (NCBI taxonomy): domain Eukaryota; kingdom Metazoa; phylum Arthropoda; class Insecta; order Lepidoptera; family Gracillariidae; genus Euspilapteryx; species Euspilapteryx auroguttella. The sequence goes on from OX637669.1 coordinate 3,218,895, forward strand.
CGAGACCCAGCTTTATCTTTAAGTTAGAAGAAAAATGAATTACCTAAGCATTATTAAATAATCTATACCAATATTATAAAGAGGAAAGATTTGTTTGTTTGTAACGAATAGGCTCCGGAAATACTTAACCGATTTAAAACATTATTTAACTGGTAGGAAGCTACACTATCCCCGAGTGGCATAGGCTATATTAGATTTTCAAAAAAATTAGGGATTCTTACATAAACTCAAATAATGTGACCCAAGGTGTAATATTTTTTTCCTTGTTTACATATTTTGACAGGTGGTTTGTTGTTGTTGTTAGTTTTTTATTCGCCCATTCCGGGCAGTCAAAAGAACATAGTCTATAGAGCCAAGTCTTTTGTAGTATCTAATATTCTATGGCGTAACGAAGTAAGCCGGGAAAGCTCGTATAAAATACAAAGCCAGACTAATATCGCCCTCCATTCTTTACTAATCTCACGCATGGCCGTTTTTTTTACAGGAGGAATTAATCTTAAAGATGACAAAACAACTAAATTCGGCGGTAGTAAAGACAAGAGGTAAAAACGCGTTTTTTTTATTAAAATATAGCTAAACTTACCTTATCCCATTTAATTGATTATATATCAAAATTTCTTAATTTTATATGTTGAATTACTGATTTACTTAGACTTTACATACTATGTTATTTTCCTTCACAACAGCTTGAACAACAACGATGAAGAAAACAAGGAAACCTCATCTACCGACAATGCAAGACAGGACAATAACTCGTCCAGCGATAACTCAGACCAAGACAATAACTCATCCGATGAAAACTCAGGCCAAGACAATAGCTCACACAACGACAACTCAAGTCAGGAAAATAGCTCATCCGACGAAAACTCAGGCCAAGACAATAGCTCAAACAGCGACAACTCAAGCCGGGACAATAGCTCATCCGACGAAAACTCAGGCCAAGACAATAACTCAGACAAAGACAACTCAAGTCAGGACAATAGCTCATCCGACGAAAACTCAGGCCAAGACAATAGCTCACACAACGACAACTCAAGCCGGGACAATAGCTCATCCGACGAAAACTCAGGCCAAGACAATAGCTCACACAACGACAACTCAAGTCAGGACAATAGCTCATCCGACGAAAACTCAGGCCAAGACAATAGCTCAAACAGCGACAACTCAAGCCGGGACAATAGCTCATCCGACGAAAACTCAGGCCAAGACAATAGCTCAAACAGCGACAACTCAAGCCGGGACAATAGCTCATCCGACGAAAACTCAGGCCAAGACAATAACTCAGACAAAGACAACTCAAGCCAGGACAATAGCTCATCCGACGAAAACTCAGGCCAAGACAATAGCTCACACAACGACAACTCAAGCCAGGACAATAGCTCATCCGATGATAACTCAAGCGAGGACAATAGCTCATCTGACGAAAACTCAAGCCAGAATGGCGGAAGTAATGATGAATCATCTGACAGCCCATCCGGTGGCCAGCCTGGTGGTTCTTCCGGTGGCAAAGTTGGCGGCTCAGTTGGTGGAGCACTAGGTGGCAAGCTTGGTGGTTCATCTGGAGGCAAACTTGGTGGTTCGTCTGGAGGCAAAGTTGGTGGCTCATCCGGTGGAAAACTTGGCGGAGGAGTTGGTGGGGCACTAGGTGGCAAACTCGGTGGTTCATCCGGTGGCAAACTTGGTGGTTCATCAGGTGGCAAAGTTGGCGGAGGAGTTGGTGGGGCACTAGGTGGCAAACTTGGTGGTTCGTCCGGAGGCAAACTTGGTGGTTCATCCGGTGGCAAAGTTGGCGGCGGAATCGGAGGTGGAATTGGAGGCGGCATTAGTGGAGGACTAGGCGGCGGTGTCGACTCAGCCGGAAAGGCAGCAGGTGACCTTGGCAGTAAAAGTAAAGGCGGATTCGGAATTGGTCTAAATGGAGGTGTTGGTTTAGGTAAGTTTTTGTAGGTACTGAAAATTCACAACAGCCTGTGTGCTGAACTGTTTAATTGCTATGAATATTCTTAGACTATGTTCATCAGGGATAAAAGAACTTCCTCTTTTTCGTAGTCAGTTAAAATAGGTACTAAAAACTTCTCCTGAATGTAACAAATACTTATCTGAAAACCGCATCAAAATCGGTTCAGCCAATCGCGAGACAATCGCGGACAAACATACACACATACATACAGGTCAAACTGATAACCTTCTTTTTTGAAGTCGGCTAAAAAGAAACCATTCAATCTTTCCTATTTATTAAAATTTTTGTAGAAACACTTAGTAGGTCTACTTAACTAGTATTATAGGAAAACCACTAATCGTGGGTTCGATCCCCGCAGAAAACACCACAATGATCTCTCACACAAATCACGTTGTGGTTGTTTTCGGTTGGTTAAGACATTGCAGGCTTGAATCACCTGATTGTCCGAAAAGTAAGATGATTCCGTGCTTCGGAAGGCACGTGAAGCCGTTGGTCCCGGCCGCATAGTGGTCGTTATAACCGCGGCGACAAGCTGGCCCCTTGTCACGTTGGTAATAAAGCTTAAACACGGCTAAACGTGGGTCCGGCTCTTGAGCTGGTACCTCTGCGTTATCCTTCCGGGAATAAAAAGCGTGATATGTTTTTAGGTGCTGGCGGCGGTGGGCATGTGTCAAGAGACTAGATGGTTACTGAAACAGCAATCTGTTACAAAACACTCCTTTAGGAACCAAATGGTAAGCTACAGAAATAAGGGCTTAAATAGCTTAAATTAGGCACAAATTCTGCAGCTTAAGAGCCACTTTACAGCAATGCTAGAATCTCAAAAAAAAAAAAAAAAAAACTAAACTAAGGCCAATATAAAAAATGCGGCACAATATGACACTAGATAATCTTGCTTTAATTTTTTTGAGTACAGTTAAGTAGTCCTAAGTAAAAAGAACAAAATAATACACAGATTGTATCCAAAAGTGGCCACTTTTAGCGACACTTTGTAGCTTTCTTTGGTCTTTAAGCTAAACGCTACACACAAATTTTTGATTTTTGCAAGTTACACACATCCTAATTTTAACCATATTTTAATCAAATACCTAATTTTACACCAATTGTTTTATTTACAGATTACCCGGAATGAAAAATGCTCGATTAACTAAAGCCTATACATAGGTTAGCGATTAATTTAAGTCAAAAATAATAAAAAATTGTTGCTAAAAAAAAATACTTACTTGCCTTTAATTTTTGTTCTAGTATCTTAGGTAACTTAGGAAAGGGACACGCGGGCACAGGGGAAGTCTTTGCCCAGCAGTGGGACACGAACACACAAATTAGGCTGTCTAAAAAAGAATCTTAGGCAAATAACCTTACGACCTTAGTAAAGTTTAGAAAATATTCTTTTTTTATCGCTGGTGGCGCTACTTTAGCTGTGCTATGGCTCTTTACTGAGTAATATTAATAAACTAGTCCAACAGGCGAACTTCGTACCGCCTCACCTATTACTATTTTGTGCATGTATCAATATAAAATAAAGTACAAAATAATACACAGTATAAAATAAAGTCGTTTCCCGCGTCTGTCCCTATGTATGCTTAAATCATTAAAACTACAACGGATTTAATGCGTTTTTTTAATAGATTGAGTGATTCAATAGGATGGTTTATAAGTAAGTTTAATATATGCCCAAAATACTAAAAGGTTAGGCGGTACGTAGTTCGCCGGGTCGACTAGTTCTCTACTCTTGAAATAGTTTTCAAGATTTAAGCATTATATTATATGGGGACAGACGCCGGAAGGCGATTTTATTTTATATACTACTAGAGGCTGCCCCGCGGTTTTTCCCGCGCACATTTCTCATAAACACAAAATTCCCGTTTTTTCCCGTTCCCGTGGGAATTTCGGGAAATCCCTTCTTAGTGCTCACCTACACTCCTTAAGGAACCTACATGCAAAATTTCAGCCCGCTACGCCCAGTAGTTTCGGCTCTGCGTTGTCTGTCAGTCAGTCAGTAACGGAAGAGTTTTATATATATTGATAATATATGCACAAAATACTAAAAGGTTAGGCGGAACGAAGTTCGCCGGGTCGACTAGTTCTCTACTCTTGAAATAGTTTTCAAGATTTAAGCATTATATTATATGGGGACAGACGCCGGAAGGCGATTTTATTTTATATACTACTAGAGGCTGCCCCGCGGTTTTTCCCGCGCACATTTCTCATAAACACAAAATTCCCGTTTTTTCCCGTTCCCGTGGGAATTTCGGGAAATCCCTTCTTAGTGCTCACCTACACTCCTTAAGGAACCTACATGCAAAATTTCAGCCCGCTACGCCCAGTAGTTTCGGCTCTGCGTTGTCTGTCAGTCAGTCAGTAACGGAAGAGTTTTATATATATTGATAATATATGCACAAAATACTAAAAGGTTAGGCGGAACGAAGTTCGCCGGGTCGACTAGTTCTCTACTCTTGAAATAGTTTTCAAGATTTAAGCATATATAGGGACAGACGCCGGAAGGCGATTTTATTTTATACTATGTATATTGATAATTATGAATAATATGTTCGTTATTGTTTAAGTTACCATACCATCTACGGCGTCATCAGCTTTACATTTTGAAATGTTCGTAGTAGTTCAGGGAAGGTTTAAAAGGTGAGAAATTTAGGAAATATAAAGGAAAAGTTAGTAAAAACAACGCGATACGAAGTTCGCCGCGACAGTTAGTGTATAATGTATATGAAATTAATCATGGTTCATTAGTCTCGCTAAAACTCAAGAATGGCCAGGCCTGATTTAGCTGATTTTAGTTTAGAAACGTTCGAAGTACCTAGTCCAGGGAAGGTTTAAAAGGTGAGAAAATATGGAAAAACAAGGTAAGTAAAAACAACAATTTTGATTTTTCTATAAAAAAAATGGTAAGGCGCGCGATACGAAGTTCGCCGGGACAGCTAGTACCTAATAATTTGCATCACATCAAGCGCCTAGGACAAACTAATAAGCAAAAAAGTACAGTAATGTTGTAAGCTATAAGCGTGCCTTTATTTTCAAGTACGTTGCTATGAATGCGTCTGGTATCCACCAATCATGTGTTACCGCAGCTTGGACTGACAACGCTAGAAGCCTTTGCCCGCCGATCTACGTAGTGATTTACCTTCTCTCTGGCCGATACCAGCGCCATCATGCGGCAAGGATGGACAACAGATAATTGGTCAAGACGGGGTTTATTTATTACTAATTAATGTTTTACATCTAATCACAAATACTTTACAAGGTTTATTAGGTACCATAAATTATGTTTTATTTAATAACTTATAGTAAATTATCTAGATGTTTGTTTAACAATGTGTTTCCTAAAGTTGATTTGTAAAATTACTTTGTTGAGAAAAGGCGGGAACCAGAGATGTCAATTGCGAATGTTGAATCATGAACACGAGAGGAATGAAAGTTTAACAAGTGAAAGTTGTTAGTAGAGTAGTTGAAAAATGTAAATTGTAAGGAAAGTGAAGTATTTAATTTATAGCTTTAAAACATGTTTATTGGTTCCTATAGCATAGCACTGGTGCAAACGGGTTTAACTTTACTAAGCTATGACTTTACATGAAACAATGCGTGCTATGGAGGCGTGCTACGGATGTATGTCCCAAATCGTGTAGCAATGTTAATAGGCTCACGTTTGTTTGTTTTTTTTTGTCGAACCCGGCGAACTTCGTACCGCCTAACTTATTAGTATTTTGTGCATGTATTATACTTCTAAACCTTCCTCTTGAATCAGCCTATATATTAAAGGAAACCGCATCATAATCCGTTGCATAGTTTTAAAGATTTAAGCATACATAGGGACAGACGCGGGAAGCGACTTTATTTTATACTATTTATTATTGATTGATATTGATGATTGATTGAAGTTGCACCGCACTGCTGCCTCATTGCGCATCTATAATTATTGTAGTCTACAAGGAATAGGCGCTACCTATGTAGATTATTATAATCTACAAACGTAGCGCCTATTCCTTGTACAGCTACATACCTTAGTCACTCATGAAAACAGTATAGCAACGTAAAAATACTCGTGCTGTCGCCCCCCCTTTTTTTTTGGCGGGGAAACTCCTAACGAGTACCCCGGAGGGAGTCGCAGGGTTATGTGGGGTTCACAACCACTAAAACCCCGCCGGTAACGATCTCGGCTGTTGGCAAGGGGGTCACGGGTGATCTTTCGCTCGCTATGTTCAACTCCGCGACATGCTGTCGCCTCCAAACCGCAACCATGCGACAGAGAGAGACCTAATTTTTTGATGAAATTTTCGTTTCGAGGCAAAACATTTTTTACTACCTACCTTCCTAAAACAAACAATTTTATCCGACCAATTTTTTATTACAAAATCTCTGTATTTCAGGAGCCTATAAGTCTGAATCAACTTGCGAATTTTGAAAAAATAAAAACGTACCTTCAAACCTAGTTTTTTTATAGTGTTAGTATCATACTAAAACACTTCATGGAAATTGGAAAATAATTAGTATACCTAGGTACTTCGTGGAAAAACTTTTTCTCTTTTTGTATGGACGCGTTTAGGGTCGGTCCTCCGGTCACGTAGTTTCGTAGAGTAGCTTATACATCTTCGCAGTATAGCTGCATAGCTCATCTCTGGAGGAAAGGCTTCTTAGAGAAAGAATTACACACCACACTTATCAGGGCCCGAACTAACTATAGGCAAGTATACTATAAATGTGCACTCCCTGCCTCCCTCAGCAAGTGCGATTCCGCACTCGGTTTCCTCTAGTGTATAAGATAAGGCTGACATTCACAGTCGAGATGTAGCTCGAACTCGCACAAGTGCCAAAATGAAACTTTAAAATCGTTCTCCATTTCAAATTCTTATACAAATACGAGTTCCGATAGTTGAGCATACGCTTGACGAAGTATCGTAGCTTGTCCGAGTATGACACCTACCGAGTAGCTTCCACTAACTGAAAATGTTAGCCTAAGGCCACATGCAACGAGCATAGATATCGGTAACAACAACGTTCGCCTCGCCAAAAATCCGCAGATCTATTCCATCCAAGATAACTCCGAAAGGAATAATTTTCCGGACTAAAAAATCTCCGGACGAAGACGTCAATATCACGCTAACCTAACCGGGCTCGGAGAGGTGGTCAATAAAATTATTCTATTTTTTCAGTCATGTCTTTTTTCAGTTGTAATACTTTGAGCACCTTTTAAAACTATACATTTTATATGTAAAATAGTTATTTGTCTTTTTATATGTATTTTATGTTGTGTGTATTAGTATTATAAGTGAAAATAAATATTTTATCTATCTAGGTATCTATCCATCTCTATATTTAACGACAATCGTCGGGAAATTGCGAGCTGTACTGGTACTGATAGGTACAGTGCCGTAGATAGGACTCAAGCACAGAGCGTAGACTCTTGGGCTGGCGCAAGAATAGTCAAGCAGGCAGAACCAAAGGTCAGAACTTAGATTTTAGTTTGAAATACCTAATAAGTAAGTTCCTGCTGCGTCCCTAGTGTTTGATACATGAATAATTATAGTGAAATTAAGAAGGCTGAAAAATTGAAGCTCGCACAGGGCGCAACTTTAGAAGCTCGCACAGGGCGCAGAAAAAGACTATATTTACAGCACTTCTAATAGACAACCTTCAAATATCAAATAAATCAAATCAAATAAATCTTTATTCAATATAAGATACAAGATATGCACTTATTGAAAGTCAATTAGACTACATATAATCTAATCGCTATTGATACCTTATTTGGTAAAGTATCCTATACTGTGAGAGGCGAGGTAGTTCCTTCCAACTCGAGATATAAGTAATTACTAAAAGCAATAAGGCTGAGGACGTACTGCTTTTAAACGCCCGCGTAATCGCTAGTCTGAAAACGCAAAAAAAATATCACATAGTTTTGTTTAAAAGCGCACGCATTAGCGCGTTTTTGCGCCGACTGATTTGTGAAACTGATATGCGGTTTGGCGTTATCAGTCCTTAAGAAACCACCGTGTTTTAACGTAGTGTGTGCTCAGCCTAATCGCTTATACTAAAAATCTTCTACGGCTATAAAAAGGCTTTCCCCACAAATCATAAAAGGATATTATAGTGGGATATTACCATACCCCTTACCTTAGCACGCGGATGATTAAGGCAAAGAAACTGCTGCCTGTCCTATGGTCAATACCTTTTCGATACCCATGGTATAAGATGTGGTTGTGGAATTTTTTGCCGTCACTACTTGGCATTAATGATTACAAATTTATTTTATACTGGCTGTCCCGGCGAAAATCGTATCTCGCCTTACAATTTGTATGGGAAAAAATAAATTGTTACTTTTACTAACTTCCTTTAAATTTTTCCGTTTTTTTATCACCTTTTGAACCTTCCCTGGACTATTACGAACATTTACAAAGCAAAATCACCTCAATCGGCCCGGCCGTTCTCTAGTTTTCGCGAGACTTACGAACCACGATTTATTTTTATATATTTAAGTAGATAGTAGACTAGTCTACCCGGCGAACTCAGTACCGCGCCTATTGTGCATTTTGCTATTGTGTATTTATCTTATAAATCTTCCTCTTGAATCACACTATCTATTAAAAAAACCGCATGAAAATACGTTGCGTAGTTTTATAGATTTAAGCATACCATAGGGTCAGACGCGGGAAGCGACTTTATTTTATACTATGTATTGATATATAAAATAAAATAAATTTTCGGAAAACGACCACTTAAAACTAAGTAGAATGACGTAAAGAAAATAACAATTAATCAAAATTGTTTTTATAAGTATATATTCCTTAAGCATTGCGTTATTTAACTATTTGAATTGCAAACACAGATGCGTATCGAATTGCTGAGCTATATTTGGTGTTATTTTTGAGATTTTGTTTGTTAAATGCACAGTATATAAATGGTATGAAATACCCAAAAATCTATAGTTAGCTTCAGCTTTCGAAGATAAAGACTGCAACATGAAAATCTTCGTCACCCTCTCTGTTCTCCTGGTAAGTTAAAAGAAAACTATATTTTATAAATTAAAAATACGTTTAGCTATATTTACCTACTGTAACTAAAAATCCTTTGCCGTGTAAGCCCACACGGTGCGAAACTAGCGCCACTCCCGATTTTTTTTTTTTTAATATAAGTATTTTATTTTTTCAGGCATGCGCCGTTCTGTATGCCAACGCAGCACCTTCTGTTGGTAAGTATATGAAATATGGTTATATGGTTACCTTAAGGGGTTATATAATAATAATAACACATCACACTCAGAGCCCCTATCTAGGAAGAACCTGTATCTAGGGTAACCGAAACACACACAGAGACGAACATTACACCTAGACCATGAAACCCACGTCGATATTTATCGAATCATTCACCGTGAATCGAACCCAGGTGCACACGCTCCTCAGTCCATATCACTGCCAGCTAACGAGCTACGGAGCAGTCTTATGTCCATTTTAATCTGTAATATCCATTAGGTGGAGGAGGCAGTGTTGGTGCAGGAGTAAAGGGAGGTCTTAAGGCTGGAGGCAAAGCTGGGGGTGATGCTGGCAGCGAAGTCGCAGATGCAGGGGGTAAGTTAAAACATTCAGTTTACTATCTTCATACTTAATGAACTAGAATAGTTATCGCAATAATGAATCCGGTATCATTGCACCTTTTTATAAGATTAAGGTTAAAAAACCTTTTTAAAATCAGCTTTTATTTCGCTAACCTATTTTCGAGTTATTCTCAGCGAGGCCTTTCATTTGATACCCATATTGTAGGGTGCACTAAAAACAACTAGTCCGCCATCTTGAATTTTCGGCCATGTTGGATTTTTAATGACGTCACAGACCATGTATTGTTAGGCACACCGAATGCTTACTTATACAAATTTTCAGCTAAATCTTTTAAAGATATCTGCTTTAAAATTAAGTTGCAATATTTAACCCGACAAACATATAAACATACATACTGCAAGTTAATTAAAAGCTTTTAAAAACGCCTTTAGAGTAAAAAGTTTTATGGGAGATACACCGTATGGAATAATTCCTTGCTTCGTAATGCACGTTTTGCTGTACTGTCGACAATCTGGCAATACACACAAACTCAGCCAAACGTTCTGGTGCGAGAGTTAATAACGTTTTTGTAGGTATTACCCCTAACTGAAATATAGGCGTGAGATTATAGGTTCTTCAGAAATATTTCATTATATAACCACATAATGTTCTAACTGTTTCAAATATTGTTTTATCAGGTGCCAAAGGAGGTGTTGAAGGTGGAGTAGAGGCAGGAGGCAAAGCTGCTGACGATGCTGGCAGCAAAGCTGATGACGCCGTAGATGGTGAGTTTAATAAAATTCTAAAGATATTAAGTATATCTTTAAAAATATCAACTTTTCTTCTCACGTAAGAGCTGAGCTCTTTCGGTCGGGAGAGCCTCAGTTCATCCCTGTTTCTCGCCAGCTGCTTGACCACCTGATATGACTCTGCACTGACTCGCTCCCTTATTTGGTCAAAGTAGTTTCCCCTTTGTCGTCCACGCTGTCAATTTCCTTTCAATCTTTCCTTTTATAATATTAGTAATTAGAGCGTAAATTCGTTTAGGGCCTCTCATCATTCCCCTTCTTATCTCTATGGTGTTAAAAATCATGCGTTTCTCTTTTACTCTATTTCAATAAATCTTCATTGATGACTCTGTCTACCAAACTGATTCCCTCAATTCTTCTCCAACACCACACTTCGAATACCTCTAGTCTACCTCCAACCCTTTCTGTCAACGTCTTTGTTTTGATGATATATTTAGTTAGAGCACATACAGTAGTTCACGGAAGTCTAGAGAGAGAGAAGCACAGACTTATTAAACAACATTTTTTTTGAAATTATTTCATCAGGTGCCAAAGGCGGTGTTGAAGGTGGAGTAGAGGCTGGAGGCAAGGCTGCTGACGATGCCGGCAGCAAAGCTGATGACGCCGTAGATGGTAAGTTTGAAAATCATTTAACATTCTAAAGATAATTTATCTTTAAAAAATATCAACTTTTCTCTTTACTTATTTTCTCTTAAGAGCTGTGCTTTTGTCAATGGAGCCTTCTCCATTCATCCCTGTTCCCCGTCAGCTACTGGACCTCTAATACTGCATACTGCAAATAATAATCTAATTCTGCACTGACTCGCTCTCTTTTTTGGTTAAAGTAGCTTTCCTTTCAATCGTGTGGTGACGGCATAGCTACCTCCCCATCTCTTTCCGTGGGTGCCGTAGAAGCTACTAAGGGAATTTCCGAAGGTATGGCAGCAGCAGCCTTTGTTGAAAAATTTAAACAGCCACACTGTGATCGCCAACCCGCATGCCAAGCGTGGCGGTTATGGCAAATTCCCTCCACAGTGTTTGTCTTTGTGACCAGATGGTCACAAAGACACAGATGTGTCTGTGGGGGAGACCTTATGTCCAGCAGTTTATCTCTATTGGTTGTAATGATGATGCTTCCCCTTGGTCGTCCACGCTGTCAATTTCCTTTCGATCTTTCCTTATATAATATTAGTAATCAGGGCGTCGTTTCGTATCAGATCATCTTTCCCCTTCTTATTTCTATGGTGTTCCAAATACGTTTCTCTTCCACTCTATTCAATAGTTCTTCATTGGTGACTCTGTCCATCCAGCTTATTCCGATTCTTCTCCAACACCACATTTCGAATGCTTCCACTCTATCGCTATTCGAGTCAACGTCTTTGTTTTAATAATCATCATCATCAGCCTGTAAGCGCCCACAACTGGACATAGGCCTCTTCTCTCGCACGCCATGCACCACGGTCCTGCGTGAATCTGATCCTCTGCCTACCTCCGACCTTTACTATGTAGCCAGACCATCGTTTTAATTGATTTAATAATTTGTTTAGATTTATTCAGTAAGAGTACATACATTAGTTCAGGAGTCGAGAGAGAGAGAGAGAAACACAAATTTATTAAATAACATTATTAAATATTATTTTATCAGGTGCTAAAGGAGGTGTTGAAGGTGGAGTAGAGGCAGGAGGCAAGGCTGCTGACGATGCTGGCAGCAATGCTGATGACGCCGTAGATGGTGAGTTATAACATTAGGTCTTTTCCACCTCAGCATAGCAGAAATGTTAGATTCATCATCATCCGGCACAACAACCAATAGCTCTCCGATCAAAAAAACCCGGCGTTAGTGGCAACGGATCATCTGAGTTATGGCTCAAGTAAACTCAATGGAGGCGAGACGCTTATCGCCATTGGCGAAAACAATTAATGTCTGACTTCTAAACAAAGGCACATATTATATAAAATGTGGCGCAGTATAACAGTAGATAATCTTGATTTGTATTTTTAGAGCACAGCACTTAGTCCTATGTAAAAAAAACTTAATAGTCTACTTATTGTTGCCTAATGTGGCCATTTTTAGCGTACGACTGCCTTAAAATACTAGGTAAATAGTTTAGAAGTTTTTTTTTAAATGGTGGTTTTGCTAAAAGCGTTTTCTTCATTTCGAAGTCACCCATTCCATCTCTATCCCTCTGTGTAAACGTCTCGTAACGTTTCACGCAGGTATTTTAATATTGTTTTATCAGGTGCCAAAGGAGGTGTTGAAGGTGGAGTAGAGGCAGGAGGCAAGGCTGCTGACGATGCTGGTGGCGAAGCTGATGACGCTGAAGAAGGTGAGTTAAGACATTAAGAAGCATAGCACAGCTACAGTAGCGCCACCCGCGAATTAAATTAAATTAAATAAAAAAAAAATTAAAAATCATTTATTAAACAAAACACGTTTTAAAGCACACATTTGGATACCAATGACTGGCATACTAGGCTTATGCCTGCCGAGATACAACATGAACATAGTAAAAACCAAGTTAGTGGCGCTAGTGGAACCAAAAATGTGAAACAGTATTCCACTAGATAATGCAGCCTAGTATTTTTAGGGCACTGTTGTATAGCTTTTAGGTTTTAAATACCAAAGAAAGCTACGAAGAGTTGCTAAATGTGGCTGTTTTTAGAAGCACTTTGTATCTTTCTTAAGTATTTAACCATAAAGCTATATAGCTCCCTAAAAATTCTAGGCTACATTATCTAGTGGAATACTGTTTCACATTTTTTTTATTTGCCTTGGTTTAGAAGATATGGGTATTTCTCACAAAAAATATTCTTCATCTAAGATCGCTGTCCATGATTTTTTTTTAGAATTTGATTATTTTGATAAGTTTATCGTAAACAAGAACAAAAAGTTATAGTTTTCATGATGGAGGGACTCTTTTTTACCCAATAGTTTCTCTGCAAATCGCTTTTGAAAAAATTAGGACAGCGATCTTATATTCACTGCCAGCGATCTTAGAACATCTCATATAACTGAAATAAAAACATGTTGCACATAATATTTTATTGTAAAAAGTTATTATTTTATTTCAAGAAATAATAATAGAATTCTTGGCACAGTTTTAACAAGCTTGCATCTACAGATTTAGATTAAAGAAACATAAAAAAACTCCATCGCTTCTTATTTAGATTTTATTTTGTAATATTATAATTATGTTAAAGTAACGTTATCCTTGGTTCTTTGGATGAACCTACTATTTCTGTGGAATATTCAAAAATCTAATCAACATGCCGTAAAGCATGTATCTGGTCTATGGTCCTGAAGCCTTTATGGAAACCGGGTTGTTGGGTGGCTGAAAGTCATCAATCCTGCGCACAATACGATTCCAAATGACTCTCAAGAACAGTTTGTAAACATGGCTAAAAAAAAAGTTAGAGCGGCATGTGATTCTTCAGCAAGGTTTTATCATCCTTTTTGAAGAACAATACTAGGTACTACTCTCCTTTCCGTGCTTCTGGAGTTTTCAAATCTCTGATACTTAAGAGGCATAGCACAGCTAAAGTAGCAAGGGAAAAGAGTAGATCTTCTAAACTGAGGCAAGTATCAAAAAAGAGAAACAGTATTCTCCTAGATAATTTAGCCTAGTATTTTTAGAGCAATGGTGGTTAAAAACCATGGAAAGCTACAAAGTGTTGCTAAAAATGGCCACTTTTGGCAACAATCCGTAGATTTCCTTGGTATTAAACCTAAAAGCTATACAACAGTGCCTTTAAAATACTAGGCTACATTATCTGGGGTTCTGGCCAGATAAACCTCCACGTGGTGCACCCTGGGCAACACTAATCGATGACACTTTTCGTTTACCGTTTGGTGTGATCGCTCGGTGGCTAATAATATGGCGAGAGTGGCGCTCGACATGCTTTATCAGATAGCATAGTGTGAGTCGATAAGGAGAGCGGGGCTTGGTACCCCCACCACGGCGTACTCCTCGGCTCCGTGGGGGGGTTAAAAAGCCCTGCTAAACGAGGAGAAAGAAGAAGGGAGTCATTGAAGAGGAAGAGGGAAAGATGGCGAAGAGGTGGATTACGGGACTTAGGGGCTCCCCCAATGGCACGTCCATGTGGAGATTTATGGCTCGGCTGATTAGAAACCCTGCGTTATTAGATGCTGGGAATAATAGTCCTGCTCACGGTTGGCTTGATGACTAAGTCGCCGACCGTTGGGATCACAGGTCTATCCGGCTGATTCGAACGCGCAGGGGAGTAGATGCCGGGCTGTCATTCCTCCCCGCTTTGCGGTCGGCTTGATATCGCCATCGCTAACAGAAATGGGCGTACCAATGAGGCGCTTACAAGCCCCATAGGAGAGGGTGTCAGTGTTAGGACACTGCCACGCGCGATCGCTGGGTGCTGTGGCCAAGATGGAATGGCTGTAGCACCTGGCGGTCGAGGAGGAAGTAGCAGGGTTTTTCAACTGCCACCACGATGTCAACACTCCGCCGTGGCCCCCCAGTAACAAGCTTTGCTCATATAACAAACCTGGGCAGGATGACGGAACGCAGTATCCAGTTCCGTCGTTCAGCGTTGGGAGAGCCATCCACGCGCTGGGGGGACTACCATCTTGGCCCCCCGTGTAGAGGCTCAATAGCCGATGCTGGAAGAGGTATCAGAGTTACACATAAAGATCAAAGATCTGCCGTGATCCCCTTGCCAACAGCCGAGGAGGACACCGGCTGTGTTTTAGTGGATGCGAACCACATTATCCTGCGGCTCTCCCCGGGGCTGCAGGGTACTCGTCAGGAGTTTCACCGCCTACAAAGGCATTTATCATCTAGTGAAATATTCGATATTTGCCTTTGTTTTGAAGATATTAAATATCTTCGCGGGTGGCGGTACTTTACCTGTGCTATGCCTCTAAACGGAATTATAAAATTACCTACTGTAGGTGTTGGTTGGCCCTAAGGATTGGTTTTCTACCCGCCTTCAGAAGTTCACCTGTGGTTGAACTGATGATACCCTTTATCAGAAACATTATACCTACACTACATAGTAAAGAAGAATTCTAGAAAAAAATAGTAACAGTGAAATTGAAAAGTAAATTACAAGATCGCTGTCATTGACTATAAGATCGCTGTCCTTAGGACAGCGATCTCAGAAATGACAGCGATCTTATGGACAGCGATCTTAGCAATTTAAAAAAAAAGTGGATTATTAATAGGAAATAAAAGGTCTAGCAAGTAAATAATACTACAATAGTATGCAAAACACAAAGTATTTCATTATAATCTAATTACAACAATGATATAATGGCTTGATTTTTTTCTATGCTACAAAACAGATTTTTAAGAAAGGGTGACCAAGCGTAACTGCGCTCAAACATAACGTGATTGAGTCGAAACGAAGCATCTCAGTACATGTGTCACTACTGTGACTTACTCAGCATCAGTAAGGGTTCACGGCACTGACACTACAAAACTTAAAACCCATTGGTTAGCGAGTTATGTAAGAAGAACTGCGCGGTAGTTCAAAAAGTACTAAACTTCGGACGCTCGTATAAGTTGAATAATATCTTGAACAGATAATTAAATTAAGTTATCATATTTTTTTTAGTGTTAAACAACGTATCAACCATCGATTAAAATAAAGTTTTTAGTTCAGTCTCTTATAGTTAAAAAGTTATAACATAATTTTGAGCGCTGGTCGTAGTCCGGACGCACCGCTGACGGTCGATTTTAGGTGAAAAAAAATTTTTTTTCCATGTTTCCTAAATCCAATTTATTACTAACTGTTTAGGTCTAGGTCCTTTTTTGGATAAATATTAACATATTAAAAACTCAGGCTCATAGATTCTTCAATCTCGCAGTTTCACGTCCGGACGCATGTTTTTGAAGCTCTAAATATTCACCCATATATCGATTTTTAATTGCGGGTGGCGCTACTTAGCTGTGCTATGGCTCCTAAAGAAACCTAAAATCATTGCGAAAGGGAGTACAACATTCGACAGTAAGGTGAGCTCATTTGGGGAAAAACTTCTACTTAA
This sequence comes from Euspilapteryx auroguttella, assembly GCA_951802225.1. Classification (NCBI taxonomy): domain Eukaryota; kingdom Metazoa; phylum Arthropoda; class Insecta; order Lepidoptera; family Gracillariidae; genus Euspilapteryx; species Euspilapteryx auroguttella. The sequence continues at coordinate 3,235,206 of OX637669.1, forward strand.
AATAACATTTAAAATATAATTTCATCAGGTGCCAAAGGCGCTGCTGATGGTGGAGTAAAGGGAGGTCTAAGCGCTGGAGGCAAAGTGGGTGGTGAAGCTGAGGACGCTGCTGGAGGTACGTAGCATTATACCAAGCCTGGCTCACTCCGCACTTTAGCACACCTCGGACGCTATCAAATTTATGGAGAAAACGCGTTGTTTAGCCTAAGCTCGTGTACAGCTCGTGGCGGTCTAGGACGGAGTAACACTTCCGGTTTTCTGTATTTCAAAATAGCTCTTGTTCTTTGGTAGCTTTGGTTTCTCTGTTTAAAAGCCCGTTTTACAATGGCGCTAGCATCGCTGTAAACGAGAAGTACAATAGCTATTTTAGATTTGTCTTTGGTCTCGTGCGGCCTAGACTCTATTACCAAAGAACAAGAGTTATTTTGCATTACAGAAAAGCCGGAAGACTTACGCCGTCTTAGACCGTCACTGTACTATTAGGTATTTTGTGATTATAATAATGTTATTAAAAAAAGGTTCTAACTTTACTGAATATAATTTTAGCTGGTGCCAAAGGCGGTATTAGTGGTGGACTCAGCGCTGGAGGCAAGGTCGGCGGTAAGGCCGGCGGCGACATTGGTAAGTATGGCTTCAGTTTTTTTATCTTTCAATTAATATTTTCATAGGCATTTTGATGCACACAACGAAATATCATCGATACATAGGGTAAAATAAAGTCGCGCCCGCGTCTGCCCCTATGTACAGTGGCGGACTAGGAGGGCGTAACAGATTTGTCTATAGTTGCGTCAGCCCTAGACTGTATTACCAAAGAACAAGAACTTTTTTACAATAAAGAAAAACCGGAAGTGTTACGCCGACAGTGTCCGCCACTGTACTTGCCAATTGAATAGAATTCGCCTATTTTGGGAAGCAAAAAGAAATATAGTTTCTGCTAGGTTTAGTTGTGTCGTTAATTTTAGTATAATTTTTTGCAGTTTAAAGCAGTTGAAGATGAAGAATAGACTACCGTTGACAAAAACTACACCATATTTATTAAAGAATGGTAAGTAGGTATAAATATTTTTTACTTATACTCCCTTTACCCAATTACGAAAAAGTACTTTTCCAATTTTTGTCTCGAGGTTGTAAGCTCCAAATTGATTCAGCAGTTTAGGGTTTAGGCACGAAAGCGTAACATATGGACGTACATAGTTTAGAATACTTAATTATTAGTAGAGAATACAGTCCATGTTACTGTAGTTTTTAGCTCGGGGGAGCGACAGGGGTATGTGGGAGTAGAATAATTTGACAGAGGAGGGCTCGTTTGGAGGCCTCTCCAGGCGACTATTGTCGTAAGGCAAGCCAAACATTTGTTTGCCTGAGCCAATTGGTGGGTACCCTGAACTACCTCGCCTCTCACAGTATAGGATACTTTACCAAATAAGGTATCAATAGCGATTAGATTAGATGAAGTCTAATTGACTTTCAATAAGTGATATCTTGTATCCTATATTGAATAAAGAATTATTTGAATTAATTTGATTTGGGGCTCGCACAATCTAAAACCCCTTGGTGGAAATTAGTGTTCATACAAAAAAAAAATGTCCATAAAAACTTAAATTTACTTATATTTTTTTGTTTCAGTTCCTTTGTCCCGTACCTGCGATGTTAAGACTTTTAACTTGTGAAGTCTCTACTTAAGTTTTAAATTATTTAAATAAACCATAATAGTCATACTAAGAATGTTTTTTATTATGGCCCTTAATAAGCGAAATTAGGATTATTTGTACTTATTTTAAATTATAATAGGTACAGTGTCGGTCTGGGACGGTGTAACACTTCCGGTTTTTATGTATTGAATTAAAGTCTCGGACGCACGAGACCATAGAAAAATCTGTTACACCGAAATAGACCGCCACTCACCGCCACTGTCCAGTGGCGGACTAGGAGGCCGTAACAGATTTTTCTATGGTTTCGTCAGCCCTAAACTGTATTACCAAAGAACAAGAGCTATTTTGCAATACAGAAAAACCGGAAGTGTTACGCCGACCGTGTCCGCCACTGTACATACTTAAAACAGATATTTAAAATAACCAATAAACGATATTTAAAATAACAAATAACGTTTAGATTTTGCGCAAAATTCAAAATGCTAGGAGTTAATTGCTACTGTTCAATAAACACAAAATAATGCAATGATAACAAATTTATTTTTTTCGAAAAAATATAGAAAACAATATAAACAGAAATATAAATAAATTAAAAACAATATAATAAATAAGTTATATGTATCTGGATTACATTTTGAATAATATATATAGTTAAAGTTTTATTCATTTACTGTATAGCACCGAGAACGTTGAAAGGAACATTGGGTTCTGCCAAAATATCTGCGAAACAAAAATAAAAAATATTACTAAAAGAAGCTTAAGAGAGCCAGTTTACACAGATGCTAGCGCCATTCGCGAAAAAAATATCTTCTAAACTAAGACAAATATAAAAATGTGGCACAGTATGACACTATAGATATATAGATAATTTAGCATAGTATTTTTAAGGCACTGTTGTATAGCCATATATATTTTAGTTGGGACTAACTTTACTGTGCTCAAAAAATACAAAGCAAGATTATCTAGAGTGTCATACTGTGCCACATTATTGATATTTACCTAAGTTTAAAAGATATAAACTTTTTTCGCTAATGGCGCTAGCATCGCTGTAACCTGGCTCTTAACTTAGGTTTATTTTTATGTTTCAGGGTTTATGTTCTTTATTTATGTTGAGAGAATAAAAACTACCTACAACATCTGTAGTTTTTATTCTTTTACTTACTATAGTAGTTTTAGCTCTATAACTTACTACTAGCATCCAGAAGTTTTGCGCTTTTCCCGCCGGAAATGACGTTGGGATTGTTGTTTCCGGGGTTGCAGTTTCCTCCTACACAGCCTGACATAAAAAGAAAACAAACAAAGTAAGAAACTGCGCACATTAAAGAAAATATCTCAAAATGGCGGCCGTTGTTTGGGCTGTCCATAGACAAAACAGAACGCTGCGTTTCCTATAGACGGAACATAGAAGAACCCTGAATGCGAGCAGTCATCAAATGTGTAATGTGTGTAGAAGTTGTATGGATTTGAGTCCAGCTGGACTCAAAATAGCAAAAACATAGACAAGAAAATGATAAATGCTGCTCGCATGCATTCTTAGGCTATAAAGAGTTTATAAGTTTGTTTCTGTCTCTCATATTATGATTAGTTTGTTATAATTGAAGGAATACGAGTACGTACGAGTAGTAGTTCTCCGTGTCTGCTAGTTTCTTAGCTTTTATCTAGTACATGCTTTGTTTTTTTTTCTTGGCATTTACATACGCGAATTCATTAAAACTTTATTAAAATGAATAAGTACTTTCGCCAGAATAAATAAAAAACGCGAAAAAATTTGAATTTCGCACCATACCGACAGTATATTGATTTCACTAGAGTATTTCTATTCTATAGATAAATAAAACTTGATTCTAGGATTATAGATTTACCAGAAGGATATCCATATCCAGTAGTCAATCCTCCATCCTGTTGGATGACGTGAGAATTGCCTACATTAGTTCCGCCGCAGCTTCCTGTGAAAAACAAAAAATAGTGACGTGTATCTTGGCACTTGGCATGCATGGAAATTGGTCGGATTTCCGAAAATTTTCATTCAGTGTTGCCGCTTTTTAATTTCAACTGGGTGACTTTGAATTCAAAATTTATTTAATTTAGTCTTTTTATATAATTTAAAAGTGGCAAAGCTGTATGGTAATTTTCGAAAATTCGTCAAATTTCCATACAGTGTTGCCACTTTTTTATTTTAAGATTTTTGTGTCGCACTATCGCTTTAATCTTTAAAACTATACAACAGTTTTTTGGTATATTATAATACCACTTACCCTGGGTACAGGTAGCCGCAAAGGATGTGCTAAACATCTGAAAAAAAAGTAAAATATATATAAAACTCTTCCGTTACTGACCGACAGTCTGACTGACTAACTGACTGACAGACAACGCAGAGCCAAAACTACTGGGCGTACAAAGCTGAAATTTGGCATGAATGTTCCTTAAGGAGTGTAGGTGAGCAGTAAGAAAGGATTTCCCGAAATTCCCACGGGAACGGGAAAAACGGGATTTTTGTGTTTATGAGAAGTCTGCGCGGGAAATACCGCGGGGCAGCCTCTAGTCAATATATATAAAACTCTTCCGTTACTGACTGACTGACTGACAGACAACGCAGAGCTGAAAATACTGGGCGTAGCGGGATGAAATTTTTCATGTGTGTTCCTTGGGGAGTGTAGGGGAGCACTGAGGAATAATTTCCCGAAATTCCCATTGGAACGGGTTAAAAAAACGGGATTTATGATAAGAAATCTGCGCGGGTGAAACCACAGGGCAGCATTTAGTAAAAAAATATAAGCATAAAAAAGAAGACTTTAAGACAATAAAAAGTAAAACTTACCACAATGGCTACGAACAAGAAAACAAAAGTAATCTTCATCTTAAAAAAAGATATTTAAGATATTTTTGCTGTTGAATTGCAATAGAGACTGATGCAGTTAACTTGAAACCTTTACCTTTTATAATTTCTTGGAAGATAAAAATAAACTTTTAACTTTGTTTTCTATATTAAGTACTTGTTTAAATAATAAATATGTATTTATAGTAAGTAAATAAAACAACTTCTATGACAGATGAGTTTAATGCACAAGTCGCATTAAGGTGACCGGATTATTATTTACACTGATGCATTTGCGTGTCATCAATACATAGTTTAAAATCGCTTCCCGCGTCTGTCTGTCGCTATATTATGCTAAAATCTTTAAAACTTTGCAACGGATTTGATGCGGTTTTTTAATATATAGAGTGTAAACCGCAAAGACTGTTTTTTCGTTACCAACCACCATAACATAAATATTTACAGCCCTGGCAAGCGACATTGCTTGGTATCGCAATATCTTAAATCATGGAATATAGGGATGCTCGATGTTCATCGATGTTTGGAGACAAAACATCGATGTTTTACATCGATTTTGTGTTATATTAAACATCGAAACATCGAGGGTGCCCGAAACACACACATAGACGAACATCACACCCACGGAAACAAACATCGATATTCATCATATCAACATTCGCTCCGCCCGGGAATGGAACCCGGGTGCACAAGTTTACTCAGTCCACATCACTGCCAACTGAGCCACGGAGCAGTTGAGACATTAAATTGTAGAGACATGAGATGAGAGTGACACCAAAAGACGCAAATAAATTTAACTATTCCAACAATATTTTTTTGCAGTATAAAGCAGTTTAAGATGAAGATAGACGACCGATGACAACTAAATTATATTTATTATAGAATGGTAAGTAAGTAGGTATAAATATTTTTGAACTGTTACTTACTCCCATTACCCAAAGTAATACTTATCCAATTTTTGTCTCGTGGTTATAAGCTCCAAATTGGTTCAGCAGTTTAGGCATCAAGGCGTAACAAACAGACAGACAGAGTTTCCCGTCTACTATTTTAAAAATGAATCGTGGCTCGTTAGTCTCGCTAAACTCGAGAACGGCCGGGCCGATTTAGCCGATGTTGGTTTTAAAATGTTTGAAGAGTAGTCCAGGGAAGATTTAAAAGCTTAGAAATTATTTTTTTCCATGTAAGGCGCTATACGAAGTTCGCCGGAACAGCTAGTTATAAATAAAAAACATCGCGACAAACCAGCTAGTTCCAGTTTAAAAAATTCCAATGCCTTAGCTTGCTTCGCTGCTACAGATAAACAATTAAGTTTTCGTTAGCAGCAAAACGCATGTAACTTTTGTACCTTTTAAAATGTTTTAAATAAATAATAAAAACTTTTTATCAAAAAATTAAAACCGCCGAAAAAACTGAAAAGCATTAAATACTAGGGAAACATTTTCTAGTAGGCCTTAATTTAATCACTTCTTAAAGTAATTTTGGATTACCAAGAAATTTTGAGTCGGTGCCACAAAGTTTTTATTTTATGCTTTTCAGTTTTTTTGGGCCAAATTTTTTTTTTGACCCCAGCTAATCACCCTTCACAGGGTGGTCGCACCGCACAAGGTGGCCACACAACCTGGTGAAGGTTGAGGGACTAACAGGATGAGGTTCGATCACGACCGGTCGGTGAGGCGATTTGTGAGGGAGGCCTATGTCCAGCAGTGGACGTCTATCGGCTGAGATTATGATTATTAAAGTTCATATAAAAAAGACTCATAATTATACCTAGCAGTTTTCATGTAAATCACAACACAGCAATACAATATGTGAGTGAACAATAAAGTCACCCCTATTTTTCCACCCTTAGGGTTGGAATTTTATTTCCAAATTATTTATGGGACCAACTTCAAGGTATACCCTGTCGATTAAAAAAGAATTATCAAAATCGGTCCACACAGTAAAAAGTAATGCGTGATCATACATAAAAAATATATATATATACGCGACGAATTGAGAACCTCCTTCTTTTCGTTTTTTCGTCGGTTAAAAATAAAATCAACGATTAGGTGGATGGACATAATGCCCTGCCTGTCGTAAGAGGCGACTAAAAGGGGTCTTTGGGGTAGTGGGTGGGGGCCCGACACACTCATCAAACTGCCCCAAGATGGGCGGCTGCACAGCTTGTGGCACTGTGCCGCCGCAGCTCCAAATGCGAGCCTGGGAGGGAACAATATGCCCCCCCCGAGCACGAAGCTGCAGCTGAGCGTGGGAAAGGATTTCGGACGCTATAATGCGTGGTTCCCGGGGTTCTTCCCAAAAGCGCCAAGACAGCCGTCGCCGGGGGGTTTTAGCGGATGCGAGCCCCACATTTCCCCCGTTCCAAAAAAAAGGGCCTTCCCCCGTTACAAAAAAAGGACGTAATAAATTAATTTTTAAAAATAAATATAAATACTTACTATATTTACTTTTAAAAATAAAAACTATTTATTTTGATAAAAATAACTATTTATTTTAAAACGCAGATGTTTCTTATAACAGAGTCAGCTGAAGTGACGCTATAAATGATAATTAAATTAATAGCTAAATGACTGCATTAATTATTTATATTTATTTTCTCTACTAGCTGATCCGGCAAACTCCGTATCGCCTTAGATCATTGTTTCCCAATTAGTGGTACGCTAAGGCTTAGATTATAAGTTTACACCTTTATTATTATACGAGCTTTCCCGGCTTACTTCGTTACGCCATAGAATTTAAGATACTACAAAAGACTTGGCTCTATAGACTATGTTCTTTTGCCCGCCCAGAATGGCCGAATAAAAAACAAACAACAACAACAAACCACCTGTCAAAATATGTAAACAACGGAAAAAATATTGCACCTTGGGTTACATTATTTGAGTTTAGGTAAGGATCCCTAATATTTTTGAATCTCTAATATAGCCTATGACACTCGGGGTTAATGTAGCTTCCTACCATTGAAAGAATTTTTCAAATCGGTTCAGTATTTCCGGAGCCTATTCGTTACAAACAAACAAACAAACAAACAAACAAACAAACAAACAAACAAATCTTTCCTCTTTATAATATTGGTATAGACAACCAACCCACTATAAACATAGCTGTATGGACTATGTTACTTTGCCCGCTCAGAATGGACGAACTAAAAAACAACAACGTCAAACCTTTGACAGGAAATTGGATTGAACAGTAATGGAACAATTTGTATGGGAAATTTAAAATTTTATTTTTACCAACTTTCCCTCCATATTTAACCTCCGACGAAAATTCAAAGGGGTTTTATAATTTTAACGTGTGTATCTGTCTGTCTGTCTGTGTATCTGTCTGTGTCATTGTAGAGTCCAAACGGATGAGCCGATTTTCGTGTAATTCTCCTCCTCGGGCGTAATTTCTGCCCGAGGAAGCCTCAGGAACGGGAATAACGGGACTTTTTATTAAGTATGAAAAATCTACATGATTGAGTTTATCGACGTGAAATTTGGTGTACAGGCTCCTCAGTGTATGTAGAAGTGTTGAAAGAAAGGAATTCTCAAAGTTCCCACGGGAACGGGAGTTACGGGGCGTTTTTTGTGATAATGAAAAAACGACTTTTTTTAGTGTGTTAACGTGAAATTTGGTGTACAGGTTCCTTTATGAATGTAGGAATGTTTAAAGAAAGAAATTAACACAATTCCCACGGGAACGAGAATAACACAAAACTTTATTTCAATAAAAAGTAAATAATGCAAAAAATTCATTCCATAAGAGTGTCATCATCATCAGCCTGTAAGAGCCCACTGCTGGACATAGGCCTCTTCTCTCGCACGCCTTGCACCACGGTCCTGCGCCAGTCTGATCCACTACCTACCGGCGACTTTCACTATGTCGTCAGACCATCAGGCTGGTGGTCTGCCTACTCCACGTCGTCCGTTTCTAGGTCACCACTCTGTGACCGCTGTCGTCCACCTGCCGTCTTTACGCCTGGCCAAGTGTCCCGCCCACCTCCACCTCATACCCGTCATTCTTTTTCCGACATCAGTAACTTTGGTTCGTCGTCGGATTTCGGTGTTCGGTATACGGTCTATGAGTTTGATTCCGAGCATGGCACGCTTCATGGCTCTCTGTGCTACTTTAATTTGGTGCATTGTGCTTTTGGTAAGCGTCCATGTCTCGGAATCATATGTGAGGGTAGGCAGAACACATAGGTCTTACACCGTGGACTTAAGCTGGTCCAGCCTGGCGTGGCCGGGAAGGGGACGCGGTCGCCGCGGCGGCAGTTTAAAACTACAATAGCTAGAAAGAAGAAGAACATAGATTCAGAGATATATTAAGAAAATATTTACCAAAATTCACATGGTAACGGAACATTCCCAAAAACATAATGCGCCTATTTTTATTCGCGTAGGTACATAATCCAACTACCTAGCTAATATCCCACCCTTCCAGCTAATAGAAATGTTAGGAATTAAATTTTCAGTGACTGATGGAGTGTAGCAAGGAATTTCGGGAGCTGCCAAAGGGACTAAAATAAACAAAATATACATACATACATACATACATACATAACGTCACGCCTGTATCCCATCGGAGGGGTAGGCAGAGACAATTGATAAAATATTAATATTGTAAATAGGCAGATATTTAAAGGGGGTATAGGTGCGATTAGAAATTATGTCCCTTAATTCCTTAGTAGTATATCAACCAGTTATTAACGTTTATAATGAAAAAGCGCGTGCGAAGCTGCGGGCAAAAGCTAGTTTTATCTTAAAGCATTAAAAGTATTTATGTACGTAACGCACCATTATACTAGAATCCGCAGCTTTGACTCCTTTTGCAAAACTGCGTAGTCAATTTTTTCCATATTGTTTCTCCTTTTCAGCCTTACCAGGATGTTTAACACATGTGTTAAACACAGGACTTATAAGAACATTTCAAAATCAAAATCAAATGTATGGGAAAAAGAAATTGTTACTTTAATACCTAACTCCTCTCAAATTTTCCCCTGTGTTTTAAAAAAAATGATAAAGGGTTTTCTATTTGAATCACTAGGTAGGTACCTAATTTCGTTTACGCGAAAAAAACAAGCATTGAGAAAGTATGAGAAAGTATGAGCTGTAATTTTGAATTATATTGTTGGTGGCTGGGCTTTCATTCTTTTAGTAAAGTTATATATTTTGTTTTGGTCTCATTTAGTAAGAGTTTGTTGTTTCTCAACTGGTTAAATAAACTCTCAAAGCCCTTAAGGGCAGAAATTATAAGTGATTCCCATGAATATCCTAAAAGGCATGGAGCAGTATCATCTGCATATGAAATTATTTTACAGTCGGAAACGCTGAGGGAGCCAGGAAAAGTGTAGGCCTGAGTACGCTGCCCTGAGGTATTCCAAAGTTTATTTCCAGTTCACTTCCAGTAATCCAGGCTTACAGACTGCACTCTATCAGTAAGGTAGTCCTGGATAAATTCAAGAGGTTTTGCACGGATTCCTAACACTTCTAGTTTGGAAAATAATAGAGGTGTTTTAAGGTTAAAGTGAATAATCGGTAATTATGCATAATTACTGGGAATTATGCATAATCACCAACGTACGCGGTAAATGTGATAAATTTTTCACATTGACCGGTAATTATGCATAATTTCCATGCAACAGAGGTAAATGTTGACAAAAGCTTTGAATAATCGAAATTAAAAATTTTAAAAACCTCCCGACCGAGTTAGATACCCTCATCAACTAACTAGACAAGAGCTGATCATTTTCAAAATGTCAAGGTTACCTTTCAATATAATTGAAGTAACACGTTGAAAATTTTAAAATAGTTAGGACATCTGGAAGGTAGTTAGGTCCCCATCCACTCAGCCGTTTGAAGATGATCAGCCCTTAAATAGTGGATGAGTGGATCTATCTTCCTTTCAGATGTCCAATAAATTTTTCACCGTGTTACTTCAATGATATTGAAAGAATACGGTAAGGTAACTATGACCTGATCAGTCGTTTCAAGATGATCAACTCTGAAATAGTGGATGAGGGGCTCTAACTACCTTCTAATTGTCCTTCTTGTGTGCTTATTGAATAAAAATAAAAACATTTTACACTCTTATTAATATAATTAACAAATAATCAGTAAAAAATTAAAAAAACTAAAACAATAACAATAAAATAAGTAGCTCAGATTTATAAAAAAAAGTGAAACCTCAGACCCACTCAGACCCCTCATCAACTAAACTAGAACTAGAACTGATCATCTTCAAAAGATCATGGTTACCTTACCATATACTTTCAATATAATTGAAGTAACACGGTGCAAAATTTAAAATCGATAGGACTTATAGAATGTAGTTAGATCCCCTCATCCACTATTAAAGAGCTGATTAACTTCAAACGGCTGATGTGCGGTGTTAGCTAGGCGTACGATTTGTCGTATCTATCTGTCACTTTTGTCGTTCCTCTGTATACATTTTCCCGCATTTAAATGTCAAAAGCAATCAAAAGTGATAGAACGATTTGACAAATGGTCAGGCAGCTACGCAAGCAGGTCATGGTTAATAATATTTCAATATCATTGAAGTAACACTTTAGCAAATTTAAAATCGATAGGTCATGGAAGGTAGTTAGGTCCCCTCATCCACTCAGCCGTTTGAGAATGATCAGCTCTTAAAAAGTGGATAAGGGGATCTAACTACCTTCCAGATCAGATCTAAACACTCCAAAGTGATGAATATAACCGTAATTTATTACATTTACCAATGGGGACTAGGAATTATATATAGTTACCGGTAAATGTGATAAATTCAGAGTTTTTTATTACATTTACCGCAAGTGCCGGTAATTATGCATAATAACCGGGAATTATGCATAATTACCGCATTATTCACATTTACCGTAACAGAGGCATTGGAACCGTATCGAACGCTTTAGCAAGATCTAGAAATATTTTGAGGCATTTTTCCTTTATCTAAGTTAATTACATTACAATATTCATTAACTACAGGATGACTTTGAAATCAGCGTTTATTTTTTAACTGGGCACTCGGACTATGATACTGAATCGATAAAAATAGTTTTTAAAAAATCGGCGTTGTCAATTTTAAAAAAAAAAAATGCCTGTTTGTACATCAGTAAAGAATAAAAAATCACTCTTGATACTTTTTAAAATTAAAATAAAAAAATATATAAATATTAAAAACACTTTTGTACAACAGTGTATTTTATGTTAAACCTGAGTCCGTCTCACTCGCTGGTCGCGCGCGCGCGTCTCGTGATAGTGACGTGGTTGTGAAGGACGTAGAATGTAACATAGAACAAAAAAGCGCTTTTTTCTTTATTTATCATAACTTTTTTAAATGCGAACTAATTTCCTAAAATTTATTTTATTTGTAATCGGTATGTAAAATGATCCTCTATATCCAAAAATAAATTTTGAATTCAAAGGCCTCCTGTAGTAAGTCAACTGCTTGAGAAGTAGAAGTGACTATACCTACTAAGTCTGTAGTTTTAGATATCAGCTATATATCTACTTACCCTCTTATTCATAAAAAGTTAAAGAACATTTTAGTTATTTGACATAATGTCAATTTAGACTGGATGTCACGTATTTACCATACAACAAACCAGAGAAGTAGACCTCCAGTAACGATACTTAAAATCTACTGTATCTTTATGAATAAAACGGTTAATATATAGGACTAAGGATGAGCTGAAGTTCGTTTTACATTCGGTTAAACCGAAATTCGGCAGCTTGACCCGAACTTCGATATTCGGCCGAAATTCGGTTTAAATGCCGAACATTCGGCAGTAGAAAAAAAAACTAGTATGTTCTTTATTTACCCTAACAGCAGGCCTGGCTCTCTCCGCAGTTCTGCACATCAGCTATAAAACTGCTAGTACAGTTACGGACTCGTTCAGCATAACACTTCCGCGTTTTCTGTAAATATTTCAATATAGCTCTTGTTCTTTGGTATTACAGTCTAGTGCACACGAGACCATATACAAGGATGTGCAAGGGACATTTTCGCACGAATTTTAATAAAATTTATTTATTCGGGGTTTAGGCTTTTATAGCTCTTGGTAAATATAGCAGGAGCGAGCTAAAATTATGATTTATGTTTACGCAGCTAGATTTTCATTTTCATACTTCAGGGAGTTCCGTAGTTTCTTGTTGTTAAGACATTAAGTCTTATTACGATTACTTATTACGACGAAATATGGCGTTATTTTAAGTTTTCTTTGTGTTTGTTTTTTTTTTACCGTCTGGTTCGGGTGCGACGCATTTCATCTAGCGAACGCAGCAGTGAATTAATTTTAGGAACCAATTTAAGAAACAACTATCACGACTTTTCATACTCGAAAAAGTCCTGTAAAAATTTACCGAAGTTCGGCAGAATTTTGTATTTTCACCGAATGTTCGGTCGAAATTCGTATTCGGTTCAAACCACATTCGGCCCATCACTAATAGAATGGTGGTTCGCTAGTCTCACTTCAACTCGAGATCGGCCGCGTGGCCGGGACTATTTAGCTAATTCGGCTTAGAAATGTTCGTAGTCCCACCTGTCTCCACTGTGTGCATTAGTTAGGCAAATACAATATTTTTTATGTCTGTGTAGGTATATAATATTAATATATGTATGTTTATGTATGACGGAGCAGCAGCATGAACAGGATGATCAGGATCCTCAGGATTGCCGGCCATGGGTAACTCGAGCGATTATTTAAACAACGTCTCACTGAAGATTACTTTTATTGTAACAAACTTAATTTAAATACACGGACGATAAAACAGACAAACTAGTGTTGTTCGGACGGATTCTAGGCCAAGAATGCCCAGTCCGCTCCCGCCGCTGCAACACGTGAATGTCCAGGCCCGCCAAACGGTTGAAAGGTTGGTAGGCCTGCGTTTCATCGACCAATCAGCAAGCAGCGTCAGTGCTGCCAACATGGCGGATGGGACTACGACCACTTCCGGTCGTTTTGTGTTTCTTCCGCTGCGACATGTATTAGGATTTACAATATGTATTAGCTAAGTTTAGATTATTTAGTACTTTTAAGTACTTACGTACTCTTGACTTAGTTTTAGTTACATAATTTCATTTTTTTTTCTAGTTACTACAAAATTGTCTTCATCTCCTTATTGGTTTCCTGGAAGAAAGAACTTTTAGTGATAAGGCCGTTATTTGCATTGATCTGTGTAACTTGTTCTTTTATGTTTGTGTTTGTTTGTTTTATTATTGCAATAAAGAATTCTCTAATCTAATCTAATCTAATCTAGTAGTCCAGAAAAGGTTTAAATTAAGGGTGAGAAAACATGATAATAGTGGAGAGGAAGTTAGTTTAATTTTCCATATAAAATTGTAAGGCGCGATACGAAGTTCGCCGGGGCCGGGACAGCTAGTTATTCAATGAATTGAACACCCTGATTTTTTAACCTATGTTTTTGACTGAAAATTAAAACCAACAAATTAATAAATGATAAATTTTATTATAATTAACAATAAAGATAACATGAATATGTTTTTTTTTATAAATAATTAACACAATAAATAAGTTTTCTAAATGCTTCTTAACATAAATAACTTAGGCACTACCCAGAATATTAATAGGAATATTGGGCTCTGCCAAAATACCTGCAAAACAAAATGAAAATATAATTTTATTATTCAAAACATAGTATAATATAAAGTCACTTTCCGCGTCTGTTGTATAGAGATATATCTATGGCACTGTTGCATAGCTTTTAGGTTAAAGACCAAGTTAAGGTGGTCCCTCTCGCTATGGCGCGAAATTCAAAAAATTTCGCGTTTTTTATTTATTCTGGCAAAAGTATTAATTTTTTATAAAGTTATAATGAATTCGCGTATGTAAAAAACCTTCTTCAACATTGTAATACAACGTTTTTGGAAGACAGACCTACAGATTTTGTGTCTATGGGGTAGAAGGCCAAAAATCAAGTTCCTTGAATATACACAAATTCGGTAACTGTGTCTTTCAAAAACGATATATCACAATGTGGGAAATTGGTTTTTACGTACGCGAATTCATTTAAACTTTATTAGAGATAAATACTTTCGCCAAAATAATTAAAAAACGTGAAAAAATTTGAATTTCGCGCCATACCGTGAGTTACCACCTTAAGCTACAAAGTGTTGCTAAAAACACTCTTTTGCAATAATCTTTTGTTGCTTAATGTGGCCGTTTTGGTAAATTGGTATTTAACAGCAGGTCTCTAACCTAAAAGGTATAGGTACAGTACAACAGTGCCCTAAAAATACTAGGCGGCATTATCTAGTGGAATACTGTTTCGCATTTTTGATATTTGCCTTAGTTTAGAAGATACAAATTTTTTTCGCGTGCTATACCTCTTTTAAAAGGGAAGAAAGAAATAAATTGAGGAAAAATAATAATTTTTCACTTACCACTAAGGTCTACTAATTTGGCAGTTTTTCCTCCAGAAATAACGTTAGGCGTACCGCCGCCGTTGGCGCAATATCCGTTAGCACAGCCTGCAATATAAAATAAATTATAAAGTAAATTAAAAAACAAACGTATAAATAATACGCATCTTGAAAGCTACCCAACAGGGCCTTGCATTTACATTTTTGATATTATGGGTCCCATTTCCCACTTATAATAGTAGTGTTGATTTATTTTATGTTATTATTTAATTTTAACTTATACGTGGTTCTGGCAGAATCATCAGCGTTGCATTGCTTGCGTTGCAACATATGCTGAGTCAGAGCCATTTCACACCCACACCACTTACACTTAAAGGGTATACCCGCCTATTGTATTTTACTATGTTGTTAATATATTTTTTTTTTTTGTAAGTGCTATGTGTGTGAATAAATATTTGTCTATGTCTTTGTCTATTTCCCCCACGGAAGAGCCAGTTTACAGCGATGCTAGCGCCATTCGCGAAAAAAAAAACTTCGAAACTAAGGCAAATATCAAAAATGTGTGTGGTAATTTTGTTCTTTTTACTTAGGACTACTTATTTGTCCTCAAAAAAAACTAAGCAAGATTATCTTGTGTCATATTGTGCCACATTTTTGTTATTTGCTTTAGTTTAGAAGATACGATATTTTTTTCGAGAATGGTGCCAGCATCGTTGTAAACTGGCTCTTAAGGGAAAGCCGAATTTGGGGAGTAGCGTCGTTCGTTTAAATACTTAAAGAGGCAAACTGCGGTCGCCAAATCCGTCTGCCAAGCGTGGTTATTACGGCTAACTCACTCCGCAATGTTGGCCCCTGTGACGCTTGATTTATTATTTTAATTATATGGACTTTACTCCACTTCGGTGGAGTATTTTGCTAATGTCAAGTTCACAAATTAGCTTGAAAGGGTGGGCATACAGCCCGGCAATGTCACATCTCGGACACTAATTCATAGGAAAAAGTAGGAAGCGCAGCGTTCTACTTTGTCGAAAACGCTTTGCTTCGCACACGGACGAAACTCGTGTGCGTGCACGTCTGTCATGCTTGTGTGAGTGAGATGAGACGTTCGACGCTACTTTATTTGTACAGTGGCGGACACGGTTGGCGTAACACTTCCGGTTTTTCTGTATTGCAAAATAGCTCTTGTTCTTTGGTAATATAGTCTAGGGCTGACGAAACCATAGACAAATCTGTTACGGCCTCCTAGTCCGCCACTGTACCGAGCAGTAACTGAGAGGTAACCGAGCGCGGGGAGCCGCACTTGCTGAGGGAGGCAGGGAGTGCCCATACTGTACTGTACGTAGTACTATTTATTAAACTGTGACAATGTTGAACGTTTTATAAGTTTATTGAGTTATTATTTTAAAGCCAGCTAGTAAAACTGTGGTTCGGAACCAATGTTAAAACGAATTTACCTCCATTGGGACGTCCAGTAACGTATCCACCATTGGTGCCACCTGTCACTGTCCCTCCTTGTTGGATGACATGAGAATTGCCAACATTCTTTCCGCCGCAGCTTCCTGTGATGAAAACACTTACTTAAGTATACGTTGCCTTGCAATAAAGAGTGTGATGTGTTATTATTATTATAATAAAAAAATTATATATCGGTATTATATGCTTGAATCTTTAGAACTATGCAATGGATTTTTATGTTTTTTTTTTATAGATAAGTTGATTCAAGAGAAAGTTTTCTATAATTACCTACATACTAACTTATAACTTACCCTGGTTACAAGTAGTGGCGAAGGATGTGCTGAACATCTGAAAAATTATAAAATAAATTATAATTTCATTCAATAAATAAGGGTTGCGTTACTTTAGCTGGGCTATGCCTTAATTAAAATACTTACTGCAATGGCGACAAACAAGAAAGCTAAAGTGAACTTCATTTTTACAAAATGAGTTAACTGAGTTGTTATTTTTGCAGTTAAAATGCAATAAAGACTGGTACAGTTAACTTAAACCCTTACCTTTTTATAGTTCTTGGAAGATCGACAATAAAGTAAAAACAAACAAATGAGTATTTTACTTGATTAAATATTGACTTGTTTTTTCATAAATAAGTAGGTAAAATAAATAAAATAATGATTATAGACGCGAGTTCAACATATTCATAAAAGGTGAGCAGATGATTAGTTACACAGATGCGCTGAAGGGCGTCAAATAGAAAAATAAGGTGCGCATTCCAAATTTATATGTAGTTACGGTATACTAGCTGACCCGGCAAACTTCGTAGCGCCTTAGTAAAAGTTTACACGATTAATACTACTGAATAGTTGGCTGTATGTACGGACTATGTTCTCTTGCCTGGTGGATAAAAAAAACAACATCAAAGACAATAAAATTAAGTCGAAACTTCTGAACGTTAGGAAAGAAAATAAATGGAAGTATTTCTGAACAACCATCATCACACTTCACACTAATATTAATAATTTTAAATCCGAAAGTTTGCGATTGTGTATGTTTGTTACTTTTTCACGTCTAAAGGGCTGGAAGGCTTTCAATTCATTATTTCACCCTAGAGTAACACATAGGCTATTTATTTTCCCTAATAAACCGCGTGTTAAAACGCGGGGCACAGCTAGTAATCTAAACAATCAATGGGACAATTTGTATAGAAAAAAGAAATTGTTAAATTTTCTCACCTTTTAAAGTTTGAAGTCTAGGGAAGACTACTACGAAAATTTCAAAACGAAAATCATCCTGGCCATTCTCGAGTTTTAGCGAGACTAACGAACAACGATTCATTTTTATATACAGTGTGTCCCAAAAGTCGACGATAAACCGGAAGCAGGAGATAGAGCCAGTCATTACAGCTATACCAGAAAAATACAAAATAAAATGTAGACCCTGTGGTGTTAAAACTATGGCTATTTAAAAATTCCCTAAAAAATCAACAGCCTGTGACGATCTTTTCCACCTTGTTGCTACAAATCGTATAAAATTTAAAAAATAATAATATTTTTTAACCGACTTCAAAAAAGGAGGTTATTAGTTTGACCTGTATGTATGTATGTATGTATGTGTGTATGAATGTATGTTTGTCCGCGATTTTCTCGAGATTGGCTGAACCGATTTTGATGCGGTTTTCACAAAAATATTAGTTACATTCATTAACCGACTTCAAAAAAGGAAGTTATCAGTTTGACCTGTATGTATGTATGTTTGTCCGCGATTATCTCGAGATTGGCTGAACCGATTTTGATGCGGTTTTCACAAATATATTAGTTACATTCAGGAGAAGGTTTAAGTACCTATTTCAACCGACTTGAGAAAAGAGGGAGTTATCAGTTTATGTATGTGTAAATTTATTGAAGGCGGGTCTCTTTTTGTATAAAAGAAATTATTGGCATACAGAAACGTTTCACCTTAATCCAATTATTTTATTTTCCAAAGAAATAAAGCAAATAAGCAATAAGAAAAACATTTAAGATAAATAAACTGATGAACGTAAGCAAATTATAATATTATTTTTTTTTACTATGATCCCTATATATAAGACGTTTTATTGAAGATAATTCATTAGTCCTAATTGGAATTTTATTGCAAAAAAAAAGTATTTTTTTAATAATGAAGTTCGGATTTGCTTTGTTTATTGCAACATTGATGGTAACTATATTATTATTTTACTTATACAGCTATAGGCTATAAGACCATTCTTTTTTTACCCCCGACAAAAAAGACGTGTATTATGTAGAATTTTGTGTATCGTCGATCTGTATGTGCCATCGTAGCTCCGAAACGGGTAAACCGAATTACGTTAAAATTTTTTGGGTCATAGATGATTTTCTCCAAATTTCATGAAAATGTGTTCAGCATTTTGAAGATCTGTCTATGCAAAATTAGAATATGGTTTTGAAGATATTAAATATTTATCGAAGTGGCGCTAGTTTCACACCGTTTCGCCCCTTAAAAAACTGAACTACTTAGTTGAAAATGGTGGTTTAAGCGCGATCAGCGTGTTATATTTACAATTTCAAAATGTTATCTTTTGTTAATTTTTTTTTTTCTTTTCAGATGCTAGGCACGGTTTTTGCGGCTACGTGCAATCAGGGTGAGTAATTAAGCTTAATATGTATTGCATACTTATTTATTATTTTAATAGTTGTCCTGTCTTAAACGACTGACTGACAGTTAAGTCAAACGCCAATGCTTAAACATTATAGGCTGACATAAAGAAGCGATTTGGAAATGGCGGCCGACCGTATGAGGGAAGTGTTAACTTGCTTTCTATGGACAAATTAAATTGTTGTTTTTTTTCTGTTTTCCTTGCATTTTTTCAATATTTTCTCACCTTTTAAACCTTCACTGGACTACGACGAACATTTTAAAACAAAAATCAGCTAAATCGGCCCGGTCGTTCTCGAGTTTTAGCGAGACTAACGAACCACGATTCATTGATACTACTATCTACTCGGCGAAATTCGTACCGTCTAACCTAATAATTTTGTGCATGTATTAAACTTATAAACCTTCCTCTTGAATCACAAAAAAAACTTCAAAATCCGTTGATAGTTTTAACGATTTAAGTATACATAGGGACAGACGCGGGAAGCGACTTTGTTTTTGACTATGTATTGATGATATATAACTACATAGAACAGTAATCAGAAAGTCAATTTTTCGACCGGATGGTATAATTTTTTTTTAATTACAGGTAGTTGTGGGGGAAAAAATGTAGGCAACTCCTACGTCGTACAACAGGGTGGGACCCCGACCACTTCTGTGTGCCCTACATGCGCTGGTAAGATTACTATGATAATATAAAAAATAAATTACTTTCAGTCTGGAAATTCCAGTATTTTTCAGTCTGGAAAAAATAAGTACTTACAATCTGAAAAAAAAAAACGTAATACGCCCATATATATGGTGTTGTCAAAAGTATTAGACATAGGGTAAGTAATTCTAATTAGTTTAAATTAACTTGAAAGTTTAAAACAAAGCAAAATGTATTTGGCTGACGCGTGAAAGAAAGCTAACAAAGCGCATCTAAGCAAGATTATTTAAGGAGTCAGTAGCATATTTTTGAGTTCGGCCATGATTTAGAAGATATTAATTATTTAACGGGAGTGATGCTAGTTTCGCACCGTGTAAACCTTTAAGAGGCATAGCACAGCTAAAGTAGCGCCACCCGCGTAAAAAAATAATTTCTTCTAAACTAAAGCAAATATCAAAAATGTGACAGTATTCCACTAGATAATGCAGCCATTTTTTTTAGGCGGGGAAACTCCTAACGAGTACCCTGCGACCCCGGGGGGGAGTCGCAGGGTTATTATGTGGGGTTCGCTTCGCACCCACTAAAACCCCGCCGGTGTCCATCTCGGCTGTTGGCAAGGGGGTCACGGGTGATCTTTCGATCGTTATGTTCAACTCCGCGAGCCCCTCCAGCATTGGCTGTTTAGCCTCTTCACGGGGGGACAAGTGGTGGTAGTCCCCCCTGAGCGCGGTATTTTTAAAAAGTGGCCGTTTTTAGCAACAATCAGTAGCTTTCTATGGTCTCCTAAAATCTATACAACAGTGCCCTAAAAATACTAGGCTGCATTATCTACTTTAGTAAAATAAAGTAAGTTTGAAAGCACTCACAAGCTTTAATTTTTATTTTAGGAAGTGGCTCTTGCCCTAACTGCAATTGCGGAAGGAGCGGCAACTGTCCAAATTGCGGAAACGGCCAGTGCAATTGCGGAAACAACAACGGTGGTAACGTCATTGTTCCTGGGAAAAAGTCTACACTGATCGACGCTCATGGTAAATGAAAAAAACTTATAATCTTCTTAGCACTAAACTTTTAGTTAAAAGAATAATAAATATAAATAATTTCTTTTTTTCAAAAAAAGGAACCCGCCTTCAATAAACTGACACATACATAAAACTGAGAACTCCCTCTTTTCTGAAGTCGATTAAAATAGGTACTTAAACATTCTCCTGAATGTAACAAATACTTCTGTGAAAACCGCATCAAAATCGGTTCAGCCAAACTCGAGATAATCGCGGACAAACATACATACATACACACATACATACAGGTCAAACTGATAACCTCCTTTTTTGAAGTCGGTTAAATAATCCTACATACAAAATGGGCCGTTTTTTGGCCGTATTTTAACTCTCCTCCTAGAGGTGTCGCTTAAAGGCGACTGGTGAACGTGACTGGTGGCCAAAAATTACTGCTCCGTAGCTCAGTTGGCAGTGGTGTGGACTGAGTACCCGTGTGCACCTGGGTTCGATTCCCGTCGAGGCGAACATTGCTATGCTAATGATGAATATCGATGTTTGTTGGCCGGCCTGGGTGTTATGTTCGTCTCTGTATATGTTTTGACCACCCTAGATACAGGTTCTTCCTCGTTAGGGGCTCTGAGTGTGATGTGTTATTGTTATTGTTATTATAACGCATCACTTTCAGACCCCCTAACTAGGAAGAACCTGTATCTTGGGTACCCGAAACAATACAGAGGAAACAAACATTCATCATAACAAATGTTCGCTCCGCCGGGAATCAAACCCAGGTGCACACGCATCTCAGTCCACATCACTGCCAACTGAGATACGGAGCAGTCATCGTTGGCCACCAGTCACGTTCACCAGTCGCCTTTTACGACACCTTAAGGGGGAGATAGTTAAAATACGGCCAAAAAACTGCCCATTTTGTATGTAGGATTAATTTTTATTATAATTAAAAAATATATATATTAATACTAGAGGCTGCCCCGCGGTTTCACCCGCGCAGATTTCTCATAAACACAAAAATCCCGAATTTCGGGAAATCCTTTTTAGTGCTAACCTACACTCCTTTTGGAACCTACATGCAAAATTTCAGCCCGCTACGCCCAGTAGTTTCGGCTCTGCGTTGTCTGTCAGTCAGTAACGGAAGAGTTTTATATATATATTGATTTTATTTTTTATTTGCAGGTATTTTGAGTGGAGCAAATATTCCTATTAACCTTCTCGGGGACGTTTCGTAATATCGATCGCTGCCAGAAGAATGAAGAAAAACTTTGTTGTTTTATTATTTATAATCATGTTTTTGCAATTAAAATGTAATTGAAATGTTATGTTCATGTTTTCTTTTCGTTAAATTTCAAAATAAATTGATTTTGAAAATATTATATACTTACCAGTCGGTAAGGCGGTAGTTTGCCGGGTCGACCTAGTAAGTCGACCCGGCAAACTATCGCCTAACCTATAACTATCTTGTGCACTTATAATATAAACTAGTCGACCCGGCGAACTTCGTACCGCCTAACTATTACTATGTTGTGCATGTATTATACTTATAAACCTTCCTCTTGAATCACTCTATCAATTAAAAAAACCTCATCAAAATTCGTTGCATAATTTCAAAGATTTTAGCATACATAGGGACGGGCCCTTTTTTTTACTATGTATTGATAATCTTCCAACTCCTTGCTTAAATTATTAGCTTTTCTCGTAATCGATGTATCAATCGATATGTCGTAGTTAGATTGGATAATTAGGATTTTTGCAAAAAAAAATAGGGATTTTGCGAAAACCCGGATAATTTGATATAAGCATTAATTTTTTTTTATCATCCTGACATTAAGCAGTTTTTTTTGCAAAAAACCTAGTATAATTGAAAACTTTGAAACCTTCCTTAACCCTGAGTGGCTAGATTATTGCTTGCTGGTAAACTCTTATTCTGATTGGTTCGTTAAAATATCCTTTGACGCTACAGATAACCAATCAGAATAAGAGTTTACTAATCTAGCCAATCAGGGTTAAGGCTGCAAAAAAAACTGTTTTATGTCAGGATGATTGAAAAAAATTAATGCTTATATCAAATTATCCGGGTTTTCGCGAAATCCCTAGTTTTTTTGCAAAAAACCTAATTATCAAATCTTACTACGACAGATACATAGTAGAAAAGAAAGTCGCTTTCCGCGTCTGTCCCTATGTATCCTTATTTCTTTAAAACTATGCATCAGATTTTGATGCGGTCTTTTTTAAAAGATAGTTTGATTCAAGAGGAAGGTTTATGTGTATAATACATGCACAACATAGTAGAAGGTTAGGCGGTACGAAGTTCGCCGGGTCGACCAGTCATAATATACCTAAACTGTATAACTAAACTTTGCAACTATATTTTCACCAAATAATAATCCCCTTTCCTTTTCACTATCCCCCTTACCACAAAAAGAGTTAAACCTGGTCTAAATCCGAGACTAGTTTATTTATTTAGGTTTAAATAACTAGTTCGTGGAAAAAATAATAGATTGAGTTGTATTGTTTAAACGTTGGTTCCGAAACCACGTGTTTTGTTAGCGGGCTTTAAAACAATAATCCAACTTATAAAAACCGTAAAACGTTGCCGGGCTAAGAGCCAGTTTACAGCGATGCTAGCGCCTTTCGCGAAAAAAATTAATATCTTCTAAATTAAGGCAAATATAGAAAATGTGGCACAGTATGACACTAGATAATGTAGCCTAGTATTTTGAGGGCACTGTTGAATATTTTTTAGGTTAAAGACCAAAGAAAGCTACAAAGTGTTGCTAAAAGTGGCAACTTTTAGTAACAATCTGTGTACAATTTTGTTCTTTTAAGTTAGGACTACTTTACTGTGCTCAATACTAAAATAAAAATACTAAGCAAGATTATCTAGTGTCATACTGTGCAACATTTTTGATTAGTTTAGAAGATTTTTTTTTCGAGAATGGCGCTAGCATCGCGGTAAACTGGCACTTAAGCCCACCCTTTTAAGCTAATTTGTGAACTTGACATTGGAAAAATACTCCACTGAAGTGGAGTCAAGTCCATTAAATTAAATAATAATAATAACTATAATTCATCATTATTTTGGGTTATAAATTAGGTAATTTTGTAAGTTAATCACTGGGTAAAAGCGTAGTCCGTGTGTGGCGGCTCTTAGGCCAAGTCGGTGATTGGATTCTACTCGCTCGAATTTACACTCGGATAAGTCGTTCTCAAGTCTAGATTATCCTGGCTCAAGCAGTCTCATACTCCGTCAAACGTATGCTCCACTGTCTGAAAGACGGAACTCAACTTAGTACCTTTATACAGGGTGTTTCTGACAAGGCGGTAATAAATGAAATGGTGGGTTCGGCACAGCATACCTTACAACTTTCCCTAAGCAACATAGGTCGAAATATCAAAACAAAAATCAGCTGTCCCGTACATTGACCCCGTCATTGTCACCGTCGAACAAATGTACGGAACAGCTGATTTTAGTTTTGAGATTTCGACCCATGTTTCTTTGGGAAAGTTTTTTGTTATGGTGAGCTGAATCCCTCCTTTCATTTATTACCGCCTTGTCAGAAACACTCAGTATAAATTTGGTGCGGAGAATGATTTAGGGGCACGCGGGGCGTTGCGCGGGGCGTCTTGCGGGGCGTGCTGCGAATAAATCAAACGTATAGCAATGTATGAGACCGTTTACGCGTCGTTCAACGCTTAAAGATCAAAACATAAGCCTATATTCGATATAGAACAAGGAGACGCGTCAGCGCCCGCACGACGACGCCCCGCGCAACGCGCCGCGTCTCCCTAAAAGCGGCCTTAAAGTTATAAGCCCCGTACATAAAGAAACGATTTGAAAATGGCGGTCGAACGCATGCTATCTCGCGTATAATAGTAAGAAAGAGGGAAGAGTTACGAAAAGAAACAGCCCTTACAACGGCAGCCATTTTTAAATAGCTTCTTTATGTGCGCAGGTTATACATAGCACTTTGTAGTGCTACACCATACTTAACTTTGAATGTCAGCACGGGTACTATAGGCTTAGTCAGAAATCTATACCAATATTATAAAGAGGAAAGATTTGTTTGTTTGTTTGTAACGAATAGGCTCCGGAAATACAGAACCGATTTGAAAATTTCTCTCACTGGTAGGAAGCTACATTAACCCCGAGTGTCATAGGCTATATTAGATTTTCAAAAAAATTAGGGATCCTTACCTAAACTCAAATAATATAACCCAAGGTGCAATATTTTTTCCGTTGTTTACATATTTTGACAGGTGAATTGTTGTTGTTGGTTTTTAATTCGGCCATTCTGGGCAGTCAAAAGAACATAGTCTATAAAGCCAAGTCTTTTGTAGTATCTTATATTCTATGGTGTAACGAAGTAAGCCGGGAAAGCTCGTTTAAAATAAAGATAGAAAGATAATTCATTCATTTTAACTTGATTTTAATTGACAACACATATTATTTTCATTACGCAATAAGTAAAGTTACACTTTATTGATTTTATGGTAATTCATTATAAAATTCAGTTGTTTACCACCATTTTACCCGCTTACAGAACATACACGAGGCGATGAATCATGCTTTATTAACGGACCACACGGTGCGAAACTAGCACCACTTCCGATAATTATTTATTTATTTATTTATCTCAATGACACACAAAACAGCATTACAACAGTTACAGTTAAAATTTATATAAATCTTGAATATTACAGATGCAACGCCAAAAATTATGTGTGCACAGCATTATAAAAGTAAAGGCAAGCATGGGACATTTAACAATGTTTGTATTACTAATTATCAAATAAGCATGCAGGCATAAATATTATATATAATAAAGTGAAATTTTAACAACTAAAATTATTAAGTAGAATTAAAATATTAATACCTATCTTCTTAACCATGGCCGAAATCAAAAATATGCGTCTTTGAATCCCTAGATAATCTTGCTTAGAATTTCAGGGCTCTTTTGTGTAGCTTTCAGCTAAGAAATATTATTTTATGAAACTAAAGGGGCCGCTTTAGGCAAAAAACGGTTTATTTTTTAGATTCTGAACCTGAAATCTACACAACAGGGCCTTAAAAATTCTAAGCAAGATTACCTAGGGAGTCATAGACGCTGAATTTTTGATTTCAGCCATGGTTTAGAAGATATTAATTATATTTATCGCGAGTGGCGATAGTTTCGCACCGTGTAAGTCCTTAATGGTCGATTACACTACGGATATACCCTAGCTTTTCACAGTCACAGATTGCCACAAGGATTTTTTTTTATTTCATTGTGGAAGGAGTTTCGTAGTTCATAATCTCCAATCTTGGCAGGCGGAATGGCGATTGTAGTGCAATGAGGCTCTACAAGTATTTTCAAGAACCAAAACGGCTGCTCCCCGTCTCTTGGCTGCTCCATTGTCGCCTTTTAGGGGAGATGGGGTGGTGGTATTTTATGCCGCACATCATCAATATCAATACATAGTATAAAACAAAGTCGCTTCCCGCGTCTGTCACTATGTATGCTTAAATCTTTAAAACTACGCAACGGATTTTGATGCGGTTTTCTTTAATAGATAGAGTGATTCAAGAGGAAGGTTTATAGGTATAAAGCATGCACAAAATAGTTATAGGTTAGGCGGTACGAAGTTCGCCGGGTCGAATAGTCATAGTATAAAACAAAGTCGCTTCCCGCGTCTGTACCTATATAAGCTTAAATCTTTAAAATTATGCAACGGATTTTGATGCGGTTTTTTTTAAATAGATAGAATGATTCAAGAGGAGGGTTTATAAGTATAATACATGCACAAGATAACAATAGGTTAGGCGGTACGAAGTTCGCCGGGTCGACTAGTATTTTTAAATAAAAGTATACCTAGTATATATTTTATATTTCTGATAACACCTGTATTTGCACTCTACTCTGTAAATAGCGAAATTATTTAGTGCCGTTAAATAAATAAAATTGTAATTTAAAAAGTATGTACGTCATCATTCTATGCTTAGTTACACGTGCATGATGTTGTTTTTCAATAATACATGAATATTAGGTAGGTATTTGGAACAGTACGCCCTGCAGTACCGGGCTGAAGAATAGGACTGAGGTATCCCCTGCTTGTCGTAAGAGGCGACTAAGAGGGGACCCTGGGGTCGTTGGGTGGACGAGGCGGGGGCCTCGTGTAGTCATATAACGGCCCCGAGAAGGACGGCGAAACGCGGTGTCCAGTTCCGTCGTCGAGCGTAGGAAGAGCCATCTGCGCTCAGGGGGGACTACCACCACCTGCCCCTGCAGCATGACGCAACATTTGTCGAAATTTTCTGTCACTTTTTTAATCGCTATTGACATTCCAATGCGGGAAAATGTATGGAGATGATCGACAAAAGTTACAAATAGATACGACAAATTCGACCAATTTTCCGTCACGCTACCGCAGCTGTCCCCCCGTGAAGAGGCTACTCAGCCAATGTTGGAGGGGGTCGCGGAGCTGAACACAGAGTTCGAGAGATCTCCCGTGACCTCCTTGCAAACAACCGAGATGGACACCGGCGGGGTTTTAGTGGGTGCGAACCCCACATAACCTTGCGACTCCCCCGGGGCTGCAGGGTACTCGTTAGAAGTTTCCCTGCCTAAAAAAAAAAGGTATTTGGAACAGTTAGTATAACAAAAAAACAAAAAACTGACTGGTTGTCTGGATGTCTAACCCTGGTTTTTAACTGAAGATAGGCTTTTGTTTTGATTTTGTATGAATTGACAAGCTATTTAAGACGATAGATAGTATATTAAAAACTGCCGTAAGTAAGTGGTAAGTATAGATTTGAAGATGACATTTTTGTAGATACTCGAATGTACTGTGATTTTATGATCTGGTCAGTACAGTCATGTGGCGGTCTAGAAGGGCGTTACAGATTTGTCTATGGTCTCGTTCGCCCTAGGCTGTATTACCAAAAGACAAGAGATATTTTGGATTTTGTTAGTTATAAAATATAACAAGTCGGCCCGGCGAACTTCGTACCGCCTAACCTTTAACTATCTTGAGCACGTATACTTATAAACCTTTCTCTTGGAGTAGAATCATTTGACAGAGGAGGGCTCGTTTGGGGGCGTCTCCAGGCGACCATTGTCGTAAGGCAAGGCAGACATTGTTTGCCTGAGCCAATTAGTGGGCACCCTGAACTACCTCGCCTCTATCAGTATAGGATACTTTACGAAATAAGGTATCAATATTAATTAGATTAGTCTAATTGACTTTCAATAAGCGATATCTTGTATCCTGTATTGAATAAATCATTTTTAACTTTTTTTTACTTTTTTACTTGAATCTCTGCAACTATTTAAAAAAAAACGCATCAAAATCCGTTGCATAATTTTAAAGATAAAAGCATACATAGGGAGAGTACGCGGTACATACGTGGAAAGCGACTTGGTTTAATACTTTGTATATTGATATTGATGATTGATAAGGAAACATTCCTTACATATGATTTAGTAGAATATTAAGATCATACTAGTTCTGTCACTTTTATATTTTGTTACTGGTAACACTTTGACTTCCATTTTTTCTACCCTTTCTGTAAGACGTGCTAAATTTAATTAAATTCAAATAAATAATTAATCTCAATACCACACGCGCATTTTGACTGTACAATGATAATAACAAAGTAAATTGTAATTTTGTTTAGTTGATGGATTGCAAACGTGTTGTCTATATCTGTTTTTTGTTTGTACTTATGTGTTTAGACGCAAACTATACCTTTAATTCGATAAGTTACTTGGTTTTGTAAAAGAAATTAATTATTACCGAGTTCAAAAAAGGAGGTTATCAGTTTTACCTGTATGTATGTATGTATATTTGGCCGCTATTATCTCGGGTTTGGCTAAACCGATCTCGATGCTGTTTTTACAAAAGTATTTCTTACATTCAGTAGAAGGTTTAGTACCTATTTTAACCGAGTTCAGAATAGAGGAAGTACTCAGTTTTTGTATGTGTAAATTTATTGAAGGCGGATCTTCTTTAAAAAAAAGAAATTTTAGCTTTAAGTATTGCCTTCCATCGTAATGAAATATATTATCTTGTGATCTGTCAAAATATAAAATAATTTTACATAGTATAAAATAAAGTCGATTCCCGTGTCTGTCCCTTGTATGCTTAAATCTTTAAAACTAAAACGAATTTTGATGCGGTTTTTTTTAATAAATAGATTGATTCAAGAGTAAGGTTTTTAAGTATACATGCGCAATAAAGTAATAGGTTAGGCGGTACGATGTTCGCCGGGTCGACTAGTAATAGTATAAAACAAAGTCGCTTCCCGCGTCTGTCCCTATGTTTGCTTATATCTTTAAAACTATGCAACGGATTTGATTTGGTTTTTTTAATAGATAGAGTGATCCAACAGAAAGGTTTATATGTACAATACAGCACAAAATAGTAAAAGGTTAGGCGGTAGGAAGCTCGCCGGGTTGACTAACATAAAATAAAGTATGTTCCAAAAATGCACAACCCTGAAGAAGCGCAGTCTTACACAAATACAAGTGCCACCCTGAATAAATTACGATTTTTGCCAAATATTATAATTATCATAAAATTTCAGCTACTGCCGAATTTATAATTAAATTAAATATTGACATAATAACTGTACCTGGCAATATAAAAGCTGGCCGAAAAAATATACATTGTCAGTTAGTAAAGTAACCAAGCAGCAAAATCGGTCTCTCTACTCTTCCTGCATAGAACATTTATTGTTTAATCTGAAAACATGAAGTTTGCAGTTGTATTGGCTGTTGCCTGCTTCGCGGTAAGAAAAAAAAAATAACACATCACATTCAGAGCCCCTACGAAGAACCTGTATCTAGGGTGCCCGAAACACACACAGAGACGAACATTACACCCAGACCGGAAACAAACATCGAATCATATCAATATTCACCCCGCCTGGGAGTTGAACCCAGGTGCACACGCTTACTCAGTCCACATCACTGCCAACTGAGCCACGGAGCAGTCAAATTAAATCATTTTGAAACTCGGCCCTGTTCTGGTAGTAGCATGAACGACCGTTTGTCGAATTCATCTGTCACTTTTGACGATCGTCTCTATACATTTCCGCATTTAGATGTCAAAAGGGATTAAAAGTGACAGAAAGATTCGACAAATTGTCGGCCATGCTACCACCGCAGGGCCTGTAGTAGACTGCCTGAAGTGGAATAGTATTCGTTCATCTACAGTCCGTATACAAAAAATTATGAACGCTTGATGAACGACAAGTGTTTCACTTTATGTGGCCTTGCATTAATATGCTTATGCAGTTCAGCTAGAATATATACAAATGCGAAAAGAAAAATCCAATATAAATTAATTGTTGCTAATATTTTACTACCTATTTTACTTTCTGGCTTCGCAGTGTCTAATCTAAGATATCTTTTTTTCTAGGTCGCCGCAAGCGCACTTCCAGTAGAAAGTGGTAAGAGTTTTTGCGATTTGCTATTTCTGAAAATAGCTAATCTCGTTTAGCATAAAAGTTTTAGTTTATCTCCTACTAATTCATCAATACATAGTATAAAACAGAGTCGCTTACCGCGTCTGTCCCTATGTATGCTTAAATCTTTAAAACTATACAACGACTTTTGATGCGGTTTAGTTAGATAGAGTGATTCAAGAGTATAGGTTTATAAGTATAGTACATGAGCAACATAGTAATACATTAGGCGGTACAAAGTTCGCCGGGTCGACTAGTCGTACTTATTGAAATAGTATAAATTTAACTTAGGAGGCAGCGACATAGGTCGTCGCCTAATAGACCGTCACTCTGGCTCTTTTCTGCTGTGCTGGTAGTATGACGGATAATTTGTAGAATGAGTCGTATCTATCTGTCACTTTTGTCGAACATCTCGATGCATTTTACCGCATTTAAATGTCAAAAGCGATCAAAAGTGACAGAACGATTCGACAAATGGTCCGTCATGCGACGCAGGCTGCAGAGGCTCTCGTCGCATTGCCGCTGCTAGCGTATCGGAGCCTACGAGCAGGAGTGGCTTTCTCTTTAATTACTTGAATTTAATTATTTCCTAGAACACAAAACTATTTACAGTAAAAAAATCAGGTAAACTAAAAAAACCGACTAATCTACAAATAAAATATTTCGTCCAGTTCGCCCCCACTGTTTGGAACCGTGCCCAGCATGCTGGCTGCATTTCCACGCTGCATGGCCAGGCTTAAACGCTGGCCAAGATATAAACCGGCCCGCTGGTCACCTACTGGTCGATCATTAATTGTGTGTATATTTTTTTATTGTTTACAGAAGATGTCGAGAAGTCCTACGAGAGTAACGAAGAGAGTGCGAGCTCGCTGGCCACCAGCAGCATGAAGAAAAGCTTGAAGGCTTCCGAATCTGTCAAGAGTAAGATAATCAATCAATATATATAAAACTCTTCCTATACTAACTGACTGACTGACTGACAGACAACGCAGAGCCTAAACTACTGGGCGTAGAAAGCTGAAAATTGGCACGTGGGTTCCTTGGGGAGTGTAGGTGAGCACTAAGAAGGGATTTCCCGAAATTCCCACGGGAACGGGAAAAAACGGGAATTTTGTGTTTATGAGAAATCTGCGCGGGAAAAACCGAGGGGCAGCCTCTAGTTCTACATAAAATAATCTTACGCCTTTTATTCCCCGAAGGGCAGAGGCACCAGCTCAAGAGCCGGACCCACGTTTAGCCGAGTTTATGCTTTATTACCAACGTGACAAGGGGCCAGCTTGTCGCCGCGGTTATAACGACCACTACTGCGGCCGGGACCAACGGCTTCACGTGCCTTCCGAAGCACGGAATCATCTTACTTTTCAGACAATTGTGATTTAGGCCTGCAATTTCCTATCCAACGGAAAACAACCAATACGTGATTTAAGTGAGAAATCAATATGTGGTGTTTTGTTTTCTACTCGTTTAATATAACAATAATAACGCATCACACTCAGAGCCCCTAACTAGAAAGAACCTGTGTCTGGCGTGCCCGAATATATACAGAGACGAACATGACACCCAGACCGGAAACAAACATCGATATTCATCATATCAATGTTTGCCCCGCCGGGAATCGAACCCAGGTGCACACGCATCTCAGTCCACATCACTGCCAACTGAGCTACGGAGCAGTCAATAGTCTGTGGCACGAAAAAGTTGAAATAAATAAGTAGCAAATTTTCGGAAATCCTTTAAAGTTCTATACAGCGTTGCCGCCTTTGAATTTCTACAATTTTACTGTGAGTACGTATTATTTCTGTATTTAACATATATTTTTTCTTTTCAGAGTCCTCCGGTATGCCCGATCTACCAGTTGATCTTCCCGCCGGTCTTCCAGCCGGTCTTCCCGCCGGTCTTCCTGCCATCCCAGCTGGTCTGCCAGCCGGTCTTCCCGCCGTCCCAGCTGGCCTTCCCGCCGTCCCAGCTGGACTTCCCGCCGTCCCAGCTGGCCTTCCCGCCGTCCCAGCTGGCCTTCCCGGAATGCCAGCCGGTCTTCCAGCTGTCCCATGCCTGGACGGTGCCCTGCCAAAACTGTAAACATCAAATCGCTGCTTAAAACTATGAAATTATTAAATATACCCTACATAAATTAGAATAAATGAAATAAAAAAAATATGTATATTGGCTTTTATTATGTTTACTAGCTGTCCCGTCCCGACGAACTTCGTATCGTGCCGTACAATTTTATATGGAAATAATAAATTGTTGTTTATTCTAACCTCCCCTCCATTTTTTCATATTTTTTTAATCTTTTAATTCTTCCCTGGACTACTACTTACGAACATTTCAAAATCAAAATCAACTAAATTAGCCCGGCTGTTCTCGAGTTTTGGCGAGACTAACCAACCACGATTCATTTATACGTATATAGTAGAAGTAGAATGATAGTAAATAAAGTAGGTAGATAGGACAGTGTTACAGGTATAAGACACTTCAAATACTAGCCAGGAACCTCTCGTCACTTCTAATGATGGCAAAACTTTAAATTTAAGTGCCAGTTTACCGCGATGCTAGCGCCATTCTCGAAAAAAAATCTTCTAAACTAAGGCAAATATCAAAAATGTTGCACAGTATGACACTCGACAATCTTGCTGAGTATTTTTTGAGCACAGTAAAGTAGTCCTAACTTAAAAGAACAAAATTATACACAGACTAGTGGCTGCCCCGCGGTTTCACTCGCGCAGATTTCTCGTAACCACAAAAATCAATTTTTTTCCCGTTCCCATGGGAATTTTGGGAAATCCTTTCTTAGTGCTCACCTAAGGAACCTACATGCAAAATTTCAGCCCGCTACGCCCAGTAGTTTCGGCTCTGCGTTGTCTGTCAGTCAGTCAGTCAGTAACGGAAGAGTTTTATATATATTGATTGGCCACTTTTAGCAACACTTTGTTGCTTTCTTTGGTCTTTAATTCAAAAGCTATACAACAGTGCCATAAAAATACTAGACTACATTATCTAGTGTAATATTGTGCCACATTTTTGATATTTGCCATATTTTAGAAGATATAATTTTATTTCGCCAATGTCGCTGGCGTAACTAGGTAACCTAAGGACCTCGGGAAAAAAAACACTAGCCACATTGTTTAAGGGGCGAAACGGTGTGAAACTAGCGCCACTTCGATAAATATTTAATATTTTCTAAATCATGGCCGAAATCAAAAATATGCACATTTGACTACCTATATAATCTTTATTCACTGTCCTTCTATAGGTACCTGTATGTGAAGCCTTCACTATCTAAATCAAACAGAGAAATTCCCAAAACTGGTACAGGGGACCCATAGGGATCCACGGGAGACTCGACAGTTACTGAAGTTAGAGGGCGTTGAAGTTATCTATGTTTTTGGGAATATGGTAGAAATGAAGCTACGAAAAAAAAATTGTTCCAGCTAAATTGAAAAGTGTTCTATGAGAATAAAAGTTCAGTTACTTTCATAGCTAAATGACCTATGGCTTGCTTCTATGGGGAAGAGCTGCAGATATTAACGTCATTTTTATACTACAAAAACGCGCAATCAGAAACATTTATCAGCTTAAAGCTCGCGAGTCCCTCAGAGAAAAATTCAAAGAAATAGATATTTTGACGCTTCCGTCCCAGTACGTGTTTGAAATTATTATGAATACTCGTAAAAACTTACATATGTTTGATAAAAAATGTGATAAAATTAAAGACCTTAGAACGCGTAGCAAAAACAAACTAAGTATTCCACAGAACAGACTAAAACGGACAAACAAATGCTTTATAGGAAACGAAGTAAGATATTATAACAAGATCCCAGAAGAGATTTTGATCCTGAATGATAATGAGTTTAAAACTCGTATCAAAAAAGGTTTGATTAAGAAAGCTTATTACAATGTTGATGATTATGTAAACGACAAAGACGCATGGAAGTAGTCTAGCTCTGCACGATATTTTCATTATTTCATGTATGTACTTTAAATCTTATTAATTTATGTTCTTTGTATTCTAAATTAAATTGTAATGTCACATAAGAACAAAAAAAGAGAGAGATAAATTGTAAAGTAGAGTTTGTTACCCCTTTCTTCTCTACGCTGTAAAATCATTGCGAAAGGGAGTAGAATCATTTGACAGAGGAGGGCTCGTTTGGGGGCGTCTCCAGGCGACCATTGTCGTAAGGCAAGGCAAACATTTGTTTGCCTGAGCCAATTAGTGGGCACCCTGAACTACCTCGCCTCTATCAGTATAGGATACTTTACGAAATAAGGTATCAATATTAATTAGATTAGTCTAATTGACTTTCAATAAGCGATATCTTGTATCCTGTATTGAATAAATCATTTTTTACTTTACTTTACTTTACTTTAAAACTTTTTATCAAAACATAAAACCGCCGAAAAAAAAACTGAAAAGCATAAAATAATAATCGAATTACTAAGTTCTTAAAGTAATACCGTCTTATTCATAAAGATACAGTACATTTTAAGTAGCGTTACTGGAGGTCTACTTCTCTGGTTTGTTGTATGGTTAAATACGTGACATCCAGTCTAAATTGACATACGTCAAATAACTAAAATGCTCTTTAACTTTTTATGAATAAGAGGGATAGGGTATAATAAGTAATTTTAAGTCGGCGCCACAGATTCCTCGTACAAAGATCAATAAAGAATAGAATAAAATATTAAGTTTAAGAAAAATGGGCACAAAATATTATGGGAGCTGGGGCTTTGAAAAAGCCGGATAAAGCCTATCGCATTTGGGTCGGGGGTATGTGGGGCTCGCACCCACTAAAACCCCCCGGCGGCCGTCTTGGCGCTTTTGGGAAGAACCCCGGGAACCACGCGTTAAGCGTCCGGAGTTCTTCCCACGCTCAGCTACTATCAGCTTCGTGCTCGGGGAGGGCATATTGTTCCCTCCCAGGCTCGCTTTTGGAGCTGCGGCGGCACAGTGTCACAAGCTGTGCCGCCGCCCGTCTCGGGGCCGTTTGATGAGTGTGTCGGGCCCCGCCTTTCACACCCACGACCCCTTTTAGTCGCCTCTTACGACTGGGCGTATACCTATTCTTACGCCCGGACTTACAGGGCTTAACGAAAGGAGTTCTGCCAGTACTAATAAAGATGCGGTCTTTATACGGGGCTGGCTATGAGGTGCCATTGATCATTCATTATTTAAGTTACTTTAAATATAGTCACTTATTTTTTTCTTTGAGTTTTCTCTTAGTAGCATATTTACGACTCCTCATGGGAGGAGATATGGGGTGGTTGTTTTATATATTGCTACCACTGGTCAATAAAACGTGTATGTTTTGAACAGTGGCGCCAGTGCCGTAAATAGGGGTGTGCCACCGGTGCCCAGGCACAGGGCGTAGACTCTGGGGGGGGCGCAAGATTGGCCATACCAGGCAGTGCAAGCAATTCTTTCTCTCCTACTGCTTGATTACATACACGTACAGTGGCGGACTAGGAGGCCGTAACAGATTTGTCTATGGTTTCGTCAGCCCTAGACTGTATTACCAACGAACAAGAGCAAATTTTCAATACAGAAAAACCGAAAGTGTTACGCAGACCGTGTCCGCCACTGTACCATGCCACAATCATCAAAAACGTCTTTAACATTATACAAAACATCGTGCTTTTTTTTTTGAAAATTCGATTACGAGCCTAAGTTTATGTGTATATGTAATGTAAATAGGCCTTTATCATTGCACTAGTGTACCCAGAATGTCTAAAAAAACAAGGGCGCAGTTATAGAAGTTCGCATAGGGCGCAGTTATAGAACCTCGCACAGGGCGCAGAAAAAGCTATTTACTGCACTGAGTGGCGGTCTCGTTCAGCGTTACACTTTTATCTATAGTCTCATTTGCACTAGACTGTAATGCCAAAGCACAAGAGCTATTTTTTAATACAAAAAAATCGGAAATGTTACGACGCTACTGTACGAAAACTTATATATATTTTTGTCTTGAAAAACTTTTTTTTATTATTCTGGTTATTTTTAAATATAACTAACTACCTTCTTACCTGTTTATTTAATTACATTTGACGTATGATAATAAAATCAGTCGTATGTTCTTTCTTTATTTATTTTAGTACCTGTTAAAGTCAGTCAAGTGTAAGTCGGGCTAAGAAGGCGCGGAGTTCATAAGAAATTAAATATAATCTCACGCCTTTTTTGCCCTGAAGGAGGGTTAGGCAGAGGCACCAGCTCAATAGCCGGACCCACGTTTAGCCGAGTTTATGCTTTATTACCCACGTGATAAGGGGCCAGCTTGTCGCCGCGGTAACCTACGTTCTAAGGAACCTACATTCAAAATTTCAGCCCGCTACGCCCAGTAGTTTCGCCTCTGCGTTGTCTGTCAGTCAGTCAGTCAGTCAGTCAGTAACGGGAGAGTTTCATATATATTGATTGACTAGTAGGCGCCCCGCAGCTTCGCCTGCGAATTTTCCCTTGAAACATAAAATTCCCAATTCAAATTATCCCGTAGGGAATTTTGGATTATAAAGTACCCTTTAGTCTTTCTCAGGCTCTACACTATCCCTATACCAAATTTCATTCAAATCGGTTCAGTAGTTTTCTCGTGAAAGCGAGACAGACAGACAGAGTTACTTTCGCATTTATAATATTATATAATATATATTATATAATAATAATATAATATATATAGTCCACCCGGTGAACTTCGTACCGCCTAACCTATTACTATGCTATACATGTATTAAAGCTAAAAACCTTTCTCTTGAATAACTCTATAATAATATTAAATGATACCGCATCAAACCCCGTTGCATAGTTTTTAAAATTTAAGCATATATAGCGACAGACAGACGCGGGAAGCAACTTTATTTTATAATATGTATTGGTATTAATCAATATGTAGAATCATTTGACAGAGGAGGGCTCGTTTGGGGGCCTCTCCAGGCGACTATTGTCGTAAGGCAAGGCAAACATTTGTTTACCTGAGCCAATTGGTGGGCACCCTGAAATTCCTCGCCTCTCACAGTATAGGATACTTTACCAAATAATGTATCAATAGCTATTAGATTAGATGTAGTCTAATTGACTTTCAATAAGTGATATCTTGTATCCTATATTGAATAAAGATTTTTTGTTTTTGATTTTTGATTATGTATATAAGTATAAGCATAAAAAGTATGGATATCACTCCTTTGGCTCCCATTAGTGCATCGCTACGTAAGTCGTAAGTCGTTACCGTTTTAGCATAATATTAAATTATCTCACGGAACCCAAGCCATAGGTACCTTCCTACCTAGTCTGAGTAAATACAGATGCCGTTGACGCCATAATTCATAATTCAAAATAATAAACGAATTTAACTCATTTATTAATTACAAATTGGAATAAACTAATATTTACCTTCGCTTCACCCGACTGTATAAAAGTTCGTAAAATAACAACGAAATCGACAGTTTCAAAAACCAGCAGCGAAAACGCTCGAAATATCACTGCATAGAACATTAATTGTTTTAAAAAAAAAACATGAAGTTCGCAGTTGTATTGGCCGTTGCCTCCTTCGCGGTAAGACTTTATTATTTTACTAGTCGACCTGGCGAACTTCGTACCGCCTAATCTAAAAGTATTTCGTGCATTTAATATACTTATAAACCTTCCTCTTGAATCACCTCTATCTATAAAAAAAAACCGCAACAAAATCCGTTGCGTAGTTTTAAAGATTTAAGCATACATAGGGACAGACGCGGGAAGCGACTTTATTTTATACTATGTATTGATTATTTTCACAGATTTAAACACTTATTTTAAAAAGAGAAAGAGGAATTCTCAAATTTTGTATGAAATAACTTTTTTTTTTCATATTTCAGGTGCTAGCTAGTGCCATACCTACCTTTCCATTTGGTAAGAACAATAATTTTGACTTTTTGACTCTTATAGATAGATATAGAACTAACAGATACAATTTTTGATACACATTTTTGATATTTGCCTTAGTTTAGATGTTTTTTTTAGTTAAAAGAAAGTTCAAATACAGATAACAGTTTGTAACAACAAAACCAGAAATAGATTACTAACACTTGTCCCTTATTAATGTAAGCTTGTGCTGAAGATGAGAAATGGCTTTGCATACGCTGCAAGCAATGCTATGCCACTCTATGATTTCCATGCTACTAAGGGGAACTGTAAGGAAGGGCAACAACGTCCTTCGTTGAAATACTTGAAGAGCCACACTGCGATCGCCAACCCGCCTGCCAAGCGTGGCGATTACGAAAAAGTCACCTCCTTCACTTTTGTGAATCACGGCTTGATTGTACAGTAGCGGTCTAGGTCGCCGTAACACTTCCGGTTTTTCTGTATTGCAAAACAGCTCGTGTACTTTGGCAATATAGTCTAGGGCTGACGTAACCATAGACAAATCTGTTACGGCCTCCTAGACCGCTACTGTACCTGTGTATTGAAAACAAACATTTTGCTTTGATATTGATTCGACTGCTCCGTGGCTCAGTTGGCAGTGATGTGGACTGAGTAAGCGTGTGCACCTGGGTTCGATTCCCGGGCGGGGCTCATATTGATATAATGAATATCGATGTTTGTTTCCGGTCTGGGTGTATTGTTCGTCTCTGTGTGTGTTTCGGGCACCCTAGATACAGGTTCTTCCTAGTTAGGGGCTCTGAAAGTTATGTGTTATTATTATGATTATACTTTTTGATTTGATTTGATCTGATATGTGGAAGAGAACTACGAGTTTTGCGTTGTTTTGTTATGTAAACTATGGAAAAGATATTATTAAGTTAAAAGATATTTATTACTTAAGTTAAGTTAAAAGATATTATTTTATTGTTTAACTTTCAGTCGCGCCTGCAGTGGTCGGTGGGGATGTTCCCGTCGGTGTCGGTGTTGCTGGAGGTAAACAATCATGTGACATTTGACTATTTTGCAAAAAACACACTGGGCAGGAAGGCAGTGTTCTTTGGTAATACAGTCTAGGGCTGACGAAACTATAGACAAATCTGTTACGGCCTCCTAGTCCGTGACTGTTCTATGTATAGTATTACCCTGCACACAGAGCGCCAGCGCCGTCTATTTGTCAAAGCCTTCAATGTTATAACTCATTCTTTCAACTGCTCCGTGGCTCAGTTGGCAGTGATGTGGACTGAGTAAGCGTGAGCACCCGGGTTCGATTTCTGGGCGGGGCGAATATTGATATGATGAATATAGATGTTTGTTTCCGGTCTGGGTGTGATGTTCGTCTCTGTGTGATGTTCGTCTCTGTGTGATGTTCGTCTCTGTGTTTCGGGCGCCCTAGATACAGGTTCTTCCTAGTTAGGGGCTCTGAGTGTGATGTGTTATTATGTTATTCAGGACCAGCCGCAGTAGGCGAGGCCGGGCTCCTCGCCGGCGGTACCGCTGGCGCTAGCGCTATGGCCACTGGCGCTACAATGGGCGCTTTAGCCATCGACTCTGCCGCCGCCGCTGCTACCGCTGCCGTAAGTTTATTATAGACTATGTGCTTATGGCTATGTCTCATACAGGCCTTGGTAACCTATAACGCCGTCGGCTGTATACAGCGTCATGCCATACGTCGCATCTCTATGCTTACCATAGAAATTTAATGCTCCTATCTCCCATAAACGCTGACGTCTACATGTGAACGTCGTAGGCGAAAAGTACGAATTTTGATTGAATTATTCAAATGTATGTATGTTTTATTTATGTGTATTATACAAAAAAGGAAAACATAAATTGTTTTTATGTCACACGACTAACACGCCAGCATGAATTGACCAATAGTGCTGGTCGTCATCTTTCACAGCACAGCATCAGATGTATTGACCGCCGACGCTGTACTTGGCGTTCAGTAGTCGCTCGCATCGAAACGTTTAAGTTGAAGTCAAACGATGGTTATACAGTGTGTCCGGGGAAGTTATAACATAATTTTAAGGGTGTATTCTATGATCAATTTCATCGATGAAAACACCATATGGGGGGTCGCAGCCTCACCCCCCCCTCAGTATGACGTTTTTAATTTTTTTTTTGCAAAAATTGACCCCGCCTACTTTTAAATTCACAGTTAAAGATCTAAGGCTCACAGAACCTTCATTAAGGTCTTGATCGAAGGCTAAGTAGTTACAGATAGCGCGCGAGTTGAATGCCGTCGGGGCCTGAGGTGAAGAGCGGGAGCATCTCCCCCCGCCGCCCGCACGCCGCGTCTCGCGCGCCTTCACAACTATCTGTGTGCTGTCCTTGACAACTATCATACGCTTACACACACAGCACTATCGCATTCCTGAGCTCTGCATTCAACTCGCGCGCTATCTGTAACTACTTAGCCTTCGATCAAGACCTTAATGAAGGTTCTGTGAGCCTTAGATCTTTAACTGTGAATTTAAAAGTAGACGGGGTCAATTTTTGCAAAAAAAAAATTAAAAACGTCATACTGAGGGGGGGGTGAGGCTGCGACCCCCCATATGGGGTGTTTTCATCGATGAAATTGATCATAGAATACACCCTTAAAATTATGTTATAACTTCCCCGGACACACTGTATATGTCGTAGTAAGATTTGATAATTAGGTTTTTTGCAAAAACAACTAGGGATTTTGCGAAAACCCGGATAATTTGATATAAGCATTACTTTTTTTCAATCATCCTGACATAAAGCAGTTTTTTTGCAAATAACCTAGTATAATTGAAAACTTTGAAACCTTCCTTAACCCTGATTGGCTAATTAATTATCCAATCTTACTAAGTACGACATATATATAGCATTAATTTGGAGACCGAGGCCAGAATATCGCCACATGAACTAGTTAACAATAATTTTCTTATAACTCCAGTGTCCAGCAGCCGCGGGACCTGCCTTAGCTGCCGCCGCCGCTGGTAACGGAGCCATGGCCACCGCCGACGCGGCAGGACAGTCGGGCATCGCTACTGGTGAAGTTGCTGGTACCGCTGGCATGGCCGCCGCTGGTGCAGGTGTGTAGTGTAGATAGATAGATTTATTACACACGAGCTTTCCCGGCTTACTTCGTTACGCCATAGAATATAAGATACTACAAAAGACTTGGCTCTATAGACTATGTTCTTTTGAATGCCCAGAATGGCCGAATAAAAAACAAACAACAACAACAAACTGATGATGATGATTTTGATGATCTCCTTTTATCCCTCATCAGGGACATAGGGCTCTCAGTAAAGCTCGCCACTTGCTCCTATCCTGGGCGACTTCCTCCATTTCATTCCACGGTGCTCCAAGTATAGGGGCCTCTTGCTCCACCGTGCGGCGCCAGGTTTGTTTAGGGCGACCGGCTTTGCGACGTCCTTGGGGGCACCATTTTAGGGCTATCTTGGGCGGATGGTCGTCCGGCCTCCTCAGCGTGTGGCCGATCCAACGCCACTTCCTCAGCTTGATCTCCAAGTCTACGGGTTTCTGGTCGGTGAGTCTCCACAGCAGCGTGTTTCTGATTGTC
Source organism: Euspilapteryx auroguttella (assembly GCA_951802225.1). Lineage (NCBI taxonomy): Eukaryota > Metazoa > Arthropoda > Insecta > Lepidoptera > Gracillariidae > Euspilapteryx > Euspilapteryx auroguttella. Next base: position 3,276,714 of record OX637669.1, read on the forward strand.
TTGGGCCAAAATATTCTAAGAATCTGACGCAGGCATTTGTTAATGAAAACCTGCAGCCTAGCAGACAGATCCTTTCTGACAAACCAGGTTTCACTGCCATAGAGGAGGACTGACTTCACGTTCGACTCGAAGATCCTGACTTTTGTTCGGCGCGTGATAATCGAGGACTTCCATACTGGCTTGAGTTGAGCGAAGGCTGCTCGAGCCTTGTTTATGCGAGCCTCTATGTCAGCTTCCGCTCCTCCGGTTGGATTCACAACGCTCCCCAGGTAGGTGAACTTTTCCACACGCTCTACAACTTCGCCGTTGACACAAATGGGAGTGGTTTCTGTGGTATTGTGGCGCATTTCTTTAGTTTTGGCGGAATTGATGCGTAAACCTTCTTTCAGTGCCTGTTGCTGTAAATCGTACACCTTGGACTGGAGATCACCAACGTTGGCAGAGAGAAAGCACAAGTCGTCGGCAAAGTCAATGTCCTCAATCTGCGACCTCTGAGTCCACGGTAGACCTCTTTGACTTTCGTATGTCACTCTGCGCATGATATCATCCAGTACAATGAGGAAAAGAAGTGGAGACAATAAACAACCCTGTTTGACCCCTGTCGTGACTGGCATGGCCTCGGTGAGTTGACCGTCGTGTAGTATGCGGCATTGGGATCCTTCATACAAACATTGTATTATTTGTACAATTTTGTCGGGTATTCCCCTCTTCTTCAGGATGCGCCAGATGCTGGACCATCTCACTCTGTCAAATGCCTTCTCGAAATCTATAAAAAGAGCGAATACTTCGCACTGCATTTCGTTACAGGATTCGAGAATTATCCTTAACAGGTTAATTTGGTCCGTACAAGAACGGCCCTTTCTAAACCCAGCTTGTTCGTTTCTCAGCTTTTGGTCGACTTCCTTCGCCATGCGCTGCAACAGTATTTTGCACAAAACTTTGGAGCAGGTTGGCAATACATTTATGCCTCTCCAGTTATTGCACTCGGAAAGATCACCCTTCTTGGGAAGTTTGGTAATGATACCTTCTTTCCAGCTTTTTGGAACTTCCCCAGTTTCCCAGATCTTTACCAAGAGAGGTAGCAGTATATCGGCTGATGCGTCCACGTTGGCTTTCAACGCTTCGATAGGGATTCCATCATTGCCGGGGGCTTTTCCACTTTTCAGTGCTAGAATGGCCTTGCTAATCTCTTGTTTGGTTGGAGGATTGATGTCGATATCAAGATGGTCCGATATTTGCACATCCGTGTTGAGATCCTCTTGCATTTCTGGGGCGCTGAATACCTCAGTGAAATGCTGGTGCCAGCGGGCAAGTTGTTCCTCAAGCGTCACAGCGAGCGTTCCGTCCTTGCGCCTTATTGGCCTGTTTCGTTGGCGTTTGTTACACAGTTGATTCGATGCTCTGTAGAGTTCTCGCATGTTGCCGCTAGCTGCAGCGTTTTGTGCTTTTGTCGCTATGTCTGCGGCCCACGTGCGCTTTTCCTTTTTGAGGCTGCGCTTAATATCGCCTTCACAGAGAAAGTACTCGTAGGACAGTGCCTCTTTTTCCTCCATGCCACTGGCCGAGTTCATCCTTTCCTTTAAGGTCTTACGGTGGTTAATTTTGCCCCAGGTGTCATTGGACATCCACTCCTTTTTGCCTTGTGATCTGTGACCTAGCATTTCTTTGCAGCAGTCCTGCAGCACATTTTGAACATGATCCCAGTGTTCTTCGAGGGGCGCGACAACAACAAACTACCAGTCAAAATATGTAAACAACGGAAAAAAAATGCACCTTGGCTTACATTATTTGAGTTTAGGTAAGGATCCCTAATTATTTTGAAAATCTAATATAGCCTATGACACTCGGGGTTAATGTAGCTTCCTACCAGTGAAATAATTTTTTAAATCGGTTAAGTATTTCCGGAGCCTATTCGTAACAAACAAACAAACAAATCTTTCCTCTTTATAATATTGGTAAAGAGGTATAGACAAGTCAGATACAAGAGTACATTAGGCAATTAAAGGTACAGTGGCGGACTAGGAGGCCGTAACAGATTTGTCTATGGTTTCGTCAGCCCTAGATTGTATTAGGCAAGAACAAGAGCTATTTTGCAATACAGAAAAACCGGAAGTGTTACGCCGACCGTGTCCGCCACTGTACAAATAATGTATCGCTAAAAAAATCCTTCCAGATTACTCATAACTTCTTCTTATTCTCAGCTTTAAAGACGTCAACTACTGTACAGTAGCGGTCTAGGTCGGCGTAACACTTCCAGTTTTTCTGTATATTCCAAAATAGCTCTTGTTCTTTGGTAAAACAATGTAGGGCGCACGAGCCCATAGACATATCTGTTACGCCCTCCTAGACCATAGGGCTCTCCCACAGGTCGAAACAAAGATAAACATTGTGGATGAGTTTTGTCATAATCGAATCGCCACGCTTGGCAGACGGGTTGGCGATCGAAATATGGCTGTTTGTGCTCCCCATCTATACCAATATTATAAAGAGGAAAGATTTGTTTGTTGTTTGTAACGAATAGGCTCCGGAAATACTGAACCGATTTGAAAAATTCTTTCACTGGTAGGAAGCTACATTAACCCCGAGTGTCATAGGCTATATTAGATTTTCAAAAAAATTAGGGATCCTTACCTAAACTCAAATAATGTAACCCAAGGTGCAATATTTTTTCCGTTGTTTACATATTTTGACAGGTGGTTTGTTTTTGTTGTTTGTTTTTTATTCGGCCATTCTGGGCAATCAAAAGAACATAGTCTATAGAGCCAAGTCTTTTGTAGTATCTTATATTCTATGGCGTAACGAAGTAAGCCGGGAAAGCTCGTATCTTATATTTTTGCTGGGCCTTACGACAGTATCAAATAGTACAAATAAGTACAGTACGGGCACTCCCTGCCACACTCAGCAAGTGCGGCCCGCGCTCGGCAGCACTCGGCTGTGCTCGGCCGCGTTCGGCTCCTCTCAGTGACGCTCAGTACAAGCAGCGCGTCTCATCTCACTCACACAAGCATGATACGCGTGCACGTACACGAGTTTCGGCTGTGCTGTGCGCGAATCAACGCGCTTTTTTCTATGAAGTGTCCGAGGTGTGGTCTTACTATGCAAAAATCTAGACATAAATGTAATGATAATTTTTTCTTTTGTTTCAGGACCAGTTGTCGTCTAAAATTTCAACAATCAACAGCTTACAGAATAAATACATTTATTTTAATAACTTATTGTCTTATTGCTATTAAGGTCAGTTAAATATTAATTAAAACCTACATAAACCTGATTTGTAATAAAGTTAATTTTAATTACTATTTGTATAACAATAAATAAATGGATTACGAGATAAATTGAGGATTTCGTAGAAAAAAACTTTTTTTTTTTCATCTTTTCCTTATAATAATGCATATCACACACAGAGCCCATAACTTAGTAGAACATATGTCAATGTATGTATAGATAAATATCTCAGACTAGCTTTTCCGGCGAACTTCGTACCGCGCCTTACAATTTCATATGAACAATAATTAAATAGTTGTTTTTTCTAACTGTTTTTTCCAAATTTTCTCACCTTTTAAGAGGCATAGCACAGCTAAAGTAGCGCCACCCGTAAAACAAATTAATATCTTCTAAACAAAGGCAAATATCAAAAATATGAAACAGTATTCCACAAGATAATGGTTTTTAGGTTATAGATGAAAGAAAGCTACTGATTTTTGACAAAAGTGGCCGTTTTTAGCAACAATCAGTAGATTTCTCTTGTCTTTAACCTAAAAAATATACAACAGTGCCCTAAAAATACTAGATCTAATAATAATACTGTTTCACATTTTTGATATTTGCCTTAGTTTATTTTATACATTATTTTTTTGTTGCAAAATGAGACCCGAAACTGACACATACATAATCTGAGAACTTACTCTTTTTTGAAGTCGTATAAAATTACTAAAACCTTCTTCTGAATGTAACAAATACATTTCTGGAAACCGCATTAAAATCGGTTCAGCCAAACGCGAGATAATCGCGGACAAACATACATACACACATACAGGTCAAACTGACAACCTCCTGAATTGAAGTGGTTAAAAAAAGTTAATATCATATACAAAATTTTAAATTTTAATAACCCCCTGTCCTAACAATATATTTTCATTCAATAATTGAAGTAACACTGTATAAAATTTAGAATCGAGCTGAAATATGGAAGGTAGTGAGATCCTTTTTTATTATTAGTTTATCATGAAACTTGGCTAAGAATCTAAGAACATTCCGGTTAAAGTTATTTATGACACAAAAATAAGTACTAAACGAAAATTGGTTCATCCATTTGGAAAACAAAAAAAAATTTGAAAAACAGGCAAAACTTATAAAACCTCTCTTTTTTAATGTACTGGTTACTCGTCCCGGGCCCTTATTAATGACTATTCCGTCCGTCCGTCTGTCAAAGGCACTTTATCTCTGAAACGGCTCACTAAATCTAAATGAAAATTTTCTTATTGTCTAAAGAATACTAACAAATATTAAAAACATTAAAAAAAACGTAAATTTAGAGATAAATGCAAAAAAACTTAGTATTTTTAACCAATTTTGTCGAGCCTCTACTGAGAAACCGACCGGGTTAACAGGGACTAAATAATTAACAAAGTGCAATTTCACTATGTAGAATAGCAACAAATACTGAAAACCATGCTAAAGCTAGCCAATTTTACACGCGAGCCTTCGCGCTTGCCCGTTTATTTGCGATATCCCTACGTTATCCTTTATTTTGTCTAGTTTCCCATAGTCGTTTGCTACACAGCTACGGCGTAGCAACGGCGTACGGTGCGGATCTGCTACGCGAGCTACGACACTACGCAGCGCTACTAAAAAATAATTAGTTTTGTGATTAATAAAATAAGAGAAAGCCATCCCAGGAATGACCTTGACAACTTTCATCCACTAGCAAAGCAATAACCTGAACGGGGGCTGAGGCCGCACAGAGGAAATCTTTTTAATTAACTAGTATTTGCTATTGACATTTTACTCTAACTAGCTAAATGAACGAAAGTTTTACCAAATGTGGCCTTTTTAGAGCTAGAGTTGTGGTACTATGCGACCTAGGACGTCTACAACCATCTGCTAAGTAGTTCGGAGGAACACTAAAAAAATATATATATAACGAAGCACACTCAGATCCCATACTAGGAAAAACCTGTACCTAGGGTGGCCGAAAAATATACAGCGACGAGCATTACACCCAGACCGGAACCAAACATCGATATTCACATTCATCATAATGATCAATGTTCGCCCCGCCAGGAATCGAACCAAGGTGCACACGCATCTTAGTCTACATCACTGCCAACTGAGCTACGGAGGAGTCAAATGTTTTATTTTATTTATTTTTATTTATTTTACATGTATGGAAGGCCAACAGCTTATTCAAACAAAATAGTACAATAAATATTCATAGATAGCCAATTAAAGGCCCTCGCTGATAGTGATAAAATATGAGTTAGTACGTCCAAAAAAATAAAGAGAGTAATGTACGCGGAACGGAGACAGAATTTTGTAACAAAATGGGGATAACATTTTACACTTAAATTCACTAGGTTATATGCAATACAGTAATATTAAGCAGAAAAAAAACAAATATAATTTTTATTTTTAGATATATTTTTTTTGTTCCAACGAAATTCAGTTTTTATTGGTTCCTACGAAAATACATTTTAAAAAAAATTAATTATGTATTATATTTTGTCCACATGCCGAGCACAAGCAAACGGAAAACATTATCTAACAGGCACTTTGAATGGAGTGAAACACAGTCGCAAGAGAATTAAAGTTCGTCAGTTTGTGCTATGCGGAATTTATATTATGTAAACCCGTAAACCTAATAAAATTCAAACTACAACGAATCAGCTAATTTCGATAGTAAAAGACCCATATCAAAGGAATATCAAAAATATGATCCTAAAATGACACTAGACAATCTTGTTTCGTATTTAAGGGGTCGGGTTATAACGTCTGTTAAAGATCATAGCCTGTGCACAGATCATAAAGTAAGTACAAAGGTTCAACTTAAAGTTGAAAGACACAAAAATGTGCAGATTCTGCCTAAACGCAGATGAAACTGCGATGGATATTTTGTGTGAGTGTGGTCCCCTAATACATAAACGGTCAATCCATCTCGGAAAAAATTTGTTACATACAGCCGGATGAGATAAAATCTCTCAGCTTCAAGGACATACTGTTGTTCTTAAAGGCAACAGGCCTTGATGCTGAACTATAAAATATAATAGTGGCGATCAAAATAGATCTGCAAAGGTCGCAGTGATACTGGGCTGTTAAAATAGTACAAAGCACTATGACCTGGCAAGGGTTTAACAATTAATTAGGTAGCAATTTAGGACTTAGTCCTATTATGCAGTTTAATGCTATATGAGGCAGTGCCATTTGCAATGTGGCATATTTATTACTGTCGTATTGTTTTTTGTTAGCTGTTTTTGTGTATTTTTGGAGCTAGTATAGTAGCTACGCCCCTTAGATTTTTGTAATGGTGTGTCAATGTCTGGCAATAAACGCTTTCTATTTCTATGATTTTTCTGCGTTTTCGTTAATTATATTCTTTAAACACATCCATGGTTCAGTTGGCAGTACTACATTCTACAGTGTCTTCGCAGGTCCGGCTTTGATTCGCGGCTGGTGAACATTCTTTTTTAACCGACTTCAAAAAAGGAGGTTATCCGTTTGACCTGTATGTATATATGTATGTATGTTTGTCCGCGAATATCTCGCGTTTGGCTGAACCGTTTTGATGCGGTTTTCAGAAATGTATTTGTTACATTCAGGAGAAGGTTTTAGTACCAATTTTAACCTACTTCGAAAAAAAGGAAGTTCTCAGATTATGTATGTGTCAGTTTGTTGAAGGTGGGTCTCTTTTTGCAAAAAAGAAATTATTGAAAGAAAAAGAAATAAAGAAAGAATATACATTTATTTCAATGGATATCAATGTTTGCGTTCCCTGGCCCGTGTGTATTTAAGTATGTCTTTCTATATTTTTCAAGGACTTTTGATAAAGGTTCTACCTAGTAAGGGGACTGAGTGCTATGCATAAAACAATTTAATTAAGTTGCCGCTAAATCGTTCACCAGTACGCACTCTGGCCAAAATAACAGTTTCGTTCAAAACAAATATTTGCACAATTGAGTATTTAAATTATTGTAATTAACAATTTGCACACATTTTGTCAAAACCGTCACCAAATAGGAACAGTTTCGTATTAAAAAAAAATATATTTTAAACAAATAATATATCAAGATGTGGTTCCTGAAAGTGTTCGTCGTATTTACGGTAAGTAGACAACAAAAGTCAAAAGTCAAATTTTTTTTATTCAGTATAGGATGCAAGATATCACTTATTGAAAGTCAATTAGACTACATCTAATCTAATCGCTATTGATACCTTATTTGGTAAAGTATCCTATACTGTGAGAGGCGAGGTGGTTCAGGGTGCCCACCAATTGGCTCAGGTAAACAAATGTTTGCCTTGCCTTACGACAATAGTCGCCTGGAGAGGCCTCCAAACGAGCCCTCCTCTGTCAAATGATTCTACTCCCTTTCGCAATGATTTTACGATACTTTATTGTATCCTATATTGAATATATATAATTTTTAACCCCCGAACCAAAATTCAGAGAGGGGTGTTATAATTTTAACGTGTGTCTGTCTGTCTGTCTGTGTCATCGTAGAGCCCAAACGGCTGAACCGATTTTCGTTTAGTTTTTTTGTATCATAGATAATTTCAGGCCGAGTGTTCTTATCCATGTCTGATGAAGATCTGATCAGCCGTTTGAAGATGATCAGCTCTTGAATAATGGATGAGAGGATCTAACTAGCTTCCTTATGACCGATCGATTTGAAATTTGGTACCATGTTACATCTATGATATAGAAAGTATATGGTAAAGTAACCATAACCTGACCAGCCGTTTGAAGATGATCAGCTCTTGAATAATAGATGAGAGGATCTAACCACCTTCCATTTGTCCTATCGATTTAAAATTTGGTACGGTGTTACTTCAATGATATTGAAAGTATATGTTAAGGAAACCATGACCTTAACTGCCGTTTGAAGATGATCAGCTCTTGAATAATGGATGAGAGGATCTAACCACCTTCCATTTGTCCTATCCATTTAATATTTGGTACGGTGTTACTTCATTGATATTGATAGTATATGTTAAGGTAACCATGACCTAATCTGCCGTTTGAAGATGATCAGCTCTTGAATAATGGATGAGAGGATCTAACTAGCTTCCTTATGTCCGTTCGATTTGAAATTTGGTACCATGTTACATCTATGATATAGAAAGTATATGGTAAGGTAACCATGACCTGATCTGCCGTTTGATAATAATAAAACTTAAAATTACCAATTATTGAGAGTGTCACAGTCATTTGTAAGTAAAAATCACGTTTTCAATCGCTCTGTCTGTGACGTTAATATATTTTCAAACATTTGCAAAACAAACAATTAAATTTAATCGCATTTTATTCAAATTTAACAATTATGGTCATTTGTTTAACCTTGAATTTTAAGTTTGCCGAAGTGCGTAAGTAACCTTTTAACTGTAACAGAAGGAATTTAAAGCAGTAATTTATTTGAAGTAGGTAATAATAATATACCTAACGGTATTTGCTTATTATAATACAAATTATTTTTCCACGCACATGTGAAAACGAGTGTGACGTAACCAAGTTTAAATTTTACGTTGTTGTTTTTATACTGGTAGGTATTTCCAGCGCACTCGATATTTTATCGAAGGTTTATTCTCATCTCGTGAAAAAAATTACGAAGTTCGATACGCATTTCGAAAAGATGCTAATTAAACGCTATCCAAGGCTGTGCGACTTAATTTCGAAAAGCTTGTATTTCGAATGGTACTGAACTTCGAAGCGACACTACTTCGAAAACCCACTACTACGAATAGAAACTAGTCCTAACACACTAGTTCGATTTGACATTTATTTCGAAATACTAACAATTCAATAGAACATTAAATATTGTATGCTAACGACTAGTGTTAAGTCTTCGAAAACATATCGATGACGCAGGAATTACCACCCTGTACTTGAGTTTACGAATATCTTTACTTAAGACGATATACGCGAAATAAATCAAACGACCGAGGATCAAAGGTTGTCCTTTTCCCTCAAACTTACTGAGGGAAAAGGACAGTCATATGTCTGTCGCCCACATCGGTTACTACATTTTATTCGAAAAAGTAATAAATATTAAATATCTTTTTAATTATTAACTTTTAAATCAAATTTAAATTACCAGAATTTAATTTACTTCATTATCATTATTCCTATCGATCAACAAAAACTAGTTAGTAATTTCGAAGAACTAGCTATTCCTGTTTTTTGGAATGGTTATCTTTAACGAAATAATGTATCGAGGTTTTTTGATTCCACAAGTGTTTCTCAATTATAAAAAAAACTTTGTTATATCCTCAAAAACGTTACATTAAAATTCCAGATCTTTACCTCTTATAGATTAAGAGAATTACTTGATTTAAAAAACCTTAAAAACTCATAAAGCGTCTTAAATGTATTAGCGAATTTAAAGTTAATAACCTTCTTTACAAATTACTTAAATCTATCCAATTTCATACAATAGTAGACCTTATTTCTATAGTAATAAAACTAAAACATACATCGGAATGAACCACAGTCTCCGATTCTTGTAAGAAAACATCAAAGTTGTTTAACGATCTACACATTTACTTAGCTACTTTAAATTTAAGGTTTTCATTCATTCATTTCAATTTTATTGCATGTGTAGAACTATGCCTTTTTAAAATATGACAACTTTAACAGCCCAGTATCACTGCGACCTTTGCAGATCTATTGTGATCGCCACAATAGATCCTTACCTATAGGCCTTACTTATTCATAACGCCACAACCACAAGCATTTGGGGGGATTTGCTGTAATCGCCATTCTTGGCAGGCAGGTTGGCGATCGCAGTATGGAAAAGAGTTTTTTTTTTGTGCAAAACCGTAAGACGGTTCTCTTGTACAATTTTTAACTGTATTTGCTATTTCGACACTAACCCTCTTATTCATAAAAAGTTAAAGAGCATTTTAGTTATTTGACGTATGTCAATTTAGACTGGATGTCACGTATTTACCATACAACAAACCAGCGAAGTAGATTAGATTAGATTCATTTATTTCACACTATCATATTCATATTACATACAAAGTTGTATTATAAAATGTCAAAATTATCTTTATGAATAACACGGTTAAAATATAGTGTATTATATTGATGTCGATTTTTTTTATCTTTGCAGACGAGCGCGCTGGTGACATGTGCACCAACCAACGACCTTCTTAAAGACGGTAAGATTTTTAGATTACCTACATAATTCAAAAATCAGGTAGTTTTTAATTACAATAAAGCAGTTGAAGGTAAACGTTTTGTGTAATATTTTTGATGTCTCTTTCTATACTGCATATTTATTTCTGTTTTATAGCGATTTACCTTCTCTCTAATTTTAAGGTGGAATCGGAGGACTTTTGGACGGCAAAGTTACGGGTATGTACGTTTTAAGATTTTCTCTCAAGTCACCATCCCTCTCGTGTCACCGATTCCCTCTTTTCACCAATTATTTCGACTGCTCCGTAGCTCAGTTGGCAGTGATGCGGGCTGAGTATGCGAGTGAACCAGGTTTCTATTCCCGGCGGGGCGAACCTTGTTATGATGAATACCGATGTTCGTTTCCGGTCTGGGTGTAATGTTCGTGTTTGTATATGTTTTGGCACCCTAGATACAGGTTCCTCCTAGGTAGGGGGCTCTGAGTGTGATGCGTTATTATTATATTATTCTTATTTATCCCATTTATTAATAGTCTGTGGCTGTGTCCCACTGCTGGGCAAAGACCTCCCCCTCCCGTTTCCACGTTTCTCTTTCCTGTGCCACCTGAATCCAGTCGGATAAGTAGGAATCAATATCATCTCGCCATCTCCTTCTCGGCCGGCCACGCTTTCGTCTTCCATCAGTTGGCAGCATTTATCCCATAGTAGCTATTATTCTCTCCCGTCAATAATCAATTCTTGTGTCACCAATCACTTCTCGTGTCACCAATCCTTCTCTCGTCACCAAACATTTCTCGTGTCATCAGATTTTTATTGAGATTGCAAAATAACTCTTGTTCTTTGGTAATACAGTCTAGGGCTGACGAAACCATAGACAAATCTGTTACGGCCTCCTAGTCCGTGACTGTACAGTGGTGGACTAGGAGGCCGTAACAGATTTGTCTATGATTTCGTCAGTCCAAGACTGTATTGCCAAAGTACAAGAGCTATTTTGCAATACAGAAAAACCGGAAGTGTTCCGCCGAACGTGTCCGCCACTGTACATAGATTAATAATTGGTTCTCTTGTTAGGGGTTAATTATCAGCCCTTATCAAATTGCAATCATTTGATCAGTATTTTATTTATTCACAGCACCATGTGGAAAACTCACAAGTCCAGATGATGAATGTTCATTTATGTTTATGAAAATTAAATAGTCACTTGTTGTGTGTGGGTTTCCTGGTCCTTCAATATTTGCTTTTATATAGTTTTACGAGAGGTTGCCCCGCGGTTTCACTCGCGCATATTTCTCATAAACACAAAAATCCAGTTTTTTCCCGTTCCCATGGGAATTTTGGGAAATCCTTTCTTAGTGCTCACCTACACTCCCCAAGGAACCTACATGCAAAATTTCGGCCCGCTACGCCCAGTAGTTTCGGCTCTGCGTTGTCTGTCAGTCAGTCAGTCAGTCAGTCAGTAACGGAAGAGTTTTATATATATTGATTCTTGCCTTTTTCTGTATGATATAGTTTTAACTTTCCAATTTTTTCTTTACATACAACATTACAAAGTAAGTATATATGGAATGAAAAAAAAGATAAAAGCTAATATTTCTAAAAGCTACACATCAGAGCCTTAAAAGTTCTAAGCAAGATTATGTAGGGTGTCAAATACGCATATTTTTTATTTCGGCCATGGTTTAGAATATATTAATTACTAGTAGACCCGGCGAACTTCGTACCGCCTAACCTATAACTATCTTGTGCATGTATTTACTTATAAACCTACCTTTTGAATCACTCTAACTGTTAAAAAAAACTGCATCAAAATCCGTTGCATAGTTTTAAAGATTAAAGCATACATAGGGACAGACGCGGGAAGCGACTTTATTTTATACTTTGTATTGATTGATTTACCGTAGTGGCGCTATATGGATAGATCTAATATAGGTATATTAGATCAAAATTATTTTTTACAGGTGGATCTCCGTCTTTGGACTTGGGATTGAAAAAACATGCTGGACTGGACCTGCCGAAAGGAAAGCTTCCAGAAGACAAACTTCCAGAACTTGGAAAGCTTTCAGGTGGTGATCTTGGAAAGCTTTCAGCTGGGAAACTACCCGAAGTTGGAAAGCTTCCAGGTGGTAAACAACCTGATCAAGGAAAGCTCCCAGGTGGTGAACTTGGAAAGCTTCCAGGTGGGAAACTTCCCGACGTTGGAAAGCTTCCAGGTGGTAAGCTACCTGATCAAGGAAAGCTCCCAGGTGGTGAACTTGGAAAGCTTCCAGGTGGGAAACTTCCCGAAGCTGGAAAACTTCCAGGTGGTAAACTACCTGATCTAGGAAAGCTCCCAGGTGGTGAACTTGGAAAGCTTCCAGGTGGGAAACTTCCCGAAGATGGAAAACTTACAGGTGGTAAACAACCTGATCTAGGAAAGCTCCCAGGTGGTGAACTTGGAAAGCTCCCAGATGGTAAACTTCCTGAACTTGGTAAATTACCAGATGGCAAACTTCCACTTGAAAAGCTCCCAGGTGGCAAACTTCCACTTGAAAAGCTTCCAGGTGGCAAACTTCCTGAACTTGGAAAGCTCCCAGGTGGAAAACTTCCCGAACTAGAAAAACTCCCAGGTGGTAAACTTCCCGAACTTGGGAAGCTCCCAGATGGTAAACTTCCCGGGCTTGGGAAACTCCCAGGTGGCAAACTGCCTGAACTTGGAAAACTACCAGGTGGTAAACTTTCTGAACTTGGAAAGCTCCCAGGTGGCAAACTTCCTGAACTCGGAAAACTCCCAAAACTTCCCGGACTTGTAAAACTCCCAGGTGGCAAACTTCCTGAACTCGGTAAACTCCCAAAACTTCCCGGATTCGGAAAACTCCCAGGTGGAAAGCTTCCGGAACTTGGAAAACTCCCAGGTGGTAAACTTCCCGAACTTGGAAAACTACCAGAAGGAAAACTTCCTGAAGGACTCAAACTTCCAGAAGGTGGTAAGCTCCCAGATGCCAAACTTCCCGAAGGTCTGAAACTACCTGGAGATGATAGTAAAAATGCTGATAAAAAGGATAAAAATTCAGATTCAGACCAATCTAAGGACAAACCTGATGATGGCAAAAAATCTGGTGACAAACCACTATCTTACAATCCTGGTGGTCCTTTGATTCCAGCCATGGATACACCAAAAGTTCCAGATGCTTCTAAACTCGGAGATGCGCTTAAAGCTGGAGATGCTGACAAAAAACCAGAGACGGGAAAAGACTCGAATGGCACTCCAAAAAAAGACGACAATGAGAAGAAAAGAGACGACGCAAAAAAACCTGGACAGGAAACACCCAAACTCACTTCCCTTCCAGATTTGACTAATGATTCTGAACTAGAGAAAGTCTTAGAGGAATTGAAGAAGGAAACAGAAAATAGTCCGAAACTTGAGAATCCAGCTGAAAAAGAGCTGGAGGCTTTGGCTGCGGAAGCACTTGAGGAATTGGAAATGAAACACAAAGATTCAAAAGCAGACGGTTCTAAGGATCAAAAACCAAACTCTGATGAATCTTCTAAAAAAGGTGATGATGACAAGAAAAAAGAGGCGTCAAAAGATGGCAAGCCACAAGTGCCTTCCATAGCTCAGGACATAGCTTCAGAATTCGCCGGAAAGAAAGGTTCTCAATCTAACTCAGGTAAGTACCTCTTTTCTTACACTAACCACATCGAGTATCCGCTAGGGAACTTCTATCAATAAATAACTAGTCGATCCGGCGAACTTCGTACCGCCTAACGTAATACATGTTGTGCATGTTTTATACATATGAACCTTCCTCTTTAATCACTTCTATCTATTAAAAAATTAGCGTAGTTTTGAAGATCTAATCATAGATACAGACAGACAGACAGTTTTATAATATGGAGTGATAAGGATGTTCCTGACAAGTGGGTAATAAAGAAAAAAGAGCGGTTTACAATCCAAAACATACATTTTCTAAAAAAAAAAAGGCTGTCCCATACACATTTGGTTCAATTAGCTGAGCTGGCCAGTACAACGGTTGGGAAAGCTCTTTTTTGTTTGAATTTCGACCCATTTTAGTTACTTTGGGTTTTTTTTAGTTATGGTGGGCTGAATCACTGTTACTATTAGCTCTCTGCCTGTTTTATAAGATGAAAATATGACTAAAAACGACGACCCGGCGAACTTCGTATCGCAACAAAATCCCCCGGACTTTGTATTATGTTTGATTAATTATTTACTGTACCGATATTCATTTATTTATCTCCATACTAAAAACTATTTTTACAGGATTCTTCAGCCAATTTCCACCCATGATGCCCTCCAACACTGGCTCGTACCAGGCTGCCATCACTACCGCATCCGAAGTTACTTCTCAAAGTAAATATAACCTATTAGCTGACATAGTACATAGTTCATATTGCTTTAGGCTGTGGTTTCCACCTACAAGAAAACTTGTCTCATACTATGGGCCGTGGCCACCAGCTCCGATTAGAATGCTACAGAATTAGTACTATTTAGTTCTTTCGCAAGAAAATATGTCCGTCAGTCAGACTTGCAAGTGAAGTGCTGTCGCGACAGCGGTTTTCTATGGGTTTTCACTTGCTGCTGTGAAATTGCATTAGCAGCGGCGCGGGTAGTGGAATCCGCTGGCGTGCAAGACAAACAAATAGTTTTGTACTGAGGTACCTACACCAAGTGCGGGCGGCGCAGGTGAGCGGGTATTGCAGCGGGACGAGCGTGTGTTACGAGCGGGCGGGTGGACGCAAGTACATTTGCGTTTTCCGCTCGAGTTGTCTGGACGCCGGTTGCCGACTGAAGATTTAATAAGTGCCGTATCCAAACCGCTCATTGCTACAATGTTCATCTATTAAAATGTGCATTTTCCACTCGACGCGACCCCCGCTCACCCGCGCCCGCTGCCACTGCAATTTCACACTTGAGGTCGTAGCGTAGCCCACTTACACGCCTCTGCCCCAACACCTCCCTAATCTGAGTTTAGGGAGGTGTTGGGGCAGAGGCGTGTAGAGACGACTGCTCGCAATCCACGCGGCGACAGCTAGCAGGCACATTCGTTGGTAGATACTGACTGACTTAATGGCGACTGCTAGCAGACACCGCGCCGACCGCTCGTCTATCGTGCGGCCAACCAGGCGTCAACTACACAGCAGTCTGACGGCGGTAAGCTGGCTGACAGCGAGCTGTCTGCTAATTTATGATGCAAATGTAGAATAGATCTAAAGAGCAATATTTTACTAACATAATTTTCGCCGGGTGGGAGTGGAGACGTGTAAGTGGGCTACGAAAAGGCCGACTGTGTCGGACATTTCTTGCGAGTGTTTTCTTGCAGGTGTATTAGCGCCTTTACAATATAATACTTAAACTTAGAATTTATAGCCTAACACATATTTTGTTAATTCAGTGTCGTCGCAAGCGCAGAGCGTGTCCAAATCTAGCAGCTCCATGGCGCAGGGCTTCTCTACGGCAGAAGGCGATTTGGGTTCTGAACTTACTAGTGGTAAGTAAGGCAAGCTAAAATAAGCCTTATTATCTATCTATATTTATAATTTCAGCCGCTAGACGTCCACTGTCGGACATAGGTCTGCCCCAAAGATCGTCACAGGAAAAAATCCGGATGGTTTTAAAGGTTTTACTTGTATGTTGGGTAAGAGTACTACTGGGTACAAACTAGTACCCTCAAGGGTACTACAGTCGTCACAAAATAAGAGGCCCGCTGAGAAACAGCCTTAAATGTAATTTATTTTAAGTAGAATCATTTGACAGAGGAGGGCTCATTTGGGGGCGTCTCCAGGCGACCATTGTCGTAAGGCAAGGCAAACGTTTGTTTGCCTGAGCCAATGGAACTTCCTCGAACAATTGGAACCCTCAACTACCTCGCCTCTATCAGTATAGGATACTTTACGAAATAAGGTATCAATATTAATTAGATTAGTCTAATTGACTTTCAATAAGCGATATCTTGTATCCTGTATTGAATAAATCATCTACTTTTTACTTGACCTGTAAAATGTAACTGAAACGGCAAATTTACTTACCTATATTACCCATTCTTATTTCTGATTCCAAAGAATAAGGTGTTTTTTTTTAAGTTTTAAACGATCTACTTACCCAATTACTTAGAATTACACAGTGCATACGATACCACCAATATAAATTTAGTTTTTTTTTTTATTAAGTATTATTTAAATTTAATTGTTGATTGCAATTGAGTGTAGGTATCTATCATTAATGTACCTAAGTAAAGTAGATAATTAAGTAATCATTGCGAAAGGGAGTAGAATCATTTGACAGAGGAGGGCTCGTTTGGGGGCCTCTCCAGGCGACCATTGTCGTAAGGCAAGGCAAACATTTGTTTGCCTGAGCCAATTAGTGGGCACCCTGAACTACCTCGCCTCTATCAGTATAGGATACTTTACGAAATAAGGTATCAATATTAATTAGATTAGTCTAATTGACTTTCAATAAGCGATATCTTGTATCCTGTATTGAATAAATCATTTTTTACTTGACTTTAATCTGCTTTTTTTTTTCAGCTCTGGGTAACTTCCCGAAACTCTGGTAAATATGAAAGAAATACCTAATGCCTCGCGCGACGCCCCAAAGCAGTCGTATCAATAAACAGGACCTCACTTTAAGTTCTACCTACACATGCTGAGTCGATGCTATTTTTAACAGTATTTTTTAAACATTGGATATGGTGTATTGTTTCCACTATTTTACTTTTATAAATTAAAATTCTGTCTACTTTACTGGTTGCGTTATTTACTTACCCACTACACAACAAAGCCTTAAAAATTCTAAGCATGATTATCTAGGGAGTCAAAGACGCATATTTTTTATTTCAGCCATGGTTTAGAAGATATTAATTATTTATCGCAGTGGCGCTAGTATCGAACCGTTTCGCCCCTTAAGAGGAATAGCACAGCTAAAGTAGCGCCACCCGCGAAAAAAATAAATATCTTCTAAACTTAGTAACTAACCCCGGATAATATGATAAAAGGATATTTTTTTGCATTCCTAACAAAAAGCAGTTTTTTTTTTGCAAAAAAATCCCAAGTAAAATTGAAAAATTTGAAACCTTCCATAACACTGATTGGCTAGATTATTGCTTGCTGGTCAACTCTTTGTATTTGTTCTCTGTAGCGTCAAAGTTAGTTTAACGAACCAATCAGAATAAAAGTTAATCAAGCGGGTCTGACCTTTTGCTATTAAAACACTTTGAATAAGTATATAAGTTATTTTAATTAAATAAACAGGTAAGTATTTACAATGATTCAACCCTGTGTACACTCGTAGTCTTTTCAAACCAACATTTTACCAGTTAGATTAATATTAAACTAATTACAGACCCCTTAAGCCTTAAGGTGTATTTCCACCAGAGATACGTAAAAAAATGTGTTTTTATCAACCAATATAGGTTCACTATTTACTTAGCAAGCAACGAGTGAAAAAAGTGATTCCATTGGTTCTTGAAAACAATCCCTCGCTACGCCTCTCTGGTCGAACGCTCCCATAATCCATAACGCTAAAACAATGGCAGTCTTTCAACTTCGCGACCGTTAAGAGCCAGTTTACAGCGATGCTAGCGACATTCTCGATAAAAATATATATCATCTAAACTAAGGCAAAAATCAAAAATGTGGCACAGTATGACACTAGATAATGTAACCTAGTATTTTTAGGGCACTGTTGTATAGCTTTTAGGTTAAAGACCAAAAAAAGCTACAAAGTGTTGCTAAAATTGGCCATTTTTAGCAACAATCTGTGTATTATTTTGTTCTTTTAAGTTAGGACTACTTTACCGTGCTCAAAAAATACTAAGCAAGATTATCTAGTGTCATACTGTAGCACATTTTAGATTTTTGGCTTTATCAAACAGAGTGCTTCAAAGCGTCGCGCTCTTTGATGACACACACGTTCATACGTCCTTTACGTTTCGTTATCATACAAAGAGCGCGACGCTTTAGCGCCTCGTCACGGCGCTCTAGAGCCACTTCAGGCTAGCGCTCTAGCGCGACGCTATAGCGACTTCTGTTTGGCAAAGCCATTAAAGAAATTTTCTCCAAATAATTATACATCTATCGACGTCGAAAAGTAATTCACTTACACACACGGATAACTAAAATTATAGAATAATTTTGAGTTAAGTTGAAAGCCCGCCGTCTTTCAGCGTTACGTTATAAGGGGGTGGTTTAGTTTAACACGCTAACAAAGAAGTTTATTTAAAAAGGTTACCAGTACACAAGGACTTATTTATAAACATTGGTTTAAATTAGATACATAAAATTTTGTTGCCAACTCAACCAATTCTTTGGAATAGTATAAATAGTGTGCAGAAATAGCACTTATACAGGATGCTTCTGACAAAGCGGTAATAAAATAGAGGAGTGATTCCGCTCACCATATCTAATAGTTGTTCCGAACCACAACTCGGACTTTTCATAGCAAAAAAGCGCGTTGTTTCGCGCACAGCCGAAGTTCGTCTACGTGCACGCGTACCATGCTTGTGTGAGTGAGATGAGACGCGCTGCTTGTACTGAGCGTCACTGAGAGGAGCCGAGCGCGGCCGAGCACAGCCGAGTGCTGCCGAGCGCGGGCCGCACTTGCTGAGGGAGGCAGGGAGTGCCCGTACTGTATGTAGTACTATTTATTATACTGTGCCCGAACATTGACCCGATCAGTTGATAGCCAATTGATTACCACCGTCAGAAACACGCAGTATATAATTAAATAAATAACAATTCATTATATAAGTATCAAAACGAATTTAAGGCCCATAAGTCAAATTTTTCAATGATTTGAAGTAATGTTTAGTCGAAACTGTAAATGTTTAAAAAACTAAATAACTGTTTTTTCTCATAAACATAACTGTGCTGAATTAGGTTCTTATTGATATTTAATGATATAATATCTCTTAATTACATTTGATTACTTACATAATAGGTGTTCTTATATAAAGTAATATTTTTATAAACAAATACTCTTAAAAAAAAAGTTAAACATACAAAATAAACCTAACTAGAATAGTAAAATCTATTCTAAAAGTAAACCTTATAATTAAACCTAATACTAATAATTATTAAACTTAAAAAAAAAAATCATTTGGCTACACATCTGGCGCGGTGCGGCGAAGAAACCGCCAATTTAACAATTTTAACTGGTCTAGCATTCGCATGCCACTGAGATAAATTTCTAGTTATTCTGATATACGACAACTAGATTGTTTTTGTCTTTTCTAGTTAAATCTGGTATAGTGTATAGGCAACTAAAAATCTAGTTGAGTTAAACAAAATTAAGTTTTTCATGATAATAATGGTAGCTCAGAATATTTTTTGATTGAAATTCTGATTTTAACCCTATGCCGTAGAAATAAGAGACCACTTTAAATTGCCATCCTATCGGTATATCGCCACGCCTCGCCAGATGAACAGTAGCGGTCTAGGACGGCGTAACAGATTTGTCTATGGTCTCGTGCGCCCTAGTCTGTATTACCAAAGAACACGACCTAATTTGAAATACAGAAAAACCGGAGGTGTTACGTCGTCCTAGACCGCCACTGTACGAAGGCATAATACGGGAAAAATAAATAATCTGTTTTTTAAATGATAATCTAACTACAAAATATTTAAATTAAATAATAATCATAAAAAAGTTGAATTCATTCCCATAGGTAATCTATACCAATATTATAAAGAGGAAAGATTTGTTTGTTTGTAACGAATAGGCTCCGGAAATACTGAACCGATTTGAAAAATTCTTTCACTGGCAGGAAGCAACATTAACTGAGTTTCAAAAATTTAAATAAATTTTCAAAAAATTAGGGATCCTTACCTAAACTCAAATAATATAACCCAAGGTGCAATAAATATTTTTTCCGTTGTTTACATATTTTGACAGGTGGTTTGTTGTTGTTGTTTGTTTTTTATTCGGCCATTCTGGGCAGTCAAAAGAACATAGTCTATAGAGCCAAGTCTTTTGTAGTATCTTATATTCTATGGCGTAACGAAGTAAGCCGGGAAAGCTCGTAACTTATAACTTTGTATCTAAACCGTCTCAGTCTGGTGCGAGATTCGTTTTTTTATTGCTAAGTTTTGCTGATAAAAACTCAAAACGCATCATCACACTTCGAGCCCTTTACTAGGTACCTGTATCTAGGCTGCCCGAAAAACAAACGAAGTCAAACACACACCTCACAGCAGCAAAAAGCATTTGCAACTTCCATAAATTTCCTCTAAATGAATTTGCAAATAAATAAGAATAAAGTAGGGATGCTCGATGGTCATCGATGTTAGGACACAAAACATATATATGTTGCGTTATATATTAAACATCGTAACATCGATGTTGTTATATTAAACATCAAAACATCGGTTTTGCATAGTAACATCGATGTTACAAACACAAAATCGAAATCGGGCCCTAGGAAGTCGATTTCTCAAAGTTACAAAATCTGTAATCTATAAAAAAAAACGCATCCACATATTATTTTTTAAATTTCTGAACGCAACGAAAAATGAAAAAAAAAAAAACTCGATCGATGTCTGTAAAAAAACATTAATGTTGCCTTATTTCTCGATTTGATTTGCCTCGATTTATTTGGGTTCGATTTCGATGTTAATAGAACATCGATGTTTATCGATGTTTTTTTTTCAATATCGAGCATCCCTAAAAGAATGAACTCTCATAATCCTGAATCTGTCGCCAGACCAGCTTTGAGTCGTTGTGCCTTTATACTAAAAACAATATTTTAACCTACAATAATTGTAGAAAGACAAAAACATAACAAGTATGAGTAAGTATACTATACAAAAAATAATATGAGTAGAAAAAAAAAAACAATTTAAACGAAGGCATTAAAAGATAACAGTGCATTTGCCTATTTCATTACAAAAAAAAACGTGCCTAAAAGACCCAGCTCACATCTAGCAAGGCGGGCAAAAAAACTGGACCGAGAGTATAAAAATATAAACTGGACTTTAAATTCTATGGCAAGAGGTTCAAAACGTGTTTTCAATCAAAAATTACTCCAAGCTACTGTAAGAAACGGCACGTGATATCGATATTTGATAATATCTGTGATTTAGGTATCGATATTTTAGGTTTGATAACATCGATATTATCGGCTTTACGATATATCTTTGCATCCCTAACCCTGTGCCCTTAGAGTCCAGTTTGAGTTGTTATCCTCTTCTCTCCGCGCCTTGCCTGATGTGCGATGAGCCCTAATATCATAAAATACCTAACAAAATAATAATATCATCATATAATGTATTAGACATAATATAATTTAATTTAAACCTACGCTTAATTATTATTATATAACTTTATTATCTTACAAACAAAATGTTATAGATATCTACATATATAGTTGCATTAAACATTATATATTACCTTTCTTAGGCTTAGTATATAATATACTACGTTATTCTAAATTGCTCGATTATATTACTAAAGGAAAAATGAAGGTCTGAACCATATATTTTTATTCTACAACAAATATTATGTAGGTATACTTTTATACTTAATCCTAGCCTAAACAACTATGTACAATATTTATATAGTATATTATATATTTAATAACTTATAGCTTATAGCAGTCGATTTGATCTGAAAGTAATTTAATATTTTACTTATAGTATTCAAGGTTTTTACCATTACAATTCCAAAACTTACGCCACAGGCAAAAACTCATACTGTTAATACTCATAATGGGTATCAATATTAATCTCTTTGTATATTCGAGAGATTAATACCCATAATAAGCATCTTTTGACAAAATACTTTACTGTTTCATAGAAAGGTCCGCAGTATTCGGCACATACTGATTCGGCGTAACAGTTATCTCTCTTTTAGGTAAAGAGCTCGCTGCCAAATAAATTACTCACATAACTTGAGTCTTTTACAAAAAGTTATTCATACTTTTGACATTCGACGAATAAACTTTTACACCACATTCAAAACCTCGAAAACTAACCGTATTATTCATAAAGATGAAGTAGATTTTAAGTAGCTTTACTGGAGGTCTACTTATTTGGTTGGTTGTATGGTAAATACGTGACATCCAGTCTAAATTGACATACGTCAGATAGTTAAAAAGCTCTTTAACTTTTTATGAATAACAGGGTACTTAAATCTTTAGAAAAAAAAAACAAAACAAAAAAACATCTAGTGTCTTATTCGAAGCATCAATAGGCTTTATAAGTCTTATTAATACTTAACTATTTTACATTAAACGTGAGAAAATACGTCTTCTAAAGTGCATCCACTGGGGATCGAACTCCGTCCTCCCCATTACACTCAACTACTATAAGGGCCTTCTATAACAAGAAAATCTAATTTGCGTTTCATACGCGTCTCATAGTAATAAAAGGCCCTTATCTTCGTCCTATTTGGCTACTATCCTGTTGTAACGGTAAAATATGGAATATGTAAAGAGACAGTTTAGCGATGCTAGCGCATTCGCGAAAAAAAATAATATCTTCTAAACTAAGGCAAATATCAAAAATGTGGCACAGTATGACACTAGATAATTGTAGCCTAGTATTTTTAGGGCACTGTTGTATAGATTTTAAGTTAAAGATCAAAAATCTCTACAAAGTGTTGCTAAAAGTGGCCACTTTTGGCAACAATCTGTAGATTATTATGTTCTTTTTACTAAGGACGCTTTACTGTGCTCAAAAAATACGAATCGAGATTATCTAGTGTCATACTGTGCCACTTTTGATGTTTGCCTTAGTTTAGAAGATATAATAGTTTTTCGAGAATGGCGCTAGCATCGCTGTAAACTGGCTCTTAAAAATAACATTACAGAGATTTTAATATTAACCTTTGTAGATTTAACGCGGGGCGGGCGAAAAGCCGCCATTGCTCGTCGGCTCGCGAAAGCATCATGATGGCGGTATGCATACAAACAATGACAATAATAAATTTGACACTTGTTTTTTTTTTTTTTTTTGAGAAACTGAATACCAGTGGACAGTGATAGTAACATCAAATTCCCAATTTTTGGGATAAAAAGCAGCCTATGTCCTTTCTCAGGCTCTAGACTATCCATATACCAAACTTCATTCAAATCGATTCAGTAGTTTTGTCAGGAAAGCGAGACAGACAGAGTTACTCAAGACACTACTTTTTACAGAGTTATTAGTATCCGAAAAGTGAATAGTAGCCAATTATGACGTCGAATACGACAGATCTTTATTAATCTACATATCTATTCATCACGTCCCATTCTCAGGGTCTCTAGGGTCCGGTTTCCTTGCAGCGACTATGGTTAAGTCAGGACGGCTCCTCATCAGCAGGGTCGGTGACGTCGGCTCTGATGATGAGGATGAGCTGGCACGCAGAGTTTCCAGGTTCGTTACGCGAATCGAGGGCCACTTGCCTGAGGCTGCGGGGAAAATGTCGCTTCGGTAAAAATTTATTAGTAAAGTCTGCTAAAAAAGGGGAGATCAAGGTGGATTATCCAAAACATTAAAAAAATACTTAAGGATTTCTTCATGATGATACAGGGCTACAGATATTGACATGTCTCGTGCCCATGGTACAATAATATAATCAGCCTGGTACTCTCTTCCGGCCACGTGACTGACACAAGTCTACGTCATCATAACTGAAGACGAGCGAGAAGGAAATACAATTAACACGCGTGAGACAAGGAGGCGAAAACTTATGTTTGTGATGTCGGCTTGTGTCACTCGCGGAAGAGAAGTTTTTTGACAAACTTCAAAAAAGGAGGTTATCAGTTTGACCTTTATGCATGTATGTATGTTTGTATGTATATATGTATGTATGTATGTGTGAATGTTTGTTTGTCAGCGATTATCTCGCGTTTTGCTGAACCGATTTTTATGCGGTTTTCAGTAGTGTATTTGTTACATTCAGGAGAAGGTTTTAGTACCTATTTTGACTGCTTCGTGGCTCAGTTGGCAGTGATGTGGACTGAGTAAGCGTGTGCACCCGGGTTCGATTCCCGGGCGGGGCGAATGTTGATATGATGAATACCGATGTTTGTTTCCGGTCTGGGTGTAATGTTCGTCTGATAATAGAACATTTTCTTGTTGGATGTAATGAAAACTAGAATAATTATTATCATAATGTAATGAAAATATCTAAAAGCAAACTTACCAGAGTTAGTAACAGAGGCGCTGCCAGCCGCAGTAGTAGTCGAGACACCGGGCCTTCTCTCAACTGTACTGATGACCGTCGCGGGAATTTCCTCGTCAATACTCCCCAATACAACTCTTTTAGGTTTATTTTCCTGTGGCTTAGTCTTGAACGCCTGCCGCGGCGATATTGAGGGCGGGAAGGCGGTTTTCATTTTCAGTAGGGGATCTATCTCAATTGGTATCGGTTCGAATTCTGCGGACAAAATGTCATACCTCAGACACTTCATAGAAAAAAGCGCGTTGCTTCGCGCACAGCAGAGACTCGTGTACGTGCACGCGTATCATGCTTGTGTGAGTGAGGTGAGACGCGCTGCTTGTACTGAGCGTCACTGAGAGGAGCCGAGCGCGGCCGAGCACAGCCGAGTGCTGCCGAGCGCGGGCCGCACGCCCTGAGGGAGGCAGGGAGTGCCCGTACTGTATGTAGTACTATTTATTATACTGCTGTAATGTTCTGTTTTGCAATCATATGTACTATGCGCGAAAGGAGCTTTAGGCTATTATCGATGTAGTTAAAATTAATCAGAATTACATTATGTGTATTTACTTTTCTTTTTATTTAATCCACTCCAGGGAGTGAGCTTCTGTACTTTAGTACTTTTAGGTATTCTGTGATTCTAGAAGTAAACATTGGTGACCCCAACGGTAGCCTCGCTAACTTTTTAAAGACCCCTGTCCAGCAGTATACATTCCAGATGCATACAACCTTGAGCTCATACGAACCCTCAAACCGGGAGACACTGTAAAGGTTATCTACGGCACTCCCACCGCCGCAAAGCGACCGTGACGCCTCGTGAGGTGCCACGGTGTCCCTTCTGGGGCATGACAGAGTGTCCAGTACTGACCAGGTTCCAGTATCTGCTGCTGCAGCTCTGCCAGGTGTTGGACTCCCTTAAAGTGGACTCCGCAAAGAAATCTTGGTGACCCGGACGGTAGCCTTGCTATCTTTACAAAGACCCTTGCCCAGCAGTGTCCAGTATTGACCAGATTCAGGTATCTGCTGCTGCAGGTCATATCTCACGTAGATGTAGACTCTTCAGGTCTTCATAAGATGGGAAGTCCCTTGCTTTAGGTAGAAGTCCTTTGATTTACTATTACAAGAAATCGTTCTGTATAAGGCGACTAAGTAAGGCTCACGTATGGCTACTTACCCTCACAAATCACAAATAAAAGTAGGAAAATCTAGGACATTATGGTGACCCCTACGGTAGCCTCGCTATCTGTACAAAGGCAGTGCCCAGTACTGACCAGGTTCAGGTATCTGCTGCTGCAGCTCTGCCAGGAGTTGGACTCCCTTAAAGCGGACTCCAAAAAGAAATCTTGGCTCGCTATCTGTAAAAAGACCCTTGTCCAGCAGTGCCCAGTACTGACCAGGTTCAGGTATCTGCTGCTGCAGCTCTGCCAGATGTTGGACTAGCTCCCTGGCCGACACGCCGAGCGCCTGCGCCGCCACGTCTGCCGGGATTTCTCCGCGTTGGAGCCTGTCTAACACTTCCGATGGCGCCTTCGCCGAGTAGAAGTCGCGGGCGTTACTGTTGCAATAAGATGTGATAATTTTTTTTAAACAGTCAAGTCGGCTTTATTTGATAACTGGCTGTTACGGCGAACTTTGCTTTCTAATATCAGTTTACATAATATTAGTAACTAGAGGCTGCCCCGCGGTTTTTCCCGCGCAGATTTCTCAGAAACACAAAAATCCCGTTTTTTCCCGTTCCCGTGGGAATTTCGGGAAATCCTTTCTTAGTGCTCACCTACACTCCCCAAGGAACCCATGTGCCAATTTTCAGCTTTCTACGCCCAGTAGTTTCGGCTCTGCGTTGTCTCTCAGTCAGTCAGTCAGTCAGTAACGGAAGAGTTTTATATATATTGATAATATCCTACTAGCTGACCCGGCAAACTTCGTTTCGCCTAAGATTTAAAGTTATTACACCATTTATAGTATACTATCTACCCACTTAAAACTTGGCTGTATGGACGTTGTAACTTTGCCCGCCCAGAATGGGAGAATGAAAAAACCAATCAATAACCCATTAATGTATCCTACTTTATTTGTGTTGGGAATGGTCGGATATAATGAGCTCAGAGTCAGGAGACAGTTAATGTTAACGGAGGGTGTGTTTAAAATTTTAATTGGCAAACAGCACCAAGCGGACTTATTAGAAAAAATACATCTATGTGTACCAGATAGATATGTGTGGCGAATACGGCGGCCGCCCCTATTGCCAGTGCCGCGCGGACGAACTAACCTGCTCAAAGAAGCACCCTGGACGCGCGCACTTCACACGCTTAATCTTATCGCTGGGGACATAGACCTATTTGGTTGTTCAATGAGTGAGTTCACAAGGTTGGCATTGTATACAATTTCATACAAATTAATTTAAAATATTTTATATATAATATTGTTTTACGTGTTTTTGCTTCACTATCGTATTAGGGTTGATCCTGTAAAGATAGTTGTAAGTATGGAAAATAAATAAATAAATAAATAAATAATTTACAGATGATTGACAGGAAAATGGAAAGAACACTAATGAAACCTTTTGTATGAAAAATTTAATCGTTGATTTTACTAACCTTTCTTTCAGTTTTTCATATATTCTGACCTTTAAAACCTTCCCTGGACTACTACAACTACAAACATTTCAAAATCAAAATCAGCTAAATCAACGCGGCCGTTCTCAAATTTCAGCGAGACTAACGAACCACATTCATTTTTATATATAACTAGTCGACCCGGCGAACTTCGTACCGCCTAACCTATTGCTATGTTGCTCATGTATTATACTTATAAACCTTCCTCTTGGATCACTCTATGGATTACAAAAAACCGCATCAAAATCCGTTGGATAGTTTTAAAGATATAAGCATACATAGGGACAGACGCGGGAAGCGACTTTGTTTTATACTATGTATTGAAGTAGAATAGTAGATAGATAGATGTGCTATTCTGAATTTATGAGAATATTATTATACACACCCGTGGAGTGCAGCTTCTAAACTGTGAAAGAATTTTTCAAATAAGTTCAGTAATTTTGGAGCCTATTCAATGAAAAAGCAAAAATCGAATCTTTCCTCTTAATAATATTAGTAAAGATAAATACAAGTTACAAAACGTATGCAATTTTATTATAAAACTAGAGGCTGCCCCGCGGTTCCACTCGCGCAGATTTCTCATAAACACAAAAATCCAGTTTTTTTTCCCGTTCCCATGGGAATTTCGGGAAATCCTTTCTTAGTGCTCACCTACACTCCATAAGAAATCTACATGCAAAATTTCAGCCCGCTACGCCGAGTAGTTTCGGCCCTACGTTGTCTGTCAGTCAGTCAGTCAGTAACGGAAGAGTTTTATATATATTGATAGTGGTAAAAAAAAACATTTTTATTTAATGAAACCTAAGGCCTCCTTTACGAAGACGCGGGGCGTCGTGCGGGCTCCGACGCGGGCGACGCTGCGGGGGAGGGCCTGACGCGTTTCCTTATACGATATCGAACATAGGCCTATGTTTTGTTCTTGAAGTGTTGAACACGCGGGCACTGCCGCGGGGCCCGCCAACGCGTCTCCGTAAACGGTCTCATACATTGCTATACGTTTGATTTAAAACCTCACCGCGTCGTGCGCACATAAACTGTGCATGCATTTAAATGCGTTTGAGAGTAGGCAAACATTCCATTTCCATTTACAGCACGCCCCGCGCAACGCCCCGCGTACTCCTAAATGCGGCCTAACAATAATTTGTATACGGGTTTACTAACCTCAAAAACCCTCTGAACGCGTGTAAAACAAATTTATTTATTTATACTTAGTTCCGGACTGTCCATTTTGACATTTACTCATTATCGTTATTGATCTCTCGAATTGAGAGGTCAATAAATCTTCTGGGAACAATACTCACCGGTAAGGTCGGTTGATGCAGCCATAAACGTCCCGGTACCGTCCGTACAGGGTCCCGTAGCTGACGCCGAGGATCTCCGCCGCTTGCTTCATCTCCAACTCCTTCAGCCTCACAGCTTCCATTACCTGGTTCAAAAAGTAAAGTAAAACATGATTTATTCAATACAGGATACAAGATATCACTTCACCATCATCATCATTTCAGCCGTAAGACGTCCACTGCTGGACATAGGCCTCCCTCAAGGCTCTCCATCTGTACCGATCGCAGGTGGCCTGCATCCAGCGTGGACCCGCAGCCTTGCGCAGATCATCCGTCCATCTGGTCGGTGGACGCACTACGCTGCGCTTGCCGATCCGTGGTCTCCACTCGAGAACTTTTCGGCCCCAGCGGCCATCTGTTCTGCGGGCTATATGACCTGCCCATTGCCACTTCAACGAGCTTATCCGCTTGGCTATGTCGGTGACCCTGTTTTCTCTGCGTATGTCCTCATTTCTGATTCGATCCCGCAGAGAAATCCCGAGCATAGCCCGCTCCATGGCTCGTTGAGCTACTCGGAGCCTGTTCATAAGCCCTATAGTGAAGCACCACGTTTCAGAACCGTATGTCATCACTGGCAGCACACATTGGTTAAATACCTTTGTCAGATATCACTTATTGAAAGTCAATTAGACTAATCTAATTAATATTGATACCTTATTTCGTAAAGTATCCTATACTGTGAGAGGCGAGGTAGTTCAGGGTGCCCACCAAGTGGCTCATGCCTTACGACAATGGTCGCCTGGAGACGCCCTAAAACGAGCCCTCCTCTGTCAAATGATTCTACTCCCTTTCGCAATGATTTTACAAATAATAATAACGTATCACACTCATAGGTCAGTTGCTTGCCAATATTAAAAAGTCTTTATTTAGTTAGTTTTAAGTAATTTATTCATATTAATTTTGCAAAAGTACACTTTGGTTCCCGGAGATAGAAAGAGAGAGAAGTAGTACAAAGATTATAGAAAATACTATAAATTATTGATTAGAGAGTATATAAAGCACTACGTTTATTGACCACGAGCTTTCCCGGCTTACTTCGTTAAGCCATAGAATATAAGATACTATAAAAGACTTGGCTCAATAGACTATGTTCTTTTGACTGCCCAGAATGGCCGAATAAAAAACAAACAACAACAACAAACCACCTGTCAAAATATTTAAACAACGGAAAAAATATTTACCTTGGGTTACATTATTTGAGTTTAGGTAAGGATCCCTAATTTTTTTTTTAAACTAATATAGCCTATGACACTCGGGGTTAATGTAGCTTCCAACCAGTGAAATAATTTTTCAAATCGGTTCAGTATTTCCGGAGCCTATTTGTTACAAACAAACAAATCTTTCCTCTTTATAATATTGGTATAGATGGTTAAGGAAGAAACACGTACATTATTTATGGTTGAATGTTCTACGAACAGGTCTCATCCACAGTTTGCTTCAAGGACAAATTCCGTCGAGAGTGTTTACCTTAATCGGTAGGCTTGGGTTGGCTATCGCAGTAAAGCTCTTAAAGTGTTTCAACGAAGGACGCTGCTGCCCTTTCGTCGGGTGCTCCTTAGTCGCCTTTTACGCCACCCATAGAAGATAGGATAGTGGTATTCAATGCCGCCACCACACCAGGGGATCCAAGAATATGGTATTTGCCCCCCATTCCTATTATTGGCATGGTTTATTTAGAGGATTCCTTGCATTATATACTAATTCAAAAATGGGGTAGCTTATTCTTTACAAACATGAAAACATACCCTCTTCACGTAATCCTCTTCCCAGAACTGCGGCCGTCGCCCGTGCCGCAGATAGTCGTTCAGCTTCACGACGTCCGTGAAGCGAGGGTCCGACGGACCGGACTTGGGGCCCGTCGTCAGTGCTATTTGTCAGGAAAGAAGGAAAAAGTTACTTCCAAAAAAAAACTTATTGAAGGGCCATAGCACAGCTAAAGTAGCGCCATCCGCGAAAAAAATTAATATCTTTTGGCACCAATCAGTAGCTTTCATTGGTCTTCAACCTAAAACCTATAAAACAGTGCCCTTAAAATACTAGGCTGCATTATCTAGTGGAATACTGTTTCACATATTTGATATTTGCCTTAGTTTAGAAGATATTATTTTTTTTATCGAGCGCTACTTTAGCTGTGCTATGACTCTTAAGGTCGAAGGACCCCTTTTCTACCACCTCGCGCATTTCCCTCCACCTCCTGACTCGTATGGCACCAGCTAACCACCGTAGGTCATTGCTCTGATGCTACACATCATTTTTTTTAGAAAAACTTTCGAAGGACCTCAAGCGATAAACCGTGCTTCATTATTTTTCAAATTTGTTTTCAGGAATCAGTCCTATATAACTAAGCCTACCATGAAATGAAAAAAAAAACGCTTTATTGCCAAAAAAATTAACAATACAGTTAAAACAAAACATCGAAATAATACAGGTACAGTAAAATTTCGAAATGCAGAGAAAGAAGGCAATGGGCGGCCTTATCGCTTAAAGCGATATCTTCCAGCAACTCGTTATGAATGCAAACTAAAGGAATTTGAGGTAGGCGTTGCAATTAAAACAATGGAATAAAAATGATAAAAAAAAATAATAGAAAGAAAAAAAACTAAGTAAATCATGTTAAATTTTCCTCTACGATAAAAAAATAACCGTGTAAAACTGTCTGTCCCGGCAAAACTTCGTATCGTCTTACAATTTCATATACAAAAATTACATTGTTGTTTAACATTATCTACCTAAGCTACTTCTGCCCAACCTAGCAAGACAAACGAACAGCAATTCACCTACCTATAGATATACCTTGTGGTTGTGGGTCGTTCGTAATCTGATCCTCCCACTTCCTGTCTTCCAACCGACCCCCCACCTTCCCCCATTCGCTCCAAACGGCCGCGTCTGGGGAACAACGGTATGCTAAGATCCTTATTAAAACACTGCTGGACACAGGCCTCCCCCACAGACCGCCACATTGATCGGTCTTGCGGGACGCTAATTCAGTGCTCTTCCGAAACCTTTACCAGGTGCTTACTCTTTGTCTTCCAGAGCGCGGTCGCCATGCGATCTGTCTGAGGCCTATGTACATCTTAAGACGGTGGGGGGACGGTTTTAGGAATGAATCAAGCTGTTTAGACCCCAAGTCGCTAACACAGACGAGCGACCCTATGCCGCGCGCGCGACCCATACGCCGAGGGCCGCGCGGCATAGGCTCGCTCGTCTGGGGTCGCGGAGTTGAACACAACGATCGAAAGATCACCCGTGACCCCCTTGCCAACAGCCGAGATGGACACCGGCGGGGCTTTACACATACCATACTCCCCCCGGGGTCGCAGGGTACTCGTAAGGAGTTTACCCGCCTAAAAAAAAAGGCTCGCTCGTCTGTTATAGCCCTTAAGAGTGCGCCAACCGCGATACTAGCGCCAATCTCGAAAAAATCTTCTAAACCATGGTTAAAATCAAAAATATGCTACAATGATGCACTAGATAATCTTGCTTAGAATTTTTAAAGTCTCTTTTGTGAAACTTTCACTTTTATAATCTAACTAGAGGCTGCCCCGCGGTTTCACCCGCGCATTTTTCTCACTAACACAAAA
The DNA here is from genome assembly GCA_951802225.1 of Euspilapteryx auroguttella. Taxonomy (NCBI): domain Eukaryota; kingdom Metazoa; phylum Arthropoda; class Insecta; order Lepidoptera; family Gracillariidae; genus Euspilapteryx; species Euspilapteryx auroguttella. The sequence continues at coordinate 3,308,734 of OX637669.1, forward strand.
ATCCCGTTTTTTTTTTCGTTCCCGTGGGAATTTCAGGAATTCATTCCTTAGTGCTCCCCTACACTCCCCAAGGAACCCACGTGCAAAATTTCAGCCCGCTACGCCCAGTAGTTTTGGCTCTGCGTTGTCTGTCAGTCAGTCAGTCAGTCAGTCAGTCAGTCAGTCAGTCAGTCAGTCAGTCAGTCAGTCAGTCAGTCAGTCAGTCAGTCAGTCAGTCAGTCAGTCAGTCAGTCAGTCAGTCAGTCAGTCAGTCAGTCAGTCAGTCAGTCAGTCAGTCAGTCAGTAACGGAAGAGTTTTATATATATATAGATAACTCAAATTAAAAAAATTAAAAACCCCCGACCCAGTCAGACCCCTCATCAACTTAACTAGAACTAGAGCTAATCATCAAAGATAATGGTTGCCTTACCATATACTTTCAATATCATTAAAGTAACACCGTACCACATTTTAAATCGAGAGGACAAACGGAAGGTGGTTAGATCCTTTCATCCACTATTCAAGAGCTGATCATCTTCAAACGGCTGATCAGATCTTCATCAGACATGGCTAAGAACACTCGGCCTGAAATTATCTTTGATACAAAAAAAATTAAAACGAAAATCGGTTCAGCCGTTTGGGCTCTACGATGCCACAGAGAGATACACAGACAGACAGATACACACGTTAAAATTATAACACCCCTCTCTAAATTTTTCGGGGGTTAATAAATATACTGTTTGTTGCCTAAAGTGGCCAGTTTCAGCAAAACTATTCCTTAGATCTTTATCCTGAAAGTTAAAAAACAGTACTGTTAGCGGTGGAAATAAGTTTTAAATATTTTACTCTTTTTTTACTATTTGTGTTTTATAATTGTTACTAGTCGCTAACTTTATCTATGCAAAAAAAAATGCCTTTTTTGATGGGGCTATAGCGCAGGTACACACCTAATAAATTAAATGGTTAGGTAGGCATACAACACCTCACACATTTACTTAGGTTTGCCATTGGGTCGGGTTATACGGTAATGGCGGTTAGTGCAGCGAGCTCCCACCGTACGCACCTCGCGCTCAGCTATTTTCCAAGTTATTAAGTTGTTTCTGTTAAAAACCTTTTTTTTTTTTTTAGGCGGGGAAACTCCTAACGAGTACCCTGCAGCCCCGGGGGGAGCCGCAGGGTTATGTGGGGTTCGCACCCACTAAAACCCCGCCGGTGTCCATCTCGGTTGTTTGCAAGGAGGTCACGGGAGATGTCTCGAACTTTGTGTTCAGCACCGCGACCCCCTCCAGCATTGGCTGAGTAGCCTCTTCACGGGGGGACAGATGGTGGTAGTCCCCCCTGAGCGCGGATGGCTCTTCCTACGCTCGACGACGGAACTGGACACCGCGTTTCGCCGCCCTTCTCGGGGCCGTTATATGACTACACGAGGCCCCCGCTTCGTGCACCCAACGACCACGGGGTCCCCTCTTAGTCATCTCTTACGACAGGCAGGGGATACCTCAGTCCTATTCTTCGGCCCGGTACTGCAGGGCGTTCTGTTAAAAACCTTCCCCAACCCTTACAAGTACTTTAATAAATTCTAGTGCATCATCTACAAAAAATTTTGATTTCGGCTATGGTTTAGTTAAACTTTTTTTTTTCAAAGTGGCTTTATTATCGCGGTCGTAAATCTGAAATTTAAAAACATCAATACACAACAGATTGTATAACTATATGTATACTCACGTTTCCCCTGGCTCTGGTTCTTAGCGGTAGGCATGAGAGGTTTGCCAGTCATGTCAGTCTTGATCATCGGCAGATCAATCATCGAGGTGTCAAACTTGCTCGCCGGGGTCGGCTCCTCGGTCGACGAGTCATCTGGTAAAGAATACAAAGTTATCATTAGAATATGATATCAATCAATATATATAAAACTCTTCCGTTACTGACTGACCGACTGACAGACAACGCAGAGCCGAAAATACTGGGCGTGGAAAGCTGAAAATTGGCACGTGGGTTCCTTGGGGAGTGTAGGTGAGCACTAAGAAGGGATTTCCCAAAATTCCCACGGGAACGGGAAAAAACGGGATTTTTGTGTTTATTAGAAATCTGCGCGGGAAAAACCGCGGGGCAGCCTATAGTATATATATATAAAACTCTACCGTTACTGACTGACTAACTGACAGACAACGCAGAGCCGAAAATACTGGACGTAGCGGACTTAAATTTTGCACGTGGGTTCCTTAGGGAGTGTAGGGGAGCACTAAGGAATAATATCCCGAAATTCCCATGGGAACGGGAGAAAACGGGATTTTTGTGTTCAAGAGAAATCTGAGCGGGTGACACCGCGGGGCAGCCTCTGGTTATAAAATAAAGTAGCTTTTTGCTGTCTGGTTGTATTTATGTTTAATTAAATCTTTAAAACTAAGCAACAGATATTGATAATACAAACAAAAATTATGTACACCATCAGAGCAATGAACTACAGCTGCTTGGCTAACGCTAGACGAGTCAAGGTTTGAGGGGAAGGGCGCGGGAGGGTTAACAAGGGCATCCTTACCCTGTTATTCATGAACATTTTAGTTATTTGACGTATGTCAACTTAGACTGGATGTCACTAATGAATATTCAACAAACCAGAGAAGTAGACCTTCAGTAAAGCTAGCTAAAACCTACGGTATCTTTATGAATAAAGCGGTTATTCCATAAAAAAAGTAAATTTAAATCAAAATTATGATCATTAATACGTACAAAGGGTTTTTTCCGGTGAGGTGGTAAAGGTGGACGACCAGGGCCTTTAGTCTCTAGCGCAAAACGTAACTATCGAATAAAAGTAGAGTAGAAACGGTACGTTAATTGCAAGAAAATACACATTTTGTAGTCTCGTAATCAATTTTGCTATAACTATAGCAGTAGTGTCGCAACAGATTGGAATTGACCAAAAAGGGTAGTCTGCTCCATAATAAGATAATGTTATGATTACGTTCGACTGACACTATATATGTCAATAATGATTGATATTAAGTGACAGTTGCACTACGCCCGTTCCAATTTCGTCTAATAAAACAGGATTCACTATTTAGGTAATAAAAATCCCAGATTATTCTATAGCTTGCTATTCATATTCTATTGCTATACTATAATGATCGATCAAAGTTACGAGACTCGCAATTTTTGATACAATCGTAATAGAGTAATAGTAGAATAATAATAGAATAGAAGTATAATCGTAAGTTTAAGAGACTAGAGTCCCTGGTGAAAATTGGCTGCGATAAGGGTCGGACAAGTTACCAGTGTCCTTATTTCGGCTGAAATGATGAAGATTCAATATACTAATTACACTTACCAAGACTATTATCCCCGTCGACTCGGAGCCTCGTGTCCAGGAAGCTTCCGATGTCGGCGGGAGCGTCTCCCCACTCGTCTTCCTCGTTCTTGTCACGCTCCCAGGAGCCCTCGGAGGCGTTCTCCTCGCCGCCCCATTGGAGCACCCTCTCCGCTGTTATGTCCTGTTTTGATAGGAAAATCAGTATGTTTGGTTTAGTTTTCATTAAGAACCAGTTTACCGCGATGCTAGTGCCATTCTCGAAAAATAATTATATCTTCTAAACTAAGGCAAATATCAAAAATGTGCTACAGTATGACACTAGATATTCTTGCTTAGTATTTTTTGAGCTCAGTAAAGTAGTCCTAACTTAAAAGAACAAAATTATACACAGATTGTTGCTAAAAGTGGCGACTTTTATCAACACTTTGTAGCTTTCTTTGGTCTTTAATTCAAAAGCTATACAACAGTGCCCTTATAATACTAGGCTGCATTATCTAGTGGAATACTGTTTTGCATTTTTGATATTTGCCTTAGTTTAGAAGATTTTAATTTTTTTCGCGGGTGGCGCTACTTTAGCTGTGCCTTTAAAAAAAAATTCCATCATCGCTGTTCTTCGAGTGAGACGACTGTATAAGACTGCTACAGATCTTATTTTCATGCTTAAATTCATATATTCTTAAAAAATACACCTTTTCTTAAAAATTTAAACACGATTAGACAAAATTTTCTCGATAGAAAAAAAAAAATCAGTCAAAGTATCAAAAAACTAAACGAACATCGGTTCAGCCGTTTGGGCTCGATGCCACAGACATACCGACAGACAGACAGACACACACGTTAAAATTATAACACCCCTCTGAATTTTCGTTCGGGAGTTCCATCCATACAGACAAGTTTTTATTTCTGACTTTTCTGTCTAAATTTTTCTCTCCGTATTTACAATCACTCAAAGTAGAAAGAATTAATGAAATCAGTTTAGCCATTCACCCGTTATGAGGTAACAAACAAAATAAGGCAGAATTTTTTGTATGTTTTAAGGGAATATGTCACTCACCAAGTTTCCGTGTTTCCATGATTCCTGATCACGATCTCTGGAACACAAAATAAAAATTTGTAAGCATGTTAGGCATGTCTAGGCGTCATAGATGGCTAATTTTAATGATCTAGCTTGGATGAAGGTTTAAATATTCCACAAGTAACTTTTAGCAATAAACTGTTGATTTCTAAGCTGGAAGCCACATAAAAATGCCTAAAAAAATTATTCAAATCAAATCAAATAATTCTTTATTCAATATAGGATACAAGATATCACTTACTGAAAGTCAATTAGACTACATCTAATCTAATTGCTATTGATACCTTATTTGGTAAAGTATCCTATACTGATAGAGGCTATAGGTAGTTCAGGGTGCCCACCAATTGGCTCAGGCAAACAAATGTTTGGATTGCCTTACGACAATAGTCGCCTGGAGAGGCCCCCAAACGAGCCCTCCTCTGTCAAATGATTCTACTCCCTTTCGCAATGCTTTTACAGCGTAGAGAAGAAAGGGGTAACAAACTCTACTATATCAATATCTATATTTTTAATTTCGGCCTTGGTTTACAAGATTTTTTTTTTAGCAAGATTGGCGCCAGCGCTAGTATCGCGTAAGTTCGCGGACGGCGCACTTTCAACTTACATTTTCTAAACTGTATTCAGAAAATTTGCTGTAGATTTAGTAAGACAAATAAATAAATATATTTATTTACTAGCTGTCCTGGCGAACTTCGTATCGAGTTTTACAATTTTATAATAATAACAAGTCGACCCGGCGAACTTCGTACCGCCTAACCTATTGCTATGTTGCTCATGTATTATACTTATAAACCTTCCTCTTGGATCACTCTATCGAATACAAAAAACCGCATCAAAATCCGTTGGATAGTTTTAAAGATATAAGCATACATAGGGACAGACGCGGGAAGCGACTTTGTTTCATACTATGTATTGATTGATAATAATAGGCCTTTACATCTTTGACAGATGATTTAAGTAGCATCGCGACGGCACATCCGTTCGTGGCTGAAAAGGCCAATCCGAGAGTGAATACCGCGACCGCACTCTCGACAGGTGTACGTCCAATTTTATATGGAAAAATAAAATGGTTGTTTTTTCTTTCTCCCCCTTAATTTTACCCATTTTTCTCACTTTTTGAACCTTCAATGGACTTATTCGAAAATTAAAAACCAAAAACAACTAAATCGTCCCGGCCGTTCTCGAGTTTTAGCGAGCCTAACGAACCACGATTCATTTTTATATATACAGTAGATAGAAGATAGACATATAGTAGATTGATAACAACAAGAACATATAAACTCACTCGTCGTCCGTGTGGTCGGTCCCGCTTGTGGCCCTTTGTCGTTTAGGACTAGGGGTCTCGCTGCAGAGGAAAATAAAAAAACACTGTTCAATATTCAGTCATCATCATCATCATCATTTCAGCCGTAGGACGTCCACTGCTGGACATAGGCCTCCCTCAAGGTTCTCCATCTGTACCGATCGCAGGTGGCCTGCATCCAGCGTGGACCCGCAGCCTTGCGCAGATCATCCGTCCATCTGGTCGGTGGACGTCCTACGCTGCGCTTGCCGATCCGTGGTCTCCACTCGAGAACTTTTCGGTCTTTTTTTCAATATTCAGTAAGTTGATGTTAATTATTTTCGCGATATGAAGTGTATGTGTGCGTTGTCTTTCTGCAGTAAAACCTAGGGATACATGATAAAATAATTTCTTTTTTACAAAAAGAGTTCCGCCTTCAACGAACTGAGAACTTCCTCTTATTCGAAGTTGGTTAAAATAGGTACTAAAACCTTCTCCTGAATGTAACAAATACATTACTGAAAACCGCATCAAAATCGGTTCAGCCAAACGCGACATAATCGCGGACACACACACACGTACATACAAACATACATACATACAGGTCAAACTGATAACCTCCTTTTTTGAAGTCGGTAAAAAAAAGTTCAAATCCGACCTTTACTGAGTTACACTGTATCAAGTATCTCTATCCTTATCTCTCATATGCAATAATGTCGTTCTATGTTCGAGCACGGCTGTCGTCGCCTGTTCCTGCTACAGGACATCTGACAGTTCAGAAGTTGTCAACATTTGGCGCGTCGCGAAAATGTTAATTCCTGCTTAGATTTCGCCAGAAATTACACGTTTATTTATTTGCATCTCCAAATAAAAATGTTTCTAACCCCTCATCGATTGTTTTTTTTTTTTTTCTCAATAGCCTTCCTTTATCTCCAAATAAAAATGTTTCTAACCCCTTATCGATTGTTTTTTTATATTTTTTTTATTTTCTCAATAGTTTTTTTATTTTCCTTTAGTAACGCGCCTTTCTTTATAATGCGTGAGAAGGATAGAAGACAGCACTTACGATGTTGTATCGGACACTGCATCTCTTTTCAGCGCGAGACTGACTTTTTCCTTGGTGTTAAGCTTGATGAGCGGCGGAGGACCACCTGCAACACAATATATGAATAAGATAATGTAGAAAACACCACATATTGATTTCTCACAAAAATCACGTTGTGGTTGTTTTCGGTTGGATAGGACATTGCAGGCTTGAGTCACCTGATTGTCCGAAAAGTAAGATGATTCCGTGCTTCGGAAGGCACGTGAAGCCGTCGGTCCCGGCCGCAGTAGTGGTCGTTATAACCGCGGCGACAAGCTGGCCCCGCCACACGTTGGTAATAAAGCTTAAACACGGCTAAACGTGGGTCCGGCTCTTGAGCTGGTGCCTCTGCCTGACCCTCCGGGGAATAAAAGGCGTGAGATTATGTAAGTACGAGCTTTCCCGGCTTACTTCGTTACGCCATAGAATATAAGATACTACAAAAGACTTGGCTCTATAGACTATGTTCTTTTGACTGCCCAGAATGGCCGAATAAAAAACTAACAGCAACAACAAACCACCTGTCAAAATATGTAAACAACGGAAAAAAATTGCACCTTGGGTTATATTATTTGAGTTTAGGTAAGGATCCCTAATTTTTTTGAAAATCTAATATACCCTATGACACTCGGGGTTAATGTAGCTTCCTACCAGTGAAATAATTTTTCAAATCGGTTCAGTATTTCCGGAGCCTATTCGTTACAAACAAACAAACAAACAAACAAACAAACAAACAAACAAACAAATCTTTCCTCTTTATAATATTGGTATAGATAATGTAGGTAGAGGTCGTGTGGAGGCAGCATATAATACAACCACCCCATCACCTCCCACGGGTGTCGTAAAAGGCGACTAAGGGACCAGGACCATCCGAAGGACGGGCAGCAGCGTCCTTTGTTGACAAAATTGAAGAGCCACGCTGCGATCGCCAACCCGCCCGCCAAGCGTGGCGATCACGACAAAGTTCGCCAAAATTTTGAAGGACACCCTATGTCCCGCAGTGGACGGACTGTCGGTTGTAATTAGGAGTATGATAGTCAAATCAAATCAAATAATTCTTTATTCAATATAGGATACAAGATATCACTTATAGTAAGTCAATTAGACTACATCTAATCCAATCGCTACATACATCCTCTTTCCCTTGGATGCGGTTGCGTACGGACGTATTTCGTGTTATTAATTAGTAAAAATAAAAATTGTAAACAAAAGTGAAGCCCCCAACTAAAGTTGAGCTTCGGTCACGTAAGATTCATTTACTCCCGGCGGTCATCGTATCTGGATTAACAATTGTAGCTGCTAAGTGCAACCTCTGTGACTTTCGACTTAAAAAAAAAAAAAAAAAAACTGAATATGAATGTATCACAAGTGTCTGACAGATCCAATTCTGAGCCCAACCTGTTAGTGATGCAGAATGAGTCTCCCATTCCAACGTCTAATATTGGAATTCGTACCAAAAGGAAGAGATTTGAAAAAACTACTTCGGAAGAATTATCGGACTTCAAAGAGGAGATGAAGGAAATATTCCAATCTTTGCTAAAAGAAAATGAGAAGCAGGTGATCAAATTGTATCCTATACTCGAAGATATAAAGGAACAGAATAAGAAAATAGAGAACTCTGTATCTTTTTTAAGCGAGCAAAATGACAATTTCCTTAAGAAAATAGAGCAGCTTGAAGGAGAATTGAAGAAAAAAGATGAGATTATAGCCATTCTCGAAGAACAACTGGAAGACACGCAAAGGGCAACAAGAAAAAAAACAATTGAAATAAAAAATGTTTGCGTTGAATCCCAAATAAACAAAGAAGGACTTTTATCCATCGTGACAGAACTTGGTAAAAGCTTGCAAATGCCAATAGATAAGTCAGAGATTAGTGACATATATAAAATAAATGGGAAAACTGACAAAAAGACGATAATTGTGGAATTTATATCAGGGATGACCAAAGAAGGCGTATTGAAAAGAGCTAAGGAATATAACTACAAAAACCCGAACACCAAACTCTGCAACAAACACCTTGGTATTAAGAAAAGTCCCGATGAACCAATATTTATAGTTGAGCAATTGACCTCAAAGGCGTCACGTCTCCACTTCTTGGCAAGGGATTTCAAACGGTCCAAAAATTACAAGTTTTGTTGGACCTCGTTTGGTCGAGTCTATTTGAGAAAAGAAGAGAACTCTAAAACTATCACTATTAAGAACGAGGCTCAAATTCAGAAACTCTGGAACGAATGACTACAAAACGTAAATATTATCCTATATCTTTACTATGTTAATTTTAGTTTTTTAAATTATGTATCTCTAGCTATTTTTCTATATTTACATTTATATTACACATACAAACATTTTTTAACAAAAATCATAGGCTTAGTCTTCCTTTCTGGCAATATTTTTGATTGTTTTCCATTCTCTTACAAAAAAAGTTACTTTGCAAATATAAAGAACTTTAAAGATACCTATACCCCTTTGTCACACACAGTTTTTATCTTCCAAATAAGCAATATTTTTGAATCCCCAAAACATATTTTATTTAAAACTAGAAAAATAAATATAATATACTTATTTTTGGAAATATACACATACAGCCCTAAGCATATTCATAATTATGGATAATAATAACATACAAACTTTTATAAATGATCTAGATGTGTTTGATAATAATATATTTTCGCAACAGTGCTCTATCGACGAATTTAATAAAAATACGCCGAAAGATAGCCCTTTATTAACTATAGTCACTCAAAATATTCGAAGTATTCATAATTTGTCAAATCTTGACGATTTAGACATAAATTTAAGTTTGCTAGATGAGAAGGTTGATGTTATTGTTTTAACAGAATGTCGCATAGATCTTGATAGGACCCTTCCACAAAAATCGAATTATTGTATATACAATAGCACTAAAAAAGTCAATCAAAATGACGGTGTTGTTGTATATGTTAACAAGTCAATCAATCACAGTGTTTCAGAAATTATTTTGGAAGGTGCATCTTGTCTTGAAGTCAAATTCATTTATCCCTCATACAAACTCACACTAATTTGCATATATCGTTCTCCGTCAGCAAAGGTAAAACCAGATGTTTTCATTGAATCTTTGAATAAATATTTAGACTCAAGTTCCCTAAAAAGTAACGTTATTATAAGCGGAGACATTAATATTAACATTCTTGATGGAAATAATGATAAATTATCGGATACCTATCTAGACACACTAGCAGGACATGCTTTACTTCCTGGCCATAGATTTGATACTAGAATTAATAGTTGTCTGGATCATGTTATAACCAATCTCGATAGTAACCAATTTTTAACATATATAGGTGTTCTTGACACATCAATTACAGATCACAGGATGACTTCTATTTATCTTTACACAAATTCTAAAAACTATATGGTACCAAAAACGAAATCAATAACAAATTTAGAAAAGGCCCTAGAGACATTAAAAGAGAAATATGATTCAAATATACTTAAAATTGATGATCCTAATAAACTGACAAAAGAACTAATTACCGTAATTCAAAATTCTTTAGATAAAAATACTAAAACAATAAAAATTTCAAATAATAAAAAAATAATAAAACCTTGGATTACACAAGGGATCTTAAAATGTATTAAAAATAGAAACAGATTACAAAAACAATCACAATTAGATGACACAAATAAAATTTTAAAAATTACCTATCGACGCTATAGGAATTTCTGTAACAATTTAATAAAAAAGGTAAAGATAAAATATGAAACGGAATTAATTGAAAAGTCAAAATCAAACAATAAATCCCTGTGGAATTGCATTAAAAATATAACTAATTTGAATAAAAATAAACAACAAAATCTAGAATTAGTAAATTTAAAATCCAATGCATTAGACTCCGCTGATTATATCAACAATTATTTTAAAAACATTGGCCAATCCTTAGCAAGCCGTATACCAAAAAATTCAAATGAGCTTCAAAAATATTTTGATCAGTTTCCTTCACAAGTTAACTCAATTGGAATAATAGAACCAGATGACTCAGAGGTACTGAATATAATTAATAACCTCAAGTTAGAGTCTGCAGCAGGATATGATAAAATTCCAACAAAATTTATCAAAATGGCCAAAGCTACTATAACTCCGGTAATAACGAGAATCGCTGTGCTGTCTCTAGAAACGGGCAAGTTCCCCGAAGAGCTAAAGTGTGCTATCATTCATCCTGTGCATAAGGGTGGGTCCAGGGACGAAGTCAACAATTATCGTCCTATTTCTGTACTATCAGTTATAGCAAAGATCTTGGAGAAATTAATTAACTCCAGGCTTTTAAAGTACCTAGATGCCTATGGTTTACTGTCGAAATCACAGTACGGTTTCCGACGAGGCATCAGTACTGAAGATGCCATCCAAGATCTGACACAAGATATTACTGAGTACATCGACAATAAAGAACAAGCACTTTGCGTTTTTCTAGATTTAAAAAAAGCCTTTGACACCGTCTCTGTACCCATCCTTATCCGCAAGCTCGAAAAGATTGGGATAAGAGAACATTTCCTTTTGCTTTTAACGGACTACTTACGGGGTCGTACACAACGCCTTAAAATGAATGAAGGTATAGTAAGCACAGACATTTGCACAACTGAATACGGTATACCACAGGGCAGTGTCCTCGGACCAACTCTGTTTCTAATTTATATCAACGACCTTACTAATCTTAAACTACTAAACGGACGAGTATTTTCTTACGCCGATGACACTGCCTTGCTCTTTCATGGTAAGAATTGGGCTGACGTATATAATTCAGCTCAGCTTGGTTTACACTCGGTTTTAAAGTGGCTTCAAATAAATCTTCTATCACTAAACTTTACTAAAACAAACTACATACCCTTCTCTATTCGAGATTCGACGCAACCACCTAAAGATTTTAAAATTGTTGCACATACATGTAACATGGACGATCAGACAACTTGCGATTGTACGAATATTGCAAGAGTACCTAGCACTAGATACTTGGGTGTCTTAATTGATAGAAATCTGTCTTGGTACCCACAACTTAATGTCGTAGCTAATCGGGCTAGAAAACTTGTTTGGATTTTTAAACGCTTGCGTAATATTGCTGACAAAAATCTTTTAAAATATATATATCTTACACTAGTCCAATCAATTTTGTTATATTGTATAAGAATATGGGGGGGTTCTTTTAAAACCAAATTCATAAGTATTGAAAGAGCACAAAGACTTATATTGAAATTTATGTTAAGAAAAAACCGTCTTTATTGCACAACTAAATTATACAAAGATGCAGATCTCTTGACGGTGAGACAGTTATATATACTTCAATGTGTTCTAAAAATACATACATCTGTTGATATATCCTCCATTTCGAAGAAAAGGAATAAAAATACAATCATAAAACCAATAATCACAAGAACAATATTTGCTAAAAAACAATTTAAAGTGCAATCCACTCGAATATATAACAAGGTAAACAAAAATATTAACATTTATAGTATGAACCCAAGAGAATGTAAAATAAAAGTAACTAAATGGTTGAAAACACTTAATTATAATGATTCGGAAGGCCTTCTGCAGTAAATTTAATTACCTTTTAAAATCTAGTATTGTATGTGTAAATGGAAAAATAAATGAATAAAAAAAACTATAAATAATCATAAAATAAAAATAAACCCAAAACCTTAAAACTAAATTGCGAAAAATTGTTTTCTCCACACTTTAATAGTCTAACGTAGAGCCTACTCAAGAATTGTATTAGATTTAATAAGGCGCAAGATGCGTAGTTGTGTGTACAAAATCAGTCCCTATGCGCTATAATTTAGAGCTTATAACGTAACAAACGCGAAGCTGCTGCTTGATTTGCATTACGAAGGCGCTCACTTTTGTTTGCTATTGAATGCAATAAAACTGCCCACTACCCACAATTCATTTATTTTGTGTAACAGTTTAAAATATTAGTTTATTTAAGAGTTCATTTAAGATTTTAGTTCCAGTTTATTATTGTAATAGTTTAATTTACGGAAAGAGCGGTCTCCCCTAATACAGGTTTTGTAAACTTACCAGGGGAGTCCCACGACTAGCTGTAAGTATTTACTTTAATAAACATTTTTATTATTTTATTATTTATTATTATTTATTACATACATAATCTCACGCCTTTTATTCCCCGAAGGGTTAGGCAGAGGCACCAGCTCAAGAGCCGGACCCACGTTTAGCCGAGTTTATGCTTTATTACCAACGTGAGGCGGCCAGCTTCTCGCCGCGGTTATAGCGCCCACTACTGCGGCCGGGACCAACGGCTTAACGTGCCTTCCGAAGCACGGAATCATCGCTAATCGCTATTGATACCTTATTTGGTAAAGTATCCTATACTGTGAGAGGCGAGGTAGTTCAGAGTGCCCACTAATTGGCTTAGGCAAACAAATGTTTGCCTTGCCTTACGACAATGGTCGCCTATCAATCAATCAGTCAATCATACGTACCATTGACATTATGCTGTCTCTCTTCCTTTATAACTAAATCGGGTGAGACGCATATAGGTTCCTCTTGCTTTTGACACTGTGTATTCTGTGTTTCTCTCTTGCGGCACTGTGTATTTGTTTCCTGTTTCTTTGCAACTGTCGTCACTGCGCCTGTTGAGTTTAAATCGATTAATACATAGTACATATAAAACAAAGTCGCTTCCCGCCTCTGTCCCTATGTATGCTTAAATCTTTAAAACTACGCAACGGATTTTGATGCGGTTCTCATAATAGATAATAAAACATCACACTCAGAGCCCCTAACTAGGTAGAACCTGTATCTAGGGTGCCCGAAAGGAAAACATATATACAGAGACAAACATTACACTCAGACCGGAAACAAACATCGATATTCATCATAACAATATTCGCCCCGCCGGGAATCGAACCCAGGTGCACACGCTTACTCAGTCCACATCACTGCCAACTGAGCTACGGAGCAGTCATCAACTATCATGTGTAAAAGCCGCGCAGATAAAGAAAAGATCTTAAAATGGCGGCTGAACGCATGCTATCTCGCGTATATTAGTATGAGAGAACAGTTAAGAAGAGAGACAGCCCATTTTGAGATCTTTTCTTTATGTGCGCAGGTTATAATGAGGCACGCTAGCTTTTATAGAACGGTCTTTTCCCCAACTCACCGCTTTTTGAATCCGGCGGCTCATCCTTGTTGTTCCACCGGATGTCTGTGAGACCCTTGATCCTCAGCTCCTCAGCAGTCTTCAGGAGACCAGGCAGCTCTTCCTGTTAACAAAAATTAACTAAATACATACTTAAAGTCACGCCTTTTTCCCAGAAACAATTGATTTCCACTTGCTACGGTCCTGACAATTTTTTTTAGCTTCAGCGTTATTTTTGTATAGTACCCTTTTCCAGTTCCCACACGCACATCTAAACCACATATATAAAAGATTTGAAAATGGCGGCCGTTGTATGAACTGTCTATCTTTTTAACTGTTCCCTCATACTAATATACGCGAGATAGCATGCGTTCGGCCGCCATATTCAGATCGTTTCTTTATCTGCGAGGCTTATACCACGCTCCATTCTTCCCTTACTCTACTTTACAGAAACCCAAATCCTTCCGATGCCTAAAGCTGTACCAGGCCTGGCTCACTCCGCACTTTAGGTATAAAAACCTGCAAGTACGTGCGGCGGCGCCCATCAGCCGCCGCTCGCGCGCTTTTCGTCGCGCCGCACGAGTCTCATCATTGTCGCGCCAGGTTCTCGCAACCCTAATAATTGCTCGATGCCGTTAGTGTTCCTAAAACAGGCGCTCTCGCAAAGTAGCACGGGTCATTATTGCATGAATATACATTGCGGCTTATGAGAAAAGAGTGAGAGAGAGATAATATGTGTACTTACATGGTGCACGCTCATCTCGCCAGTGTACATGTAGTCGAGCAGCGCCCGCACGTGGCTCGGCGCGGCGCCGTCTATGACCAGCACTGGCTCGCCTTGCGCCTCGTGGGCGCCGAGAAGCGAACCCAGGAGCTCCGAGCATGCTGCCAGCACCACTCTGTTGATAGAGCATGTTGTTTCTTTAAACAGTGGCTCTAAAAATTGATATTGCTATGAAATTTACAAGTATTTTCACATGTTATCAGTTTGACTTGTTGTCTGTTTGTCCGCGATTATCTCGCGTTTGACTGGACCGATTTTGATGCGGTCTTCAGATAAATATTTGTTACATTCAGGAGAAGGTTTAAGTACCTATTTTAACCGACTTTGAAAGAGAGGAAGTGCTCAGTTAATGTATGTGTCAGTTTATTGAAGGCAAATTATTTTTTGAAAAAAAAAATTTTTTTAAGTTACCTGTGAGCCCTTACAGAGACGCCCCTAATGCTGGCAGGGTCGACAAGGTCCCCCTTGTCCGGCAGCTGGGATGAGAAGCTCGACGAGCAGTAGAGGGTCACGTCGCAGAAGCGCTCTGGAATTATCGGAGTTTGGTTTTTAATGACTGATTAAGAATAAAAACCGTTTTTGGTCTGGGACTCTAGTCTCTTAAACTTACGATTATACTTCTATTCTATTATTATTCTACTATTACTATTACGATTGTGTCAAAAATTGCGAGTCTCGTAACTTTGATCGATCATTATTAGTATAGCAATAGAATATGAATAGCAAGCTATAGAATAATCTAGGATTTTTTTACCTAAATAGTGAATCCTGTTTTATTAGACGAAATTGGAACGGGCGTAGTGCAACTGTCACTTACTATCAATCATTATTGACATATATAATGTCAGTCGAACGTAATCA
The DNA here is from genome assembly GCA_951802225.1 of Euspilapteryx auroguttella. NCBI lineage: Eukaryota > Metazoa > Arthropoda > Insecta > Lepidoptera > Gracillariidae > Euspilapteryx > Euspilapteryx auroguttella. Next base: position 3,324,237 of record OX637669.1, read on the forward strand.
TAACATTATCTTATTATGGAGTAGACTACCCTTTTTGGTCAATTCCAATCTATTGCGATACTAGTGCTATAGTTATAGCAAAATTGATTACGAGACTACCAAATGTGTATTTTCTTGCGATTAACGTACTGTTTCTACTCTACTTTTATTCGATAGTTACGTTTTGCGCGATGAGACTAAGGGCCCTGATCCGTTAAACACTTCGTCAGCCTTGAGGTTCTGATCTAATCTAACTAGGTGGAACCTATATCTAGGAGTCTATAAAGATGGTAACTCAGTATACAAGATGTTTTTCAATAAACTTAAAATAATAAAACCGTTTCTTTACTTTATCACCAGCTCAAAAATGTAGCTCTGATTGTTTTTTTTTTATTATTTTTAGAATGTTTAAGGCTGTGTTGTGTAGCTTTTAGGATAATGATCTTGGAAATATACGTTTTTAAAATTAAGGCGCTAGTATCGCGTCACACGCACCACGCCGACTATTTATTTTGCAAAAAAATACTGCTTAAGCTTCTCTATAAGTTGCAAGCCCTAGAAAATTTAACACAGCCTTTGAACCAGCAAATCTGTCCCTCGTATACAGACTAGTCTTATACAAATAGGCTCCAAAAAAGGGACTCGTTTCGAGGCGAGAGAAAGGGCTCTATAACGGGCAGGGGTAAACGACCTTGGTGGCATTTGCTTATAAATTTACGTCACAACTTTATAAGCCGATAAACAATATAATCGAATCCAAATAAAATATTTTGATATTCAAATGACTGCGTGTTAGAATTAGGAGCGAGTTTACAGCGATGCCATCGCCATTCTCAAAAAAAAATCATATCTTCTAAACTAAGGCAAATATAAAAAATTTGGCACAGTATGACACTAGAAAATCTTGCTATGTATTTTTAGAGCACAGTTAAGTAGTCCTAAGTAAAAAGAACAAAATAATCCACAGAGTGTTGCCAAAAGTGGCCACTTTTAGCAACACTTTGTAGCTTTCTTTGTTCTTTAACTTAAAAGCTATACAATAGTGCCTTAAAAATACTAGGCTACATTATCTAGTGTCATACTGTGCCACATTTTTTTATATTAAATCTGTCTTAGTTTAGTTTAGAATTAGAAGATATAAATTTTTTTCGCGAACGGCGCTAGCATCGCTGAAAACTGAGTTTGCCTTTACCTACATTTTGCTTGTTTTTAATTTGGCCTAGAAATTTGAGGTTCTTTTTTTGTAGAGAAATGGTTTACACACTCCCTGTCGCTTGGGAGAGCGATGGGGGTATGTGGGGCTCGCGCTCGCACCCAATAAAACCCCCCGGTGGGCGTCTGGGCGATTTTTAGATATATTGAGAAGAGTAATCAATCATTGACTGCTCCGTGGCTCAGTTGGCAGTGATGTGGACTGAGTAAGCTTGTGCACCTTGGTTCGAGTCCCGGGCGGGGCGAATATTGATATGATGAATATCGATGTTTGTTTCCGGTTTGGGTGTAATGTTCGTCTCTATGTGTGTTTCGGGTACCCTAGATACAGGTTCTTCCTAGTTAGGGGCTCTGAGTGATGTGTTATTATTATCTATACCAATATTATAAAGAGGAAAGATTTGTTTGTTTGTTTGTAACGAAAAGGCTCTGTAAATACTGAACCGATTTGGAAAATTCTTTCACAGGTAGGAAGCTACACTATCCCCGAGTGACATAGGCTATATTAGATTTTCAAAATAATTAGGGATCCTTACTTAAACTCGAATAATGTACACCAAGGTGCATTTTTTACCCGTCGTTTACATATTTTGACAGGTGATGGTTGTTGTTGTTGTTGTTTTTAAATTCGCCCATTCTGGAAGGCAAAGGAATTTAGTCCATACAGCCAAGACAGTTGCTGGTTTATTGTTGTTGTTTGTTATTTTTAGTAAGCCTATTCTGGGCAGTCAAAAGAACATAGTCTATAGTGCCAAGTGTTATGTAGTATCTTAAATTCTGTGGCGTAACGAGGTTCGCCGTGTCAGCTAGTTATTAAAATTATTTATGATCAGCTTAAGGTATCTTTTCCACGATTTAAGAGGCCTTGACTCAAGCTTACATTTACAGTAAATGGAGTTTGGAGTCTTCTCGCTCAAGTTTGAACTCGGACAAATTATTTTTATAATTTTTTTTTTATTTGACTACATATTATTCTGGCTCAGGCCGTTTTCGCATACTCCGTCGAGTGTCTTGAAGTCGAAACTCGACTGTGTTATCAATTCGGAGTAATAATAATAACAAAAATAATAACACACCACACTCAGAGCCCCTAACTAGGAAGAACCTGTATCCAGGGTACCCTAAACACACACAGAGACGAACATCACACCCAGACCGGAAACAAACATCGATATTCATCATATCAATATTCGCCCCGCCCGGGAATCGAACCCGGGTGCACACGCCTACTCAGTCCACATCACTGCCAACTGAGTCACGGAGCAGTCATTGGAGTGGAGAATGATTTACGGCTCTACCACAAAAAGAGTTAAACCGGGTCTAAATCCCTAGACTAGGTTTAAGTCACTAGTTCGTCATACAAATTGGCGATTTTAGACCGGTCTTACCTTTTTGTGGTAAGAGGGTTAAAGTTTCATTTTGACACTTTGTAGTGCAAGTTTGAGCTGCGACTCGACTGTGAATGTCAGCCTTAATGTTACACTTAGTAATAAGGCCGCATTAAGAGAAACAATTTTCGTTCATCTAGCGTTATTTTTGTAAACTACCAAATTGGGCATTTTAAATATTGCACTCTCTGGGGCCGACCGCAAGAGCAAGCGAATCACGAGACAGAGTTTATATATAACACTAGCGGTCCCGGCGAACTTCGTATCGCGCCTAACAATTTGTATCTAGGAAAAAGAAATTGTTACTTTTACTCCTTTTACTGTCTCAAAATGTTTCCATATTATCTCACCTTTTAAACCTTCCCTGGACTACTACGAACATTTTAAAACCAAAATCAGCTAAATCGGCCCAGCCGTTCTCGAGTTTTAGCGAGACTAACGAACCACGATTCATTTTCATATACATAGTAGAGTAGATATCGCCGCGATTTTCTCGCTCGTGAAGACAATAGTCCCAAAAGCGTATACTATAAGTAATATCGCAAAATGTACTATGATAAATACAATACAAACCTTTTTCCAATAGCTGTGCGAACATGCTTTGTACATTAGAGTGGTGATGCTTCCACCGCAGACAATACTGTTGGGGCGTCATCTTGACTAACATTTAAACTGAGAACTCAAGTTCCAAATTTAAAAATAAATAAATAAGTCAACAACTTTTTTTTTAACAATAAAAGGCTTTGGCATTAAAGGCAGGTGAGGTGAGTGAAGTTCTTTTTTTATACACAAAAGTTTGGTTCCAATTTTTTTTGGTCACTTTGTCTTTTTTTTTTAATGTTAAAGTTGGAATGTTCATCGGTGGTTTACAACTTCTGCATCTTAGTACCTGAAACAAACAACAAAATAAAATTATAAAAATATCATGCAACATGTTCGTAATTTCCAGTTTTCTATCAACAAACAAGAATCAAAGTCAAAAATTCTTTATTCAAATAGGATACAAGATATCACATAATGAAAGTCAATTAGACTAATCTAATCGCTATTGATACCTTATTTGGTAAAGTATCCTATACTGCGAGAGGCAAGGTAGTTCAGGGTGCCCACAAATTGGCTTAGGCAAACAAATGTTGGCCTTGCCTTACGGCAATGGTCGCCCTTTTTTTTTTGGCGGGGAAACTCCTAACGAGTACCCTGTGACCCCGGGGGGAGTCGCAGGGTTATGTGGGGTTCGCACCGGCTACAACCCCGCCGGTGTCCATCGTGGCTGTTGGCAAATGGGTCACGGGTGATCTTTCGATCGTTATGTTCAACTCCGCGACGCAATGGTCGCCCTTCTATAATTTCCATTCCATAGAAATACACGAATTTCTACTTTTGAGTATACAAAGACGATAGCGTTCTGAACTCGCGCCCGACACGGCCCTTATCTTTCCAAAACTTTTGGTAAACATTAACTGTCTACCAAACATTGATACTACGCTATCTTTAAATTTTGAAATAGCAGATTTTATTTTTCAATACTGTTCTGTTCACGTTACAACAACGGAAAGTTTTTGAGCTGATACAACACAATACTTTTTACAACCCGTATATACAAAAAAACCACTGAAGAGGTCAAAGTAAAACATAATCAACTTAACATAATCTCACGCCTTTTATTCCCCGAAGGGTTGGCCGAGGCACCAGCTCAAGAGCCGGACCCACGTTTAGCCGAGTTTATGCTTTATTACCAACGTGACAAGGGGCCAGCTTGTCGCCGCGGTTATAACGACCACTACTGCGGCCGGGACCAACGGCTTAACGTGCCTTGCGAAGCACGGAATCATCTTACTTTTCGGACAATAAGGTGATTTAAGCCAGCAATGTCCTATCCAACCGAAAACAACCACAACGTGATTTTTGTGAGAAATCAATATGCGGTGTACGTCAAAGTTCAAGAAACATGACAAATCGAAGTCAACACGATTAAGAAGTACAGTGCGGCACAAAAATCTAGAAATTAAAAAGTGGCAACACTGTATGGAAATTATAGAAAATCCGTCAAATTTCACTTCCACTTTTGACTTTTCATTAGATTTTTGTGCCAAGATATAGTAGTACAGTAGCCACATCGCTTATCGTCACTGACTCGTTCTATCTGACTTCTTGCGAAAAGATGGTCCTTGTGTTAGGCAAAAAATTGGAGCTGACTAAACTGTCCAGAGAAGTTTTTCTCAAAATTTTGATATCATTCTTCGTTTCTGAAAAACCGAGCGCCAATGAAAATTTCAGGAAAAAAAAAAATATTTTTTTCCCAATTTCGGCCATAACATTTTTCTTTTAATATTTCTTAAATAATTATTTTTGCAACTAACAGCTCTGTGATACCTACGCGTCTTTTGATATTTTTAGATTATCATAATAATATCTTCAGAGCTATCCGAGATATTAAGGAGAACTCACTATTTCGTAAATTAGATTTTCTTAAAAATAATTATTTTTGCACCCCATACTCTTGTGAATACGCGTCTTTTGATATATTTTTTTGATTATCATATCTTCAGACTAGGGATGCTCGATGATAAATTTTTGATACAACTCAACATCGATATTAATTAATATAGAAACGTCAATTATGTTATCAATACATAGTATAAAATAAAGTCGCTTTCTGCGTCCGTCCCTACGAAACGGATTTTGATGCGGTTTTGTTTAATAGATAGAGTGATTTATGAGGAAGGTTTAAAAGTATAATACATGCACAAAATAGTAAAATTTTAGGCGGTACGAAGTTCGCCGGGTCGACTCCTATTAAATAAAAAAATATATTTTTTGTGAGTGACAGCTCTAAATAAATCTGAATAGACAGACTTTAAATATATCACTTCCGCTTTAGTAACGAAACAGTTCATTCTTGAACAAGCCAGAGTTTAAGGATTGGCGAAGCCGACAACGTTGTATGTAATAAAATGATTTTTTTACTTCGTAACGCCATAGAATAAATATAGATACTTCTAAAGACTTGGCTCTATATACTATGTTCTTTTGACTGCCCAGAATGGGCGAATAAAAAAACTAACAACATCAACAAACCATCTTTCAAAATATGTAAACAACGGAAAAAATATTGCACCTTGGGTTACATTATTGGAGTTTAAGTGTAAGGATACCTAAATTTTTTGAAAATCTAATATAGCCTATGACACTCGGGGATAGTGTAGCTTCCTACCAGTGAAAGAATTTTTTAAATCGGTTTAGTATTTCCGGAGCCTATTCTTTACAAACAAACAAATCTTTCCTCTTTATAATATTGGTATAGATTAATTAATCAAAACATGCGGACCTAGGTCAATATAATCTACGATAAATAGTTTTTTTATAGATTATTTTATAATGATAAGCAACGTTTAGTGAGTGTAGGCATAGGCATTATCCTAATTTGGCATTAGTCGTCTCTTTTGTCTATACCAATATTACAAAGAGGAAAGATTTGTTTGTTTGTTTGTAACGAATAGGCTCCGGAAATACTGAACCGATTTGAAAAATTCTTTTACTGGTAGGAAGCTAGATTAACCCGGAGTGTCATAGGCTATATTAGATTTTCAAAAAAATTAGGGATCCTTACCTAAACTCAAATAATATAACCCAAGGTGCAATATTTTTTCCGTTGTTTACATTTTGACAGGTGGTTTGTTGTTGTTGTTTGTTTTTTATTCGGCCATTCTGAGCAGTCAAAAGTACATAGTATATAGTCTTTTGTAGTATCTTATATTCTATGGCGTAACGAAGTAAGCCGGGACAGCTCGTAAATAATAAGTTTAAACAACATGCAAGATTAAGCCAATGGAAGCGTCTTCTGGAACTCAATCGTTGTCTTTGCGGATGGGTCTGATCTGCAGCCTGCCGCGGGAGTACAGAGTGGCCGTGTGGTATGAGAGCTCTCGCTGTCACCGTACAATGTTCTGCTGGGACTCTAGTCTCTTAAACTTACGATTAAACTTATATTCTATTATTATTCTACTATTACTCTACTAAAAATTGTGAGTCTGGTAACTTTGATCGATCATTATAGTATAGCAATAGAATATGAATAGCAAGCTATAGAATAATCTGGGTTTTTTTTACATAAATAGTTAATCCTGTTTTGTTAGACGAAATTGGACCGGGCGTAGTGCAACTGTCACTTAATATCAATCAGTATTGACATTTATAATGTCAGTCGAACGTAATCATAACATTATCTTATTATGGAGCAGACTACCCTTTTTGGTCAATTCCAATCTATTGCGATACTACTGCTATAGTTATAGCAAAATTCATTACGAGACTACCAAATGTGTATTTTCTTGCGATTAACGTACTGTTCGTACTCTACTTTTATTCGATAGTTACGTTTTGCGCGATGAGACTGAGGGCCCTGGTCTGTGCTTATTGTGGACTGTTGGTTCTACATTCGCTTGCCTGGAGCCGCATGTAGGACAATCCTGAGCCACCATGACATGACATGGTATGTATATCGATGGTCACCGTTATCGTATACGACAGCGTAGCATGGCGGATCATTCGTCGAATCTTTCTGTCGCTTTTGACATTTAAATGCGGGAAAATGTATGGAGACGATCGACAAAAGTGACAGATAGATACGACTAACGATCCGTCATGCTACCACCGCAGGTGTATTTATTTTACGTTTGTGTTTTGATTATGTACATGAACACATATTTTGATGTATATTTTTTACATTCGTCCGTGACGGTGACGACCGGTCGGTGAAATCACGTGCAGAGCGGCGGTTTTGTTTTGCATGAATAACTATTAAAATTATAATGCAATGTTGCTGGCATTTCATTGTGTCTTTAATAAAAATAAATAGATAATTGATGTTCAATTGTTTTTGCTTTTTAACTATTTGGGGTCTTTGAACGAACCTACATTGTCTAAAGAAAGTAGAACATAAAGCATTTTCACAAACTTTTTGCATGGCACTATTATTCAATAAGAGGGAAAATAATCATCTAAAGATTGAGATCGCATATTTCATTGCAAAAGTTACTTATTTGAAATAATAAAACTCCGCGCCTGTCGCGAGCATCGAGTTCGTTTCCCGGCGGAGGCGAACAATGTTACGATGAAAATCGATGTTTGTTTTCCGGTCTAAGTACAAGTTTTTCCAAGTTAGGAACACTAGTCTGAGTGTGATATGTTATTAATTGCTTAACAAAAATTATTATTAATAATCAGTAAGTATAGAAATTGTTAATAATAATAGAGAATCTGGTAAACGGCATTTGACTAGATTCCATTCTCTAAAAGCTAGCACAGAGAGGGCGCGGCAGAATCTAAAGGTCAAACGCTTTTGACTCGCTAAAGGTAGAAAGGTACATTAACAAAATAGATTTTCAGTGCATGTGGGCCTTATTAGGGGCCCAAAGAGGGCACAAAGCTCTACGCCCTGCAGTACCGGGCCGGAGAATAGGACTGAGTAAGAGGAGACCCCGGGGCCATTGAATGCACGAGGCGGAGGTCTTGTGCATCTATATAACGGCCCCGAGAAGAGCGACGGAACGCGGGTGTCCCGTTTCCGTCGTTGAGCGTTGGACGAGCAAACCACACGCTCCGGGACGACGACCATGTTCCTCCGAGAAGAGTCTTAACAGCCGATGCTGGAGAGGGTCGCTGAAATGAACCAGCTTGAATAGATCTCCCGTAACCTCCTTGCCAACAGCCGGCGGGGTTTTAGTGGATGCAAAACCCACATAACCCGGCGGCTCCCTCTGTGCCGCAGGGTATTACTCGATAGGAGTTTCCCCACCATAAAAAATAGGGCACAAAGCTCTAAGAACGATGGTTGAGGGGCCGAAAAGTTCTCCAGTAGAGTCGAAGCAGGCAGACGACCTGACGAAGGATGCGGGAGTGCAATGTGCGTCATCATAAATCTCGCTAGCGGTACTTTTACCCTGTTATTCTTAAAAAGTTAAAGAGCATTTTAGTTATTTGACGTATAATTCAATTTAGAGTGGATGTCACGTATTTACCATACAACAAACCAGAGAACTAGACCTCCAGTAAAGCTACTTAAAACCTACTGTATCTTTATGAATAATACGGTTAGAATCTAAAGTATTACAAAAACAGACCATGGCTGTATTTTTCTTTAAAATCCCTCTCCAATCAAAGATAGACTTGATAGCATGAAATCTACAATTCAATGGGGGCTACAAAAAAAAGTGAACGCAACACAGACAGGTGCAGTGCAATGCAACGCTTTGTAAAAGTTTCAATGTGTGCGTGCGGCCTAGACTATAATGCCAGTTATACACTCACTACTAATCAATTAGATATTTTATGAAGACTAGAAGTAATTCACGTAGATAGAGAAGAAGCGATCATCGACATCAAAGTCAAAAGTCATAGTTTGGACGAATCATCATGTATATCACGTAAATTGGATTTATAGTTAACGAGCTTTCCCGGCTTACTTCGTTACGCCATAGAATATAAGATACTACAAAAGACTTGGCTCTATATACTATGTTCTTTTGACTGCCCAGAATGGCCAAATAAAAAACAAACAACAACAACAAACCACCTGTCAAACAAAATATGTAAACAACGGAAAAATTATTGCACCTTGGGTTACATTATTTGAGTTTAAGTAAGGATCCCTAATTTTTTTGAAAATCTAATATAGCCTATGACACTCGGGGTTAATGTAGCTTCCTACCAGTGACAGAATTTTTCAAATCGGTTCAGTATTTTCGGAGCCTATTCGTTACAAACAAACAAACAAATCTTTCCTCTTTATAATATTGGTATAGATATCAGGTGCGCTGCATGGAGGCTGGTCTCTGGTTTCTATAAAGAATATCTGTATAGTAGTACAAAAAGGACATTTTTGAATGACTTCGTTGTTTTAAAACTGTTTATTTTTTTCAGCAAAAATAGCATATCTACACAAAAGTTATTCAAAAATTTGACCATTATTCAGTCATTTTTCAAAATTTGTACAAATTTAGTGCCCAATTTGCTTGAAATAACGTCTGAGTGAAATTGAGTACATAACAATAAGTAAGATTTTATTCAGAAGCCTGTGTTTCTTGGGTAGCTAAACTTGTGTACCGATGGGACGGCTCGCAGACACTACTGACGAGGAGCTAGCAGATGCAGAAGAACCTACAAAATTCAAAGTTTGTGTATGTGCTGTGTGCCACCACTGGGGTTAGAACCTCGGACCCCCGGGTGGGAGACACGCGAGTTAACCCGTGGGCTACCACCGCTGCTGTACGTCGTCGCTAGTTTTGCCATGACATTCGTATGGCAGGCGAATTAAGTAATTTGAAATACACTTAATTTCAGTTGGGTTAAGAGCCATAGCACAGCTAAAGTAGCGCCACTCGAGAAAAAAATAAATATAAAACGGTCGCTTTTGGCAACAATCAGTTTCTTTCTGTGGTTTTTAACTTAAAACCTATACAACGATGCCCTAAAAATACTAGGCTGAATTATCTAGGGGAATACTGTTTCACATTTTTGATATTTGCCTTAGTTTAGAAGAAGATATTTATTTTTTTCTCGGGTGGCGCTACTTTAGCTATGCTATGCCTCTTAACACACAGAAAACAAACCTCGATATATCGATAAAATCATAGACTAACTATTCGCTTCGCAATCGTTTTTTTCTAAAAAAGCTCTGCAAATTCCGCGGTAGATTTTTCCAACAGTGCGCAACCAGCCTAACGTTTTCAATGTTACAAACGAAATACAAGAATTTGCAGCGAGCCAGAGTCGCATGAAATGTCGATCTGTCATTCAAAAACCATTCTAAACACTTTAGAAATAAGAACTTTTTGTAATTTCAAATGCGGGACTGCAACGGTGGTGAAGTTTCGTTTTCTCTCAGACCCTGGTGTGCGTTCTTACTGCATTTTATTTAACGTTGTGGAAAAGAAAAATACTTATTGCTTATTAAATTTTCATTAGGATATTTAATTTAGTATGTTACCCCTTAAATAAAAACGCGAGCCCGTGTGACATACTGAAATCAGCCGCTTTATGTACAGGGCTGAACCAAAGAAGGCATTCCCGTTCCCAGAAATCCCACGGGAATTAATAAACAAATCACAGATAAAGTTCTGGGTACACGTGTGCACACCTTCTTCCTATGTAGGAGTTTAGAAAACCTCGTATTTCGAAAAATGAGAAAAAAAAAATGAGTTCCTCCCCACATCTACTTATGGAGCCATCTGAGCTCATCAGCAAACTGCAGGATGAAGCCTGAATGCTTCAGCAGCTCAGCTAGACGGCTGGACAAAAGCGTGCTTAGATAGCTCAATCAGTAATCTTCAAAGTGTTCCAGGCTTGGAAGGAGACTTGACGGGGTCGAAGTTATAGGCTGTCGAGCAGCAGATTTGGTGCACAACGGCGGCTTACGTATATGATAGACTAGTCGACCCGGCGAGCTTCGTACCGCCTAACCTCTTACTATTGCCTCTTACTTTGAGCATATATTCACATAAACCTTTCTCTTGTATCGCTCTATCTATTTTAAAAATCCGCATAAAAATCCGTTACATAGTTTTATTTAAAGATTTAAGCATGCATAGGGACAGACAGCGGAAGAGACTTTGTTTTATACATGTACAGTGGCGGACACGGTCGGTGTAACACTTCCGGTTTTTCTGTATTGCAAAATAGGTCTTGTTCTTTAGTAATACAGTCTAGGGCTGACGAAACCATAGACAAATCTGTTACGGCCTCCTAGAACTTCGTGCCACCTATCCTTTTAAAATTTTATGCATGTATGATACTTATTTATAAACCTTCCTAATGAATCACTCTATCGATTAAAAGAAACCGCATCAAAATCCGTTGCATAGTTTTAAAGATTTAAGCATGCATAGGGACAGACAGCGGAAGAGACTTTGTTTTATACTATGTATTGATTTACTTAGCTAAAGCTGAGAGTCCACATAAACCAACAAAATCAAGTGGTATCAGCAAAAATCTGGAAACCTCTCCAGTAAATTTACTTTTAAAATGACAGAGTATGCGAGTTCGTAAACAGTAGAAATACTTAACTAATTTGTGTCCGATAAGATAAGAGACGAAAATATTTTGTTTTTCAAAAAATTTTATGATTGCGTCTAAATAATATATTTGAGTCCTACCACGAGTTATTTGCTTTTATCGCAGAAGTACCTAATAACTCCATTGTGTTTTAGGGTAATTTTTCTACTTAAAACATTTAAATTTTTCATTCTGTTTCATACACACATGATTAACAGAGGACCCTGAAAAAGTTATCAAGCGGTAAATTTTTCGGTCACCTTTGTATTAAGAGCCATAGCACAGCTAAAGTAGCGCCACCCGAGAAAAAAATAAATATCCTCTAAACTAGCCTAGTATTTTTAGGGCACTGTTGTATAGCTTTTAGGTTAAAGACCACAGAAAGCTACTGATTGTTGTTAAAAACGGCCACTTTTGGCAACAATCAGTTGCTTTCTGTAGTCTTTAACCTAAAAGCTATACAACAGTGCCCTAAAAATACTAGGCTGCATTATCCAGGGGATTACTGTATCACATTTTTGATATTTGCCTTAGCTTAGAAGATATTAATTTTTTTTCGGGTGGCGCTACTTTAGCTGTGCTATGCCTCTTAAACCCCGCTTAACAATCATAATCTCACGCCTATATTCCTGAAGAAGTAGCCAGCGAGGCACTAGCTCATGTCACGGAGTTGAACCTAAAGATCGAAAGATCTGCCGTGACTCCCTTGCTAACAGCCGAGATGGACACCGGCGGGGTTTTAGTGGGTGCGAACCGCACATAACCCTGCGGCTCCCCCCTGGGCTGCAGGGTACTCGTTAGGAGTTTCATCAGTGCATTGAGCTAGAACAATGTTTTTCCTTGTTTATGTTTATACCATCGCGACTAAGGGCCAGCTTGTCGCCGCGGATATCACTACTGCAGTCGGTCGGGCGGGAGCAACTACCCTCCATGGCAAGAAATTATCAACTCTGTTTACTCAAATATGGTGGCGGAACAGAACACCTCCACGCCATCTCCTTTCATGTGTCGTAAAAAGCGACTAAGCGGTCAAACAGACGACGCCGCTACCGCGCCGCCGCCGCCGCCGCCGCACTGCACGGCGACATGTGTGGCGGCGCCGGCGGCGCGGTAGCGGCGGCGCATTGTGTGTGAACAGTGTTGCGGCGCGGCGGCGTCGTCTGTTTGAGCGCTAACAGTACACCCTAAGAACCAGCAGCAGCGTCCTCGGTTGAAAAAAATCTGCGATCGCCACCAACCCGCCTGCTAAGCGTGGCGTTTATGAAAAACTCCCACTAAAATGGTTTAATCCTTGTGACTCTCAGTGTAGGGTAGGAAGTCTTTGTCAAAAGATGGAGGTCTCTCGGCCTGAGATGAAATTACAAAACCTTTACAGCCCTTTTCCTGTCATGCGTTTTTTAACCCGCGCGCGGATCTGCGGTGGTAGCATGACGGACAATTTGTCGAATTTGTCGTATCTATTTGTCACTTTTGTCGATCGTCTCCATATATTTTCTCGCATTGAAATGTCAAAAGCGATTAAAAGTGACAGAAAGATTCGACAAATGGTCCTACATGCTGGGGGGGCTGGTCCGCATGCGGGTGATTGCTCGCTCCTAGCTCCTAGCTATTATGCGTGCTGTGTGCAGTTTAGGAAAAACATATGAAATCAATTACAGGATGCGGGAAGCCTGCTCGCGGACCAATCATGAAAAGGCCCCTTAGCATATTCCGCTTTGACTGAAAGGCTTAAACCGCTTAGCTTTTGTGTGAAATGGGAGTAAATTAATACAAGGCTTCCAAAGACATCTTTTGCAATCAATAAATTTACCATAAAATAACATTTTCGTAAATTAGTTTATCATACAACATATATAATATTCATTTGCAGTGGGTGACCTTATCGCTTAGAGTTATTTCTTGCAGGCAACCCATAGGGAGGCTAAATGTTCAAGGTCTACTTCTGGTGGGTTTTCTTTTCAAGAACAATATTGCCACCATGAAAAGTTTATCAATAACATAAATCTCTTTGATTACTGGTTGACCAATGTCAATCAAAACTGCTTGAGATAAAGAGATGAAATTTAGAACAAAGTGTAATTATGGCCAAAGTTGACTATTGGCACGGCAAGACAGATGATTTGTTAACATAATTCTTTGTATGTCTTTAAAATTTGGAACTGAGATATTCATAGGATGAAATTTCCAAAAATCCTATGGAATCAGGAACAATTTAATTTTATTGTAACATATTACAAAGGAATTTGGACTGAACAGTAGTTTATATTTTAAATCATTTGAACCCATGTATAGCTTGGTAATAAAGAGATAGCAAACAAATTTTTTTTATGTAACATAAATTCAAACTATTTCTGAGATAGTTACTGTCTACCAAAATTTGTAGCTAAATTAAATTTCATGTTCAATATTGAACAGAATATACATATTTAAACCTCATCACATCGTGCGCACATAAACTGTGCATAATTTAAATGCGTTTGAGGGTAGTCAATCATTCCACGGGTTAATTGTTTAGAGTAGGAAAGCTGTTGTCTACCAGTGAAAGGTAGGAAGAGAGAAAAAACAAAACAACACCACAAAAAATATAAAAAAAAAAAACTATCTCAGAGGCGCAATGCCACTACGGCAAAATGGCAGGTCTTTTGGCTTAACAGTTGGTGGACTTGGAGACAATGAGTAAATGCATCTTTCTAAGTTTGTGAGTGTGTTTGTTACTTCTTTATGTCTAAACGGCTGGAGCTATTTCAAATAAATTTAGTATGGAATCAGCTGACACCCTGGATTAACACATAGGCAACTTTATAAACAGCATAAAAACATAAACTCGGCTAAATGTGAGTCCGGCTCTTGAGCTGGTGCCTCTGCCTAACCCTTTGGGGAATAAACGCAGTAAGATTATGTTATGTTAATGCTACTTTACACTGCGGTAATAGACTGTGGGTAACATTGCTGGCCCTGTATTACGGCAGCTTTTGCAATATTGCTTTTCGTCATCTTTGTTTTTTTTTGTATTGACTTTGACACTCCAGAGGATGCGGCCATAATAGTACCCCTGGGCACAGCAAGTTGTTAATAAGAGTAAATCTAAGCACCCAAAGTTCTTCATCAATTTGCTACCCTCGAAATCCATGACAGGTTACCACCAACCTGTGACCATTAGGTGACGCAGTCGCTTATCTCAGTGCTTGATCTATTCCGAAATAGGTATAATATGCTTAGCAGGTTAAATAAGGAATAGTTTGACACCCAAGACAAGTTAAAAAAGAAAAGAGAGGGGACAACCAAGATTTGATCTACTGAAAAAATGATGTTGTGTTGAATTCAAGAAGTCTGGCACGGAAGCAGTAAGTTTAGTTACATATTTTGGTTGGTGGGTCGTTTTAGGTTTGAAGTATTTTATGGTAAATTATAATAAGAAACGATGGACCAGGGCTGCAGAGGATTAAGCAATCCTGCTGGAACTTATTGGAAGTCTAAAATTCTTGCTGTCCTAATGAAGGTATTATTAGTTAAATTAACTTACACTAGCTCTGATCAGCGGAGGTCAGGCCGTCGACCTCAGCACCAAGTCGGCACCAGGTCAAAACACAAACTTTCACAACTGAAATGCACAACAAAAACACAGGTAAACAACACATAATCCAGGCGGAGATGAGGCTCTACAGCTGCACTGCTGTTCTATCACTAGCCCATGGTCCCACACTAATTTAATTTTAATTTGTTACCAATTTACTAAACGACAGAGCTTCGTTCTTATCCAACAAAAACAACAACCGTTTTTCGAAAGCAAAACTTATAGAGAAACGCGAATCGGCAACATGGGAGAGTAGATAAGGCTGTCGTTCGCCCGCCGCGTAGAAATTAAAATAATAATTTATCAAAAAATATAATAAAAAATACATTATTTTTGTGACGGTCCCCGAACACGAGCTGTCAGAATTTTCTAATAACTAACCAGCTGATTAACGGAGCGCTCCGCTTGCGCCCGCCGCGGCACCCGCGGTAGACCCGAGCCAGCGGCCGGCTTATACAGCCGTGACAGGCGAAAGACGATCTTATGTCACTCTACAAACTTTCGTATTTGCCGCTATTTGCGAAAACAAACGGACGCGCGAATTTGTTTGTAAAACTTTTACAAAGAACTCCAACTAACCAGTCGATTGGAAAATTCCAAATAAAATGTGACGAGCGAAGCGCGGCCGCCGCCAGCAGAAACACGACACACTGTTTTTGAAACTACACAGCTCGACTACGTCATTTTTGGCGTATTTTGAGTTGGGTTGGCTCGAGAACGGGAAAACTCGAAAGCGTTCGGATGCGAGAAAAGGATAGAGCTATTCATAGCTCAAAGAAAATTGGACCTAATAGCCCTTTGCTGCAATAGTTATTAGTCCCGTAGCTCGCTGAAATAGAATCAAGCAAATAGAGTGAAATCGTACCACATTTTCGAAGTTTTTTTCTATACAGATAGATGGATTGAAGGTCTAGTTAGGTACATTGCTTCATGAACGGATATTTTATGTCTAGGTACTTTGGTTTATTGCTATGTACCTAGATAGTTAATTAATTATCATTACTAGAGTAGGTAGGTACATACATAATGCATTCTGGGCCCTGCCGGCATACATAGGAACCGGAATAGGTAGGTTCCTACAATTTCAAGTTAAATTGTAGTAGGCATAACATAAATATACATATAGATTGATTCCGTTGATTCCCAAGTAGGTACTAAGGTACTAAGTAAGTAAGTACCTAAAGTACTTTGCCTTCGAACGTGGGTTCCCAGTCAAGCATAAGTACACGAAATAGGCGAGGCATTACTATGTAAGTATTATGTTTACTGTATGTTAACAACTAAGTTCGTAAATCATAATTAACTAACTATACTTACCTTACCTAAAATATAATTTTAGATGTTTTAAGGGTACTTTATTAAAAGTACGTTATAAGGAAATAATAATAATGTTTGGAATTTTGTATGAGGTGTTGCTCGGTTAGCCGACTTTGAAATCAATAACGTAAAAAAATGAATTACGTCATGCTTCTATGATTCCTTTTAGTTTTCTATTCTTTGAAATAAGCAAAGTTACGGTCCATTTAGTTTGGGTTTTTGCTATGCAAAAGACTGGCACTTTGTAACTACTTCAGAACCTATATTGCTGAAAGCACCAAACCTAAGTAAGTAAGTACCTAATATTATATAACAGCACCTAAAAGGTAGGTGCTAAAAACGTAATGTCATGTTATACAACCTGTTCCTTTGTCCCTTAAAATGTCAGTCTTCGTTTTAATAAGCGTGTCGATGGCTGGCGACTATATTTTTGAGGACCAGTATGATACTTAGATATACTATATATATACGGTGCAACTGTAACCGACTTCTTTTACTATTAATTAGTAATATACCGTCAAAATATTTTTCTAGGCAGGTGGTCAGGCCTGGTCATCAGATCCTAACCTGAGGTGCTGCATTGTTTGCAGAGGCTGCCGGCTTGACTTATACGTAATTCTCCAGTTCAACATAATTATTGGCTATAAAGCGTCCACAAACAATGTTGGCCGTGGATTGTTGCCAGGTAGTCTTAAAAAAAACTTGACGAAAATCGGTTCATCCGTTTGGCTGTGCTGCGATGCTACATGCTACAGACATATCACCATATCACACACTCAGACAGACAGACACAAAAGTTAAACATAAAACACACATTTGTTTTTTGTATATAAATGGTTAAAATAAGTGAAAATGAATTTAATTGTACCCATGTAAATTATAATTTAAGGTAATTAAAAAAAAATGCTGTTATAACATTTATCTCATGCTAAATAATACGTACACCTACCTAACCTTAAAAATAAACCTTACAAAAGGGTTGAATACTTTTGGCCCAAAGTGAAATAAACGGTTTTTATTTGCAACAGTTATTCGCTCAATGTCAATCGATTTATCAATCAATCAGATCGTTCAACGAAAACAAACCCATTAAAAATATCTATAATGAATAATTTAATTTAGAATTTAATAATAACAAATCTAAGTATATATATATATATATATATATTTTTTTACTTTGAACAAAAGAAAAGAAAAATCATTTTTATTCTATTTGGATAGGGAGACCGGAAGTGCACCGTAATAGCAGCTACAGTAGTAAAGAAAAGTGTTTTAGAAGTTTTACTAAAAAAATTACGTGTCGAATTGAGTACCTCCTCCTTTTTTTTCGTCGGTCAAAAGTAAATACCTTTCTCCATATAAATACCTAATTGTGTTTTACTGTATTTAGTCAATACCACCTAGGAAAGAAAAATTACGTTTATGAGTTTCTTTTAAATTGAAATTTTCGAAAACAGTAAAGAATACAAACTAACGCTCTTCTCTTAAGGTATTGTTAGCCTAACTGCACTGTAAAAAAAATGATAAACAAAAAGTAGGTTTATGTACTGGTTTGGTTACCGTACCGAACGTTATTAATTTATTATTTTTTATATGCAAACAAAAATAACGGAAGGCAATATGTAAGTACCTACCTACATACCCATCTAGGTGTATGAATTTGTATGTAGTACCTACTTAATTTGGAGGTAGTAGGAGGTAGACGCCATAAAAGATACCGTCCTCGCTAGATAAGCGTTCAGTGAACAAAACTCATAAAATAAGGCGTAAAAAATATGAGTACCGTAAACTGCTGCAACTTTGCACGAAATTTAAGCTTTTTTTAAAATATCTTTTAAAGTATTTGTTATCTGTGCTTTTGTAAACAATAGCAAGCGAATTAGAGATTAATGCCATACGAATAAAGGTTCATTTTGCCGAAACTGTTGATAAATAGATTTCCAGAGACTGTCAAAGTTGTAGGCAAAGTTGTGATGAAATAACTCAACTTTGCCTAGTAGATTATTATCAAAAATATAGGTCGCATTTAAAAACCGATTTTAATTACAGATCGGTAACAATTGAGTTACCATCGAGATGTGCATGGGTTAACACATATACTCATATTTATTTTTATCTGGGTAGCAGGCAATGTTGGGCACACTTTGAGCTTCATCTTTAAATATTTTCATAGTAACTTTTAAGCAGAGTTAGGGTTGTCACAAATTGAAAAACATACAATTTAAAAACACACTATTTATTAAAAAAAACTTTATATAAGTAATCTAATGGCATCAGCATTTTAATCAGGCTTGTAATTCGATAGTGCTTTGCTGCGTACTCTACAGAAACGTATAATGTTTTCTTGCGAATAATCAGCGTATAGCCGAGCTCCAAGTTTTTGTCTTCTTCTCTTTTCAATATTTATCTTTATTCGCGTACCTGTACCTACTCAATATCTTAGACATTTAGACACAACATTATTATAAAAAATATATATTTTTTTATATTATGTTGTTTGCCCATTTTGATAAGTATAAGTTAGTTATGTTTTATAACTAATAATAATGTTCTTGGCAAAAGCGCACATAAAGAATGAACGAAGGCCATAATTGATGATAAAAAAAACTTTAAAATGTTATTTGTTAATAGCCCCTTTGGGTATTGTATTTTTATGAAATTCTTAAAAAACGTTTTTGTCTATTATTTACATACAGTCACATTCACACTGTTTAATAATAAGTAATAACTTACTTAAAAATACTTATACTGGTAAAATCACAACTCAACCCTCAGAATGCTTCACTGTAGTTGAGACACTAGTGACAACCCTAGGCCTAGGCAAACTTGAACCACTACCGCCTAAAAATCCCTTTGCAACATTGCCTAGCATCGTTAGAGTCGTAAGTGATCATTTTAACAAGAAACATCATTATAAATAGGAGAAAGGGCTCATTGACTTACCCCGTAATTAATAAGAAAGTTGAAATTCTCGTTTTTTTCAAGTAAAAACAAAAAGTTTGCACAACCCTAAATATCCATGCGCTCCGCTAGTGACTGTTGATATTTCATATAAAAAAAAGAGACAGAAAGAGCCATTTCTAATAATAAGAAATGGGTTGCCAATAAAACGGTGCTATTTTTACTATTATTGAAAGTAAAAAATAGTGAGCACTTGTCTAGTAATTTCAGTTTTAATAAATTAGGCAAACTTGAAGCGTATTGGCAAAGTTGCAGCAGTTTACGGTACTGAAATTTCGAAATCTATTTTGGCGGCGAACAAGCCATGCGCTGCTATATTTTAGTCCTTTACATGTATGGGTGGGTCACTAACACATCTAAACATTCTGAAAATATTTGCGATTACAGTCCTTAATCTAATACTAAGAGAAACTATTTTCGTGTGTCAAAAATATTTTGGTTCGAAAACCAAAACGGTCCACACACGCGCCGCGTGATCGATTTTCGAAATGGCGTCGAAAGTTCGAAGAACTACCTCCCTCAACCCGCACCCCCCGTCTTATGTCTTTTTTTACTTTTTTATATTCTTTGAATCCCCACGGGTATTAGACTAGAGTTTTCCCCGTTTTTCGTAGGTGAATAACCTTTTATCATAATTTTTTTAGACGTATGGAGTTATGTTTTTCTGTGCTATTTAATTTGACTTTTGATAACGCGTAATAAGTAGTAACATATAATAACAATTTAAATTTGAATTCACTAAACGTACATTTTTGTATGGTACTTAATATAATTAATATGTATGTTACATACAAACTGCTAATACTTAATAAAATAATATTAAAAAAAAGTACTAATAATGTACTAATAAACTTGAAAATTTCACCAGGTAACGAAATTTGGTAAAAAATTGTAATAACGGTTTCTGCTGGGTAGACGTGTATGTCAGTCAGTTTCGCTTTCACGCCAAAACTACTGCACCGATTTAAATGTAATTTAGAACAGATATACTTAGTCTAATCTAAAGCTTAAAAATGGACATAGGCTATTTCTATCCCGAAAATCTAACGTAAAAAGAAAATTTTAATTTAGCGTTTTGAAAGGAAATTGCCTGGACAAAATTGGATGGACACTAGTACAGTAATATTTGACAAAATAAATTATCAAACCTACACAACACAATATTGAGTTTAGTAAAAAGAAGGTAGGCAAGGCAACGGACATAAACTTTCCAACACATCCAATTACTTTTTTTTCGCCGGCAAAAAAGTCTTCCATTTTTCTTTGGCAACGAGAATTTTTCGAGGCGCGAGGGGTGAAGGGGGAAGTTATAAAAAATATACTACCGCGTCTGCGTACCGAAAGTGCAAAAAAATTTTCGAATCAATAATCTTGGTCTGGATTTTTTGTATGTTTCATGTTTCAGAAATATTTAGCGAGTGGTACCTAACTAAGTCGTTTGCACCGAGTTGATTTAGCTTCTCGATCTATCTAACAGTTATTGAAGTCAAAAAATAAGATACAATTAGATAGGTACTTACTTAATTAGAGCGATACTGCAACAATAACTCAACTAAAAGCGGCCTTATAACTTAAAGGGATTCCAGTACTGAAATTCAATGAATAGAAATGTCTTTTTAACAGACGAAAACCTTGAAACCTTTTTATGCTCATTAACTGTTACTAAGGGACATTACCATACTACCTAGACGAGACCTATATCGTAACATTAAGCCTGACTATAATACACACTATTGGTTGTCGCTGTTTAATTTTAATTAATTTGACAGAGTGCAATTATTTTTATTATCTTTCTACCATTACCATTTTAAAATTAATTAAATTGATATGTTTGTTCAGTTAAAGCCTTTTTTAGCTTTGTTTGGGCTTGTCTTGTTTTTTGGCTGGAGTGCATTTTCATTATCAAGTTAACTCTGCACAGTACACAGTCCTTGAAAAGCAACAGGTGCTGTAGACATCGGTGAATTGTGAATGGGGATGACCGAAGCTATTCAAATGAGAGGGAGAGGAAAACTGTCGCATTGGTTTTGTCAAGCGGATTGTTCTGTGTCGGTTTTTTTCTTGTTAGGCATGTAGTTCAAGATAAAGAGCAAAAAAATAAATAAAAAAGCGTTTTTTTGTGAGCAAAAGAAATAAGTTACGTCGACTTTCAACATTTTTATTTGATTCATTCGATTCTGCTGCTTTTTTTCTTATTTAACTCTCTTTGGTGATTGGCCAGACTCTTTACCATCTTATATAAAAACATGCAATCTACTAGGCTTCCTAAATGAAATAGGATAACATGATTTCTTCCAAGTAACCTGAATGAGACGTATGTTCTTAAGGTGTATTAAAAATTAACCTAAGTATCTACTGATGGTTTTTTAGCCAAAGGATTGTTTAAGGCGGTTTCCAAATTTAGAGTAAAAAGTCAGTATCATCATCATTTTAGCCGTGGGACGTCCACTGCTGGACATAGGCCTCCCTCAAGGCTCTCCATCTGTACCGATCGCAGGTGGCCTGTGTTCGGGCCCATCACTAGCCGAACCAGTTTTTACCGCGACGCCCGCGCATCCCTAGGCCCCGCGGCCATCTTTCACTTCCTTTAAAAATCACCTAATAACTAGACGTGTGCACTTTTTAATTTATATAATTCGGCCGCGAACAAGTTGTATTATTTTAATTATTTTTTATTGAACACGAGTATAAAATTGGAGTCAGATTGTTTTATTCATACAAAAGGGTTACCATCCCAAACATTGGTAACCACCGACGTGATCGCCAGCGCAGCTTCTTGTGGACGTGTCATTTTGTGGAGGCGACCATTGCCGCTTACTTCTGCCATTCACGCCAATAGCCGTTGACGAATACTTTATCTACGCATCCCCTTGGAGAAAACCTTATTTTGGAGACAAGATCTCGGACGACGCAGCTGATTTACGTGGACGTAACAATCTGCGGAGCGACCCCTTGGACCCGCTTGTTCCCGCTATTTGCGCCCACCAGCCGTTGACGACCTTGGATCCCCCTGGAACGGAATTTTACTGGAGGAACTTCATCCGTTGCTTGAAGCCAGCCGGTCAGCATCAGCCATCGAGCAGCGCCGCAGCCAGAGCTTAGCAGGAAAGTGCCCTATGGGGCATTCCAAGTGTGACGGTCGGGACATTTTACTCCTTTTTCTAAGTACTTCTGTATTTATTTCAGTTATTTAAGAGCACCAAATAAAAACTGCGATTTCAACATAAACTTAAATCATTAAACTTTAACATCCCTAAATTTCAAGCATGTACTTAATAATTTACTATGAAAAAAAAGGTCTTGAAAATTGTGACGGTCGGGACCCTTACTTTCTTGTCTACTCCAGATTTACACATACATTTTAAAGTTTATAAGAAACTATTAATGATATGAATACGAATCATTCTATGCAAATTTATGAATAGTGAAGCTTTCAGTATGTACAGATTTGAAGTAACAAAAATGATTTTTTTTTAACAAAGTTCCGATTTGATGAGTGTGACGGTCGGGACAAGTCATTGTGACGGTCGGGACGAGTAACAAATCAACAAAAAATTATGTTTTTTTATTTTTTTATTTAGTTTAATTAAAGTTTTTTTTACATTAACTTTTACAATTATTTTTCAAAATCAGCTATATATTGCTAAAACGTCAAAAAATGCGATCCCTTAATATTTTTACTCTTACAATTTCTTTGATATCTTTGCTTTCTGAGGCTTTCTATGCATAGTTACTTTGTATTGGTTTTCCTTAGCTTTCAGTTTTCTTATTCTACTTTTTTCTTACTCATTACTTCATACTTTACGTTGGCCACAAACTATTTCAAATGTGCGACTGTGGGAATTGACCAGCCAGAAACCGATAGAGCAGGAGATTTTAACGAGGAAATGGCGTTGGATTGGTCACGTGTTGAGGAGAACCGACGATCACATCTCCAAACAGGCTCTGACATGGCACGCATCCGGTAGCTGAAGGCCAGGTCGCCCTCGCATCACCTGGAGGAGATCGGTGGAGAAGGAGATCGCAACAACTGGTCTCAAATGGCGGGACCAGGAGGAGGCAGCCCAGGACCGCATAAAATGGAGAAAATTACTTGAGCCCTTTGCCCCTGATGAGGGGCTATAGGAAGAAATCATCATCATCATCACTTCATACTTTGAAGTATGTAGTAATGAGTAAGAAAAAAGTAGTGATACTTTTCGACTGCTGCGTGGCTCAGTTGGCAGTGATGTGGACTGAGTAAGCGTGACCACCGGGGTTCGATTCCCGGGCGGGGCGAATATTGATATGATGAATATCGATGTTTGTTTCCGGTCTGGGTGTGATGTTCGTCTCTGTGTGTGTTTCGGGCGCCCTAGATACAGGTTCTTCCTAGTTAGGGGCTCTGAGTGTGATGTGTTATTATTATTATACTCTCATACTCATAGTCTTCTGCTGGACAAAAGGCCTTTTTTTGGTAATGGGGGGCCACTCGAGTACGTTACGTCTCATAATATATCAAAAAACCAATAAACTCGGGGAATTAAAATTTATTATAATATGTTTAGTCTTATTTAAGCCTTAAGCAAGCGAAATTTAAAAAATAAGAGTATTTTGCTACGAAATATATACTAAAAAATCAATAAAACCAAGAAAATAAATTAAATAATTATGGATAGACTTGTTTAAGCCCAATGCAAGCGATATTTGTAAAAATACAAGAAAATTGCTACTTGGAATTATGATGGTTGGATAGGACTGTGACGGTCGGGACAGAACTTTAAATTAATGTGTAAAAAAAACAACAGCCCATAGCCACTTTAAGAAATGGCAAACCCCTCAGATTCTATTTATTTGTTACTTGCAATACACGCATTTTATCATAAACACGCATTTTAAAGGTAAAAATCAACAAAAGTTAATTTAAATGTGACGGTCGGGACATAGTTCTGGTTACCAATGATTGCTTAATATTATAGAAACTAACTAACCGTTTTAATTTATATTTTACGTAGTAAATCTTAAGTAATGTACTAATTGGTTATGTTCCCAACAGGCTGATTCACATTCATAATATCTGGGTTTTTATTTTTTGAAATCATACACAATAACCTGTATGTGGTGAGCTTGACTAACACCTGTGTTGATATTGACCAAAAAAGTAGAAAAAACTGTTTTTTTCGATTTTTTCTTATTAATTTCATAAACTTAAGACTGTATACTGTTATTCTAAATGCATAAATAAACTATTCTTTAACTTTAATGTTTTACTTGTCTGGTGTCACGTTGCATGGAATGCCCCCTATCCCTTTTTTTCATCCGTCATCCTACCTTATTTCATTTTTTTTCTTTACCTATTGCCTTTATTTGTCTATCTAGCTTTGCCACTCATCAAATTAGTGCGTCAAACAGCTAAATCTATTATTTTTACACATAAAAAAATCCTTTTTCTTGTTCGCGCAGCCAGCCATTTTGTTTTTTAAGCACACCTTTTTTATTTTTTTTTTGCGTATTCTTTGCGCCATCTTTGCATATTTTTGCTATTTCTGCCAATCAACCATCTTACAAATTTATTTAAATCAATATTCATCATATCACATCTTAACCTTTCCCTTATTTTTCTCACAAACCTTTAATTAATTCAATCTATATTTCAAGTTTAAGTAAATATTTTTAGGATACGTAAATCCCAATTTAAATAATTATAAATACCTACATTCAACATTAAAGTTCTGTTATTTTCCATCTATTCCAGCCTTATCTATTTGCAACGCAAGCGCATTCCGAGCCTATTGTCTTCGCCGGCCGGGCCGCAGCTGACCTTATCTCGCTGGGTGTGTGGAGCATAACAACCTATTCTACGGGATTTCAGTTACGTAATTTACTTACTTTGCCTTCGTTTATTAGTTATTTTTATTAGATTGATTTAGTTTTGCATTGATATTGTTTGTTTTTCGTTGAATCAAAATGAGTCAGACAGGTGAACATACACCTAAAACTTCAACTGAAGGTCTGAAATTGAGTGTACCTCAGTTTAGTTATTTAACGAGTTTAAAAGATCTCAATACAAAACGTAGCTCTGTAAAAGGTCGCATCACGAGGTACAGAAACTTTTTAAACAATATAATAGAATCTGAGCAGACTGATTTAAATCTGATCATGCTACAAGAAAAATTCGACAAGTTTAAAATTTTGTTTTCTAATTTTGACGACTTGCAATCTCAAATAGAAATATTAAACTCGACGAACTTGGATGCGGAAATTGACACTCGAGAGGACATGGAAACCGAATTTTCGTCACTTATTGCGAAAACAAAATTATATTTAGAAAAGATTAAATTAAATAAAGATAATTTTGAATCGGTCCATTCTGACAACAATGATTCTCAATGCAATCATTCTTGTCACGGCAACTCTGCGAGTTTCAAGTTACCCGTCATAAAGATCACAAACTTTGATGGATCTTATTTTAAATGGATTGAATTCAGAGATACCTTTACGTCACTCATTCATAGTAACACACAGATAAAAGCTATTCACAAATTTCATTATTTAAACTCTTACCTAGAAGGAGAGGCTTCTCGCGTCATTAGCAATTTGGAAGTAAGCACTGACAACTACAAGGAAGCTTGGCGTCTCCTCTGTGAGAGATACAACAACGAAAAACAACTTATTAAAAATCATTTAAATTCTTTATTGAATATTCAGCAAGTCAATCGTGACTCAGCCAAAGGGTTAAGATTTATTATCGACCATGTGTCAAAAAATTTAAGAGCATTGGATTCGCTGGGTGAACCAACGAAATCATGGGACACCCTGGTCATTCATTTGGTCTCAGCGAAGCTCGATAACAACAGTAATTTTAAATGGGAGGAATTTAAAAATAATTTAACGTTAAATCCTACTTTAAAAGATTTCTTTGATTTTCTCAGAAACAGGGCTGACATTCTTGAATCGGTTCAACATAATAGACCTGATCGTCAAGGCATCCATCATAACAATCAGCACTCAACTACTTTTATTAAACCTGAAAAATCTCACGCTAAGTCGTTTCTAGTTTCAGCTGCAACTGGTTCTTCTGCCCCCGCGTGCGCTCTCTGCAACGGGAATCACCGGCTGTATGACTGCGCAACGTTTCTGTCTAAGCCCATCGAGGACAGGATCACTGAGGTAGTGCGGATGAGGCTGTGTCTTAATTGTTTACGTAAGGGGCACAACTCCAGCCAATGCAAGCTAAGTCCATGTCATATTTGTAAACGGCGACATAATACTTTATTACACAGAAATAGTATATCCTCTCAGGTTGCAAGTGCATCAAACATGCAAACTAATTTAAAATCCGCATCGGAAGATAGCAAAGTTGAGGAGGATGTTAGGAACGTCGTCAGTACGACATCAGTCAGCGCCAGTAATAGCGTGTTGCTTTCGACCGCTCTTGTTGATATTTACAACCCAGTCACAAAGAAGTCACTTACCATTAGAGCTTTATTAGATAGCGCGTGTCAATCTTCTTTGATCACCGAGAACTTGAAACAACAGTTGCAATTGGCTTCCCAGCCAACTCGGGTACAGATCGTAGGAGTAGGTGATGTACCTGTATTTAGTTCCACTGAACGTTGCATGGTTCAGATGAAATCCAAGCAAGGGAATTTTAAAATAGATTTTTCATGCATAGTCACACCTAAATTAACAGGGAATCTACCTAATAAATCAATTGATATTTCAACTATAAATTTACCTCCTAATATTAAATTGGCAGATCCTACTTTTAATAAGTCAGCACCGGTAGATATGATTATAGGTGCAGACATTTTTTGGGACTTGATAGAGTCCGAGAAGTTGTATCTCGGCCCCAACCAACCAGCGATGCGAAAGACAAAGTTAGGTTGGATTTTGGCAGGCTCTTTATTTACTCAAGATACTTCTTATACTAATTTTATTAATTGCAATCACTTAGCTGTAAATTCTGATGATAGCTACATTTCTAATGAAACATTAAATCATAATTTAACGAAATTTTGGGAGTGTGAGGAAATTCCGGAACCCACTCACCCGCATTCAGAGCAGGAAATTTTGTGTGAGGAGCATTTTGTAAAAAATACTTACCGTAACGAGGAAGGCAGGTTCTGTGTGCGTTTACCCCTTCACTCGGAACCGGATTGTTTAGGTGATTCGTATAAATTAGCGAAGCGACAGTTTTTAGCGTTAGAACAAAGATTTAAAAAGAACCCGGATCTTAAGGAACAGTATTGCAAATTCATACAGGAATATTCCGATTTAGGCCATTTGTCCGAATCAGATGTTTTAATCCCAGATAAATATTATTTTATTCCACATCACGCTGTTCTCAAACCTACTAGTGAATCGACCAAATTAAGGGTGGTTTTTAATGGGAGCGCCAAAACCACTTCAGGTTACTCTATAAATGACCTTCAGATGACAGGACCACATATCCAGGATTTGTTATTCAACATTTTGCTTAGATTTCGACAGTACACCTACGTATTGAGTGGAGACGTCGAAAAAATGTACAGACAAGTTCAGGTGCAGGAACAGGATCGTAGTCTGCAGATGATTTTGTGGCGAAGTAACGAAAATGAACCCCTTAAATCATTACTTTTAGGAACTGTAACTTACGGTCTTTCTAGCTCAAGTTTTTTATCTACTCGCTGTCTGTGGCAACTCGGCGAGGAATGTAGTGATCCTAAAATTAAGGAAATTATTCAAAAGGACTTCCTTGTCGACGATCTGCTCACAGGTAGCGACAGTCAGGATGAATTGAGGTCCATAAAGGACAAGGTTGAACAAGCCCTATCCGCAGGTTGCTTTAAATTAAGAAAATATAGATCAAATTTAACTTCTATTTTATTAGACTCACAAAATGCTCAAGGCGACCTGACAATTAGTTCATCGTCACATACGTTAGGTGTAGGTTGGAACCCTAGCGAAGATTTTATAAACTTTCCCAACAGTTATATAATAGAAAATAAAAACCCCACTAAGAGGTCAATACTCTCCGAATCCTGTAAGATTTTTGATCCGCTTGGCTTGTTAAGCTTACTAACTATAAAACCTAAAATATTAATTCAAAAATTGTGGATCGAAAAGCTAGATTGGGACGAACCAGTCCCATTTGAAATAAGTCAGTCGTGGCAATCATTCATTAGTAGCATGAGATACATAAAAACTTTAACAATTCCTAGGCACGCTCTATGTAAGGCCCCTCTCAACGTAGAATTGCATTGCTTTTGTGACGCATCTAAAGTAGCTCACGCCACTTGCATTTATATTAGGTCAGTTGATGAGCAGGGTGACGTCACAGTTCGTCTTCTTTGCGCCAAGGCAAGAGTGAACTCGGTAAAGCCCACCACGATTCCTCGCGCTGAGTTGTGCGCGTGTGTGCTAGGAGCGCGACTTGCGGCCGCCGTGTGTCGCACCTTGCGATGTGTAATATCTCGCAAGATATTTTGGACTGACTCATCCATCGCTTTGGCTTGGTTGGGTACGAGGTACGACAAGTTAAAAACGTTCGTAGCCAACAGGGTAGGTACTATACTGGAGCTGACTGATGGAAGTGATTGGCGTCACGTTCCATCAGCCTCAAACCCTGCCGACCTCGCTTCTCGCGGTGCAGATGCGTATAAAATTAACGATTTAGATATTTGGTGGACAGGACCTAATTTTCTTCGTGAATCAGAAGATTCATGGCCAACTTCTAATTTAGGTTATTCAGAACAATTACCAGAAGTAAAAATAAACGCTACACTTTGTAGCGAAAATAAGCAAAGCATTATAGACTTCGAGCGCTTTTCTAAATTTAGTCGTATACAGCGTTCATTTGCCTTTGTACTTAGATTTATAAATAATTGTAGGAATTCCAAAAATAAAACTGTAGGCACTTTGCAGCCTGAGGAGCTATCCTTATCTTTTAAAACATTAGTTAAAATAGCTCAAGAAGAAACTTTTCAAACAGAATTAACTCTTTTAAGGAGTAAAAAGTCTCTCAATTCGACAAATAGTTTAATTTCACTCAGTCCCTTTTTGGACCAAGCAAACACCTTACGTGTAGGCGGACGTTTAGAGCAGTCTTGCTATTCATTTGATAAACGCCACCCCTTATTATTGCATGCTAGACACAGACTCACCAAACTATTATTTCAGCACGAGCACTTGCGTCTCCTCCATGCTGGACCGCAGTTGCTTTTGTCCTCAATACGAGAATCGGTGTGGCCTATCGCTGGCAGAGACCTTGCGCGGACAACAGCTAGGCAATGTGTCGTGTGCAGAAGAACCAGTGGCAAGACGCTAACTCCTATGATGGGTGCACTGCCGAAGCAGCGTGTCAACCCTGACTACCCTTTTATAGCCACTGGTTGTGATTTTGCTGGCCCATTTTACATTACAGACCGGAAGGGTAGAGGCTGTAAAATAACTAAATGTTATCTTTGTTTATTTGTATGTCTTAGATTTAAATGTTTACACTTAGAAGCAGTGAGCGAACTTACAAAAGACGCTTTTATTTTGTCACTGCGTCGTTTTATCTCTCGCAGAGGGAAGCCAGCTGAGATTTGGTGCGACAACGGTCGTAACTTTGTTGCTGCTTCCAAAGAAATAGGCGATTTTCTAAATTCATCCTCTGATGACATAATTAATTTTTCTGTTAACGAAGGCATAGTTTTTAAATTTTCACCGCCATTCGCTCCACATCACGGCGGGATTTGGGAAGCAGGGGTCAAGTCAGCAAAGTTCCATTTAAAAAGGATTTTGGGTAATTCGCACTTGACGTTTGAAGAGTTGGCAACTCTATTTAGTCAGATTGAGGCAGTCCTCAACTCTAGACCTTTATGTCCCCTTTCCTCATCCCCCAACGATTTTCATCCCTTGACTCCTGGGCACTTTCTAATAGGAAGGCCGCTCACATCGCTGCCTTCGCCATACCTACAGAACGCGAAACTGACCAGATTGGATCGTTTCCAGCGGTTGGAGCTCTTACGCCAGCAGTTTTGGAATCGCTGGCAGATTGAATATGTGACAGAGCTCCAGCAGAGGCACAAATGGCGTGTTCCAGATCGACAGCTACATGTTGGAGACCTGGTACTTTTGAAAGAAGAGAACATCCCACCTATGCATTGGAAATTAGGGCGAATAGCATGTACGTTCCCAGGAAAAGACGGAGTAGCCCGAGTAGCTGATATAAAAACTACAGCGGGCACTTATCGGCGCGGTATCAAGTACCTGTGTCCATTGCTCGAGCCTGAGCACCATGATGACATACCATTGGAACCAGATGATTCCAAGGCCCCGGAGGATGTTCGGGCCCATCACTAGCCGAACCAGTTTTTACCGCGACGCCCGCGCATCCCTAGGCCCCGCGGCCATCTTTCACTTCCTTTAAAAATCACCTAATAACTAGACGTGTGCACTTTTTAATTTATATAATTCGGCCGCGAACAAGTTGTATTATTTTAATTATTTTTTATTGAACACGAGTATAAAATTGGAGTCAGATTGTTTTATTCATACAAAAGGGTTACCATCCCAAACAGCCTGTATCCAGCGTGGACCCGCAGCCTTGCGCAGATCATCCGTCCATCTGGTCGGTGGACGTCCTACGCTGCGCTTGCCGATCCGTGGTCTCCACTCGAGAACTTTTCGGCCCCAGCGGCCATCTGTTCTGCGGGCTATATGACCTGCCCATTGCCACTTCAACGAGCTTATCCGCTTGGCTATGTCGGTGACCCTGGTTTCTCTGCGTATGTCCTAATTTCTGATTCGATCCCGCAGAGAAATCCCGAGCAGAGCCCGCTCCATGGCTCGTTGAGCTACTCGGAGCCTGTTCATAAGCCCTATAGTGAAGCACCACGTTTCAGAACCGTATGTCATCACTGGCAGCACACATTGGTTAAATACCTTCGTCTTCAGGCACTGAGGAATATTGGACGAGAAGACGTTGCGTAGTTTCCCGAACGCCGCCCATCCGAGCTGGATTCGGCGATTGACCTCCTTCTCGAAGTTGGACCTACCTAATTGGATGGTTTGTCCTAGGTATACGTACTCGTCGACAACTTCGAGAACCGAGTTCCCCACCATAACTGGGGTAGGCAGAACATGGACATTAGACATGACCTTCGTCTTGTCCATGTTCATTTTAAAGCCCACCTGTTGGGAGACCCGGTTGAGGCCTTCGAGCATCGTGCTGAGTTCCTCCATCGACCTTGCCATGACTACGATGTCGTCGGCAAACCGAAGGTGAGTGATGTATTCGCCGTTAATATTGATGCCCTCCCTTTCCATTCTAGAAGTTTGAAGGCGTCTTCTAAAGTGGCGGTGAACAGTTTCGTTTCGGAGATATAACATCTCCCTGTCAAAAGTCAGTAAAAAAAAGCTAAATGAACAAAAGCAAGTTTATGTGGCCTCTTATTACGGGGGCTGTGCATCATTATTGCAACGGACTGAGGTTCTCAAAATACAAAGTCATACATAATATTTAGACATCCAGGTAACGAGCATCGAGGTAAAGGACGAGACCTATATGCTATTGACTTGCCAAAAATAAGAAGTAAGTAACTAGGCAGATAACTTGCCCGATGCAATAGTCGCATGATATTGTGAGTGTTTCGGACAGACTGTGGAGGAGAGTAGCTGCTCTATGGACCGTGGGATGTTGCGGGAATGAGCAATGAGGCTTGTTATATATTCTATTCTATTCTATACTTCTTGAACAGTTTGTATAAATTAAAAAAAAAAACAAAATTGTCAAAATTTAAGTTCCCCAAACAGCCAACCTTGGCATTGAATTGAAGAGCGAATGGGGTGCTTTAAGTAAATCCATAGTATTATTTCTTCGAAAGCAAAGTTACTTAAGCAAATTACAAACTATCCTCTAAACAGTTTTCAATAAAAATCGAGGTCGTTCGATAAAAATAGACATCAAAAAATTTCTCGCTAACCAAAAACCATCAACTCAAAAATTGCTTTATCATTCCAAAACGTTCGTACATTTCCGTGATTTTTCGCGTTCACTCGGGTTACACGTGCCGCCTTACCGCCCTCATTTTGCGTCACAACTTTTTCATTTCATTTTTTATTTTTGATATTGTTTTTTTTTTACGGATTACTGTAAAAATGAGGCGGAAGAGGCAAAAAATAAAACAGACCTTACACGCGCTGTCGAGGCAGTTTTTCATAATAAAAGCTACGCTTTTTTTTTTTCATAAGACTTTATGGACTATTGAACTAAAATTAAGCAATATTTTTACAAGGGAGAATAGATATTTAATTCATAATCTATTTATTTACTTTGTTCCATACATAGTTTTCATAACGAAAGTAAGTAAGTGTAGTAGGTAGTAAATGTAGGTAGTTAGGTAACTACCTACATTTAATAATAAGTCCGCATCTGCACATAATTTAAATTTAACTTAAGTACTCCAAAAATATTAGTAATATATGGTGTAATAGTATTACAACGTATCATCCCTCTGGTTTTCATCCCAGTTCGGAGTTTCATACTTTGAATGTGTGTTATAAGCTGAGAAAACAAAATTTTGGATTAGTAGTTGTTGGTATGGTGAGTTAGAATCACTCACTAGATTTAACCTGGATAATTAATCTTTTGATTTGGGTTGAATTATTGAGATATTTAAAGTGCGCCTATCTTCTACAGCGCAATTTCCACAAAACCGCAAAATACCATTTTTCCGTTCTCGTGGGATGTTCCTGATAAAAAGTATCCATAATATCGTGTCTGTATCGGGGTTCTAAGTTCTAGCTAACCTACCCACCCACCAATTTCCATTCATATTTTCGGAGCTTAGGCGTAAAGTGGTATACAGATAGGTTTAGGTTATCACCTTCTAACATTCCTCACGGAATAATAAAAGCTATACTCTACAGTGTAATTATAATAGTGCAGAATAAAATACTATAAATACAAAAAAAAGGAAAATTTTAATACAACAAGAGCGGGATTGTTTGAGGTTCATTGACTTAAATAGTTGTTTGCATTAAGAAATACGAAATACTCCAATTTTACTATTTATAAAATGCCAATCATCTAAAAATAGAAATTCGCATGCGCCTTTCTAAATTTATCAAACCGGCTTTGGTTTTTATTTTAACGACTTTTTGAAAAAAAAAAAAAAAAACAAGCACCCGAGGTCTAGACATCGCGGATGATAAAAATTCAATTCAAAATGCAAAATCAACTCTATTGATAGACTATAAAGCTTATAATAGAGTAAGTGTAATATTTATCTATTGCAGTTGAAAGGGGCTGTGTTATTAACCTTGAAGGTGAATTTTATGGAAATTTTCTGATATTGTGTCTTTTTATATTACATTTTTTGTTAAATTTTAGGTATTTTATGATATTTATCAATATGTATAAAACTCTTCCGTTACTGACTGACTGAATAACTGACTGACTGACAGACAACGCAGAGCCGAAACTACTGGGCGTAGCGGGCTGAATTTTGCATGTAGGTTCCTTGGTTAAGTATTATATACTCTGTGCTTAGGGAGTGTAGATGAGCACTAAGAAAGGATTTCCGGAAATTCCCATGGGAACGGGAATAAAATAGATTTTTGTGTTTATGGGAAATCTGCGCGAGTGAAACCGCGGGGCAGCCTCTAGTTTGGTATATTGATAACTAGTGGATGCCACGCGGCTTCGCCAGCGCATTTTCCCTTGAAACATTGGATTCCCAATTTTTCCGCGGGAATTTCGGAATAAAAAGTAGGCTATGTCCTTTCTCAGGCTCTAAACTATCCATTTACCAAATTTTATTCAAATCGGTTTAGTAGTTTTTTGTGAAAGCATGACAGACAGACAGAGTTACTTTCACATTTATAATATTTGGTATGTATATTTTGATTTTAATAATTTTTTTTATTTTAATATTTTAACAGCTTTCCATTAACTAACTAATCTATTACATTACATAAAATTACACAAAAAAAAGAAAAAACAATAATAGTAGCATGGATTTTGTTTGTTTAATTTGAAAATGTTTCATTTTTCTACGTAAGTGTACAGTCAAGAACTAGGAGGCCGTAACAGATTTATCTATGGTTTCGTCAGCCCTAGACTGTATTACCAAAGAACAAGAGCTATTTTGCAATACAGAAAAACCGGAAGTGTTACGCCGTCCGTGTCCGCCACTGTACATACAAAATAAATACCCCAGCGAAATAGTAAGTCTATGATTGGCACAGATCAGAAAAAAAATTATACTTACTTCCGGTTGTTTCATTTTTTCTTCCACTAGATGTCACTTTCTCGCAAAACTGCGAACTGTGCTAAGATTTTACGAGAGCTTTGAATGTGTGTGTTTATTATTGCGGTCAGTCAACAGATGTCGCTACTCATTTTAGTACAGTAATTCTGACGGAACGTTCAGTAGGAGGCCGTAACAGATTTTTCTATGGTTTCGTCAGCCCTAGACTGCCAAAGCACAAGAGCTATTTTCTTAATACAGAAAAAACGGAAGTGTTACGCCGACCTAGACCGCCTCTCTACGTAATAAGGGCCTTCGCAAACTGGGCGACATGCATGCAGCGACAAGTAGCGAGATTCCCCGTTCGTCCTCGCAACTCTGACGCCAAGTGTGCGAAGATTTGGTTCAACGTTTCCCCACCTCACTGGGTCAAAACGGCTACAGCCTGTCGTCGCCTCTTGTCGTCGAGATGTCGCCTAGTGAGTGTTATGCCTAATCCTAATACCTATAATTTTTTGACTCGCTACTAGGGGCGAAAAGGTGTGAAACTAGCGCCACTCCGGATAAATAATTAATATCTTCTAAACCATGGCCGAAATCAAAAATATGCGCCTTTTGACTTTCTAGATAATCTGGCTCTTTTGTGTAGCTTTTAAGTTCAAAGTCAAAGAAAAAAACCGTTATGAAACTAGTAGCCGTTTTAGGCAACAGACGGTTTTTTTCTTTGATTTTAAACCGGAAAGCTACACAACAGAGCCTTAAAAATTCTAAGCAAGATTATCTAGGGAGTCAAAGGCGCATATTTTTTATTTCGGCCTTAGTGGTTTAGAAGAGGGCAGTCTTCCTTGTTCTTTGGTTTAGCAGATACCAATAAGTGGTGCTAGTTTCAAACCGTTTCGCCCCTAAAACTTACTGCAAAAGTTGATTAACTTTCGACTATAAATTTGCCTAAGTAAAAACAGGAACGTAAAAAAAAACAGCACAAGAATTAAATAAAAAAATATATAATTCAAAATAAACGTTGACAAAAATTCAAATATTTACAAATTACCAACCATTTACACAATTACACCAAAATAAATAAAATTATTTAATTATTAAAAATTATTATACTTACATAAATTAAAAAATTAAAATGTCTTACGATAACCTTTTGTTCACAACTTTTTTTAAACACCTTTAGATATAAATAAAGTTGATGTCGAAATTATTAAAACAACAAAAAAAAAACATTGAAGTAAATATTATAATGTATTTTCGAGCCCTTACATACTTTTTATTGAGTCTAAATATTTTTCTCTTAATCTTAATTCTAACCACCTCCATCCATAGATTACTGGATAAAGAATAAATTAAGAAAATATAATTTAGACAAAATTCAGATCCATATCTCTGAAACTGAAGGATATCCATCCAACTTATGAGAATGGTCAATCAAACATATGAAAAAAAAAAAGAATTAAAAAAATAAAACTACATTTTGTTCTACGCACCACTTCACCATTTCACCTAAAACTAGTATTTTTTTTTAAATATAAAAACTAAAATAACTATCAATAAAAAATTCATCATAGTCGAATTTAAAAACAAAAAAAATAAATTTTAACTTTGCCCACTTATAGGATAGGTAGTGCATCAATTAAGAGGCATAGCACAGCTAATAAAGTAGCGCAACCCGCGAAAAAAATAAATATTTTGCAAAGTGTTGCTAAAAACGGCCACTTTTGTCAACAATCAGTAGCTTCTAGTCTAGCTAGTCTTTAACCTAAAAGCTATACAACAGTGCCCTAAAAATACTAGGCTGCATTATCTAGTGGAATACTGTTTCACATTTTTGATATTCGCCTTAGTTTAGAAGATATTAATTTTAATCACTGGTGTGGTGTCGCTACTTTAGCTGTGCTATGCCTCTTAAGAAACCGAGCTCACATATGGCAAGGAGTAGCTACAAATGAACCTGGTCTCTATAAATTCTAAAGCATAACGTCCAAAATTGGTTTTCAACTGAAAACTATTTCAAGCTATAAAAATCGCTTGCACTTAGCTTACTAGTTTGGAACAATGCATAATTAACAACATTTGGGCTATGGAATTTTCCTGCGTACTCACTTCATATTCCCCTTGAATTTGCTAATGATACAAGGCTTAGAAAGTAGGCAAAGTAAAATAAAAGAAACAATGTAAAGTCATTGTGCCGTCATTTTAATATCGTTGTTAGTAACGGACAGCGAGCACATAACCTTATAGAGGTCTAATCGGGTAAACTCGGAAACAAGACTGGTTTTATCGAGATTTGCTTTCAATAGAGAGAAAGAGTTACCTCAGTAGGAAAAGTTGAATCGATCTTTCACGACTTGCTCCAGAGCAGTAGTTACCATTCCAAAGAGGCCCAGATGGACCCCCAGAGGTCCACTGGAATCTAGACGAGGGTCTTAGTTGGGACAAAAAGATATCTATCTCAGTTTTGGGAAAATGGTAGAAATGTATCTGCACGGGGTCTACCGGAACCAGCTACATTTTGAAAGTTGTATATGAGAAAAACATCTGGGATCATCTGCACTATATGAACGAAAAGTATTCTAACTATTGCAGTCTTCTTCTATAACCAGCGTTGCATTTTTTGCAACACATGCTGAGTCGGAGCCATTTTGCACCCACAATATCTACATATAAAAATACTTTAACCTACCTTACCTTTTTGTATCTCTGAATATGTACTATGTGTCTGTATTGTGTGTGCAAATAAATCAATGTCTTCTTAGAGCCCCAGAGCGCATTATTTGCCGGTAAATTTTAGGCATTTTTTTTTTGTTAGATCCGTTACCTCTATTTCATGTTACCTGCTCGCTGTTAACAGATCTATGCCCATAATTTTATACTGGTAAATATTATTAAGTAGGTATATCAAGTTAAAATTATAATGTCACTTATTTTTCGTTTAGATAAGCCAGATGTGAACTTTTTAAGTGACCACTTAACTTTAACAGAGTTTAACTTCGAGATATTTAAGATTTTTTCTATTAATTTAACAATTATATTTATGTAACAACTCGGCTAAACGTGGGTCCGGCTCTTGAGCTGGTACCTCTGCCTAACCCTTCGGGGAATAAAAGGCGTGAGATTATGTATATTTATGTAAAGTGCAGATCTAGATTTTCACCTAAACATAACGTGCTTCGAAGACGACTTTTTTTTTGTCAAATTTAGTTTTTTTTTTTACAAAATAGAATTTCAAAACTTCCTCTACAATTTACAACCGTCGAAATACAAGCTTATATCCTAAAGGTTGAAGCTCACCTTTTTCTACAGAATTTTGTGTATTTCTATTCAACCAGTGCCAAAACACTAGGTGAGCTGCTACCTTAACCATAACATTAAACATTCAGTGAATTTTCTTAAAAAGCTGTGCAGATTCGAAAAATACATATTATTTATAATAATTTTTTTTTGAGACTTTTGAATTTTATCTTTCAGTCTAAGTTACAACAGTAGATTCTAAAACAAAAAGTAAATATTTTAATTCTAAATAAGTTTTTCTTAATTAAATTACATACATAGAAATGCACTTAAGAATAAGGTTGTCTTTAAACGAGCCAACACTGCTAGTATTATTCGGTTACTAAATTCCTTAGCTCGTCTCTTGGACAATATAATATTAACACCATAAATAAATAAAAATATCGTAAAAAAACAGTTCTAGGTAATATTAAATTCATTTTAAATTATCTATTATATTTTTAGTTTATAATGCAAGTTTATTGATGATACAAGTTCGTGCCGTATGGTTAAGGTGTGTTATCACCTTAACAAACAAAATAAATTTTACTATGGAATGGTCGATTCTCGTTTGCCGCGCAGAGCACTCTGTTTTATTATAATAAATATAAAATAATTTAAAAAAAAAAACATGATTGGCTATTCCTGGGAGGTAACATTTAATAACTGTTTCTTTTTAGAACAAAAAAATATCATCTTGAAAAAATCGACATCTTTCAAATAAAAAAAAAGGGAAACTTTTTCTTTCGATGCATTTCAAGTCATAAGCTTTTTTTTTTTAAAGGCAGTCACTTTGCGGTCAGGCGCGAAATTATTAATATTTTTTTTCTAGTTCTTTCTTCAATAAGTTGAATCCTTTTTGTAACAGTAAAATCTTTTTAATTTAAATAATATGGATCGTTTCTTGATCTTTGATTCTCAATAATTATAACAGAACTACAACTGCGTTGTCTGTCAGTCAGTCAGTCAGTCAGTCAGTCTGTCAGTCAGTCACTCAGTCAGTCACTCAGTCAGTCATTCAGTCAGTAACGGAAGAGTTTTATATAGATAGATGAAAAAGGTAAATTTTAAATCAGACCAGACCGAAACCACAATAAACAAAATATCATACACAAGTAACAGTGCGTAATAATATTACCTCCCAAAACAGCTGTACCGGAATCGATTAAATTCAATTCATAGGCGACATATAAGTGATATCATCCCACGGGTGTCTGTATAGCGGCTGCTTCATACGCTTCTGGTCCAGATAATGTCCTACCAGGCCAATAGTACGTCCAAGAACGAATAGGGCATTTATTGAGCCCATTGCTATGTAGTTGTTGCCCTCCTCTCTGCAAAACAAAGATAATAACGCATTAAACTCTAACCCTGTTACCACAAAAAAGTTAGACCGGTCTAAATCGCAAATTTGTATGACGAAATAGTGATTTAAACCTAGTCTAGTGATTTAGACCAGGTTTAACTCTTTTTGTGGTAGAGCCGAGAGCCTCTAACTAGGAAGACCCTTTATTTAGGGTGCCTGAAACATGTAAAGAGACGAAAAATGATGAGGACAGCAATGAATGATGCAGTGAAATGAAATGAAATTTATTTATTTGCCAGAATATGAGTTTCATTACAATAGATGGTCAATTATACACTAGGATCTAACATATTCTACTGAAAGTCAGTGTGCAAATACTTATTTAAAACTAAAGTCATGCAGTATTTACAAAATATTACAAATTTCTTAGAATGTCAATGGCAAAATTATTTAGGATGTCACAGATGGCTTTATATTGTGAATAAATAATGTTATAATATTTAAATTTTGTCTTTTAGATATTCATGAACGGAATAATACATTTTTGCGATTAGGAACCTGTGTAAATGATTTTTAAGTTGAGGCATTGATTTTGTTTTGAACATATTAGGAAGTTTATTGTAAATTGTAATCGCCATACAGAAGCTGTTTCGTGACCTAAGATCTAATTTCCTAGGTGGTACATACAATCTTTCCCTTTGTCTTCCATAGCACTTTTTTACGACATCAGAATGCTTTGGAAAGAGGTGTTCATTTTTCCTAACAAAAACACACATTTCATATATGTAAAGACATGGGAGTGGAAGTATAGTTAGTCTTTCAAACAGTGGCTTGCAGCTGTCAGTAAAATATGCTCCAGATACTGCTCGAATGCATTTCTTTTGAGCTATAAATGCCTTTTCAAGATCTACAGAATTACCCCACAACACAATACCATATCTTAGAATACTCGATATATAACCATGATAGGCTAGCACAGCCGTTTTCTCATTTACTGTTTGCCTTAACCTTCTAAGTACGTATACAAAACTATAGAGTTTAGAGCACACATTTTCAATGTGTTGTTTCCAGCTACAGTGTTTGTCAATTATGACCCCTAAAAATTTTGTACTCTCTACTTCATTAATTTTAATATTATTAAAAACAATGTCAAGTTGTATAGGTTTGCGTTGATATGGGTGAAATTGAATAAAATTTGTCTTTGTCATATTTAATTTTAAATTGTTATTATTCAGCCAGTCAACTAGTATGTGTTAGTGTAGTAGTGATGTGGACTGAGTAAACGTGTGCACCCGGGTTCGATTCCCGGGCGGGGCGATTATTGATATGATGAATATCGATGTTTGTTTCCGGTCTGGGTGTGATGTTCGTCTCTGTGTGTGTTTCGGGCACCCTAGATACAGGTTCTTCCTAGTTAGGGGCTCTGAGTGTGATGTGTTATTATTATTATTATTAAATGCCCCCAGACCAGGTTATAAAGATATTCATAATAACAATGTTCGCCCCGTCGGGAATCGAACCCAGAGTTGGGACGCGAGAGCACCGCCACAACACTGCCAACTGAGCCACGGAGCAGTCTTCACAAAGAAAGAATTCTAAATAAATAATAAATAAATAATAAATATATAATACATAGAATACATATTTTGTCGAGGGTTGTTGATCGAAACACGATTTCTTCCAGGGGCAAGAAGTCGATGTTTTAGCTTCTAACATCGATAATCATCAAACATTCATCGAGCATCCCTAAATTGAACATCTTGTAAAGAAAGAAATAGATCTTGAATTTGTTGATTTTTTATTTCGACTTTGGGCATGGTGTTTTAATGAGAGGTTTTCAATTTGACAGCTCAGACGAAAAAACAAGTTTTATTAAGCTGCTACCAGATGGCGCTCTGCCAGGAGCAATAGGTCAAGCTGAAATGAATGATTCAATAGCTCAAAATGTAACATAAAAATTAAAATTTAACTGAGGCAGTGACGGAGTAGGTGAAATTAGGATTTATACTTAGCAGAAAATGATCATATCCAAAGATTCAGTCAATATTCGATCTCCCATTTCTCTTATATTGCTTTAGAGACCGCCATCTACCGGCGTATTATGAAACTTTTTTTTTTCTTTTCTGTCATTTTGAAAACCCCTCATTAAGGAAAAAGTAAAAAAAAAACACTAAAACCTCATACACAGTGGCGCCCACATCACTTTCACGACTTTTGTGCCAAGCTGTACAGTGGCGGACACGATCGGCGTAACACTTCCGGTTTTTCTGTATTGCAAAATAGCTCTTGTTCCTTGGCAATACAGTCTAGGGCTGACGAAACCATAGACAAATCTGTTACGGCCTCCTAGTCCGTGACTGTACAAGTTAATCTAATAAGATTGTTTTAAAAAACCAACTCACTGGGTAAAAAGCTGGGAGTGCCGCAGCAAATCGACCATGGCAGCAGCAACTATCCCGTCCACGTTGAGGATCAGGTTGGGCTTCTTCCTGGTCGTGATGGCTTCCACATCCAAAGCGTAGCGGGTGACGGGCCAGGCCGGCCAGCGGGACGTCACGTAGGCTTTCAGCTCCCGGACACGAGAATCCGGGTTGTTTATCGACTTTACCCTGGTTTTTGGAGATAATTTGTTTTATTTTAACTAGTCGACCCGGCGAACTACGTACCGCCTGACCTATTACTATGTTACTCATGTAATTATACTTATAAACCTTCCTCTTGAATCACTCTATCTATTAAAAAAGACCGTATCAAAATTTGTTGCATTATTTAAAAGATATAAGCATACATAGGGACAGACGCGGGAAGCGACTTTGTTTTATACTATGTACTAGAGGCTGCCCCGCGGTTTTTCCCGCGCAGATTTCTCATAAACACAAAATTCCCGTTTTTTCCCGTTCCCGTGGGAATTTCGGGAAATCACTTCTTAGTGCTCACCTACACTTCCCAAGGAACCCACGTGCCAATTTTCAGCTTTCTACGCTCAGTAGTTTCGGCTCTGCGTTGTCTGTCAGTCAGTCAGTCAGTCAGTCAGTAACGGAAGAGTTTTATATATATTGATTGATGGCAGCTAGTCCTAAGATAATTATACGTCTATAGCAAACATCTCACCTATGGCCGATGCCCATGATAAGTTCTCCCTTGGCCCTCTTCTCGTTGACAAACTCCTGGGGGTGCTGCCCCTTGTCATAGGCTGCGCAGAAGTCGGCCGCAGCTCGGTCTAAGGCGCCGCCGAAACGGTCGCCCTGATAGAGATAAAACACAAAAAAGTGAGATAGTAGCCTAGATAGCGCCCTAGCTGAAAAAAATATTATTTAACTATTTCAGGAAATCATTTACTTAACCCTTGCGCTGTAAACATCCGTGGTGTTTTGGCGGCCATCTTGTTTTCGCATTCCTC
The DNA here is from genome assembly GCA_951802225.1 of Euspilapteryx auroguttella. NCBI lineage: Eukaryota > Metazoa > Arthropoda > Insecta > Lepidoptera > Gracillariidae > Euspilapteryx > Euspilapteryx auroguttella. The sequence goes on from OX637669.1 coordinate 3,366,898, forward strand.
GGTCTGTGAGATCCATAAAGTGGATGCCGTCACAGACGTGTGTTTTTAATGTTTATGTCCAAAATTAGTATAATAAATTGATGTCAATCAGTTTCAATCAATCATCCAAAGGTTCCATGGACATATGCCGTCACATGGAAGTCACATGGAATGCTAGACTGGTATTTCATAGAGAATCACAGACCAAAACATTGAATTTTAACGGCGGCGGCCATTTTGTTCCATTTTATGGATGTCTCACAGACGCGGAAAAAATCGCATCCGCCATCTTATTCCATAAAATGGATGTCTCCAAGACGAAGGACAAGTTTTTCTGATGAAAAGCACTCGAGAATGACTTATATTTTTTAACACACTAATAAAACGTAGAAATTTAAAAGTTAAAAATGAAATCGATTAACAACAAAAAAACAAGTCATTCTCGAGGGATTTTCATCAGAAAAACTTGTATAAATTACTTAGGCAACAAACGGGTTTTTCTTAGATTTGTATCAGCACCAGCCCGAGGAACTAATGTACAATACTCACGATAGTTAGCAGGCCACTGACGACGGAGGAGATGAGGTCCTTGCCGGCCCTAGCGGTGACCATGGTGTTGTGCGCGCCGGACACGGCCGGCCCGTGGTCCGCCGTCACGATCAGCACCAGCCCGAGGAACTAATGTACAATACTCACGATAGTTAGCAGGCCACTGACGACGGAGGAGATGAGGTCCTTGCCGGCCCTAGCGGTGACCATGGTGTTGTGCGCGCCGGACACGGCCGGCCCGTGGTCCGCCGTCACGATCAGCACCAGCTCGAGGAACTAATGTACAATACTCACGATAGTTAGCAGGCCACTGACGACGGAGGAGATGAGGTCCTTGCCGGCCCTAGCGGTGACCATGGTGTTGTGCGCGCCGGACACGGCCGGCCCGTGGTCCGCCGTCACGATCAGCACCAGCTCGAGGAACTAATGTACAATACTCACGATAGTTAGCAGGCCACTGACGACGGAGGAGATGAGGTCCTTGCCGGCCCTAGCGGTGACCATGGTGTTGTGCGCGCCGGACACGGCCGGCCCGTGGTCCGCCGTCACGATCAGCACCAGCTCGAGGAACTAATGTACAATACTCACGATAGTTAGCAGGCCACTGACGACGGAGGAGATGAGGTCCTTGCCGGCCCTAGCGGTGACCATGGTGTTGTGCGCGCCGGACACGGCCGGCCCGTGGTCCGCCGTCACGATCAGCACCAGCTCGAGGAACTAATGTACAATACTCACGATAGTTAGCAGGCCACTGACGACGGAGGAGATGAGGTCCTTGCCGGCCCTAGCGGTGACCATGGTGTTGTGCGCGCCGGACACGGCCGGCCCGTGGTCCGCCGTCACGATCAGCACCAGCTCGAGGAACTAATGTACAATACTCACGATAGTTAGCAGGCCACTGACGACGGAGGAGATGAGGTCCTTGCCGGCCCTAGCGGTGACCATGGTGTTGTGCGCGCCGGACACGGCCGGCCCGTGGTCCGCCGTCACGATCAGCACCAGCCCGAGGAACTAATGTACAATACTCACGATAGTTAGCAGGCCACTGACGACGGAGGAGATGAGGTCCTTGCCGGCCCTAGCGGTGACCATGGTGTTGTGCGCGCCGGACACGGCCGGCCCGTGGTCCGCCGTCACGATCAGCACCAGCTCGAGGAACTAATGTACAATACTCACGATAGTTAGCAGGCCACTGACGACGGAGGAGATGAGGTCCTTGCCGGCCCTAGCGGTGACCATGGTGTTGTGCGCGCCGGACACGGCCGGCCCGTGGTCCGCCGTCACGATCAGCACCAGCTCGAGGAACTAATGTACAATACTCACGATAGTTAGCAGGCCACTGACGAAGGAGGAGATGAGGTCCTTGCCGGCCCTAGCGGTGACCATGGTGTTGTGCGCGCCGGACACGGCCGGCCTGTGGTCCGCCGTCACGATCAGCACCAGCTCGAGGAACTAATGTACAATACTCACGATAGTTAGCAGGCCACTGACGACGGAGGAGATGAGGTCCTTGCCGGCCCTAGCGGTGACCATGGTGTTGTGCGCGCCGGACACGGCCGGCCCGTGGTCCGCCGTCACGATCAGCACCAGCTCGAGGAACTAATGTACAATACTCACGATAGTTAGCAGGCCACTGACGACGGAGGAGATGAGGTCCTTGCCGGCCCTAGCGGTGACCATGGTGTTGTGCGCGCCGGACACGGCCGGCCCGTGGTCCGCCGTCACGATCAGCACCAGCTCGAGGAACTAATGTACAATACTCACGATAGTTAGCAGGCCACTGACGACGGAGGAGATGAGGTCCTTGCCGGCCCTAGCGGTGACCATGGTGTTGTGCGCGCCGGACACGGCCGGCCCGTGGTCCGCCGTCACGATCAGCACCAGCTCGAGGAACTAATGTACAATACTCACGATAGTTAGCAGGCCACTGACGACGGAGGAGATGAGGTCCTTGCCGGCCCTAGCGGTGACCATGGTGTTGTGCGCGCCGGACACGGCCGGCCCGTGGTCCGCCGTCACGATCAGCACCAGCTCGAGGAACTAATGTACAATACTCACGATAGTTAGCAGGCCACTGACGACGGAGGAGATGAGGTCCTTGCCGGCCCTAGCGGTGACCATGGTGTTGTGCGCGCCGGACACGGCCGGCCCGTGGTCCGCCGTCACGATCAGCACCAGCTCGAGGAACTAATGTACAATACTCACGATAGTTAGCAGGCCACTGACGACGGAGGAGATGAGGTCCTTGCCGGCCCTAGCGGTGACCATGGTGTTGTGCGCGCCGGACACGGCCGGCCCGTGGTCCGCCGTCACGATCAGCACCAGCTCGAGGAACTAATGTACAATACTCACGATAGTTAGCAGGCCACTGACGACGGAGGAGATGAGGTCCTTGCCGGCCCTAGCGGTGACCATGGTGTTGTGCGCGCCGGACACGGCCGGCCCGTGGTCCGCCGTCACGATCAGCACCAGATCGAGGAACTAATGTACAATACTCACGATAGTTAGCAGGCCACTGACGACGGAGGAGATGAGGTCCTTGCCGGCCCTAGCGGTGACCATGGTGTTGTGCGCGCCGGACACGGCCGGCCCGTGGTCCGCCGTCACGATCAGCACCAGCTCGAGGAACTAATGTACAATACTCACGATAGTTAGCAGGCCACTGACGACGGAGGAGATGAGGTCCTTGCCGGCCCTAGCGGTGACCATGGTGTTGTGCGCGCCGGACACGGCCGGCCCGTGGTCCGCCGTCACGATCAGCACCAGCTCGAGGAACTAATGTACAATACTCACGATAGTTAGCAGGCCACTGACGACGGAGGAGATGAGGTCCTTGCCGGCCCTAGCGGTGACCATGGTGTTGTGCGCGCCGGACACGGCCGGCCCGTGGTCCGCCGTCACGATCAGCACCAGCTCGAGGAACTAATGTACAATACTCACGATAGTTAGCAGGCCACTGACGACGGAGGAGATGAGGTCCTTGCCGGCCCTAGCGGTGACCATGGTGTTGTGCGCGCCGGACACGGCCGGCCCGTGGTCCGCCGTCACGATCAGCACCAGCTCGAGGAACTAATGTACAATACTCACGATAGTTAGCAGGCCACTGACGACGGAGGAGATGAGGTCCTTGCCGGCCCTAGCGGTGACCATGGTGTTGTGCGCGCCGGACACGGCCGGCCCGTGGTCCGCCGTCACGATCAGCACCAGCTCGAGGAACTAATGTACAATACTCACGATAGTTAGCAGGCCACTGACGACGGAGGAGATGAGGTCCTTGCCGGCCCTAGCGGTGACCATGGTGTTGTGCGCGCCGGACACGGCCGGCCCGTGGTCCGCCGTCACGATCAGCACCAGCTCGAGGAACTAATGTACAATACTCACGATAGTTAGCAGGCCACTGACGACGGAGGAGATGAGGTCCTTGCCGGCCCTAGCGGTGACCATGGTGTTGTGCGCGCCGGACACGGCCGGCCCGTGGTCCGCCGTCACGATCAGCACCAGCTCGAGGAACTAATGTACAATACTCACGATAGTTAGCAGGCCACTGACGACGGAGGAGATGAGGTCCTTGCCGGCCCTAGCGGTGACCATGGTGTTGTGCGCGCCGGACACGGCCGGCCCGTGGTCCGCCGTCACGATCAGCACCAGCTCGAGGAACTAATGTACAATACTCACGATAGTTAGCAGGCCACTGACGACGGAGGAGATGAGGTCCTTGCCGGCCCTAGCGGTGACCATGGTGTTGTGCGCGCCGGACACGGCCGGCCCGTGGTCCGCCGTCACGATCAGCACCAGCTCGAGGAACTAATGTACAATACTCACGATAGTTAGCAGGCCACTGACGACGGAGGAGATGAGGTCCTTGCCGGCCCTAGCGGTGACCATGGTGTTGTGCGCGCCGGACACGGCCGGCCCGTGGTCCGCCGTCACGATCAGCACCAGCTCGAGGAACTAATGTACAATACTCACGATAGTTAGCAGGCCACTGACGACGGAGGAGATGAGGTCCTTGCCGGCCCTAGCGGTGACCATGGTGTTGTGCGCGCCGGACACGGCCGGCCCGTGGTCCGCCGTCACGATCAGCACCAGCTCGAGGAACTAATGTACAATACTCACGATAGTTAGCAGGCCACTGACGACGGAGGAGATGAGGTCCTTGCCGGCCCTAGCGGTGACCATGGTGTTGTGCGCGCCGGACACGGCCGGCCCGTGGTCCGCCGTCACGATCAGCACCAGCTCGAAGAACCGGCACGCCCACTCCGGCAGCTCGCGCTGGAACCTGCCCGAACAATGGGGATCATTTTATTAACCCTCGAACGAAAATTCAGAGAGCAGGGGTTATAATTTTAACGTATCTGTCTGTCCGTCTGTCTGTCTGTGGCATCGTAGAGCCCAAACGGCTGAACCGATTTTCGTTTAGTTCATTTGTATCATAGATAATTTCAGGCCGAGTGTTCTTAGCCGTGTCTGATCAGCGGTTTGAAGATCATCAGCTCTTTTCTAGGTGATGAGGGGATCTAACTAGCTTCCATATGTCCGATAGATTTGAAATTTGGTACCATGTTACATCTATGACATTGAACGTATATGGTAAGGCCACCATGACCTGATCAGCGGTTTGAAGATGATCAGGTCTTGAATAGTGGATGGGAGAATCTACCTACCTTCCATTTGTCCTATCGATTTAAAATTTTGTACAGTGTTAGTTTAATGATATTGAAAGTATATGGTAAGGTGACAATGATCTTTTTAAGATGATTACTTCTAGTTCTAGTTAAGTTGATTACGGGTCTAACTGGGTCGGAGATTTTTAATTTTTTTAATTTGAGTTATAGAAAAACTAGCTGTCCCGGCGAACTTCGTACCACTACTTACAATTTTATATGCAAATTTTAACTGTAGTTTTTGCTTACTTCATCTCCATTTTTCGAATTTTTCACACCTTATTAACCTTTCCTGGACTACTACGAACATTTTCAAAACCAAAATCGGCTAAATCGGCTCGACCGTTCCAGAGTTTTTAGCGAGAATATCGAACCACGATTCATTTTTATATATATACCCTGTTATTCAAAAAAGTTAAAAAGCATTTTAGTTATTTGACATTTGAGAAAAAACCAGAGAAGTAGACCTCCAGCAAAGCTACTTTAAATGTATTGTATCTTTATGAATAACACGGATAGAAGATATAAGACACTTAAAGGGCAGGAAAGGGCTACGCTCTGAGTTTCCCTGCGTGATACAATCAGAAATAATAAGATATGTAAGCAAAAGAACAAAATTTGCAAAACTTAAGAGGCCACGGGAAATGGCACAAGCCTCGAAGAACCAAATAGTTGATCACTCAAAATCCAAGTTGCGACCGCGCATCGGAAGACGCAGAGTAGGCAGAAACCTAAGAATGTCAACAGAGACTACTGACCAGAGCAGGCTGATGGTCCCGCCGACGCCGAGCTGCCGCTCCAGCACCTGGCTGATAGGAACTCCGCAGTAGCTCAGCTCCTGGCCGCGCTCGTCGCAGATCGTGCTTATGAACGCTGCCGGTTTCCTTATTATACCCAGTTTCTGTATGAAGGAAATTATTATTATTATTATTATTATTAAGAGGAAAGTATAGCAATTCAAAAATTTCAAAAAAATCTCATTCGCTGTCGCCCCTGGTGGTAACTCTCTGTATTCAAATTTTTTCGCGTTTTTTATTTATTCTCACGAAAGTATTCATTTTTAATAAAGTTTAAATGAATTCGCGTATGTAAAAAACCATCTCCCATATTGTTAAACAACGTTTTTGGAAGACAGACCTACTGATTTTGTGTATAAAGGGTAGAAGTCCAAAAAAATTTCGAGAAAATTATTTTGCAAGTCCGAGAAAAGTTACACATCCTGTATATTGTACTTTTCTCGAGTATTACTTTTCTCGAGTCTCTATAAAAAAAAACCACAGACATAGTACAAAACTCACCCTGGCCCAATCGTAGTCCATGGGCACCTTGGGAGGCTCCACCTCCTCCTTCACTATGATCTTGCCTTCCTTCACTAGTTTCTGGTACACCTGGTGGAAGTAATGATCTTAGAAATATTCGTTTGTTGCCTAAAGTGGCCACTTTCAGTTTCACGAAGTGGCGCTAGTATCGCTTCCATTCGCCTCTTAAGTCCTGTTACTTTTTATGAATAGAAGGCATAGTATAGTAATCTATAGTGTAAGACGCGAGGTGGTACAGTCACGTACTCGTTCAGCGTAACACTTCCGATTTATCCGTATTGCAAAAAATCTCTTGTTCTTTGGAGACCATTGTCAAAAGTGTTACGCTGAATGAGACCGCCACTTCTTCGCACACTTCCAGCAGAATCATCAGCGCTTTAGACCTCTGGTCTGGAGCACGAGCTGAGTTGGGACCCTTTTGCAGTGTTGATATACGAACACATAATGTGTTTACCATTTACTGTTTGTTTTATTTCGTGTACTTATATGTATCTGGTGTATACATTTTTCTTTGTGTGTATGTATATCATTACATTGGAAATAAATTTATTATCTACGAGCTTTCCCGGCTTACTTCGTTACGCCATAGAATATAAGATAAGTACTATAAGACTTGGCTCTATAAACTATGTTCTTTTGACTGCCCAGAATGGCCGAATAAAAAACAAACAACAACAACAAACCACCTGTCAAAATATGTAAACAGCGGAAAAAATATTGCACCTTGGGTTACATTATTTGAATTTAGGTAAGGATCCCTAATTATTTTGATAATCTAATATAGCCTATGTCACTCGGGGATAGTGTAGCTTCCTACCAGTGAAAGAATTTTTCAAATCGGTTCAGTATTTCCGGAGCCTATTCGATGCAAACAAAGAATCAAATCTTTCCTCTTTATCATTGGTATAGATATAGACAAACAACCAATATTATAAAGAGGAAAGATTTGTTTGTTTGTAACGAATGGGCTCCGGAAATACTGAACCGATTTGAAAAATTCTTTCACTGGTAGGAAGCTACACTATCCCCGAGTGTCATAGGCTATATTAGATTTTCAAAAAAATAGGGATCCTTACCTAAACTCAAATAATGTAATCCAAGGTGCAATATTTTTTCCGTTGTTTACATATTTTGACAGGTGGTTTGTTGTTGTTGTTTGTTTTTTATTCGGCCATTCTGGGCAGTCAAAAGAACATAGTCTATAGAGCCAAGTCTTATGTAGTATCTTATATTCTATGGCGTAACGAAGTAAGCCCCGGCAAACGAAGTAAGCTCGTACATAATAAGATTACAGTGATAAAAATAATGCGGGGTGGTTCAAGACAGAATCGTTTACCTGTTTGACAGCAGAGCCGAGGGTATCAAAGGAGTCAGGCACGGTGGCGCCGTAGGCCTTCAGACCGGCGTTTTTGGCCACCGCCTTCTCCAGAGCTGACCCGGCGAGGGAGCCCGCGTGACCGAACTGCACCTCCGACGTGAACATGTCTGTCAAAAGAGATTTTATTAAACTGATGAACCGAAAAAGATGAAATTCTGACGAGATCGGCAATTAGACTTGACGACACTTTAAATAAGCGACTACCTAGGACATTGAACTGTAGGTACCTATTTGACTGCGTTTACATGTTTGTCCGCGATTATCTCAAGTTTGGCTGAACCAAATTTGATGCGGTTTTCACAGTGTCGATAGTACGAAGTCGGTTAAAATAGATACTAAAACCATCCCCTGAATGTAACAAATACTTATCTGAAAGCCGCATCAAAATCAATTCAGCCTAACGCGAGATAATCGCGGACAAACATACAAACAAACAAACAAACAAATTTTTCCTCTTTATAATATTGGTATAGATAGTTGTATTAGCGTAAGACACACTCTATTCTGGTACTTGAAGAACAAACATGTAAACCTTATATCAACGTTTCATTACCATCAACCCGAAGCAACGATCCTAATATTATACCGGGTGTTTCTGACACGTCGGTAATAAATCATAGGAGGGCTTCTGCTCACCATAACTAACAACTTTCTCAACGCAACATAGGTCGAAATCTCAAAAAAAAAAAAAACAGCTGTTCCATACATTGGTTCGATCAGCTGGCGGGGTCAATGTACGGGACGGCTGATTTTTGTTTTGAGATTTCGACCCATGCTGCTTTGAGAAAGTTGTTAGGTATGGTGAGCAGAAGCCCTCCTTTGATTTATTACCCCCTTGTCAGAAACACCCGGTATGTCCGAGTTGTGAAGTTAAAGCAACTCCTCACCAGAACAAGTTCCTATGCACCAGGCGACGACGGGCTTCTTGATCCTTCCATCCCTCATGGCGCGGCACACGTGGTACTCCTCCACGCCTCCCACCTCGCCCAGAAGTACTAGCATTTTCACTTTCGGATCAGCTTCGTATCTGTTTAGAGAAAATTAATGTACATACATACATAACGTCACGCTTGTATCCCATCGGGGTAGGCAGAGACAATTGATTTCCACTTGCTACGATCCTGACCGACTTTTTTCGCTTTAAAATTAATGTTTAATTAAATATTGTAGTTATTGAACAGTGGCGGACTAGGAGGCCGTAACAGATTTGTCTATGGTTACGTCAGCCCTAGACTGTATTACCAAAGAACAAGAGCTATTTTGTAATACAGAAAACCCGGAAGTGTTACGCCGACCGTGTCCGCCGCTGTACAGTGGCGGACTAGGAGGCCGTAACAGATTTGTCTATGGTTACGTCAGCCCTAGACTGTATTACCTAAGAACAGTAAAATCATTTGACAGAGGAGGGCTCGTTTGGGGGCGTCTCTAGCCCACCATTGTCGTAAGGCAAGGCAAACATTTGTTTACCTGAGCCAATTGGTGGGCACCCTGAACTACCTCGCCTCTCGCAGTATAGGATACTTTACCAAATAAGGTATCAATATTAATTAGATTAGTCTAATTGACTTTAAATAAGCGATATCTTGTATCCTGTATTGAATAAATCATTTTTTACTTTTTTAACAAGAGCTTTTTTGCAATAGAGAAAAACCGGAAGTGTTACGCCGACCGTGTCCGCCACTGTACGTAAGATGAGATAAAATAATAGTAGATTAAGGAAAAACCCGATCGCAATGATCACAATTTTAAGAGTTTATTCCTGAACATAGCGAGGTTGTAAAAGCACCCGAAGCGGAACAACTTTACACCCACGATGTATACTGTGCTTTTCATTGTATCCGACGATCGATCTATCTTTTCTTTTTAGTATTGAGAATATGGTCAACCGAAACAAGCTTAATTTTAAAGTGGTCTTATAAAAAAAAATTGAACCTCCTAATCTATGGCAACACTCACCTCAGCAAGTGGTCAATGAAGGTGGTCCCGGGGTACCTGTCGCCGCCGATGGCAACACCCTCGCAGACCCCGTCTGCCTCTTTAGATATTATGTTGTTCAGCTCATTGCTCATACCGCCTGAACGCGACACGTAGGCAACACTGAAAAAAAAAAAGTTTTTTTAAAAGTGATAACGATTTATAAATTGACTAGAGGCTGCCCCGCGGTATTTCCCGCGCAGATTTCTCATAAACACACAAATCCCGTTCCCGTGGTAATTTCGGGAAATCCTTTCTTAGTGCTCACCTACACTCCCTAAGGAACCTACATGCCAAATTTCAGCTTTGTAAGCCCAGTAGTTTCGGCTCTGCGTTGTCTGTCAGTCAGTCAGTCAGTCAGTAACGGAAGAGTTTTATATATATTGATTATAGAAGGGAAGATTGAAGGAAAGAGACAGCGTGGACGACCAAGGGGAAGCTACTTTGACCAAATAAGGAAGCGAGTCAGTGCAGAGTCGTATCAGATGGTCAAGCAGCTGGCGGGGAACAGGGTAGAATGGAGAAGGCTCCACCGACAAGAGCCGTACCTAGAAAAACGTTAGAACAGGGTGTTCTTCCGCGTTGTGTGTGCGGTTCTAATCTTTTTCTAGGCATACAAAATATATGAACTCGCGAAAATACAATAATGACTTGAAACTTGAACAAGCGGGTGTTATAACAGCACCTGAAGCGGAATAGCTTTACACCCACTTTGTATACTACACTTTGCATTCGACCAGAAAATTTTCTTACGCTTTGAAACAACAAAACATTTTTTTAAGCTTAATTTCGTTTAATTTGTTGTTGACTGCTCCGTAGCTCAGTTGGCAGTGATGTGGACTGAGAAGCGAGTGCACCCGGGTTCGATTCCCGGGCGAGGCGAATATTGATATGATGAATATCGATGTTTGTTTTCGGTCTGGGTGTGATGTTCGTCTCTGTATGTGTTTCGGGCACCCTAGATACAGGTTCTTCCTAGTTAGGGGCTCTGAGTGTGATGTGTTATTATTATTATTATTATAGTGGCTTATAAAAAAATTAAACCGCCGAAAAAACTGAAAAGCATTAAATAATAGGGAAACATTTTCTATTAGGCCTTAATTTACTCACTACTTAAAGTAATTTTGGATTACCAAGAAATTTTGAGTCGGTGCCACAGAATCAACGAATAAAGATCACTAAATTACCTGAAATTCAAAGAAATAACCGAAAAACGTGTGCCGCTGCGCATCGCGCTTTACATAGATAATGAATTTGCTTGTATAACTGTAATATTAAATAACCAGGGCTTTTTTACAATACAGTAAACCCCAAATCTGTTACACTGCCAGAGTCCGTGACTGTGCATTCCAAAGATTAGATCAGTCACAGAATAAGCTAACAAGTAGTTTTATAATTATTTCAGCCGAAAGACATCCACTGCTGGACATAGGCCTCCCCCACAGAACGCCACAACGACCGGTTTTGAGCGACCCTCATCCAGTGTACTTCAACAGCCTTCAGCAGGTCGTCTCACCACCTTATAGGGGGTCTGCCTGCTCTGTGTCTTCCAAGTCGTGTTATAAACAAGTTTTATAGTAAGGACAAAAAACTATTATTTCTTACAAATAAATGTTTGATTGACACCTCACCTGCCAGGTCTGTACAGCTTGCTGTCAACGATATTGTCAATCATACCGGCGGTGTTGCCGATCTTGAAGCAGCCGGGTTTTATACCACCCACGGTCGCCGGTCCTATTATGTTCACCTGATAGGAAAACGAAAAGCATATTTTAAAATTAATTTACGTAGGCACATGAAAAAATATTACTTCCGCCGAGAAGCGACCCAGGACCTGCAACGTCACAGTCGACATAACTAATGTCTCTCTGTCTCGATTACACGCCAAAACTACTCAACCGATTTAAATTCTTGGTATCTGACTCGGTCGGGAGGTTTTTCAAATTTTTTATTTTGGTTATATCTATACCAATATTATAAAGAGAAAAGATTTGTTTGTTTGTATGTTTGTAACGAATAGGCTCCGGAAATACTGGACCGATTTGAAAAATTCTTTCACTGGTAGGAAGCTACACTATCCCCGAGTGACATAGGCTATATTAGATTTTGAAAAAAAATTAGGGATCCTTACTTCAACTCAAATAATGTAACCCAAGGTGCAATATTTTTTCCCGTTGTTTACATATTTTGACAGGTGGTTTGTTGTTGTTGTTTGTTTTTTGATTCGCCCATTCTGGGCAGCCACAAGAACATAGTCTATAGAGCCAAGTCTTTAGTAAGCCGGGACAGCTCGTTAATAATAAATTCATTAAAAATACAAAAGAAAAATATATACTCACGCCCCTAGCGTCGGCGAGCTTGATGATCTTCCTGGTCATGTTCTCGGGGATGCCCTCCGCTATGATCACTATGGTGTCGACCTGCGGGTGCTGCATCGCCTGTCGACCACAATACACCACTCTTTCTTTACTTATTCATGCGATGATACTATTGGTCTCTAAATTTATTTATTTATTTTTATTTATTTATACCAAACACTACACTATCATTACAGACTAATCTAATCAATATGTATAAAACTCTTCCGTTACTGACTGACTGACTGACTGACTGACTGACTGACTGACTGACTGACTGACTGACTGACTGACTGACTGACTGACTGACAGACAACGCAGAGCCGAAACTACTGGGCGTAGAAAGCTGAAAATTGGCACGTGGGTTCCTTGGGGAGTGTAGGCGAGCACTAAGAAGGGATTTCCCGAAATTCCCACGGGAACGGGAAAAAACGGGATTTTTGTGTATATGAAAAATCTGCGCGGGAAAAACCGCGGGGTAGCCTCTAGTCAATATATATGCGTTCAGGGCGCTGATGGGGCTGCCCCGCTACTGCAGCGCCTCCGGTATGTTCGCGGACATGAGAACTGATTGTTTTTATGCAACAATGCGTAAGCGTAGTGCGTCGCTGGTGCGTAGGGTGTGGGTCAGCCCCAACAGAGTCCTGGCTATGATTGCAGCCCGTGTCGACTCTGCATACATAAATCACTGCTGTCACCTTCAGGTGGCGCGCAATGTGGTGTAACATGTATATAATTTTATTTTAATTTTATTTTATATTTTTATTATTTTTATCAAATTTTATTTATAAGACTAACATGGTAGTTATTAAGTCATACTAACCCGTGGATCTCTGTTATCTTTAAATAAATTATTATTATTATTATTATTATAAAACTCTTCCGTTACTGACTGACTGACTGACAGACAACGCAGAGCCGAAACTACTGGGCATAGAAAGCTGAAAATTGGCACGTGGGTTCCTGGGGGAGTGTAGGTGAGCACTAAGAAGGGTTTTTTTGAAATTCCCACGGGAACGGGAAAAAATGGGATTTTTTTGTTTATGAGAAATCCGCGCGGGAAAACCGCGGGGCAGCCTCTAGTTCAATATATGATACAAGATATCGCTTATTGAAAGTCAATAGACTAATCTAATTACTATTGATACCTTATTTGGTAAAGTATCCTATACTGTGAGAGGCGAGGTAGTTCAGGGTGCCCACCAAGCGGCTCAGCTTGGTGGGCACCCTGAACTACCTCGGAGGCCTCCAAACGAGCCCTCCTCTGTCAAATGATTCTACTCCCTTTCGCAATGATTTTAGAGCGTACAGAAGAAAGGGGTAACAAACTCTACTTTTCAATTTATCTCTCAGATGATGGATAAAAATGGTATTGCGGTTGACAAAACGATGAACATTAACATTTAAAAATTAACATACACATAATGGTCGCTTTTTTATTTACTATTTTGACCAACCTCTCTACAAACCGGGTTACAAAATTGAACTCCATAACAATATCGATACAGGGAGCAAGTGAGTGAGTCGGCAGTATTGTTTGACAGTTGACTTCCATGAATCAACCTCCTAGGCTATTGTCGTTCACAATGAAAATAAGAATGAGAAACATTTTGTCATGTGATAAGTATACATTGCGGGTTTACAGCTGAATCTCTTGTGTAGACAGAATGATTCACCCATATACCCGCAATGTATACTTATCACATGCCAAAATGATTTACATTCTCATTTTCATTTTGAACGGCAATAGATCCCCGTCATTTCAAACCTCATTTTCATTAGAAATCAACGGCAATACCATGAAACGTCGACATAATCCAATAGTCGGTCAGCTATGAAAATGTGGATTGAAGTTCATTATGCTGCCGTCAATATTCAAGAGATAAATTAATTAATTAAAAATATATATATTTACCCAATATAAAAACTTATTTACATGTTTAACAGTGGCCCTCAAACCCTAATTCAATTTTATACAAAACTAGTCGACCCGGCGAACTTCGTACCTCCTTAACTATGACTCTGTTGTGCATATATTATACATATAAACCTTCCTCTTAAATCACTCTATCTATTTAAAAAAAACGCATCAGAATCCGTTGCATATTTTTAAAGATATAAGCATACATAGGGACAGACGCGGGAAGCGACTTTATTTTATACTATGTATAAATATAAATAGAGAAACTAGTAAACCAAAATTCAAAAATATGTTAAAAAAGTATTATTTAGATTCATTATAGTTATAAAGTAGTGTATAACAGTGATAATGTCGAGACTCAGCTGATCCCGCAGACAAACTGTTTAAACAGTTTTGTGGGACTACGTATAAATTGTATGTAGCATATATGTTTAATAAATAAATAAATAAATAAAATAAAATAAAATATAAATGAATGAAATAATAAAATAAATGTATGCACAATTGGAGTTTAATGAAGATTTGACAATTTGCTTTTGGTAGGTACTTTATGAGTGTTTTTAGATCTATGTAATAATCAGAGCTTCGTTATTTTCATATGAGAGGGTCTGCATAAAGTCTCTTATTATGGTCTTTGCCTGTCTTGATATCCACATTGCTTTTCATAACCATTGAAAACAGAAATAGGGCTATACTGTAGTCTCTAAATTATATGACTGTATTATGATAGAAATATCCTTTATTGTGTCCAGCGTGAGCATTGTTTTTGTTGATTTAGTACAATTGTAAATTTATGACAGCCGTTGACTGACATTATCAGCCGTCATTCCGAGTTAGCGTCAGTCCCGTCAAGCGACTGCTGGTACTCAATGGTCAATCAATTTAACTATTGGAAGTTGGATCCGATGTTGGATTGCATGTTGGGTAAATCTAGTTGTTCTAAGAATGATTATAATTTAAATATTGTGATAGGAAATTTGAACTAACGGCCAAGCGAGAAAATAAAAACCGACTGCAGGTGGAGCGCGGGCACTGTATCTGAGTGAACTTCGAGCAATAAAGATCGTTATACTGTCCTTTACGGCTCTACCACAAAAAGAGTTAGACTGGGTCTAAGTCACTAGACTAGGTTTAAATCACTAGTACGTAATACAAATTGGCGATTTTAGACCGGTCTAACTTTTTTGTGGTAAGGGGGTTAAAGTTTCAATTCGGGAGGATCCTTACAATTAGCTACATATATCACTTATTTCCTATTATTTTACCTGCATAGTGCTGTCGTAGGCGGACCGGAGCGAGGCGAAGTTGATGAGGACCGTCGCCTCCTGGTGCTTGCGCATCGCTGTGTCCATGTCAGAGAATACTGACAACAACATTTTAAACTTTAAATCAAAGGGTAATACTTTAATTAATTAATAATGGCTGGAAACTTGAAACGAGGGTTGTAACAGCACCCGAAGCGGAAGAGCTTTACACCTACGTTGTTTACGCTACTTTTCATTCTAACATACGAGTTTTTTTTTTTTTCAATATATATAAAACTCTTCCGTTACTGACTGACTGACTGACTGACAGACAACGCAGAGCCGAAACTACTGGGCGTAGGAAGCTGAAAATTGGCACGTAGGTTCCTTGGGGGGTGTAGGTGAGCACTAAGAAGGGATTTTTCAAAATTCCCACGGGAACGGGAAAAAACGGGATTTTTGTGTTTATGAGAAATCTGCGCGGGAAAAACCGCGGGGCAGCCTCTAGTATAGTATAGTAGTAGTAGTAGTATAGACACTTTAATGAAATCAATAAATTTAGCTTCCCAATACTACTACTGAAATATTTTTTCAAATCGGTTGAATACTTTCGGTTTTTCTATTCAATTCAAACAAACAATCAAATCTTTCCACTTTATAATATAAGGTTAGATAAATAGTATGTACTGACCAGGTATAAAGACCTCTTTGTTCCCAAAGTAATATTTCTGCTTGTGGTCGGCGGTGAAGGGGTACACGATGGCGACCACGGACGGCTCCGTGCGCCGGCATATGTAGTCGAAGTCCAACATGCCCTGTGGAAAGATATTTAATTTTTAAAAATTTTAATAGTTTTTTTTTAAAGCGATTTTTTTTTTTTTTAATCTAGTCGAAAAGAGTGCCTTTTTGGTTATTAACTTTCTAGTTCTAACGTAACTCTTTTTTTCTCTGTTTTTAAAGCCTCTTTCTAAATCACTTATTTTGGTTTTTTGATTTTCTTGTTCTACTTCTAAACTAAAAAACCTTTTCTTTTCAAGACCAAAAAAGTATGGAAATCAATTGTTTCCCAGACATGCACCGGAAGTCAATAACGAGTCACTTTTTGATTTCTCTTAATCAAAAAATACTTTATGAGCGGATACGATTGGGGTTTATTTATGATATAAACATAAAATCGGCCGAAAGTGGGTCCAGCTCGATGCAGTGATGCCTCTTGTGGGCTCAGTCAAAGATCTGGTGCCAGCTGCCTAACCCTTAGGAGAATGTAGGCTTGAGGTTATGTTAGTATGATAATAAAAATCAATGGAAGATCAGTGACTTCAGTTGTCTCCAGCTGAGGTTGTTTGCTGAATTGGCGTAACCGGTTTACCATCAACCGACCGACAACGCCCGTGGAGGCGCGCATGTCCCGAATGACAGTGACCGTAGGCATATGGTTATCTCAGTTTATTTAATTTTGATTTTATTGTCCCTTGAGTTGTGTTTTTTTTTTTTGCTTTGTGTTACATGTTTTATAAAATAATCAGAGTATGCCTTGTCATTCATTTCAATCAAAATTCTTTATTCAATATAGGATACAAGATATAACTTATTGAAAGTCAATTAGACTACATCTAATTTAATCGCTATTGATACCTTATTTGGTAAAGTATCCTATACTGTGAGAGGCGAGGTAGTTCAGGGCGCCCACCAATTGGCTCAGGCAAACCGACGTTTGCCTTGCCTTACGATCTATTGTATTCTTGAATAAATGTATTGACTTTCTTCTTTCTTTCTTAATAAATACCTGTATAGCACGGTTCTGCATGCCCCACACAATAGCCTTGGTCCGGTCGCTGAAGCCCGTCCCGCCCGGCGCCTGGCCCAGGTCCGCTCGGGTCGGCGCCTGGGAGCACACCAGCTCCAACAGCGGCTGGGTGAGGGTAGGCAGCTCCAGCTTTGGCTTGGGCTGTTGGCAAATTTGTTAAATTGTAATTTCTATTTAACGAAATGCAAGTGATTAATATAAACTTCATACTTTAAAACAGACTTCGAAATTAAATCGCTGTCATATTATAGATTGGTCTTCGAGTAAGTAAATTCAAGTAGAACATGTACAGTGGCGGACACGGTCGGCGTAACACGTCCGGTTTTTCTGTATTGCAAAATAGCTCTTGTTCGTTGGTAATACAGTCTAGGGCTGACGAGACCATAGACAAATCTGTTACGGCCCCCTAGTCCGCCACTGTACAAAGGTATAAAAGGGAATAAACGGTTGAAACTCTCTGCGCGCCCTATACATAATACATCACTTTAAATCCACGTTATATACTACAGTTAGACCATTTTAAATATCCAATTTGTATGACGAATTATTAATTTAAACCTATACATTCTTGTGTTTTAAACCAAGGTTTAACTCTTTTTTTTTGTCTTTATTTACAACAACAATGACAATGACAAACAGATAAATACAAAGTTCAATAATGTAACAAACAAAAACATTGTGAAGAGAAAACGCAAATAATTAAAAAAAAAAAAACAAGAGACCCCGCCTTCAATAAGTTAACACATACATAAACTGAGAATTTCCTCTTTTCTGAAGTCGGTTCAAATAGGTACTAAGACCTTCTCCTGAATGTAACAAATACTTTTGTGAAAACCGCATCGAAATCCGTTTAGCCAAACTCAAGATAATTGCGGACAAACATACTTACACACATACATACAGGTACTGATAACCTCCATTTTTGAAGTCGGGTAAAATGAATAAACTCACATGAGGCTTCGGCTTGGGCAGCTGTTTGGGCGCGAAGTCCAGCTGGTGCTCCGCGGGGATGGGCGCCTGGCCCAGCGCCAGCCCCACGATGCCGGTCATGTTGGCCTCCGGGCCGAACACGTACAGTGGGATGCGCAGGCGCTGGCCCACCTCACGCATTTGTCTGGAGAATCCAAAAAAAGTTATATATCAATACTCATTTGTCTGGAGAAACCAAAAAAAGTTATATATATCAATACTAGAGGCTGCCCCGCGGTTTTTGCCGCGCAGATTTCTCATAACACAAAAATCCCGTTTTTTTTCCGTTCCCGTAGGAATTTCGGGAAATCCCTTCTTAGCTCACCTAACCACCTGTCAAAATATGTAAACAACGGAAAAAATATTGCACCTTGGGTTACATTATTCGATTTTAAGTAAGGATCCCAATTTTTTTTGAAAATCTAATATATCCTATGACACCCGGGGTTAATGTAGCTTCCTACCAGTGAAAGAATTTTTCAAATCGGTTTAGTATTTCCGGAGCCTATTCGTTACAAACAAACAAATCTTTCCTCTTTATAATATTGGTATAGATGACACTCGGAGTTAATGTAGCTTCCTATCCTACCAGTGAAAGAATTTTTCAAATCGGTTCAGTATTTCCGGAGCCTATTCGATACAAATCAAATCAAACAAATCTTTATTCAATATAGGATACAAGATATCACTTATTGAAAGTCAATTAGACTACATCTAATCTAATCGCTATTGATACCTTATTTGGTAAAGTATCCTATACTGTGAGAGGCGAGGTAGTTCAGGGTGCCCACCAATTAGCTCAGGTAAACAAATGTTTGGCTTGCCTTACGACAATAGTCGCCTGGAGAGGCCCCCAAACGAGCCCTCCTCTGTCAAATTATTCTACTCCTTTTCGCAATGATTTTACAGCGTAGAGAAGAAAGGGGTAACAAACTCTACTTTACAATTTATCTCTCTTTTTTTTTCTTTTGTTATATTACAATTACAATAC
This sequence comes from Euspilapteryx auroguttella, assembly GCA_951802225.1. NCBI lineage: Eukaryota > Metazoa > Arthropoda > Insecta > Lepidoptera > Gracillariidae > Euspilapteryx > Euspilapteryx auroguttella. The sequence continues at coordinate 3,386,050 of OX637669.1, forward strand.
AATTAGGTGACAATACAATGAACATTATACAGATTAATAAAAATGAAAGTACATGAAATAATGAAAATATCGTAAGTGCAGAGCTAGACTACTTCCATGCGTCTTTGTCGTTTACATAATCATCAATATTGTAATAAGCTTTCTTAATCAGAACTTTTTTGATACGAGTTTTAAACTCATTATCATTCAGGATCAAAATCTCTTCTGGGATCTTGTTATAGAATCTTACTTCGTTTCCTATAAAGCATTTGTTTGTCCGTTTTAGTCTGTTCTGTGGAATACTGGGTTTGTTTTTGCTACGCGTTCTAAGGTCCTTAATTTGATCACATTTTTTATCGACAAACAAACCTCTTCAATGTTTCCTCTTTATAATATTGGTATATAGATTATCTTACCTTAGCCCCTCTTGGTAATTCGGTCCGCCGCGTCTCACGAAGATGGTCACGTGGTACTGCAGCAGGGCGTCCTTGTACGTGTCTATGGCCGATATGATTCCTCGGAACGTGTCGGCCACGTTCGTGAAGTTTGCTATGCCACCGCCTATTATTAGGACCTGTTGGGAAGGGAATAATCAATATCAATATATATAAAACTCTTCCATTACTGACTGACTGACTGACTGACAGACAACGCAGAGCCGAAACTACTGGGCGTAGAGGGCTGAAATTTTGCATGTAGGTTCCTTGGGGAGTGTAGGTGAACACTAAAAAAGGATTTCCCGAAATTCCCACGGGAACGGAAAAAAAAAGGAATTTTGTGTTTATAAATCTGCGCGGGAAAAACCGCAGGGCAGCCTCTAGTCAATATATAAGAAACTCTTTCGTTACTGACTGACTGACTGATTGACTGACTGACTGACAGACAACGCAGAGCCGAAACTACTGGGCGTAGCGGGCTGAAATTTTGCATGTAGGTTCCTTAGGGAGTGTAGGTTAGCACTAAGAAGGGATTTCCCGAAATTCCCACGGGAACGGGAAAAAACGGGAGTTTTGTGTTTATGAGAAATCTGCGCGGGAAAAACCGCGGGGCAGGCTCTAGTCAATATATATAAAACTCTTCCGTTACTGACTGACTGACTGACTGACTGACTGACTGACTGACTGACAGACAACGCAGAGCCGAAACTACTGGGCGTAGCAGGCTGACATTTTGCATGTAGGTTCCTTAGGGAGTGTAGGTGAGCACTAAGAAAGGATTTCCCGAAATTCCTACGGGAACGGGATTCTTGTGTTTATGAGAAATCTGCGCGGGAAAAACCGCGGGACAGCCTCTAGTAATAATAATAATAATAACACATCACACTCAGAGCCCCTAACTAGAAAGAACCTGTATCTAGGGCGCCCGAAACACACACAGAGACGAACCACACACCAACATCGATATTCATCATATCAATATTCACCCCGCCCAGGTATCGAACCCGGGTGCTTACGCTTACTCAGTCCACATCACTGCCAACTAAGCCACGGAGCAGTCAAATAAAATCAATACAGGTCCTACCACGTAACTTTAGCTCTGAGCAAAATATGGAGGGGATTTCAAACGAACAGAACGACAGTAGAATAAGGGGACGAATAGTATCATTGCGTGGACGCAGCACGATTAGAATAGCCAATAGAGCGCTAGCGCGCGACGCACCGCCCGCCCCGCCCCCCTGTAATTTCCTATGACACCTGATTTTTTATTTCTGCGCATTCAAGGTCAAAGACAAAGTTACATCGTGGGTCCTGTACATAGTATAAAACAAAGTCGCTTACCGCGTCTGTCCCCATGTATGCTTATATCATTTAAACTATGCAACCGATTTTGATGCGATTTTTTTAAATAGATAGAGTAATTAAAGTAAAGTAAAGTAAAAAATGATTTATTCAATACAGGATACAAGATATCGCTTATTGAAAGTCAATTAGACTAATCTAATTAATATTGATACCTTATTTCGTAAAGTATCCTATACTGATAGAGGCGAGGTAGTTCAGGGTGCCCACTAATTGGCTCAGGCAAACAAATGTTTGCCTTGCGAGAGAAAGAGAAAGGTTTATATGTATAATTCATGCACAACATAGTTAAAGGAAAGGCGGCACGAAGTTCGCCGGGTCGACTAGTATTGTATAAGAAAAGGATAATATAAAAAATTGACCACCAAAGTTCCAAGCGTATGCTGGCGTGAAACGGAATTGAATACTTTTTTTGAGCCACAAAATTACCTTTCCATCAGGATGTTTCTCCCTGCACATGAGGCTAAAGATAGTCTTGGCATAGTCAGCAGTCTGGCTCTCAGTTGGCGCTCCGCTGTACTCGCCATAGTTCGCCAACTCGCCAGCGCCTCCTAACTCGCAGATCGTGTCCGTGTAGACGACTGAAGCGCCACCACCGGCCACCATCGTCCAAATGCGGCCTGACTTGTTCAGTATTGTTAGCTGTGAGGTACAGAATTAATTAGAAAGAGAGAAGTGAAAGAAATAGAGTAATATATTCAAACAAAAAATCTAGTTCCATGAATAATTCAAAAAAGAAAAGGAGAACGTGTCGTAACGTACGGAGGACGTACGTAGGGAGGGGTGCAAAGTACTACGAGCGAGCGAGCGAGAGAGATTTATCGTTCTCTGTCTATTTCATTATCTCCTTCATTGTAAAGCTTTTGTGTCTCATTTTAGCCGTAACATTGCACTTTTTCTTGGCTAGGTCCCCATCGCAACCCGAGAAAAGGAACTTTGTTCCAAAACTCATATTGTTTTAAGATTTACGTGACGTGCGTATAAAGAAAGGGGGTTAGGATTGTAGAATAAACAAAAGAAGCATTTCAGGATCTCTAGCATGTGGAAATCAACTGTCTCTTCCTATCCCAATGGGAAACAGGCGTGACGTAAAAACGACTAAAACTTGAAACAAAAGAAACACTAAATGGTTTACCTTGTCGTTCCGTAAAATGGCACTAACTCAGCATTAACTGGATGTTTCAACTAAAATCGCTAATTTTACATTATGACATTAAGTTTTTTTTTTTTTTTTTAATATACACTAGCTACACAAACCTTCAAACTAGCACCGCTTTTGGCATCCAAATCTGCGATATGGGCCTCCTCGGGGTAGGCATCCCGGCCGAACGGAGGCGGGAACACAACGTTTCCCCAATTCTTGGCGCAAATGAAGTCCGCCGTTTGATCCAACTTGGCGGCCAAGTCTAGTAGGTAAACTCGCTCGTTTGTTACTACTATAGGATTGATTTCCATGTAAGTGAAGTAGAGGTCGACGAATACGCGGTACAGGGCCGTTATGAAGGTCGACATTATTCTGTGGAGAAAGAGTTTTTAGTAGTTTTTACACACAAATGTAACATTAGGGGTTATCCATTATTTACGTCACACGTTTAGAGGGAGGCAGTGGTTTGACGAAGTATAGTGCGACACAAAAATCTAGAAATGAAAAAGTGGGAACACTGTATGGAAATTTTTGAATATCCGACCAATTTCCATACAGTTACCACTTTTTTATTTCTGGATTTTTGTGTCGCACTATAGGTCATAAACTTTTCTGTATTGTTCCGAGTTGGTCCGAATAAATATAAATTTTGATTTTGTCACCTGATGACGCCTATGGTCGGCAAAGCGAGACAGGGAGTGCCCATACTGTATGTAGTACTATTTATATACTATAGTTACTATATATACTACTAGAGGCTGCCCCGCGGTTTCACCCGCGCAGATTTCTCATAAACACAAAAATCCCGTTTTTTCCCGTTCCCATGGGAATTTTGGGAAATCCTTTCTTAGTGCTCACCTACACTCCCTAAGGAACCTACATGCAAAATTTCAGCCCGCTACGCCCAGTAGTTTCGGCTCTGCGTTGTCTGTCAGTCAGTCAGTCAGTCAGTCAGTCAGTAACGGAAGAGTTTTATATATATTGACTAGAGGCTGCCCCGCGGTTTTTCCCGCGCAGATTTCTCATAAACACAAAAATCCCGTTTTTTCCCGTTCCCATGGGAATTTTGGGAAATCCTTTCTTAGTGCTCACCTACACTCCCTAAGGAACCTACATGCAAAATTTCAGCCCGCTACGCCCAGTAGTTTCGGCTCTGCGTTGTCTGTCAGTCAGTCAGTCAGTCAGTCAGTCAGTCAGTCAGTAACGGAAGAGTTTTATATATATTGATATTATAGTATATACTGTGCTAATTTTTTTTGTAACCATTCTAATAATTAGTGATTCAAAATTATGTCAAAGCTTATCTTCATTGAGGAATTGTTTAAGAGCCAGTTTACAGCGATGCTAGCGCCATTCTCGAAAAAAAAATATATCTTCTAAACTTAGGCAAATATCAAAAATGTGGCACAGTATGACACAAGATAATCTTGCTTAGTATTTTTTTAACATAGTAAAGTAGTCCTAACTAAAAAGAACAAAATTTCACACAGATTGTTGCTAAAAGTAGCCACTTACTTTATAGCTTTCTTTGGTCTTTAACTTAATAGCTATACAACAGTGCCCTAAAAATACTAGGCTGCATTATCTAGTGTCATACTGTGCGACATTTTTGATATTAAAAAATACCTTAGATGTAAAATAATAAAAAATGCCTTAGTCTAAAAGTTTTTTTTTTCGCGAATAGTGCTAGCATCGCTGTAAACTGGCTCTTCAATACATAGTATGAAACAAAGTCGCTATGTATGCTTAAATCTTTAAAACTATTCAACGGATTTTGATGGGGTTTTTTTTAATAGATAGAGTGATTCAAGAGGAAGGTTTATAAGTATAATACATGCACAAGATAGTAATAGGTTAGGCGGGTCGACTAGTAATCAATATATATAAAACTCTTCCGTGACTGACTGACTGACTGACTGACTGACAGACAACGTAGAGCCGAAACTACTGGGCGTAGCGGGCTAAATTTTGCATGTAGGTTCCTTAGGGAGTGTAGGTGAGCACTAAGAAGGGGTTTCCCGAAATTCCCACGGGAACGAAAAAAAACGGGAATTTTGTGTTTATGAGAAATCTGAGCGGGAAAAACCGCGGGGCAGCCTCTAGTTAATAGTATAAGTCCTACAAGTGTACCTCTTAGTGCTGGCACTCTTGATGTTGACAAGCAGGGCTCGCTCCACCTGGTCCGCGGTGGGGAAGGTGTCCACGGCCACCTCCAGCCGCCGCGCCAGCGCGTCCACGTCGCCCACGTCCACGCCTCCCTGCACACATTACAACATCGAATGCCGTTATTTCTGTCTCGCTTTCACGCAAAAACTACTGGACCGATTTACATAAAATTTGTTACAGAGACAGTCTTAAGTCTGAGAAAGGACATAGGCTTTTTATCACGAAAATTCCAAGGGAACCGATACTTGGGATATTGAGCTGGGAAGGGAAATTGCGCTAGCAAAGCCGCGGGGATGCACTCGAGTATTATATAAAAATCAGTTGCTGTTTAATTGACTCGCTAAAACTCGAAAAAGAACGGACCTCATGCAATATAAGCTATCCACCTTATTCATAAAGATACAGTAGATTTTAAGTAGCCTTACTGGAGGTCTACTTCTCTGGTTGGTTGTATGGTAAATACGTGACAACCAGTCTAAATTGACATACGTCAAATAACTAAAATGCTCTTTAACTTTTTATGCATAAGAGGGTATGTTTTTAATTAGGTAAGAAGACTTTCGAGAACGAATAACTTGTCTAAAATGAATCAATACATAGTCTATAACAATATTATAAAGAGGAAAGATTTGTTTGTTTGTATAAAATAAAATCGCTTCCCGCGTCTGTCCCTATGTATGCTTATATCTTAAGAACTATGCAACAGATTTTGATGCGGTTTTTTTAATAGATAGACTGATTCAAGAGGAAGGTTTATAAGTATGATACATGCACAATATAGCAATAGGTTAGGCGGTACGAAGTTCGCCGGGTCGACTAGTAAATTATAATTTAAATTTGACATTACCTGGTGGTGGAACAGTATCTCGTCGGAGCGGCGCCCTGACTGGATACAGATGTACATCTCTTCTTTCTGTTGAGAAGAAATGCTTAATTATTAATCAGTACATAGGTATACATACAGACACGGTTACTTTTTTATCACTATCTATCTAACATGAGTGTTTCTGACGAGGCGGTAATAAATCATAGGAGGTATTAGCTCACTATACCTAACAAACTTCTAACTTCCCTGAGCGACATAAGTAAAAATCTTAAAACAAAATCAGCTGTCGCGCTTTGTATTTGTGGCAACACGCTTTATTACCCTAGTAACTACTACTTACTTGCTAAACTAATCACTTGATACTTATCCTTGATCCTTCCCTGCACTCCTCAATGCTTCCCTGCACTCCTAAATTTTTCGCTGCACTCCTAAAGGCTTCAATGCACTCCTTAATGCTTTCCTGCACTCTTTAATGCTTCCCTGCACTCCTAAAGGCTTCAATGCACTCCTAAAGGCTTCAATGCACTCCTAAAGGCTAACATGCACTCCTAAAGGCTTCCCTGCACTCCTAAATGCTTCGCTGCACTCCTAAATGCTTCGCTGCACTCCTTAATGCTTCGCTTCACTCCTAAATGCTTCGCTTCACTCCTAAATGCTTCCCTGCACTCTTTAAATGATTCCCTGCATTCCTTGAGCCTTAAAAAGCTCAAAGAAGCTAAGTACTTACCAACATTCGCTTCCAAAGCGCACATAAAACACCTGAGAGTAAGTCTGCGAGATCGCTCAGCTCCCAAATTTCAGATGGAAAGCAATACTGACCGGGTCATGCTTCACAAAAGGCTCGATAATGAACCGTCTCAGGGTCCCGACGGCGGCGCCGACGGCCTGCTCGCGGCCCATGTGCTCGCCCAGCCAGCGCCGAGCCTCCACCGCCGTCTTGTTCACGCCCACCAGCCCTAGCTTGCCACGTCGTTTGATTACCATTACTACTACTACTTACTAAACCAATTACTTGATACATATCCTTGATCCTTCCCTATACACTACTAAATGCTTCCCTGCACTCCTAAATGCTTCGCTGCACTCCTAAAGGCTTCAATGCACTCCTTAATGCTTTCCTGCACTCTTTAATGCTTCCCTGCACTCCTAAAGGCTTCAATGCACTCCTAAAGGCTTCAATGCACTCCTAAAGGCTAACATGCACTCCTAAAGGCTTCCCTGCACTCCTAAATGCTTCGCTGCACTCCTAAATGCTTCGCTGCACTCCTAAATGCTTCGCTTCACTCCTAAATGCTTCCCTGCACTCTTTAAATGATTCCCTGCATTCCTTGAGCCTTAAAAAGCTCAAAGAAGCTAAGTACTTACCAACATTCGCTTCCAAAGCGCACATAAAACACCTGAGAGTAAGTCTGCGAGATCGCTCAGCTCCCAAATTTCAGATGGAAAGCAATACTGACCGGGTCATGCTTCACAAAAGGCTCGATGATGAACCGTCTCAGGGTCCCCACGGCGGCGCCGACGGCCTGCTCGCGGCCCATGTGCTCGCCCAGCCAGCGCCGAGCCTCCGCCGCCGTCTTGTTCACGCCCACCAGCCCTAGCTTGCCACGTCGCTTGATTACCATTACTACTACTACTTACTAAACCAATTACTTGATACATATCCTTGATCCTTCCCTATACACTACTAAATGCTTCCCTGCACTCCTAAATGATTCCCTGCACTCCCAAAGGCTTCAATGCACTCCTAAATGCTTCGCTGCACTCCTAAATGCTTCCCTGCACTCCTAAAAGCTTCCCTGCACTCCTAAAGGATTCAATGCACTCCTAAATGCTTCACTGCACTGCTAAATGCTCCAATGCACTCCTAAATGCTTCCATGCACTCCTAAATGCTTCGCTGCACTGCTAAATGCTTCGCTGCACTCCTTGAGTCTTAAAAGCTTAAAAAAAGCCAAGTACTTACCAAAATTAGCTCCCAACTTACACATAAAACACCTGAGAGTAAGTGCGAAATCGCTCAGCCTCTATATTCCGTCCTCTGGGTTTTTTGATCTAGCAAATATGTCGTAATAGCACCTCAGGACCGTCGAAAGTGGAGATAGCGATGATCTGTATCGGCCCCCCTCCCCAGCGGAGATTAAGCATAAGTAACAACAACTGACCGGGTCATGCTTCACAAAAGGCTCGATGATGAACCGTCTCAGGGTCCCGACGGCGGCGCCGACGGCCTGCTCGCGGCCCATGTGCTCGCCCAGCCAGCGCCGAGCCTCCACCGCCGTCTTGTTCACGCCCACCAGCCCCAGCTTGCCTCGACGCTTTATCAGCTGGTCCGGTTTTACTACCAGTTGCTGTTCAAATAAGTTTTATGTAAGTTAAGCTAATAGGTAAGTTAACGAGGCATAGCACAGCTAAAGTACCGCGGAAAGAAACACACACAAAGAACAAGAAACTTTCCAAGTCTGTTCTGGTTGGGGTCACCAAGCCTAGCGATGCTGTGCAGGTATGTAGATGTTAAGAGCCAGTTTACAGCGATGCTAGCGCCACACGCGAAAAAAAAAATCTTCTAAACTAAGGCAAATATCAAAAATGTGGCACAGTATGACACAAGATAATCTTGCTTAGTATTTTTTGAGTACAGTAAAATAGTCCTGAGTAAAAAGAACAAAATAGCCCACAGATTGTTGCTAAAAGTGGCCACTTTAAGCAACACTTTGTAGCATTCTTTGGTCTTTAACTTAAAAGCTATACAAATTTTCGGCCCCAGCGACCATCTGTTCCTCAAGCTATGTACCCACTGCCACTTAAATTTCGCAATTCTTCGGGCTTCGACGGTGACTTTAGTTAATAACATAATAATAACACATCACACTCAGTACCGTAACTAGGAATAACCTGTATCTAGGGTACACGAAACACACACAGAGACGAACATTACAACCAGACCGGAAACAAACATCGATATTCATCATATCAATATTCGCTTCGGGAATCGAACCCAAGTGCACACGCTTACTCAGTCCACATCACTGCCAACTGAGCCACGGAGCAGTCTGTTGGCGCCGGTGCAAGGCGAGCCGGTTCATAGCCACTAGCTGCGCGGGCTGGGGGCAGCGCAACGAGTCTTGACGTCATACGCGACGCATACGTCATCGGCGAGACCCCTTCCACATCACGGCCTCGCCACTCTGCTCTTTACCTCTCCACAAGACGCATCTAATTATTTTAATTAAATCTTTTTATACAGTCCACTTACACATCGGGTTTTGGTTTGGGCTTTCTGGGGGTTCATACTGCCTAGGGCTCAACCGCAACACATGGTCCTTCGAGCCGGATGTTGCGGTCAAACTATTAGACAGATAAGAAGAAGAAAACTCACCTCCTTAGTAAGCCACGGGTTCTTTCCCAGTTCATCTTCCCACACCGTCCCCTGCTCGAACGTTGCCAGCCGGCATGGCACCAATGCTGTGCCAGATTGAATATGCCTGAAAAAAAAACAGAAGACAATCAATTTTATGTCGTAGTAAGATTTGATAATTAGTGTTAATTATCAAATCGGATAATTTGATACTAGGATTAGTTTTTTTTTCTATCATCCTGCCAAAAAGTAGTTTCAAAATTTTCAATTACACTAGGTTTATTTGCAAAAAAAAACCTGCTTTTTGTCAGGATGATTGGAAAAAATTATCCTTATATCAAATTATCCGGGTTTCCGCAAAATCCCTAGTTTAAAAAAAAAAACAAATCTTACGTCTACGACATATATAAAACTCTTCCGTTACAGACTGACTGACTAACTGACAGACAACGCAGAGCCGAAACTACTGGGCGTAGCGGGCTGAAATTTTGCATGTTGGTTATTGGGGGAGTGTAAGTAAGCACTAAGAAAGGGTTTCCGAAATTCCCATGGGAACGGGAGAAAACGGGATTTATAGAAATCTAAGCGGGTAAAATCGCAGGGCAGCCTCTAGTACAAAATATGAATACAGTCTGAGACTAGTAAATTTCAAAAAATATTTAACTGGTTGGGAAGCTTCACTATCTCAAGAGCTCAAGGCGGTAGGAAGTTCGCCGTGTCAGCAAGAATCATAATGAACCATCACTAACCTCGACGAGAGTTCGATGACCTCCTATTTCACAAAAGATCATTTGATCCATACTTGTATTACTTATTTTATTTTAATAACTAGTCGACCCGGCGAACTTCGTACCGCCTAACCTATAACTATCTTGTGCATGTAATAACTTATAAACCTTCCTCTTGGTTCACTCTATCTAATAAAAAAAAACCTCATCAAAATCCGTTGCATAGTTTTAAAGATATAAGCATACATAGGGACAGACGCGTGAAGCGACTTTATTTTATACTATGTATTGATGAGAAAATAATCTGTCTGTGTCTGTGACGTCATCAAATCACACGCAACAAAATTACTGAATTCATTAATATGGAATTTAGTAAAGATAAGACTAGAGTGACTGTCTGTCAGTAAGTCAGTCGGTCGGTCGGTCGGTCGGTCAGTAGGGCTGACGAAACCATACAACCATACAAATCTGATATCGGCAGATAATTTCTAAGGCCACATTTAGGAGCACGCGCGGCGTTGCGCGGGGTGTCGTGCTGGGCGTGCTGAGATTAAATCCAACGTATAGCAATGTATAAGACCGTTTACGGAGACAACAAAACATAGGCCTATGTTCGATATCGTATAAGGAAACGCGTCGGCTCCCGCCACGGGGCCAGCAGAGTCGCCCGCGTCGGAGCCCGCACGACGCCCCGCGTCTTCGTAAAGGAGGCCCAACGCAATCTGGCGGTTTAAGGTGGTAACTCTCGGTATGGCGTGAAATTCAAATTTTTTCGTTTTTTTTATTTATTCTGGCGAAAGTATACATTTTTAATAAAGTTTAAATGAATTCGCGTATGTAAAAAACCATCTCCTACATTGCAATACAACGTTTTTGGAAGACAGACCTACAGATTCTGTGTCTAAGGGGTAAAAGGCCAAAAAACAATTTCCTTGAATATACACAAAATCGGTATCGGTAACTCTGTCTTTCAAAAACGATATATCACAATGTGGGAAATAGGTTTTTACGTACGCGAATTCATTTAAACTTTATTAAAAATGAATACTTTCGCAAAAATAATTAAAAAACGTGAAAAAAATTGAATTTCGCGCCATACCGTGAGGTACCGCCTTAAAGAGTAAATTTCTCACCTAGTAATGAGATCCTTGCCGGTGGCCTCATAAATAGCTTTTGAGGACATGATGTTCTGAGGACTGCTGTCCTGGCGTTGCTCTTGGTCTTATATTGTTGTACCGCCGAACGACATATGGCTGCTAGATTTAACTGAAAACAAAAAAAAAACATTATAAGTATATTTTTCATACCAACCCGAAAAGAGTAGGTAATTTTTGTTTACTGTTCTCATTAACATTATAATAACACAATACACTCAGAGCCCCTAACTAGGAAGAACTTGTATCTAGGGTGCCCGAAACATATATACAGAGACGAACATAACACCCAGACGGGAAACAAACATCGAGATTCATCATAACAATGTTCGCCCCGCTGGGAATCAAACACAGGTGAACACGCATCTCAGTCCACATCACTGCCAACTGAGCTACGGAGCAATCTATACCAATATTATAAAGAGGAAAGATTTGTTTGTTTGTTTGTTTGTTTGTAACGAATAGGCTCCGGAAATACTGAACCGATTTGAAAAATTCTTTCACTGGTAGGAAGCTACATTAACCCCGAGTGTCATAGGCTATATTAGATTTTCAAAAAAATTAGGGATCCTTACCTAAACTCAAATAATATAACCCAAGGTGCAATATTTTTTCCGTTGTTTACATATTTTGGCAGGTGGTTTGTTGTTGTTGTTTGTTTTTTATTCGGCCATTCTGGGCAGTCAAAAGAACATAGTCTATAGAGCCAAGTCTTTTGTAGTATCTTATATTCTATGGCGTAACGAAGTAAGCCGGGAAAGCTCGTCAAACATAAAGTGACTATTGACTTTCCGGCTATAAACCGCCGGACAATTATGAATTATCTTTATTGTCCTGGCAATTATTTTCATAATTGTAGTAACAGCAGTAGTTTTTTAGTTTTGATATGACAGTTACTTATTTATACAGGACTAGTCGACCCAGCGAACTTCGTACCGCCTAACCTATTTATATCTTGTGCATGCATTATACTTAAAAATCTTTCTCTTGAATCACTCTATCTATTAAAAAAACCGCGTCAAAATCCGTTGCTTAGTTTTAAAAATTTAAGCATACATAGGGACAGACGCGGGGAAGCGACTTTGTTTTATAGTATGTATTGATACATATTTAGATTAGAGCGTTACTGTGGAAGCGTGGAACGTTACCAGTATTTTTTTTAACTTATCTTACATAACATTCTACTAGAAAAGGATTGACTGGCCGCGATCTCAGCACTGATTGACGACAATCGTCACTGATTGAAGTGTATCGACCTTGATCTTCGCAGTTCCGGTGCAAAGTTCGAAACCGCGAAGATGGTTGTAAGGTAACTCGTCTCTATAATACTGCTATTGGGAAATTTTTGTATGTTTATATATTACTAGTTGACCCGGCGAACTTCGTACCGCCTAACATAATAGGTATATTTTGTAAATAACAAAAAAACGCATCAAAATCCGTTGCGTACTTTAAAAGATATTGGCATACAAACAGACAAACAGCGGTAAAGAATGTAGTGATAAAGCTTGCCGGGATCAGAATAAAGTAGAACTGGGCTGGTCACGTCTGCCGCTTGGACCTAAACCGGTGGGCGAGAATCGCAACCAAGTTGGTTCCTAGTGGCAGACGCAAACGTGGGAGACCATAAGGAGATGGCGGGACGATCTCGATTGCCATTTCGAGAAATGGCCAGAGGTGGCACAGACAGGACCGAGGCCTTTGTCCAGGCTAAAAATAATTTCTTTTTTAAAAAAGGGAACCCGCCAATAAATTGACCTTCACATACATCAACCGAGCGCTTCCTCTTTTTAATCCGACTTCAAAAAAGGACGTTATCAGTTTGACCTGTATGTATGTATGTTTGTCCGCGATTATCTCGCGTTTGGCTGAACCGATCTTGAGGCGGTTTTCAGATTTTGTTACATTTAGGCAGGAGAAGGTTTTAGTACCTATTTTAACCGACTTCGAAAAAGAGGAAGCGCTCAGTTGATGTATTTGTCAGTTTATTGAAGGCGGGTTCCTTTTTTGTAAAAAATAAATCATTCTAAGTCGGTTAAAATAGGTACTAAAATCTTCTCCTGAATGGAATGTAACAAACTTGTTACATCAGTTAAATTTGTTATAACCGCCTCAAGATCGGTTCAGCCAAACGCGAGATAATCGCGGACAAACATACATACAAACATAATACATACAGGTCAAACTGATAACCTCCTTTTTTGAAGTCAGTTCCAAAACATCTCAAATCGCTATTTTCGAGGAAAGGGGGGTTGTTATAATCGCCACGCTTGGCAGGCGGGTTGGCGATCGCAGTGTGGCTCTTCAAGTATTTCAACGAAGGACGCTGCTACCCGTCTTTCACATGTTCTCACCTATTCAAGGCGACATGCCTTTTTTTACAACAAAGTACAAAAGCACGAGGTTCCCCGGGCACCGTGATGTGTGTAGTACAAGTTTAATATATGCATCGTGTAAAAACGTGGAACAGTACGTCACAGGTTAAAGGTCGCCCAGTGTTAACGTCCCTAATCGTCTATTAAACCAAAAGATTTGCTATTTCATTCACTATGATAAAAGTTTTTAATAGAACGGGTAATAGGGCTGTCGTACCCAAAAAAGGCGACCATCGATGTCATTTAGGATTATATTATGGTTATGTGTCGCGTGATACGGATTATAGTGGAACTAGTTGACCCGGCGAACTTCGTACCGCCTAATATAATACTATGTTGTGCATGTATTATACATATAAACGTTCCTATTAAATCACTTTATCTATTAAAAAAAACCGCATCAAAATCCGTTGCGTAGTTTTAAGGATTTAGGCATACATAGGGACAGACGCGGAAAGCGACTTTATTTTATACAACAAACAACCTGTCGAAATATGTAATCAACGGAAAAAAAATGCACCTTGGGTTACATTATTTGAGTTTAGGTTCATCATCATCATCATCATTTCAGCCGTAGGACGTCCACTGCTGGACATAGGCCTCCCTCAAGGCTCTCCATCTGTACCGATCGCAGGTGGCCTGCATCCAGCGTGGACCCGCAGCCTTGCGCAGATCATCCGTCCATCTGGTCGGTGGACGTCCTACGCTGCGCTTGCCGATCCGTGGTCTCCACTCGAGAACTTTTCGGCCCCAGCGGCCATCTGTTCTGCGGGCTATATGACCTGCCCATTGCCACTTCAACGAGCTTATCCGCTTGGCTATGTCGGTGACCCTGGTTTCTCTGCGTATGTCCTCATTTCTGATTCGATCCCGCAGAGAAATCCCGAGCATAGCCCGCTCCATGGCTCGTTGAGCTACTCGGAGCCTGTTCATAAGGCCTATAGTGAAGCACCACGTTTCAGAACCGTATGTCATCACTGGCAGCACACATTGGTTAAATACCTTCGTCTTCAGGCACTGAGGAATATTGGACGAGAAGACGTTGCGTAGTTTCCCGAACGCCGCCCATCCGAGCTGGATTCGGCGATTGACCTCCTTCTCGAAGTTGGACCTACCTAACTGGATGGTTTGTCCTAGGTATACGTACTCGTCGACAACTTCGAGAACCGAGTTCCCAACCATAACTGGGGTAGGCAGAACATGGACATTAGACATGACCTTCGTCTTGTCCATGTTCATTTTAAGGCCCACCTGTTGGGAGACTCGGTTGAGGCCTTCGAGCATCGTGCTGAGTTCCTCCATCGACCTTGCCATGACTACGATGTCGTCAGCAAACCGAAGGTGAGTGATGTATTCGCCGTTAATATTGATGCCCTGCCCTTTCCATTCTAGAAGTTTGAAGGCGTCTTCTAAAGTGGCGGTGAACAGTTTCGGAGATATAACATCTCCCTGTCTCACGCCTCTGTTCAAGGGAATAGCCTTCGTATTCTGTTCCTGTACTCGGACAGACATGGTGGCGTTGCTATACAAACACTTCAGCACTTCGATGTACCGATAGTCAATCCGGCATCGTTGGAGGGACTCTAGCACCGCCCATGTTTCGACCGAATCAAAGGCCTTCTCATAGTCCACAAACGCTAGACATAGCGGCAAGTTATACTCTTCGGTCTTCTGTATAACTTGCCGCAGCGTATGTATGTGGTCTATGGTACTAAAGCCTTTTCGGAAGCCGGCTTGTTCGGGAGGCTGGAAGTCATCAAACCTTCGTTCGAGACGATTGGCGATGATCCTGGAAAACAGCTTATAAACATGGCTCAAAAGCGAGATGGGCCTATAATTCTTCAAAAGGGTTTTATCGCCCTTCTTGAAGAAAAGCACCACCTCACTTCTGTTCCATGCTTCAGGCGTGGTCCCTTCGAGTAGGACAGAATTAAAGAGCCTCTGAAGGACTTTGAGTACCGGTGTTCCACCCGCTTTCAGAAGCTCTGACGTGATTCCATCCTCACCCGGTGCCTTGTTGTTTTTAAGCAGTTTCAGGGCCATCCTTATCTCGTACAGGCTGATGTCCGAGTTTAGGTTAGAATCTCTAATATTTTTGAAAATCTAATATAGCCTATGACACTCGGGGATAGTGTAGCTTCCCAACAGTGAAATAATTTTTCAAATCGGTTCTGTATTTCCGGAGCCTATTCGATGCAAGCAAACAAACAAACATACAAAAAAACTATCAAATCTTTCCTCTTTATTATTGGTATAGAAGAAGATATATATTATTACAGCTATAAATTAAATACTTCACTTTCCTTACAATTTACATTTTATTCTCCTCACTTGTTACATATTTTTTCATTGCTCTCGTCTCTTGTTTTTTGATTCCACATTCACATGACATCCCTTGTTCCCGCCTTGTCTCAACAAAGTACTTTTACAAACCAACTTTAGGAAACACATTGCTAAACAAACATCTAGTATTTACTATAAGTTATTAATTAAAACATAATTTATGGTACCTAATAAACCTAATAAAGTATTTCTGATTAGATGTAAAACATTAATTAGTAATAAATAAACCCCGTATTGATCAATTATCTGTTGTCCATCCTTGCCGCATGATGGCGCTGGGATCGGCCAGAGATAAGGTAGATCGGCGGGCAAAGGCTTCTAGCGTTGTCAGTCCAAGATGCGGTAACACTCGGCCATCCTGCATTGGGCGTGTCCCACGGCGACGGTAGATGTACCTGACAAAAATTCGAGCACTTAGGTTCTTTTATATAAGGCGAACTTAAAACTAAAGGAAGATAGCAATGGAAGCACACAGTTTTTTTTTTATTATTATTATTTTTTTTGTTTTATTTTTGGTTAGTTTGTTTATTATTATTATTTTAGTTTATGATGCGTTGATGCTGCTACACAGGCCATGGCTCACACAGATGCCGCCACACAGGCTATGGCTCACACAGATGCCGCCACACAGGCTATGGCTCACACAGATGCCGCCACACAGGCAATGGCTCACACAGATGCCGCCACACAGGCTATGGCTCACACAGATGCCGCCACACAGGCTATGGCTCACACAGATGCCGCCACACAGGCTATGGCTCACACAGATGCCGCCACACAGGCAATGGCTCACACAGATGCCGCCACACAGGCAATGGCTCACACAGATGCCGCCACACAGGCTATGGCTCACACAGATGCCGCCACACAGGCAATGGCTCACACAGATGCCGCCACACAGGCAATGGCTCACACAGATGCCGCCACACAGGCTATGGCTCACACAGATGCCGCCACACAGGCAATGGCTCACACAGATGCCGCCACACAGGCAATGGCTCACACAGATGCCGCCACACAGGCAATGGCTCACACAGATGCCGCCACACAGGCAATGGCTCACACAGATGCCGCCACACAGGCAATGGCTCACACAGATGCCGCCACACAGGCAATGGCTCACACAGATGCCGCCACACAGGCAATGGCTCACACAGATGCCGCCACACAGGCAATGGCTCACACAGATGCCGCCACACAGGCTATGGCTCACACAGATGCCGCCACACAGGCAATGGCTCACACAGATGCCGCCACACAGGCCATTAAGTTCCGCATCAAACACATCATTATATATATATTTTTTTTAAATTATTAAATTCTTTTTTTTTTTTTGAAGGTGAGACTAGATTTTTTTTTATAAAGAATAATTTGAATCGGTACTATCCTGAATTTTAAAATTTCAATGCTTCGTATATACATTTTCTGCAATACATTGTCCGCGCCTAATATATCACAAAACAAATACAACTGAGTTAGACTAAAGCTTGATTGTCCTGAGCGCTGTTAACGCGTATGGTCTCCAGTAGGCCCCGCAGGCCGGTCGCGCGGCGTGCGCGCTGCTCATTAGCGACACCGTGTAGCCGTCTCGTCGAGGAGCGCCACAAACTCACTACGTCCAGCGAAGTTTACTAGAACTCTTGGATGTTTACGCTATCGGCGTAGAGTAGTGCAGTGCAACAGCCTATGATGCGCCTCTCCGCAGCCGTCCCTGGTCCCACGTAGCAACTGGACAGGTGTCTCGTGGATGTCGTTTTTCCAGACGCTTGAAGCAGATCGCGTGGCACTTGACGTGTCTCTACCGATCCTTCCGTAAGGCCTTCTTGAATGGCTTAACACTCTGCTCGAGTTCTTCTATTTTTGCAAGGCAAAAGGTGCACGCGTCTTGTTGTTCTTTGGCTCATCCCTGCCACAGTAAAATAAATAGTCTATATACAGTATAGGCACTCCCTGCCTCCCTCAGGAAGTGCGGCTCACCCGCTCTCGTTTCCCTCTCTCGCTCCCCGACACCAAAATCGTTGCAGCTTACCCAGGGTAATCGCTGCAATTGTTGTTCCTTGCAGGTATGTGGTCTTTCCTAGAGCCTGAACAGCGGCGATGAAATTCTGTACTTTAACAGAAAATAAAACTAAGTATCTCTTTAGTATATGTAGTTGCTAGACATATGGTACAGTTTTTTTTTTTTTTAATCTCCCTGCACTATTCTTTTAAATAATGCTGTCTGTGTTGTCAATACGCAGCTCTAAAAAATGCCAATATTATATCAGGAGAAGTCGCTGTTGTCCTGTTAGGTAGCGCTCCTACTGCTTCCTTAGCTGGACACCGTAGTCTCTGTAGCTCTGTAATCGCCACAAGTTTTCTTGTGGACTGAACTCACACAACTTTGTAGACTCCTTGAAGGCCACTCCAACTAGTCTCCAGAGTAAGTTGGTAATAACGTCTCTCGCAGCCCATTCGACGTAGAAGTTTGGTGATGGGAGCATAAAAATGCTGCCGCCGTTCCACCATAATCGCTGACGTGATTTTCGACTTACTTGCAATTGACGCAGGGGCTGGTGTAGGCAAGCGTCTGACTTCCTCTTGAATTTTATTCATAAATAATATCCATTTTAATACTAAGTGCTGCCGTGGCCAGATGCAGCAAAAACTTCTGTGTCCAACCGATTTCCATCAGACAGTGCTGCCACCTCTTGTCGAATAGTAGTATCAAAACCATTGTAGTATAGTAGTGTATACTCTAAGATAGCAGCAGCGTTCAACTCTCCAATAGATGGCGCTTTTTAATTAGATAAAGTAACTGGAATTATCATTCAGTGTTTTTGTAGGCTACTTATAATTCAAGAATATATTGTATAAATATAGAAATTGATTAAATTTAAATAATGTTATTAATAGTAATTTATTTTTAATTTTCAAATATTTTTTTTTTTAAATTGAAATAATATATTATAATACTAGCTGGCACCTGCGACCTCGTCTGCGGAGGATTAGTATTTTAAGTAGCAATCCTTATAAATTGTATATTTTTGATAAGTTTCATTAGGATTCATCCAGTAGTTTTCATGTGAAAGATTGACAAACATCCATACAGTATACAAACTTTTCAACACCACCATTGAAGGCAATTTTTTTTTATACACTATTAATACTTATTATTAATTTCAATCCATGCTTTAAAGGGAAGCACAAAGCAATTATATCATATGATTTGTTTACACACAGTACAAAATAGAAAGTAATGTTTACATTCTGACTGAATTCCAATTTATGCTGATGCTATGCAAATGTTTTGCCTAAAAGAAATCACTTTTAGCAATCAGGCTCTCCAATACCCTATATCTCTCATAATCAAGTATTTGCATCTTTTTTTTTTTATGTAGGACACTATTCTTTAATTGGCAATAAAGCATTGTTATCTCTATCTTTTATCATAATGCTGATATTAAAAAAAATTCAATAAGATTGATTTTCTGAATGGAGAACTAGATCACTTGAAGCTATTAAGTACTGAGGTATCCAGGGTTTACATGTAAATTATGTTAGATACTACTGACCTTTTTGAATGTTGGCCCGGCAAACTCCAAACAATATTATTATGCATCATGTAAGGTCAACTGCATTCACTCGTAGCAAATGTTGGTTGAGCCCTTGTACATCGTATCAACATTGACATAAATGTTGGACCTGCTGCTGCAGCACAAACTTCTCCACTTTGACCCCTTATGTTCATGTTTCACCCTCACTTAGTCATATCAGATGTTGCTTTGATGGTTCAACTTGGACATTTCTGGGTTGAACTTGGGACATCAACCTGACCTCTCCTCCAGGTCGACATCAACATAAATGTTGCTTCTTGATTTTTGTATTATGTAGGTTTTATGATTTTGCTTTAATAACAATGAAAGTTCTTGACTAAACTTTAACTTTTGGTATCCTTATTGTCAACATTCCTTGGTAGTTGGTAGTGCTTGGTGCAATTTGTTATACCAAGTGCGATTGTAGTCATAATAATCATCATACTTTACTGCAGTTAGAATTTGTATTTCGAACAATCGGTAAGTATATGTGTTCTCTAATTTTCGGAAGCTTATTTTGTAGGTATATTAGCCATCTCTATTGTCGTAAGTTTACGTTCTTGGTGCCGAGACTTGGTGCGTATTCATTGTGGCCGTGCTGTTTTGATTATTTGAGTAAAGTTTTGTTTTCGCCTTCAGAGCTCTGCTAGAGCCAGAACTTTCTCGGTCTCTTTTGTTTTCGCCCAGTCCATGTTGTTATTGTGGGTAATAACGTTGAATTCATCCCACTTCTGAAATATTACAGCTATAAATTAAATACTTCACTTTCCTTACAATTTACATTTTATTCTCCTCACTTGTTACATATTTTTTCATTGCTCTCGTCTCTTGTTTTTTGATTCCACATTCACATGACATCCCTTGTTCCCGCCTTGTCTCAACAAAGTACTTTTACAAACCAACTTTAGGAAACACATTGCTAAACAAACATCTAGTATTTACTATAAGTTATTAATTAAAACATAATTTATGGTACCTAATAAACCTAATAAAGTATTTCTGATTAGATGTAAAACATTAATTAGTAATAAATAAACCCCGTATTGATCAATTATCTGTTGTCCATCCTTGCCGCATGATGGCGCTGGGATCGGCCAGAGATAAGGTAGATCGGCGGGCAAAGGCTTCTAGCGTTGTCAGTCCAAGATGCGGTAACAATATGTAAATATTGATATTGATGGTCAAATGTCTCTATCTCTAGTCTCTAGGGTCTAGGCAATCTCAAAATACATTCATATTAATAACATAATCTCACGCCTATATTCCCCAACGAAATCTAAATTTTTCCTTGCCATAGAATTTTCAAGATATGAGAAAGTATCCTATTTTCATCTCCGTCGGTTTTAACCTAGGTACTTAACTACAAATTTTCTGCTGAGGATCAGCAGAACAAACAAAAAGAGTTATTGTTATATTTCTGGCCATACTAATATTATAAATGCGAAAGTAACTCTGTCTGTCTTTCTGTCTGTCTCGCTTTCCTAAGAAAACTACTGAACCGATTTGAATTAAATAAATATATGGATAGTCTAGAGCCTGAGAAAGGACATAGGCTACTTTTTATCCCGAAATTCCCACTAGAAATTTGGGAATTAATTTAATTATATCTTCGCCATATGACCAATATCCTCAGAAAACCGAAGGCCAGGATACCTGGCCGTCTGTTACAACATCTGAATTACAATTGGTAACTTAATTAGAATAATTTCAAGTAAAACGCACTATTAAGGCAGGTTTCCACTGAAGAGTAGAGCGGACGGTTTTTTTTTAGGTCAAACTCGCATACTATAAAAGTAGAGTTTATTCTTTGTCTCCGTTGGCATGATTTCGGAAGTCCGACCACTTATTCTGTAACGAAATTTGTTTCAATCCTTCAATTTCACCACCGCTTTAAAGAATTTTTTTCTCCAAATAATTCTATATTATCTTTAAATGTAGATAAGACATTTATTTACCTTCCGGATTGCTAAAATTACAGAAATCTTTAAACCAATGGTAAGTTGAAGGGAATGAAACAAATTGAGTTAAGGAATAAGGATGCGGGTTTCTGATTCCCGACAGGTACACAGGCGTTTTTCTGTATTGCAAAAAAAAAACTCTTGTTCTTTGTTAATACAGTCTAGGGCGCACGAGACTATATACAAATCTGTTACGCCACCTTAGATCGCCACTGTACGAAATTTTTTATGGATGGATATCGTTGTTGGTTTCCTAGGTCTGGGTGAGTTTGTTTTTGTATAATTGTTTCGAATTCCCTAGATACAGGTTCTTCCTAGTTGGGGGCTCTGAGTTTTAAACGGAACGAGTAACAGAAATAGGATATTTTTTTAAGAAAGTATTTTTTTATGAATTTAAAATATTTTTTATAGAACGTATTGGTTATTTATTATAAAAAAATTCATTCACAATTGCATTTAAATGGTAATCAAACTACATATATAACTTTCGTGTTGTGTTTATCATAAAAAATCATGATCAGTTTTACGAATCTGACATGCAGATTTTTTTTTTCGAATAATTTAGATTAACGATAAGAGAGTTGTTTTAAATTATTTTTACTTTGCTTTTGAATATCGTTAGTCAGTTTGCAATATCGTTTTAGTGGAAAACAGCCTTTAGCGCACATTGCGTTGACCAACGCGGGATTTTGCCAAATCAATACGCTTTCTGTTTAGTAACCAATTAAACTTATTTCGACAAGTTATTCGCAATTAGCTATCATGCACTATTTTAAGTACCTACCTATTTCATTATGTGAAATTATTATTAACGCGTTTTACTAATTCAATAAGTACACCTCTACGCAAGCAAACTAGTATTGTAATTTTAAAATTTATGGATGGTCGACTAGTGGACCCGGCAAACTTCGTAGCTATTACTACGATCACAAGCATGCACTTACGTCGTCGATTACGTGAACTTTTTTTTTGCATTTCTTTACTTATCAGATTATCTACGATCTCACACCTAACAGAACACAATAATGTTCTATTATTTACTCTTGGTTTGCGTCAGAAGTTCACATCACACTATACTCAGAGTAAAACCCGTTTTACGAGATGTAGGTAGGTACCTAGTGTTGACATTGATGAGGTCAAAAGTGCTAAATACTAAAATCTTCTTACTTTACCATAAACTATATACAAATCATTTGTTTCTCCGACTGGAAATTTGTTAGTTTGTTGAAGATGTATAAAAAACACCTTGTTTAGTTTATTGAGAAAATATTATTCTTCGTTACATATAAATTTACATACTTACTTAATAATCATATAATAAATTACTATTTTTTTTAATTAAAACGCTATAAAAATAAAATAACGTATAAACTACATTGAAGCCCCTAAGGTCGAGCCTGTATCTAGGGTGCCCGAAACACTAAAAAATACATATCAAATCAACTCACGCAGGACTAGGAAACAAATAAACAAAGATCCATTATGTTATGACAATTTTCGCTACCGAATGGAACCCGGACCTATGAAGTCACAGTCAAAATTACTGGCAACTGAACCATGCAGGCTCTCTCTTAACTTCTTTATGACCTCTTTGTATTATGGTTTCTACATTACAAGTAAAAGCTAGCTAGTCTTGTCTAGAGTTACCTAATAATTTGATAATAAAAAAAAATTATAGAGCTATTATTATTTTGTGTTGTTAAAAAGCTGATTCTATAAAGAATAGAATTAACCCAGTTGTAATCAAGTTATTGTTTCATTATAAACACTTTTATAGGTAATAGTCAAGGTTTTTTAGTTTTATGTATATCGTAAATTTTACTATTTTAATTTAATTAATAAATCTTACAGATAAATCTAATAGAAAAATTAAGTAAACTATAAAAATCTTGGACACTGACCCAGAGAGATAGAGATAGACTGGAGGCATTCGAAATGTGGTGTTGGAGAAGAATGGAGGGAATAAGTTGGACGGACAGGGTCACTAATGAAGCAGTATTGAGAAGAGTAGAAGAGAAGCGGATGATTTTGAACACCATAGAGATAAGAAGGGGAAAGATGATAGGCCATCTGATACGAAACGACACACTCATTACTAATATTATAGAAGGGAAGATTGAAGGAAAGAGACAGCGTGGACGACCAAGGGGAAGCTACTTTGACCAAATAAGGGAGCGAGTCAGTGCAGAGTCGTATCAGATGGTCAAGCAGCTGGCGGGGAACAGGGTAGAATGGAGAAGGCTCCACCGACAAGAGCACAGCTCTTAAGAGAGAAGAAGAAGAAGAAGAAAAATCTTGACGACCGGTTAAGGTACACTACTCAAGTACACGTCCTACATTCAAAACAATTATACTTTGAACTTAATCACAAGCCCACTGCTGGGCAAAGGCCTCTATTTCCTTTTTATACACTTCCTAGCTCTGGGTGCTTTCCCACCAGGCCCTGTCGTGCGTCGCGGAGTCGAACATAACGATCGAAAGATCTCCCGTGACCCCCTTGTTAACAGCCGAGATGGACACCGGCGGGGTTTTAGTGGGTGCACACCCCACATAACCCTGCGACTCCCCCCGGGCTCGCAGGGTACTCGTTAGGAGCCATAAAAATAAAATAAAAAGGCCATGTCGTGCGCTTCCAGTGCGTCGCTCCATCGTTTTATGGGGCGACCCACGTCGTCTCTTGGGGTGTTTTGGGGCCCACTCAGTGGTCCTCCTAGCACAACGATCGATGTTTATACTTTTAAATTACCAGCCTTTTTAACCTTTTCGGCGCCGCAGGAAATAAACGAAGGTTGCTCCCCCACGCCAAGGCATTTTACCTTCAAAAACATTAGTGATTGCAAAATTCAATCGACACACAAAATCAACCAAAATTTTTATGTGAGATAAATAAACAATGGAGTGATTAATATACGAAAAGCTAAACATTTTCCCGTTTTTTAAACTTTTGTAATGCTAGAACCCAATTAGAATTTGCTTTTATGGAGTTTTGTCTGATTACTTTCAACTGAATTATATAACAAACTAAAGCGGTGGCACGTCACTAACTACTTCATATCAAGTACTCGGCGCTGGAGAGACACAAAAACTGCGAAGTTCGATCTCGTTAAAGGGTTGTTAATCACAGAGTCGATAGTTTTTTTGTACTATATTTTTTAATCTTTTATTTAATCGTATTTAAATCTTTAAAATTATGCAACGGATTTCGATGCGGTTTTTTTTTAAATAGATAGAGTGATTCAAGAATAAGATTCAAATACAAATATGTACAAAATTAAAACTATACTTTCTATAAATTTAAAATCTAAAAATTAATATAATTTATGTTTGTAGCTGTTCGTCCCTCGACCATTGCCATAAATCAATCATAGATAACATCGTATCCAAAACGTCATTATAAAGAACTATGTAAAATCAAAGGTTGTTTTAATTTTTAAGGACATAAATAACATTTAAATTAAAAATTACAAATAATTGTAAAATACTATAAAGTCTCTTTTTACAACCTCGCTACACTTCATCAAAGAGATTTTTTAATTTTCATCAGGAATTTTCTTAAGTATGTCATTTACATACGTAAACAAATATATGTTGTAGAGTTTTTTTTAATGAACTTTTAACTAGTTCAAAAAAAACAACTTATGAGGTAAGGTCCCAATGGTTCTCTGCAAATCTGTATTCCAGTAGTAGAAGCCGTGGGAAAGAATAACTTTTAAGGTAAACAAAGTCATAAATCACATTTTTGTAAAGGGTTTTTTGCAGAGTATTCTTACCTGGAATCGACGCTTTTGTTTTAGCATAAACGCATAGGCGGGGTGCCTTTCCAACATACCTTACACACAAAGACAACATAATGCGACATCTATTTGTCTCTGAGCACTGCTACCTAAAGCTTTAGCAAACAAATCAAATCCATTTATGGAATTAATTGCCAATATTATTTTTTTAGTTTTGCTGGGTATTTCCTATTACTTTGTGAGTACCGTTTAAAATGTTGAAAGCTTTTTTAAAAGACGTGATTTTGTTCTATAGTATAATATTCAATTATATGGTGTCTATTTAAGCGTTTACCCAGCTATGTATGGATGTTTGTAAAAAATCTGTGATGACCATTTGTAGATCTAAGTGTACACGTTTCGAAGTAAACGTAGTATTAGTAGGTAGGTACTTTTACGACCAAATCCAAACTGACTTAATTCAATTCAACAATATTTTATTAGTTTCTAATTAGAACCATTGGAAAATGCGCAGCGCAATTCATCTGTAGATGTACTTTCACTATTTTTTACGCTGAGCGTACCAACAGTCTAGACACAATGTACCAAAATGTCCACTCTTTAGCACAGCACTAAAAAACTTGCCTTGCGTATGTGACGTCACAGCAGCACTTCACCTCAAGTGCTTGGCGTACGGGATATATCAAACAACTGATGAACGGGTTGCTACGCTAGAGCCGCCCGCCTACCTTATTAATTGTTGTCGACATTTTCAAAGGCGAGGATGTGTAATGTCTACAATAAAGGAATCAATAGTAAATTCTAATAGAAATTATATTATTCCAGTCCGCACTATGCGTACACGTTATGAGATGGTTGAAAAAGTGTATAGTTATAATAATTTAAAAAATATATTTGTTAGGAATCATCGAAAATTCCGAGTAATGTCACAACACTAGACCACTTCCAGTAAAGTACTTGGCGTGGGAGAGCACACTATTTTTCATTTGAAAGTTTCTTAAAGTTTATCGTCTTATTATTCTAAGTTTATTTACTTTTCACAAAATCTGTTAACATGAATTACTTCACAGAAGCTTCAAGAACAGTATCCAATTGGATTTTTCTCTTTAGAACATATAGTTGGGTCATAAAATGTAAAAATGTAAGCTACTTCCAGAGAAGTGCTTGGCGTGGTGGGAGAACTTTGTGACTACTTCATATCAAGTGCTTGGCGGTTAAAAGGTTAATCAAATACATAGTATAAAACAAAGTCGCTTCCCGCGTCTGTCTGTCAATATATATGCTTAAATCTTTAAAACTATGCCACGGATTTTGATGCGTTTTTTAAGCAGAGTGATTCAAGAGGAATGATTGTATGTTTAATACATGAAGAACATATTAATAGAGGTTCTAGGCGGTACGAAGTTCGCCGGCTCGACTAGTTTCTATACAAAACTAACTTTCTACGAGCAAACCGACCAAACCAGCCCACTTACTTTCGCTGCGGTTACCACGCGACTACATAATTTACATATCTGTTTAATTTATAATCTAACTAAATAATACAACAAACAACAGAAAGAAAAACAAATTTACATTACAAAGGGCCCACTCACTTCCAAGCAGCTACTTCCGAGATAGCAAATCAATTGATTCTTATCACACACTCACGGAAGACGAGATTTTAAATATGAAAACTAAACAAATTTAGACACACGTGAGCTCTGCACGGCGGCCCGTAATCAACTGAATTAATGTGCTGAGCTGGCTGAGCTGGTCACTCACTGGCTGTCAAAAAGAGACGTGTTGGTTGGACCGATATGTGACCGAGACCGGACCGGACGTAGAGCGGTCATTCTAGTGGTTAAAAAAAATGCCAATGCGCGGGGCGATTAAAAATTTTCTGAAGAATTGAGTGGAAATAGCTGTTTTTCTGTTGGCCACGGACAGTTTTGGCTATTGGACTTCAACGGGAGTTGGAATCGCTATAATAAAATCATTGATTAACGGCTTTCGATCGCTTCCGTGCTTCCGAAGGCACGTCAAGCAGTGTGACCTACATCTTCAGCTTATTCTCTATAGTCGTGTCGATCGGTCAGCTGTCCTATTAACTCTTGTGATGGAGGGGTGGGAGGGACTCTCTATAATGTCTCTACAAACTCCTTTCCTAAGTGATCCACATGACCTTGACCGTATCGTCCTATCGTCGATGATGTCGATGTAACCAATAATGAAGTCGTTGTCGAATACGAATACGTTAGATCTTTATTTATTCCAGAATAAAAACCCATCGTATCTTTTTATTTTAAGTTTGCCTTATCCTAACAATGGTATCCCTGGAAGAAATATCTCCAAGCGACAAGGCCGCCCATTGCAATGTTTAAATTGTTATTATGTTAAGTTGATTGATTGCAATAAACTTTCGTTAAGTATCTTTTTATCAGAATTGAATTTAACGGCACAAGTGTGTTTAAAAAGCAGAATAATGTCAATTAAAAAAAAAGCGACTTATTAAAGTAACCAAGAAGAGGAAGAGAAAGGTTTCTAAGAATTCTACCTTCCTCTTCTTCTGCTAGCTAAGACAGGTGACACAGTAAGAGGAATTCGCCAATAATGTCTATATAGCCACAGAATTGATGTACAGATACTGCTAATATACAGCTCTCGGCTTCTTTAGGTCAATATTCTTGCTCTCGCGTGGTGGACAGGTTGTATGGCGGACCGTTATCACAGACGTGCATTTTTTGGGGTCGCGCGTCACGCGATCCAAACACGCTCTGTCCATGAGATCACATTTTCAAGTCAACGAAATAGGTAGTAACGATACTTTACAATATTATTTTTAACCCCCGAACGAAAAATTCATTAACCCCCGAACGAAAAATTCAGAAGAGGGGTGTTATAATTTTAACGTGTGTATCTGTCTGTCTGTCTGTGGCATCGTAGAGCCCAAACGGCTGAACCGATTTTCGTTTAGTTTTTTTTGTATCATAGATAATTTCAGGCCGAGTGTTTTTTAGCCATGTCTGATAAAGATCTGATCAGCGGTTTGAAGATGATCAACTCTTGAATAATGGATGAGAGGATCTAACCACCTTCCATTTGTCCTATCAATTGAAAATTTGGTACAGTGTTACTTATGTTAAGGTAACCATGATATTTTTAAGATGATTAGCTCTCGTTCTACTTAAGTTGATGAGGGGTCTGACTGGGTCGGGGGTTTTTAAATTTTTAAATTTGAGTTATTAACTACTGGTGTGCACAACGTGGATTCGCCAGCGCAATTTCTCTACAAACAGCAAAATCGCAGTTTACAGGTGCGTCAGAATTCCGGGATAAAAATTCTCTTATGTCCGTCTCGTCTCGTGGTTCAAAAAAAAAAGTTTAAGCGTGATTGCGTATCACGCAAACAGACACGAGTTACTTTCGCATTTTAAATATTCGTCTCAGCCTCAGGAACGTCCACTGTTGAACAGAGACATTACTAGATCACCGCAATGGTTGATGATATCGAAGGGTTTTGCCATATCGCCACGCTCGGCAGGCGGGTTGGCGATCGCAGTATGGCTGTTTAAACTTTTCAACGAAGGACGCTGCTGCACGCCCTTCGATGAAAAATGGGGTGATGAAATTCAATGCCGCCCACTACACGGTTGTTACCTATATAGTCAGAAAGATCAAAAATCATTCAGAGTGACCTACGTGAAAAGACGCGGTCAATCCGGACATCGTGACATTGGTACGACATTGCGTTATCTCAGCAGACCTCGGGTCGGGCGATAGTGGCTGCGCGGACCGTAGATTTGAGAATCATATTCACATTTCCACACTTCCTACTTTTACTAGGTGCGCGATATAAAGTATTGCGACATGCATTATGCGTTAATGTCTAAATTGATAACGTCTTCGCATTTATTTTGAACTACTTCTCTTTTTCGTCTGCGGTGTAATCTACTATCTATTTACTATCAATCAATATCAATATATATAAAACTCTTCCGTTACATCAATATATATAAAACTCTTCCGTTACTGACTGACTGACTAAGCAGAGCCGAAACTACTACTGGGCGTTGCGGGCTTAAATTTTGCACGTGGGTTCCTTGGAGAGTGTAGGACCACACTAAGGAATAATTTCCCGAAATTCCCATAGGAACGGGAAAAACCGGTATTTATGTGTTTATGAGAAATCTGAATTGTGAAACCGCGGGCAGCCTATAGTATACCTATATTATAAAAATTAATCTTCGTTCGTTAGTCTTGCTAAAACTCGAGAACGGCAGGGCCGATTTAGCTGATAGGTATTAAAATGTTCGTAGTAGTTGGCAAGGTTTAAAAGGTGATAAAATATGGAAAAGTGGAGGGAAGTTAGTAAAAACGACAATTTTTAATCTTTACCAATATTATAAAGAGGAAAGATTTGTTAGTTTGTTTGTTTGTAACGAATAGGCTCCGGAAATAATAAACCGATTTGAAAAATTATTTCACTGGTAGGAAGCTACATTAACCCCGAGTGTCATAGGCTATATTAGATTTTCAAAAAAATTAGGGATCCTTACCTAAACTCAAATAATGTAACCCAAGGTGCAATATTTTTTCGTTGTTTACATATTTTGACAGGTGGTTTGTTGTTGTTGTTTGTTTTTTTATCAAGCCCATTCTGGGCAGGCAAAAGAACATAGTCTATAGAGCCAAGTCTTTTGTAGTATCTTATATTCTATGGCGTAACGAAGTAAGCCGGGAAAGCTCGTTTCATATAAAACGGTACAGCGCGATACGAAGTTTGCCGGGACAGCTAGTAAATAAATAAATAGAGGCGGTTTCCGTATTTAGCTTGAACCCCCCCAAATATTTCCGATCAACCGGTCCGTTGATTAGATCAGCTGGACCCACCCAATTATTTTCTTAGAACAAAATGGGAATAAAAAAGTGACGGTTTTTGGAGCATATGGGAATAACCCTTAGAAAGTTTAATTTAGTATCAATCAACAAAGTATCAAATAATTCTTCTTCATCAGCTAAAAAGACGTCCACTGCTGGAAATATGACTAGGATCTTTTACCAGATATCAGTGGTGGTACCGAGTCAAGCAGGAGTCGACGAGCCGAGTCTACTACATTAAAGAAAAATATAGGAAGGGGGAAAATGTGTGCTCACAGGCGCCCACGGCACTCGCCGATGGCGGCGTTAATAATTAGCCGAATGCGTACTGTACGTATAATACCTACGTGGAGCCCTTGGAGCCCCTGTTGTAAACTGTAATACCTACTTATTGCGAATAAGTCAACACGCATGCAAACAACAATAAAATAAAAAAAAACTAAAGTATACAATCTTTTTTACTTATAAGATTTTTTCTTTAGTTAATTGTAATTCCTTAGATATAATTTTTTAATAGAAATAAACAGTTTAAATTTAATTTTTTTTTTTTTTTAAGCAGAAGTTTTTTTATGGATAATTTTGACACTAAGGAGTCAATTAAGTTTTTTTTTTTAAATAGGTTGATAACTTAATGAATGAGGAGAGATGGCGCGTGGCTCACGCAATCAACTCATCTACTAATCTCAAGGATCGACAATTTACGAGTTTTTTTGTACTGGATAGTT
This sequence comes from Euspilapteryx auroguttella, assembly GCA_951802225.1. Taxonomy (NCBI): domain Eukaryota; kingdom Metazoa; phylum Arthropoda; class Insecta; order Lepidoptera; family Gracillariidae; genus Euspilapteryx; species Euspilapteryx auroguttella. The sequence goes on from OX637669.1 coordinate 3,416,770, forward strand.
TAATACTTGATTTAACAAAACAATTACTTAAGAGCCAGTTTACAACGATGCTAGAGCCATTCTCGAAAAAAATATATATCTTCTAAACTAAGGCAAATATCAAAAATGTGGCACAGTATGACACTAGATAATCTTGCTTAGTATTTTTTGAGCACAGTAAAGTAGTCCTAACTTAAAAGAACAAAAATATACACAGATTGTTGCTAAAAGTGCTTAGACTGCTCCGTGGCTCAGTTGGCAGTGATGTGGACTGAGTAAGCGTGTGCACCTGGGTTCAATTCCCGGCGGGGCGAACATTGTTATGATAAATATCGATGTTTGTTTCCGGTCTGGGTGTAATGGTCTGGGTGTAATGACTCAGTGAACTACTGCACCTGGATTCTATTCCTGGGCGGGGTGAATATTGTTATGATGAATGTTTCGGGTAACCAAGATACAGGATCTTCCTAGTTAGGGGCTCTGAGTGTGATGTGTTATTATTATATTATTATTAACTTAACCATTAAATAAAAAAATTCTAAAATTAAATATGATTAATTGCAATTTGGTGGCCTTATCACTCAAAGTGATTTCTTCTAGGCAACAACTCATCCATTATAGCGAAGAGACCACAGAATGCCTATGAGTGCTACAAAGGACATCAAAATAGCACATAAGGCTATAACTAATAATAAAATTGTGTGAAGTTCTATCGCAAGAAGTTTGCTAGAGCGTGGGTTGCCTGGAAAATTTCTCTTTAACAAAAAAGAAACCTGCCTTCAATAAATTGATAAATTCATAAACTGAAAACTTTCTCTTTTCTGAATTTGGTTAAAATAGGTACTATAACATAACCTTCTCCAGAATGTTACGAATACTTCTGTGAAAACCGCATCAAAATCGGTCCAGCCAAACTCGAGATAATCGTGGACAAACATACACACATACATACATACAGGTCAAACTGATAACCTTCTTTTTTGAAGTTGGTTAAAAATGCATGTAACTTTAATTGTATGGTACAATTAATTTTTGACCATAATAATAGAAATAGGGTACAATTTGTACGGTGTTGTGTGTTCGGTAATAAAGTTTCAATAATATTTATTTAGTGCTAAGTCAGCTGGAATGTTTTCACAAGTCTTTTCAGACAGCTGACTATATTCTTCTGTACAGCTTATGAGCTGCACACCATTATCCACCATGTTTAACCATTTTCATATTATAGATTTCTTTAGCAATTTTTTTATTGAGTTTTAATTTGAAATTATGTACTTATTAACCCTTGAGTTGCCATGAATTTGCAAAATTAACAGATTAAAGACAACACAGCAACCATGAACATCATTAGGACAATATGGTTGTGTCGCATGAATTGTTTTAAGTATAACAAATACACTCTTTTCTTTTGTTATTTATTATTTTAATTTAATGGACTTGAGTCCACTTCATTGGAGTATTTTGCCAATGTCAAATCACAAATTAGCTTAAAAGGGTGGGCTTAAAGCCCGACAACGTTGTACGGTTATTATAAGTTTATTAGATTATTGTTTGAAAGCCTGCTAACAAAACAAGTGGTTTTGGAACCAACGTAAAAACAATAATGCCACTTTTTCTTGTTACTCGCTTGTTTGAGTCAAAGGGACGGCTGTCCATCAGAACCAAAGAGGACCCGAAGACAGCTTAATTTTCCTTATCAGCCACAATCAAAGTTAGTAGGTACCTAATAAACATAGGTTTAAGTACAATAACAAAAATAAATATAGAGAAATTATCAACATAATACCTGGTAATAATCAAAAATAATCCGCGTGAAAAACCAGTAGCTAAATCTGTTTTATCATTTTAGACAGATAAGTTACCAATAATAATTGGGCTCCTACAATCAGACAATGATCGCAGCTAATAAATCGACTAAGACTTATCGGAATCAGAATAAATCTGCATATCAAACACGTTAGATAGCGAAACCGGTGCCCAATTCCAATTTACTATATTTCTATTTACCCGATAGCTGTAAATTTTAACGATCTAAGAGTTTTGTTACTTACTGTGGAATAACCGCTGCTGTCGAGATAGTAAAGGCTCGGTAATGTTACCGAAGCTGTGTAGGTCAATTATATTTTATATTCACTTCCGAAACTAAATAGGTACTACCTAGTTCAAATATTTTAGCTTTGACGTGTTTTCGGACGGACAAACAAATCGAACGAGCGGGCGGAGCGGACGATCAAGAAGAGTAGGGATGCTCGATGATCATCGATGTAGGAGGGAATTCATCGATGTTGCGTTATATCAAACATCGTAACATCGATGTTGTTATATCAAACATCGAAACATCGGTTTTGTTTTGTATATAATGAGCGGTTTTCCAACTGTCACTTTTAGTTACAGAGACTGCCATAAGATGGCACTAGCATTCAGGTTAAATGTCAAATTCTATATCAATTCAATCAGTTAGGTCAATCAGATTTGACGTTGACATTACACCTACATACATTGGCTACACAGTGCCATCTATTAGCATTCTCCTAGAGCCATTTAAACTGTCAAAATCGAAAACCCTCATTCATCGATGTTACAAACACAAAATCGACACCGGGCCACAGGCAGAAATCGATTTCTCAAAGTTACGACCAACCCCCCTCAACAAAACCCTTTTTTTCATTTTCGATTATTTTTTCAATGAGAGGTTTTCAATTTGACAGCTCAGAAGAAAAAAACAAGTTTTATTAAGCTGCTATCAGATGGCGCTCTGCCAGGAGCAATAGGTCAAGCTGAAATGAATGATTCAATAGCTCAAAATGAAACATAAAAATTAAAATTTAACTGAGGCAGTGACGAAGTAGGTGAAATTAAGATTTATACTTAGCAGAAAATGATCCAATCCAAAGATTCAGTCAATATTCGATCTCCCATTTCTCTTATATTGCTTTAGACACCGCCATCTACCGGCGTATTATGAAACTTTTTTTTTTCTTTACTGTCACTTTGAAAACCCCTCATTCCTAAAGAGAAAAAAATAAAAAAAAAACCGTTTCCTAACCTTTTTCAATGCCTGTAAAAAACATTGATGTTGCCTAACATGGATGTTTTGGATTCGATGATCATCGAACATCGATGTTGAGCTATCGATGTCAACATCGATGCTTTTTCAATATCGAGCATAGCAAATTACGTGACGCGACAATGGCAAAACTAGTAGTGTTGGGGTATGTATACTATGCGGGCTGTGTGCTCCTTTCGATGCGATAAATTGCGATGCTAATAAAAAAATAATTAAAATTGCTTATTATTTAAGGTACATTATGTATGTACATGGCAGTCTAGTACGGCGTTACAGATTTGTTTATAGTCTCGTGCGCCCTAGACTGTATTTAACCAAAATATAAGAGCTATTTTGCAATACAGAAAAACCGAAAGTGTTACGCCTGCCTAGACTGCCACTGAACAAAATTTGTTCAGTGGCAATTCATTCATTATTAAATAATGAATCTTACAATAAAATAATGAACGAAATCGTAAAATCGGTTTAGCGGTTCTTTCATGATATAAATAGAGAAATGGCTAAATAGAGAAATGGCTAGCAGATCATAATTTAGAAATCAATTATAATAAAACTAAAATAATGCAATTCAGATCCCATCAATCAGAGCCAATAAATTTAGATATTAACATAAAGAATACAAAAATTGAATTAGTAGACCAGTTTAAGCTCCTTGGCATTACATTAGATAGTCACTTGAACTGGAAAAAACATGTTGAATATATAAAAACAAAACTATCCCAATTTACTTATGCGCTGTTCCACATTTGTTGCTCAACCGATACAAAAACAGCATTATCAGCTTATTACGCTTACGCTTATTCATGGCTTCGATATGGGGTGCTCCTTTGGGGAAATAGCACTAACATGTCTGATCTGTTTGTTTTGCAAAAAAAATGTGTTAGAATTTTAGCCCGAATAGATTCTTTGCAAAGCTGTAGACCTTATTTTATAAAATTAGAACTTCTTACACTTCCATCTATATACATCTATGAAATATGCACTTTTGTCTACCAAAACAAAAACTTATTCACCCAAATAAAAGAAACCCATAACTTAAATACCCGTCATAAAAATCAGCTATCACTTCCTCACTCAAGATTAAAACTATTAAACTGTAGTCCCTACTTTATGGCAATAAAAATTTACAACAAACTACCTAAAGAAATAAAGAATTTAACCATAAATAAAAACTTTAATAAAAAACTTAAACAATATTTAATTCAAAACTGTTTTTATAAAATTGAAGATTATCTTAATAAGTCTATAGAAGATAAATATAAAATATAAAAATTGTTGCCTAATCCCAATAGCTATATTAATCCTTATTATAATTTTATTTTAAAATGACTGTTACCTCTGTGATAGACTTAAGTTAAAGTTAAAACACAAAAGCAAAAATACTTTCTTACTTATCTATAATGTAATACAATTTATGCCTGTGTTATAATAAAAAGTTAGTTTAAGTGAACCCTTATGGACAAAAGTCCAAATTGCTACACCCTTGCCGGGTAACTTAGTTTTAAGTGCTATGTACCTTTATTAACACCATGTACACACTAAGTTGCAATAAATATCTTTATATCTTTATATATTTTTATATAGCCTCTTTTGTGTCCCACTGCTGGGCAAAGGCCTCCCCCGCTTGCTTCCATTGCTCTCTGTTCATTGCAGTCTCCGGCCACTCAGTTCCCAAGTAGGTATCGAGATCGTCCCGCCATCATCGTCTTGGTCTGCCACGTTTTCGGCGTCCGTCGCGTGGGATCCACTCTGTGGCTATTCTCGCCCAGCGATCAGGTTCCATGCGGCAGACATGGCCAGCCCAATTCCACTTAAGTTGAGCGGTTGCTACACCAACATCTTTAATCTATATATATCTTCCATGATATATGAAAATAAAATTAAAAACTATTCGAGACTTAGAATTTACTAAACTCAGAGTGCTTTTAGGCTTACCATGCTTTAAAGGCGGCGTTACAACGCAACGCTACAACGCGCGTTACAAGTAACATCGCTTAGCTTTGATTATTAAAGAATATTAATAAAATTACACAAATCATAAATAATGACTAACAATTTAACGCAAAACACCAGCACACTATACTATTAATTTAGATTGGAATTAATTGATATCGATAAAGTTTAAGCTAAAGCCGAACATCCTTAGAATTGACGTCAACAAAAGTGACGTTTTCGAATCGAAACGAAGCTATTGAACTGACATGACATTCTGAATCTGAAACTTAGAACAACATCTGAAACCTAGCGTTTCCCCACCTCACTGCTGAAACCACGCCGTTTTTTTTTGTTAAATGATTTTATGTTTATCGATATTGTTTCTAGCGATATTGAGTAAATTAAAGTTAGTAAATCTTTTATCAGGTTACATCAACAAATATAAGTAATTTTAATTCAAAATCTACTTTGCATCGGTAGATTTCGATCATCTTAATAATAAATCTTCCCACCACCGTAGATTATTACCTAACTTTTACATCAATACCTAGCGGCGGTTTCCTCTGAGTCAATACCATAGTTTCTGAAAGAATCAAACAAAACGAAAATCTCAGAATAAAGACAAGCATAGAAACCGGGCTAAAATAAAAAGTTATTCTCATATTGTTACGCTTCTTACTAAACGGCAAAAAGACTATTAGTTAGAGAGAGATAAAATATAAGAATTCTTTCCAAGTTTTCTTCTTGTGGTATCAAAGTGGTTTATTGATGACACTGGTTTATTAGTACCGTACAAAATTAAAAACCAATAATTTGGTACATATTTGGTGGTTTGTTTGTGATTTGTTTTATTTTGACGTATAATATGACATTGTAAACATCGGTAGCAGCTCCAAAAGTTTTATGATTATTTTTTATGAAAAAGGTGTGATAAATTGGTTTTGTGATTGTGAATGTTTAACTTAATGTATAACAATCTCTTGTGTAGTGACGGGATGTGAATCAAATGCGTCAAGGAATCAAAATCTTGATGTTTCGGTCACCTACCATTCGGTAAATAATTTTGTTTCATTGTAGACTTCTGGGCACTATTTTGACAAATAAATTATCAGGAACATCAATTTTACACGCTGTTTGTCGAACTCGTACCTAAATTTATTGAATTATTACGGTAAAACACCTTCTGTAAAGGTTATGATAGTGTTGTGCCAAAATATGTTTAGACAAAAGTTATCGAACCTAAATCATCCGTTCTAACTTAAGGACAAATAAAAATCAGACATAATAATATGCTAATTGTTGTATTTTTTTCAGTTTTCAAGTAAATTATATACTAAAAACAAAATGACTGGATTGGAATGGACAAGATTTTAAACATTCACAACATACTGTTTTATCAACAAAGAAGATTTAAGATGGTGAAGATTATAACCTGAAACTGTAACAACAGTTTTGCTGCTGCAATTTGAATAAGTTGGTTGGTGGTAATCATAAAATATTGCCCTTTCAATTGCTTATTTTATATCAAATTAATTAAATGTTATTCGTTATCAACTTAATGTTAAAGGAAATAGGACAGCAACATTCAGTGGACAATTCATATTTCATATCTAAGAAAGAAATGACACCAGAAAATACTATCATCTCAGCTAAAAACGTCTACTGCTGGATATAGGCCTTAAAGAAAATATCGTGACATACAATTTGCCCATTCTGGATAAAACAGGTTTAAGTTTATCTATGTTTTTTTTTCTGCAGATCCTCATAATTGTATATGCAAATTTCAAGTTTAAGTTGCGGGATGTCATCATTTAAGTTAATATTCTCTAAGATACCTGTTTTCTAAAATAAAATACGAAGGCTTTAATTAATATATATTTGAATAAATTATTATTATTATTGTCTTGAATATAATATTTAAGAACATTTTTCTTGCTTTCTTACAGGCCTCACAAAATACTTTGATAAAAAAAGCTACAGAATATATGAACCGTAAATTTGGGTAAACCAATGCTGTAAACTGTAAAAAAATAAAATTCCATGAAAATTTTACTTTGTGATAAAAACAAAAGCGCCATTTTTGCTGCAGGATATCACTTACGTATGTATAAATTGTTTACACCCAGGTTTTATAATACTTACTCTCTTTTATAAGTTTTAATTAAAACATATTATATTTTTAGGTCTCAAAAAAAACCACAAGCAGGGTTTTTTCACATACAAACAAAGTGATGATCAAGATCAACCCAGGCAAAAACAAACATTTGAGGTGCAGAGTGCAGAGCAAGATTATGGAAAATGAGTGTGTAAAGAAAGAAGCGCATAATTCATACATTATGAAATTTCCAAAAATAGATTTGTTTTACTTGTTTTATATATACATATTATTATAGGCACACATCTTTTAGTTTTAATTATTTTAGAGCTGTGCTAATAATATCTGATGTGACAGAGTTTTTTATGAACGGAAAATCTTTAGAAATAGGTAAGTATTATTATATTTTTATCAAGACACCCGTTTTATTCATTAAAATAACTTATTGTGTGCAGTAGGTTTCCTGGAAGAAATCGCTTTAATCGATAAGGCACAATTGCCCTTATTCTTTTTCTGTTAAAAATGTTATACGGTTTGTTACATTTTGTATTTTTATTTGCATTTTTATAGCAATAAAGCGTTTTTATCTTTGTCTTTGTTTTCTTGTTATATAATACCTGAATTAGTTATGATAAGTTCCATAATAAAGAACCATGTCTTGTATAAAAGTATAGACAACTTGATTTAGGACAAGTTATTTTTGCCATCACTAGCTTTTTAGAAAATTAAAAATAAAAAGTCGAACCCAGGTACGGGCAAGGTGCGGAAGAGTCATACGACCCAGTGGAGAAAGTATATTGGTCTCTTTTTAACATATTCAATGGTTGCACTTGAGTAAGTAGCGTAACACAATGATGTGACTTTTTATTTTAGGACTCCTTCTATGCTTGTCTTTATTCTGAGACGAAAATGAAAAAACCCAGAGAGCTGCGTTTAGATTAAACTGCTTCTGCTTAGGTAATCAAAAATAGTTTCGCATATTTAATTTTATTCTCTTTGGAAGCAGGAAAATATGGGCTGCAAATATTATTACTGAGCAATTATTATGCATCATTTCTCTGCCAAAAATTAAAGGGAGAGGTTAATTATTTGGAAGTATCCTAGAAAACTCCGAACGAAACGCAACCTGAAATATTGAATGATTGATTGATCATTAGGACAGTGATTGATGAGTGTAAAAAAAAACAAGAAGTCGAACGAAAAAAAGGAAAGAAAAAGAAGAGGACATGGACGCTTGTTGTAAATCATAGATTTTACTTTTCATCATCCATTATTTAATTAACAGATACGTTACTATGAATAACAAAGTTGTGTTCAAACAGCAAAAACATAAAACTTAACTTACCTACTTACCAGTCGTCACATACCTACAGCTAAACAGTGTAAAAATGGAGGTTGAAAGCGTCCCGATCATTTCCGATCCCGTTGTTTCTACTAACATCGAAGATATAAGCGGATCTTGTCGTGTCTGCATGTGCTCCAATAGCATTATGAGGCCTATATTCGAGGAGATTCAGGATAGCATTTGCGAGAAGATTTCATATTGTACTGGACTTCAGGTTGGTACCTGGATTGTGTATTCTGTTTCAATTCTTGTAAGATTATGGTTAAAGACATTTGTTTTCCTTTTCACATTACAATGGTCAGTGTGTAGTTTACAATCGACGAGGACCGTGTCCAGCATCTTCATGCGCCACTGGTGTAATACAAGTGTATATCACATAAACCACAAAATATGCTATGGTTTTAACACCACTTATTGGATTAATTGAGCTTGTGTCTGTCAACAAATAACATAATTTTCTATTAGAAAAGAAAATATCAAACAATTTCAAAGGCAGTGTAAAGTTTGCTGGCCTGCTAGTGATAGATGACAAAGCTCAATTTTACTACTAACATTACATTAACATGTTTCTACTTACATTACTTTTGCAGTTAACAAAAGATGATGGCCTGCCAGGCGTCATCTGTGACTTATGTCTCAACGAGTTGACAGTAGCACACAAATTCAAAACAATGTGCCTTACATCTGACGAGACTTACCACAGACTGCTGAAAACTAAAGTAAAGAAAGAGGTATGAATGTAACTCATGGGTCAAAGGAGCTGATACGTAGCAAGCACTAAACCTTATCTTATAGATACTTTGACATCATTAATTAGGTACTAAAAACATTATAAATTAAACTTTTTTAGGTAATGGACCTTCACGAAATTTTCGACGACAACTTCTTTGAGGACTTTCCTGAAATAGACAGCAAATGCAAAGTTGAGACGATAGAAGAGCCCAAAAAGACAAAAGAGAGTAGAAAGAGTGTCCGAAAAAAAGTTGAGAGGAAACCTAGGTGAGAATTTGCTACTAAGTGGTATCCCTTACTCCCTTAAATAAAAATCAAATTAAATAAAAGAAACAGCATTTCTCAGCACTTCCCAGTTGGTACTTTTGTCTTTCCAGCTTATTCCATCCATTCATAGCCAGCACCTAATCACAAAAGCCCCTAATCTCTCCCTGTCTCAATATAAATACATAACTTAGAAATATAAAACATATGATAGAGTAAGCAAATTAACATATTTTTAACTGACTTCAAAAAAGGAGGTTATCAGTTTGACCTGTATGTTTGTATGTATGTTTGTCCACAATTATCTTGTGTTTGGCTGAACCAATTTTGATAGGGTTTTCAGATAAGTATTTGTTACATTCAGGAGAAGGTTTTATTTAGTACCTATTTTAACCGACTTCAAAAAAGAGAAAGTGCTCAGTTTTATGTATGTGTCAGTTTATTGAAGATGGGTTCCTTTTTTGTTTAAAATAAGTTATTCTTTAACAGAGAACAGAAAGCAGTAAAAGTGAAGAAAAAAACAACAGTAAAAAAGGAGCCAAAACAGAAGAAAGTAAAAACTGAAAAGTCCGCCCTGTGGGTGGCAAAAAATAAGACTGATTGCGAACTATGTAACATACACTTTGAGTCGAGGAAGGAGTACTTTGCTCATAGGAAACTTGTACATCCGAAGAGTGCATTTGTTTGTGAGGTAAGAGATTCTAGTCGACTCAGCGAACTTTGTATGCTTACTATTTTGTGCATGGATTATACTTAAAAAACCTTCCTTTTGAACCACATTGTTCCATACTTTTGAAGATTTAGGCATATATAGACATAGACATAGATTTATTTGCACACACAATACAAACACATAGTACATATTCAGAGATACGAAAAGGTAAGCTAGGTTAAAGTATTTTTATATGTAGATATTGTGGGTGCAAAATGGCTCCGACTCAGCATGTGTTGCAAAAAATGCAACGCTGGTTATTCTGCCAGAACCATGAGAAGCGGTGCGATTAATAAATGTGTAAAAATATTCATACTTATAATACAATGTGTACATAATAGATACTTGAAGCGATATATTATGGTGGCTGAGGTGGAAAAATTCTCTACTGGCTACTGTGCACCGGAAGACACAGAGTAGGCAGTGCAACCACCCTTGTGGTTGCATAAAGGTTGCGGGAGTAAACTGGATGAGGTTCGCGCAAGACTGGTCATTGTGGAGGTCTGTGGGGGAGGCCTGTGTCCAGCAGTGGACGTCTTTTGGCTCTGATAATGATGATGATATTTTTTTTATCTATTCATGGAAGATAGTGTAGGATCATTCCTGGAAGGAAAGAACTCCAAATACTGGAGATGAGATAGAGATTTTTTTTTTTTAAGAAATAAAACTTCATTCAAACTTTTTCTAAATTCGCTTGCCCTACCCGAGAATTCAAACATTAAAAATCTGCCTCTTCTTTCAAAGCAACGACCAAAGAGGATCTTTGGCTTCAGGAACCTGATTCCAAGCCTTCCTTCCCAGATTTGCGGCAAGGTGTTCCGCCACCAGAGCTCGCAAAGCCTCCATCAGCTGACACACCGCGAGCCGCGCTACTACTGCCACCACTGCGACTACCGCACCACCTACCGGCAGGACCTTGTCACCCATCTGCGCACGCACACAGGTGAGCCCCGCCATCTAGTGGCCGGTAGCGGAAACTCGCGAGCCCTGGCAACAAGGCAGCGCCAGCCCTGCTGTCTAGCGGTTGGTAGCGAAAACTAGCAATAGGCAGCGCCATCTAGGGGAATTGTTATAGAACCCAATCTTAAATGTACCGATGGAGTGGCGTCGCTTTGGGCTCAGGGCAAAAGATTTCAGACTTTTTTTTCTCAAGATAGTTAGCTTTTACAAATACAATCAATCAACTGCAACCAATATAATGCGACTATACCGCACCACCTACCGGCAGGATATTGTCACCCATCTAGCGGCCGGTAGTGAAACCTAGCAGTAGGCAGCGCCATCTAGAGGATAATTATTGAACCCAATCTTAAAATGTAGCGATGGATTGGCGTAGCTTGTTTGTGGGCTTGTGGTGGGGGTTTGAATTTTTTTTTATAGATAGACACTCAAATATTTTTTTGCAGGTAGAAACAAAATATTTAGGTTGAAGGATTTATTTTAAAGTAATATTATTAGTCAATGCAATGATCTTGATAATATACCCTAAGCTGGCGTTAGTTTAGCAATGTTTTTTTCTTTTTGTTTTGGCCCGTCATCGCTAGATGTCGGTAATATTATTAATTTACTTGTGAGTTGTTTGTTATCATGGTTTTATAAACGTTCTTTTATTAATTCGCGGGTGTTTGTGCTATTTGCGAAGTGATGAAGAAATCTGAAGAAAATTATGAAAATTGATCGTGTAAGTGTTTTGTTATATATATTTTTAATTATTAATTAAATGATAATATTAAATGAGCTTGTAAATTGTTTTCAACAATAAAACTTATGAGATCAACCGAAATGCGTTTAATTTAACACAATTCTCTATTTAATTTTTAATATTATAAAGATTATTTATTGTTTATCAAAATACTTTACAAGCTCATTTCAATTCGGTTCCTTATTTATGTATTTTTTATGAACCGATGAAATTAGCTTTGTAAAGTTAAACTTTTTTTAACATAGTATGTAGGAAGAATTTCAAAACTTGAAGGGGTAGTATAGTATACAGGATGTTTTTTTTACATTTGAATGAAAAACACACAAGATAAAAGTGACAAACTGGCCTAGATTCCTGAGTTAGCACAGAATACATTTATCCAGTACCTAGGCATTTTCTTAACTAGTCTTTGTAAATTCACAATTAAAATTAAAAAGAATCAACTAATCTTGAGAATATAAACAGTTTTGACAATTTTTTGGGTTTTGACTTATCACGTTCTAGTCGCAAATGAGCGATATGACGGTTATATTTTTTAATTCCAACACTAACATAAATAAAAGACAAGTATAAATCTAATTGCAGGTGAAAAGAAATTCACTTGTCTATACTGTCCGATGACGTTTCGGACGTCGTCGAATCGTCTGTCTCACACGCGGCGCATACACGAGAGAGAGACGAGCTGCCGCTTCACCTGCCACGTGTGTGGCCGGGGGTTTGTCGATAAGGTCGCTTTTCATCAGCATCTGGATGTGCATGGACAGGTTAAAAGGTAAATCCAGGCTTCCTTACTAATATTGCGAAATTAACTATCTCTCTGTCTGTCTTACTTTCCTGAGAAAACTACTGAACTGATTTGAATGAAATTTGGTGTATGTATAGTTTAGAGCCTGAGAAAAGGCTACATTTTACTCCAAAATTCCCACGGGAAAATTGGGAATTTGATGTTTGAAGGGAAAATGCGTTGGCGAAGCCGCGAAATGAAAAACGAAGTGAAATATTTGTTTGTTGCCTAAATTGGCCACTTTAAGTTTTACAAACGAATATTTTAAAGATCATTATCCTGACAGATACAAAACATAGCCTTTAAAAAACTAAGTAAGATTATCTAGGGCGTAATTGACGCATATTTTTGATTTTGGCCATGGTTTAGAAGATATTAATTATTTATCTAACTAGCGTTAGGATTGCATCCGTTCTTCCCTTAACTAAGTTGTTCCACACCTCGTTCCAGATACGAATGCGACATATGTAACGGTCGCTTCTCCCTGCGCAAGCACTGGAAGCGGCACATGGCGCGGCAGCACGCCGTGGCCGTGCCCGCCGCGCGCTCCGGCCGCCGCCGGCACGACGACCCCAGGGAGCCGCTGAGGGGGGAGATCAAATACCTGTAGCAAGTGCTGGATGTGCTGGAAGCTGCTTGTACTCTACGACGGATGTAACAAAACAAAAATCAACTAAATCGGCTCAGCCATTCGCGTTTTAAGGAGGCAACGAAGCATAGCCCAGGAAGCTTCTCTGGGGAGAGATTGTACCTATAACTTATGCTAGATGTACTGTAATTTCCTTCCCTGGACTACGACGAATATTTCAAAACAAAAATCAACCAAATCGGCCCAGCCGTTCTAAAGTTTTAGCGAGTTAAACAAACTGCAATAGATTTTAAACTCATATTTCAACGCTTTTTTTTTCGTTTTTTTAAATAAATCTTTACTCATGCTTGACTTGGAGAGTAAGCTGGTGAATCTGTGACGAGAGCGTTACGAAAAATGCTAAATTATGTAAGTTGGTCTGAGGAACCAACACAAGTACCCACACATAAAATAAATTCCCGTGAATTGATATGATCAACTAAAAGCTCGCAATCGCAATTACACTGGTTGTTTCTGACAAGGCGGTAATGATCAAAGGAGGGATTCTGCTCACCATAACTAACAACTTTCCCAAAGCAACATGGGTTTCCCAAAGCTGTTCCATACATTGTTTCGATCAGCTGACGGGGTCAATGTACGGGACGGCTGATTTTTGTTTTGAGAGTTCGACCCATGTTGCTTTGGAAAAGTTGTTAGGTATGGTGAGCAGAATCCCTCCTTTGATTTATTACCGCCTTGTCAGAAACACCCTGTATATAGAAGAGATGATGTTTTATTAGATATCGACCGAATTTTTTTTAAGGAAAAGTTATAGATAAGCTAAATCAATCCTGTTCTTAATTTTAACACCGTCGGGTATTCTTACATCTGTAAATAATTTTGAGTTTACGTTTTAAAAACTAAACTTTTTTTAAGCAATATTAATTTATGCGTTTTTGTTTTTATTGTAAATAGAGTTTTATTTTTTAATCTGTAAAGCACGCAATTTTATATACGTAGACTAGTTTTATTTATTATTTATTTAAATATATTACTTAATAAATTATCAATAGCAAGTTTTGTCTAAGATAGTAAAATTTATTTGTACGAAACTTTATATTTTATCAGTGCATTTTCTAGCTTTAAACTGAAGGATATCACAATAAAAACTTACGTTAAACGTTTTATAATGTTATTTGTTTGTTTGTATAAAAAAAATATCTGGGAAGGCAAATAAACGTAGGAACATACAGCCATTTAAATGTGAGGGTGGTCCCACATTTCAATATTCTACACGGCACAGCAGTTTTGCGGGACATCGAGGATAGGATAGGAACCCGCCGTTAGGATAGGAATTTTATTGCCAAATTTTTATGGGACAAACTTCAAGGTCGATTCAAAAAAGCATTATTAAAATCTTACTACTTTGTTAAAAGTTATGCGCAATCGTAGTGTCGTGTTGAATTGAGTAACATACTTCTTTTTTTCTGTCGTTCAAAAAAGATTCCACTACCTCCCGCCAGGTGGCTCTTAATAAATCTTGTAAGAAAATCCACATCCACAATGGCAGGCGCTACAAAATTTTTCCTAGGAATCTTGCGTTGTCAGCGAAAGACGCCGTAAAACTTTGACCAATCAGCTGCAACTAGTGTGTATTTAATTATCTAGGTACGAAGCTCTACAAGTGCTCGCAGTGCCCGGCAACATTCAGCAAATCCTGTAACAGGACCACTCACATAAAACGCGTACACGAGAAGGAAAAACGGTTCACGTGCGAGCAGTGTGGACACGGCTTCTATGACAGACTTAGCTTCCTGGCGCATGTAGACTCCCATGAGGGTGTTAAGAGGTTTGTTTCTTTTTAACAACATGACAGCTTACTCTCCTCATTTTGGAGGTTTAAATTTTAATATAATAATAATAACACATCACACTCAGAGCCCCTAACTAGGAAAAACCTGTATGTAGGGAGCCCGAAACACACACAAAGACGAACATCACACCCAGACCGGAAACAACAGACTTGGAACAGGCTTCAACGTTAATTAAAATATAGATTCGAATAGCACAGTGACGCCCACATTACTTTCTTCAATCATTTGCCAAACTGTAGAATGATAAACACTGTATTGCAATCAATCAACTCTCTAAGTTTATTTTCGTAAATTCCAGATACGAATGTGACATATGCTTCGGTCTCTTTTCTGTTCGCAAGCATTGGAAGCGGCATATGAAACGTACGCATGACATCGTTGTGCCGTTAGAACAGCGAGGCTCGCGAAAAAAAGGGACGCCGCGGGTGCCACTGCGTGGCGAGATACAATTTTGACCAAGTCAACGACCATGTTTTTTTAAGTCTCGAAGTCTTTACTCATCAGTACTAGAATGGCTCAAACAGTAGTTGTACAAAGTTTTCCGGATCCACGGGAGCCTTGACTGGGGTTTGAGTTAGCTTTATGTGATATTCCAGGCTATATTTCTATGTCTGTGCCAAATTTTATGCTTACCCGAGAGGTTCCCACTGCAAAACCAACATTTTACAATTCATTTTGCAATCGTATTGTACTTCTTTTACACTACAGTTTTTAAAATTTTGCTTTCATTATTTGTGTAATGTTAACGATTAAATATTTCACATTAGTTTTTTGTAATTCCTATGATTAACACTTTTACACTAAATTCTAAGTGTTATTTGAAACTTATGTTGAAATTGAGAATGATTAACAATTTAGTAACAATAAAAATAATATAGGCACTTTATTGTTTATTTTTATTAAATTCGGTGCTAAAAGTTAAAGTCATTTACAGTGCTTTTACCATCGGTTTACAATGATGCCTTTTACGATTTTCACATTTTGTATAAATATCGATGAAGCGCCCCTGGCGGTGAGTAGCAGAACTTCAAATTTTGTAAACTCGCTAGCCAACCTGTGGTAAGGAGTTAGTAAGACACATGTGGATGTACTGACACTATACATTTTATAAGAAATAAATGTGATTAGTATTTTTCGTTCTTATCTTTAGTGTGTACAGTGGCTGGCTAGGAGGCCGTAAAAGATTTGTCTATGGTTTCGTCAGCCCTAGACTGTATTAGCAAAGAATAAGAGCTATTTTGCAATACAGAATTAACCGGAAGTGTTACGCCGACCGTGTCCGCCATTACCAGTTTAATTATATATTTTCAATTAAAAAAAAAACAAAACCATACCAAACGATTCCATAACCTCCCGACAGGTGGCTCTGAAGAAGGTGCTACTGTTGTTTGTGTGTCATCGCTCTGCCGCGAGGGGGCGCCTTATCTGATATAACCCAACCATTTAGAAAAGCACTTACCACCCTTATAATGTAAAATAGTATAAGATATTCTCAAATAACCGGATTTGACTTCCAAATCTCTATTCGCTCCGTACCAGGATCCTATACAATTTTGAATAGAGCTTATTATCTAGGCACGAAGCTCTACCCGTGCTCGCAGTGCCCGGCAACATTCAACAAATCCTGTAACAGGACAGCTCACACGCAACGCGTACACGAGAAGGCAAAACGGTTCACGTGCGAGCAGTGTGGACACAGCTTCTATGACAAGGCTAGCTTGCAGAGGCATGTGGACGCCCACCAGGGTTTGAAGAGGTTAGTTTGTATTAAGTTTACGAACTTGCCAGCTTACACTCCAAATTTTGGAGGTCTTTTGAAGCGGTGGTAGTTTAGGGCACGCATGTCCCATTAACACTAACGAATTAAAGACGAGAGAGTGGTTTTGTAGTCAGCGCAGCTTATTCCCTACTATAGTTCAAATCATGCGACACATACTCATATCTTTCTAATAATGTCGTTTTCGGATACGACTAGTCTTTAAATTATGTAAATTTGACTGGTTAATTGCTAGATGCTAGATGGTTTCACGAGAGAACTGTTCATGGCCAAGCAAAATCGCGTATCTCGCAAGAAAGCACTGTAGGTTATGCTATCCACAACCCACAACTCGTATGAACAGTTTTTGCTCTTGGCGACTAGATGGCTTATTTCTTACTTTTCGCTTAGAAAGTGGCGCCGCAGGTTGTGGAGGAGGGAAACTGAACTTTCTTGCGAATTACGCTATTTTGTTTGGCCATAAACAGTCCTCTTGTGATAATTGGGTCTATTGTTTCAATTCAAATCATTTCATACAACCACAAAACATTTATCTAAATATTTGAGCTCTTTTATTCATGTAAAAACGTATAAGAGGAAAGATTATTGGAGGAACCTGTTGGTTATAGGCCACCCCTCGGATCGCCACAAAAACAAACATTTTAAGGGAGGTTTTCCAAAATCACTACGCTTGGCAGATTGGAGAATGCAGTGAACTCTTCAGTTTTTCAACGAATGACGCTGTCTGTTCTTCGGGTTCTTATCTGGCCTAGTCACCTTTTAGGACACTAATGAAAGAAGACGACGAATAAGAATATTTTACCATATTACAGATACGAATGTGACATATGCTTCGGAAGATTCTCTCTTCGTAAACATTGGAAGCGGCATATGAAACGAACGCATGGTATTATAGTTCCGTGTGAGCGGCCAGGCTCGAGGAAGCATGGGGCGCCGCGGGTGCCATTGCGTGGGGAGATACAATTTAACGACAATGACCAAGTTAAAGACCAAGTCAACGACCAAGTCAGCGACCAAGTCTTTAAAGTCTCAAAGTTCTTTACTCAATCGCGCTAGGATGGCTAAAACAGTGTATACCTTAGTGTGAATGGGAGAGAAGAATTGGGTCTATGTTGGCGAGACAATTACTCTATTTATGGTTTTTTAGAAGTAGGATAGAAATGTAGCTCTATCGTATTCCTTCCGGTCTACTGGAACTGAAAAAAAAAGTGGAAACGTCTTCTGGTCTGGGCTAAACAGATGAGGATAAAATTTGGAACAGATATGTAAGATATAAGTTAAGATGTATGTAGTCTGAAATATCACCTAGGCAATTTTGTACCATGTTAAAATGTTCGGGAAAAATTAAATTGTAGTTCAAGCAGGCAAGGCCACGAGCGTTTGCTAGTGAGCATGTATACATTATATTTTAAAAAAAGTCCCTGATAGAACTTTATTAAGGGCGCAATTCAAGTTGCTTCACGCATTATCGCCATCTGTTGGTGGAATGCTAAACCAATACATTTCATGTGCACAATATTTTGCATTGTTCTTACCACACGTAGTAGTATTCAAATACGTTATTTTAAATTGTGCACTAATTGTGCACAATATCTTTGTAAATTTTAAATATTTCAAATTTTTACTTCTAATTATAGTTTGTTATTAAAACACTTATGTTAAAATTTAAAAGGAAAAATAAAGTTATTAAAAACAAATGTTTGTTTTATTTTATTAGGTGGTAAAAGTTAATGTTATTTACAGTTGTGTATCAGTTTGTCTTTTACGAACGCTTTTCTTTATTTATTTATTTATTTCATAAGGACTGCCAACAGGAAGCACAACAATATACTTATTCTAATAAAAAAAATATATTTTTTTACGGATATCGATTTAGCGCCTCTGCCGGTGAGTAGCTTAGTTAAAATGCGTACGCAAACTCATGGTAAGGGTCACAGTTAAGGATGCGTTTAGGTAATAAATAAAAAGCACATAAAAAAGTTAAGTTTAGGGAAGTACGTTTATTTTTATTTTACCTAGACTACTGAGAGATGGCGCTTGCAAACTGACCACTAGCGAGTTTACGCACGCGTTATTTATTTTTTTATGATAAACTTTTATAGTTTTGCTACTACCCGCCAGAGGCGCTGGAACGGTTTTCATACTAAAATGCGAACGCTCAACGCGTAACGTAACCGTCGTCAAACTTATAGTCCGTCCCTCTGTTGGGTACCAATTCCAAAAATATGCAGTTAACGTTAACCCGAAAGAGAATAATATTTTTTGCTACTTATATAAGTATTTATAATGTTATCTTGTATACAAATACAAAAAAAAATTACAACCAATCAGCATGCATGGAAAATAGGAAAAAAGTTGAAGTAAACATACAATTCAATGTACCTACCCTTAAATTTAGTATACCATTAAAACACACGACTAAAAACAAAATGAATTTAAAACCTCCCGCCAGATGGCTCTAATAAAAAGCAATTTTCTGTGTGAAAATTTGGTGCCTACATCACACAATGTAATTTTGAAAAGGGCTTATTATGTAGGCACGAAGCTGTACAAGTGCCCGGTGTGCCCTGCAGCCTTCGCCAAATCCTCTAACCGGATCGCCCACGTCCGTCGCATGCATGAGAAGGAGCAAAGGTTCACGTGCGAGCAGTGTGGACGGGCGTTCTTCGACAAATATGAGATGCACCGCCATTTGGATGCACATCAAGGTATTAAAAGGTCAGTTTATGCTGGTATACTATCTATGATTTGGACTGAGAGTCCGAGCCAGCTAAGTCTGCGCGCGACTGGGGGCGCCACTGTATACGTACTTTATACAAAGCAAATTGCTATTTGATTGAAAGAGTGCTAATAAGAGGTTTTCAAAGTGACATAAAAAATAGTTTCGTAAAACGCCCGTAGATGGCGTTGCCTAAAGTAATAGATACAGGTAAGTAATTAAAATCAGTTCAAATTAACTTGAAAAGTTTAAAACAAAAACTATTTGACTGAGGCGTGACGAGTTTCAATTTTATTTTGAGCTTTCATTGATTCATTTCAACTGAACCTATAGACTTTTGCAAAGTGCCATCTGATAGCGGCGTGGTAAAACTTTTTTTTTCTGAGATGTCAAATTGAAAACCTCTCATTTGTTCATATTTTTACCGCGCTCAGACTTGGCTGGCACGCACTCTTCTTACGGCCCAAACTGTTAAAAATACTATATTGTAGGGGTGCACCTCTCACGAACCACAGCGTTAGTTCAGACAGAACCGCGCTGGTCTTTAATACAAGTTATGTCCGCGCCAGCTTACTCTGCTGCACGCGTCAGGGGTCGGCACTGTAAACGTTCTTGACGTAACTACTTCACCCGCCATTTAAAACATATTGTTACTTGACTGACAGATTGTTATTTTGTTCATATTTTAGCCGCGCGCAAAGTAAGCTGGAAGCACTCTATATATCAGCTAAAAGTTGAATAAATTTTGATCTTCCTTATTTTCGTCCAGGTTTACATGCGAGATATGCGAAGGGAAGTTTTCTGAACGTAGTCACTGGAGGCGTCATATGCTACGACAGCACAAGGTGAGGGTGCCGTGTCTGAAGCCAGGCCTGAAGAAAGTGGAGCCTTCGAAACCTAATAGCTAATAATATATTTAAAACATTAGTTAGTGTCATATCGATTACTCTGTATAATATACTTATTTATAATTTTTCTTGTTTAAATAAGTCTGTTTTTTTTTTATTATTCATCCCAATAAATTAAAAAAATGTCAATATGTCACATGTCATAATAAAAACTATATAAATAAATCAACATTTCAATAATTAAAACTGGTTCCTTTTATTATTTAAAACAAAAGGAAAAAGAAACAAGTGTTAGATGGCGTTTTAATCGAAAAAACATAATTTATTTGTTACCTACTCGCCACTGGATGACGCCATCTTTATCACATATCCTATAAAACTATTTTCAGCAAAACATACAGGGCTCCATACATTATATTAAACATCCAAACTTCTCTTTAAAAAAAAACCTTAGTCTTTTCATCTCAAAAGTCAAGTCAAAAAAGTTAGAGTTGAGGGTAGTTTGAAATCCAGCTTACCTTCGTGTTTAGGCACGAAGCTTTATGCGTGCACACTATGCCCAGCTACGTTTGGCACCTCATCGAACCGGATCTCGCACGTGAGACGAATACACGACAAGCGAGCAAGGTTCACGTGCGACCAGTGTGGCCGAGGATTCTTCGAGAAGTGGGAGCTTCAGCGGCACGTTGACACACATCAGGATGTTAAGAGGTTTGTTTTTATTTACTCTAAATCAAACAATTCTTTAATCAATATAGGATACAAGATATCACTTATTGAAAGTCAATTAGACTAGATCTAATCTAATTGCTATTGATACCTTATTTGGTAAAGTATCCTATACTGTGAGAGGCGAGGTAGTTCAGGGTGCCCACCAATTAGCTCAGGCAAACAAATGTTTGCCTTGCCTTACGACATTGGTCGCCTGGAGAGGCCCACAAACAAGCCCTCCTCTGTCAAATGATTCTACTACTAGCTCTGCTGATACTGCGAACTTCGTCAAATGGCGGACTAGGACGGCGTAACAGTTTGTTCTATGGTCTCGTTCGCCCTAGACTGTAATACAAAAGAACAAGAGCTATTTTGCGATACAAGAAAAAAACGGAATTGTTTCGTAGTCCTTGTCCGCCACTGTACTGCCTTGCGTTCTCAATTTTTGAGAATATTCTATAGCTTATGTCACCCGGGGATAGTGTAGCTTTCCAACAGTAAAATAATTTTTAAAATCTGTTCAGTATTTTTTGAGCTTATTCTATGCAAGCAATCAAATCTTTCGCCTTTATACTATTGGTAAACACTAGTTACCCTTAAGAGACCTTTTATACCGATCTCGCAATGTATTTTTCTTTCTTCTTTTAAATAAATGAAATGATTACTTTTAGTTAAAGGAAAGTTAAGTTTTAGTACTTTCTCTCCACCAAAATTTTCACCTTTTTTAATTAGGTACCTAGATGGGTAAAGTAAAGCTTTATTCTGAGAAGAGCTTGGCGTGTTGGGAGGATTTTTTTTAGTACTTCCTATCAAGTGCTTGGCGGTTAAAATGTTAAGAGTCTTGACCTCCTCATTATAGGTTCTAATAATTTCCTTCAAAATTATAATTCAAATTCTTTCTCTAGGTTTACGTGTGAAGTTTGCGAAGGAAGATTCTCTCGCCGCAACCATTGGAAGAAGCACATGTTCAGGCAACATAACGTGTTGATACCGCGGCAGAAGTCTGGCAGAAGAAGAGTCGACGCTCAAGAATAATTTGAATAGAACGTTGATGAAAATACTCTAAACTAAGTGTTAAAAATAACCCAAACTTAAGTACATTTTTTTTTGTGTATACCTGTTCCTTGATTTTTTTTATAAACGCCATCTATATTTTTGTTTAGACTCAGCCTAATCAAGTTTGCTACTCACCGCTAGATGTCGGTGTCGATATTATTGTAAGTCTTAATTTAAACTAGTATTTAAATAGAAAAATAAAATTAAACTTACCTAAACCTTAAAATTTATTTGCCTTTAATTTATTAACAAACTTAGATTTTTTTATTAAATTAAATAGGTTGGTATCCAATTACAATTTTCTTGCGGTGGCGGCACACGAGACATACATTTGTGATATTTAAAAATTAACTTTTCTGGTTGCATCCGTTAAAAATATTATTATTGTTTGAATTAAATTACCTAATGTATTTCTGGTGTGCGCGCCACACTGCAGTTATACCAAAATGAAAATAATAAAAATATTTCTGACAAATAACTAAAAAATAAAGTGGTGATAGTGCCAGCTCTACACAAATGTATGTGCTGTGTCCGGACCGCCCAAAGGCCCAAGATAAGTATAATTTATGATATTTAATTTCGATAAAGTTTACTATGATTAAGTTATGAATTTTTATCTAGAGTAGCGCTACTGTTGCGAAGCTACCTATATAATTTAAAAACCAGTTTGAAGTGTTATCCTTCCCGTCATAGCTGGGCACCGTTAATCAAATGTTAACATCGTTAATCGTTAATACGCTACAAGAAAAGTTTTACATTTTGAAATAATTAACGCAAGTTATCGTTAATTTGTTAAATGTGTAAATTGCATTTTTTACCGACTTCAAAACGTGTCCGTAACCGTAAACATTTTTAAAAGTTAACTTAAAAGTAAATTCGTTAATAAAAATTTGAACTTCGTTAATTAACTGATTAACGAGTTAATGCCCAGGTATGCTTCCGGTATCGTTGTCGCTGCGCCTCACCACACCATATGTGCGTTGGGCCTAAATAGACAGTATCACCTTCACTTTTTTGTATTCAATATAACTTATGTCATCATCATGCTAGTAATGTTAAATTAAACCTTTCTTTTACCAGGCGAGCGTCGATTCGGCTGCCCACACTGCCCAGTTCTATTCCGGACCGCGTCGCAGCGCACCGCCCACATACACAGAACGCACGAGAAGATCTGCCGGTTCGTCTGCCCGTTTTGTGGGAAGGGCTTCTTTGATAAATCGAAATTAATGAGGCACGTAGACTCTCACCAGGATGTTAAAAAGTAAGTTGAAACTATTTATCTTCAACCGAAATGTTCTCGAGTGGTGACCGCGAAACTGAAGTCGCAGAGTAGGCAAACCCGCCACAAGGTGGTCAGACGACCTGGTGAAAGCTGCGGTAGTAAAGTGGGAGACGTTGTGGTGATTTGTGGGGCAGGCTTAGTCCAGCAGTGGACGTCTATCGGCTAGAATTATGATAATGATGAGCTTACTTAACCAGGAAATATTCTCAAAAATTATATTGCAAGGCGGTACGTGCTCACAAAAGTGACTGATAGATTCAACAAATTCGATTAAATGTCCGGCATGCTACCAACGCTGTAAAACTGTCGATAGATATAATAATAATATATCGGCTGAAATTTTAAAATTATTGTTTCCATACGACCAGGTACCCTTGCGAGATATGCGACGCCCGGTACAGTCGGAAGCAATACTGGAAGCAGCACATGCTGAGACAGCATAACGTGCTGGTTCCGAGAGAGAGGGGAGGTCCAAGGAAGGAGGTTTTTGTACCGAAACTTAGTATTTTAGAGCACGGGACTGAGTCGCTTAACTAAATCTCTAACCTCATTACCGCAAAGAGTTAAATCAATAAACTAGATTTTTATCCCATCCGCTGTATGAGAGGACTTTTACTTTTTTGTTACTGTTACCTAGTCGTGAAGTTCCTCTTTTTTCACATCTGGTTTATAGCCACTTAATAATGAATTTCCATACTTTATTTATGTATTGCCCTCTGGGCAATGAGTGGTTTTCGTTTTTAACAGTTTTAATGGTTCTAGGAGAATGCTAATAGATGGCACTGTATAGCCAATGTAGTTAGGTGTAATGTCAACGTCAAATCTGATTGACCTGGCTGATTGAATTTATATAGAATTTGACATTTAACCTGATTGCTAGTGCCATCTTATGGCAGTTTCTGTAACTAAAAGTGACAGTTCGAAAACCGCTCAATAAGATGAAGAATTGTACTATTATTACAAAAATAACTCATTGAAGTGAAGTGGGTTTAAAAACGAGCCATCTGATTAGGTTAGCTGAATTAGGTTGGTACATTGGTTTGGCTTTTTTATATGTTAATTTTCTATTCGGATGGAATTAAAAGCAGAATACATATTATTATAATACAACTTGGGGGTAAAGTTATTCTGCTTCGGGTGAGGTAACCACCCTTGCTTGTACAAGTTTCAAGCCATTATTGTTGTCAGTAATGTCGAGTGTGACTTTGGAAGTCCTAATTCGGTTCCCGGTGGGGGCGAACATTGTTATGATGATAACGAACTCGGAACTACGAATTCGCAGTCAACATCACTGCCTAATGAATCAGGGAGACTCCGTACGTTTATAGGTTTTAGTAGGAAACAATAATTATTTTGAACTGTTACTAAGTATTTAATTCACGTATTTAGTTATTTACACACACTTAATAACGTTATTTTTATAGTTTTGTATGATAAGTTCTACAGAATATTGTTTAAATGCTGTTATAATATTAAGGAAAAATAAAGATATTTTGAACTAAAATACAAACATGAATTTATTTTTAATTTGGCCAACCACGAGACTAGATGTCCATCGTGTCCTTATTACCCCAGCCCTTTCCTTAATTATGCAGAAGACGAGGTTTACTTGAGTTCGTGCAAGCGCAAAATATGAACCAATGAGGGCTTTTCAAAGAGACATTTAAAAAAAAAAGTTTCGTAATAAACGCCCACGCTTTCGTCTTCCATCAGTTGGCACCCACTCGGTTGCGATTTTCGCCCACCGGTCCGGGCCCATGCGGCAGATGTGACCAGCCCAGCTCCACTTAAGCTTAGCAATCGCAACACCAACGTCTGCAACTCCTGTTTTCGAGCGTAGTTCGGTGGCCGAGAAGGAGATGGCGGGATGATATCGATTCCTACTTATCCGATTGGACTCAGGTGGCACAGGAGAGAGAAACGTGGAAACGGGAGGGGGAGGTCTTTGCCCAGCAGTGGGACACAGCCACAGACTATTAAAAAAAAAAAAAAAAAAATAAACGCCCGCAGATGGCGTTACAGACATAGGTAAGTAATTCAAATCAGTTCAAATAAACTTGAAAAGTTCAAAACAAAACAAAACAAAAACTCTCAGAGTATGGAAACCGCCGCTCAAAAACTATTTGACTGGCGCATGACGAGTTCCAGTTTGATTCTTTTCAACTTCAGCTGTAGATTTTTGCTAGCGCCATCTGATAGCGGCGTGATAAAACATGTAACAATACAAAGGGACCCCGCTAAGGGCCCCAGCCACGCGCAGACTTAGCGGGCGCGGACTCAATCTCCTCGGCTCTAATCTCCATTTAGTCGATCTAGTCTTGATTTTTGGCCAAATGTGGATGCACAAAATCAGTAGGTAGGTACTTAACTCCTGTCTTCCAAAAAGCGTAGCGTTCTATTATGTATATCTATATGTATAAAAATGTGAGAGACGGTTAGGAAGTCATTCAAACTTCATTAAAAACGAATACTTTCGCCAGAATAAATGAGAAACGTAAAAAAAAACGAATTTCGCGCAACATCCTGCCGAACCCCCTAGTAAGCTTAGTATGAGTTCTAGGTATGTACCATAAGATAGAAACCGTTTCAGCGCCTCTGGCGGGGAGTAGCAAAACTATAATTTTCAAGATAATATGTCATGAATAAAGTTTGTATAAAATAATTTCTGAACGATAATAACAAATAGAGCGAGAAGGCTATAGAAAAGAGAGAGATCCCAACTTTTTTTTTAAATCTCAAAAAAAGATGGCGTCCTTCTGAGTTGTCCTTTTCGCACTCCAAATATTACGATTTAACCGTGTTTCTTGTGAAAATTTATCAAAAATCCTTTGCAGAAACCGTTTTTTGAGTGGTTTTTTACTTTGTGAAGTATTCAGACAAGTGTTAATATCATTAGGAGTGTTACTTTCGATGTGATGCTAAAACCCAGCCACAAGCGTCGCTATGTTTCGTGATCTTAGGTTTTGTTCGCTCCTGAAATCGCGAACGAAATTGTAAGCAAATAAAACCAGACCCAAGTTTTTAACTAAAGTTTTAACAACAAAAATGGACAAGAAAAACAAAAAGAAAACTGTTATAAAGCGGAAAAGTGACGAAGTTGTCGAGGTAGAAAAGAGACAAAAAATTATGGTGAACCGCGCGAAAACTGATGAAGCAAAGGAAAAAGTGGAAGTAGTGAATCAGATCGTGGAGGTGCCGGCGGAGCAGGGGCAGCAGATCGTGCACACTGGGCAGCTGGTCGAGGGGAGCTTCGAACAGCCTGTCTTTGTCAACATGAAGGGGGAGCCAGTTCAACTAGGTTAGTCCATAATATTCTATTTCTGTTATTGTTGTGGGTATTGTGTTTTATCTGATACCTTTTGAACCCTTTTAGAGGCAGAAGTTGATGCAAAATTTATTGGTTTTATTGCTGACACAGTTTAAATTTCTAACACCAAATACTCTGATAATATGGCGCCATACAACACCCTTCAACACCATTATATTTGAAATTTCAATGTAAGACCTGGACAAAATGTGAAGCTGCTCTTGATGCTCGATTCTATGCATTACAAAAGGTACTTATTAATATTGTAACAGTCTTTTTTATGTCTTTTCAAACTTTCTTCCAGGGCCAAACACAGTGATACTTTACGAGCAAAGCGGAAACCCGTCAAACTTCTCATTTGGTGGCATGTGGACAATGGACCAGTCAGGTCGGATTGTGATGGCAGAGACCATCTATGATGTGAAAGGCGAGCCAGAGGAAGAGGGTGGCACGTTTGTCCAGAGTGCCAATGATGTCAACAATGTAAGTTCTTTGCTGGTCAGAGACCAAGAAATAAGCTCAATTACTTTAATGCAGAAAAAAATAATATTAAAGGTTAGGAATTCAGGACATACGCAGAGAAACCAGGGTCACCGACATAGCCAAGCGGATAAGCTCGTTAAAGTGGCAATGGGCAGGTCATATAGCCCGCAGAACAGATGGCCGCTGGGGCCGAAAAGTTCTCGAGTGGAGACCACGGATCGGCAAGCGCAGCGTAGGACGTCCACCGACCAGATGGACGGATGATCTGCGCAAGGCTGCGGGTCCACGCTGGATGCAGGCCACCTGCGATTGGTACAGATGGAGAGCCTTGAGGGAGGCCTATGTCCAGCAGTGGACGTCCTACGGCTGAAATGATGATGATGATGATGAAGGAATTCAGGATACCTCCATTCCATTCTATGTGAAATTGTAAATGCGTAGGTAACTCATGTCTAAACTACTATAAAGACATAGAATGTTTTTACGAAAAATTCCACTAAAGATGATGATGATGATCTCCTCTTATCCCTCATCTGGGACATAGGGCTCTAAATAAAGCTCGTCACTTCTTTCTGTCTTGGGCAATCTCCTACATCTCGCCCCATGGTGCTCCGAGTGATAACTTGTCAAATCTAAGAGAGAGTCTCTTTATTGCAATCAATCAACTTAACATAAATTACATTGGTTTTTAATTAATACATTGATTGATTAATCTGTAAGTATCTAAAGGTAGGGCGGACATTTTTCTAAGCCAGCTAGCACTGTTGTTTTTCCTTTGCAGCAGCAGCAGGTAGAAGAGCAGCCAACGTTCCAGCAGTACGAGATCAGCGGGAACGTCCAGGGAGTGGCCCAGCAGGAGTACGAGGTGGCCATCCTGGACGACCAGAGCGGGGACTCGGGGGAGCAGAGGTGAAATATCTTTTTCTGTTGTTGAAGTAGAGGAATGTCTGCACTTAGCTCACGTGTTTGGAGCCAATATAAAGTAAAAGTTCCTCTCATTTTTTGGAGCTATCCGAGCTCATCAGCAAACTGCAGGATGAAGCATGGCTGCTCCTAATGCTCTGCTAAAGAATTCTAAAAGATTTAAGAAAATCATTAATTAAGCTAGTGGATTACAAAAATTATGTATTCTTTGGTTAAAATGTCTTAAACATTCCCCTCTGGCTTTTGTGGTTATGTATACAATTTGTGTACAGTACAGATGTACTCAGATGAAGTTGTTAAATCGGTGCCCAAGCCTTTTCTCTTTCTGCAATTCGTAATAATGGAATTCAGCTATGAAGCTGCCTGTTTAAAATATATAAAAAAAAATAAGAAATGTTGGTCTGGCGTTTTTGTATATTATTTTAATAATTACATAATATTTAAATTTAAATATTTCTATGTGTTTCATAATGCTAATCGTGGTTCTGGCAGAATTACCAGCGTTGTATTGCATTGCATTGCATTGCATTGCATTGCTCGCAGCATATGCTGAATCAGAGCCACTTTCTCACCCACAGCACTTACATTTAGTATTGTTTAGTTCTTGCTTGTTATTTAAACTTTGTATTTTCTGTTTGTCAGTGTTGTGTGTGAAAATAAAGTTATGTCTATGTCTATTGTCGTAAGGCAAGGCAAACATTTGTTTACCTGTGCCAATTGGTGGGCATCCTGAACTACCCCGCCTCTCACAGTATAGGATACTTTACCAAATAAGGTATCAATAGCAATTAGATTTGATGTAGTCTAATTGACTTTCAATAAGTGATATCTTGTATCCTATATAGAATAAAGAATTATTTGAATTTGAATATGTCTAATTTGTTACAATAGGTCTATCAATTTGCTGATACAAGTTGTTGGCAAAAATAAAATTAGCTGGCAAGAATTATAGTTTCCATTTGCCATTGTTTGTTTGTATGTGGCACAGGGTGACGGCGACCTCCATAGTGACGACGGAGGAGCAGCTCGTGGCCGCCGACGCCAACGCCGTGCGCTGGCTCAACCAGAAGTACGACTTTGTCGTTAGGAAATTACAACTCAACTATGGTGAGTTAAGACTGAAATAAGTGTACCAATAATATAATTAAAGTCAGGGAGTTTTTAATATGACACGTTCGGCGTAACACTTCAGGTGTTTCTGTATTGCAAAATAGCTCTTGTTCTTCGATAATACAGTCTAGGGCTGACGAAACCATAGACAAATCTGTTACGGCCCCCTAGTCCGCCACTGTACGTGAATGCACCCTAAGGCCGTCAGCGAAGGTAGTTTCTATACATTTTCCGAACCAGCACTTACCAGCGCTGGCAACCAAATTCCTACGTGTATACGGCCCAAGAGGCCTCTCAACTCAAAATGTACTGTCTGATTGTCTATCAAGACGCTGGCGTGAAACTGCTGCACTCGTCCTCCGGCTGCATCCAGTGCGTGTACCTGACCACGCCCAGCATGCAGCTCGCCTTCAACGCCGTGCCGCAGCTGCTCTGCGTCGAGACTGGTACGTTATATTATATTGTGTCGTAGGAAGATTTGATAATTATAGGTTTTTTTTCAAAAAAAAACTAGGGATTTTGCGAAAACGCGGATAATTTGATATAAGGATTTTTTATAAGGACATTATGCTATCTCGCTCAGACATAACCATTCTGAGTGAGGACGTGTGATTCTGTCATTGTTTTTTTTTTTTTTCTTTATGTGCGCGACTTATATCTGTCGTAGGAAGATTTGATACTAAGGTTTTTTTTAATTTAAAACTTTGAAACCTTCCATAACTCTGATTGGCTAGATTATTGCTATATTGTAAACTCTTATTCTTATTGGTTCTCTGTAGCGTCAAAGGTATTTTAACGAACCAATCAGAATAGAAGTTGACCAGCAAGCAATAATCAAGCCAATCAGAGTTAACGAAGGTTTCAAAGTTTTCAATTTTACAAGTTTTTTTCTTGCAAAAAAACTATTTATCAAATCTTCCTACGACAGATATAAGCCGCTTACATAAAAAAAAAACAATGACAGCATCATGCGTCCTCACTCAGAATGCATATGTCTGAGCGCGATAGCATATTGTCTGTCATGGTTTGATATTTTTTTTCTTTATGTGTGCGATTTATATTATACCTGACAAAGGTTGTAGGCTCAGTCAATTAAAAGTGTAATGAATGTAATGATGAATGTGCCCCCGCAGGCATAGAGTTCAACTCCGCGGTGCCGGGCGCGGCGGTCAGCGTGCGGCACAACGTCACACTGTTCCTGGCTGAGGACGGGAACGGGAAGAGCGTTATTGTTAGTGCTGGTCTGTATTAATACTACTTAATCCGTTAGAGAGAGCTTTTAAGAACTTAAGCGAAATATAATAAATAAATGACTGAGTAATTTAAAATTTTTAATATATTTAAATTTTAGTAATATTAATGTTGTGCAAATTTTTATATCGCTTTGTTAAGCAGTTTCGGAGAAAAGTGCGAATGACGGTCATATTGACGGACAAGTTATAAGGTCCTGGGTCGAGTACACAAAACCTTAAAAACAAAAAGAAATTTAAACAAGTTGGATGTGCGTTGCAGCTGCCGCTGCCGCAGCTTAGAGATTGATTCAGCATTTGCTGAGGTTTTAAATTTAACTTAAGAGCCAGTTTACAGCGATGCTACCGCCATTTGCGAAAAAAATTAATATCTTCTAAACTAAGGCAAATGTCAAAAATGTGGCACTGTATGACACTAGATAATGTAGCCTAGTATTTTTAGGGCTTCTGTACAGCTTTTAGGTTAAAGACCAAAGAAATCTACAAAGTGTTGCTAAAAGTGGCCACTTTTGTCAACAACCTATGTTTTTTTTTGTTCTTTTTACTCAGGACTACTTTGCTGTGCTCAAAAAATACTAGGCTACATTATCTAACTGTCATACAGTGCCACATTTTTGATATTTGCCTTATTTTAGAAGATAATTTTTTTTTTCGCGAATGGCGCTAGCATCGCTGTAAACTGGCTCTTAAATAGGAGAACATTATTTCAATAAATAATACTTTGTCATCAATACATAGTATAAAACAAAGTCGCTTCCTGCGTCTGTCCCTATGTATGCTTATATCTTTGAAACTATGAAACGGATTTTGATGCGGGTTCTTTTAATAGATAGAGTGATGCAACAGGAAGGTTTATAAGTATAATACATGCACAAAAAAGTAATAGTTTAGGCGGTACGAAGTTCGCCGGGTCGACTAGTTTACTAAGTACTAGTTTAATAATAATAATAATGAATAACAGGTATCTCGGCGCTGCTGAGCGCGGACCTGCCCTGGCTGCTGGAGACCTTCAAGTCGTGCAACCCGGCCTGGCGCCAGGTGCGCTGCGTCGTCGCCGACCCGCTCAAGTCACACGCCGTGAGTTTATTTATTACGGGCTTTCCCGGCTTACTTCGTTACGCCATATAAGATACTACAAAAGACTTGGCTCTATAGACTATGTTCTTTTGACTGCCCAGAATTGACGAATAAAAAACCAACAACAACAACAAACCACCTGTCAAAATATGTAAACAAGGGAACAAATATTGCACCTTGGGTTACATTATTTGAGTTTAGGTAAGGATCCCTAATTTAAAAAAAAAATCTAACATAGCCTATGACACTCGGGGTTAATGTAGCTTCCTACCAGTGAAATAATTTTTCAAATCGGTTCAGTATTTCCGGAGCCTATTCGTTACAAACAAACAAACAAATCTTTCCTCTTTATAATATTGGTATAAATTTTATTTATTTTCTTTATTTAGAAACAGACAGTCATATACATGATAATAAACATAAAACAATCAAGAAGACCTTGAGTTCCCTAAATTAAGTACATCAAACCTAAAGAATACGAGAGCTTACAAAACTAATTATTAAGATAAGATTAAAGTAACAACGTAATTACTTACAATGAAAAAAAGTTACAGCACAAATAGTATTTAAGTAATAGAATGAACTAACAGGTGTTTAGCCCACGAATTGTTTAGCAATACATCCATACTATACTTTGTTATACGTTGTTATACTAAACTAGCTAACCCATCAAACTCTATCGCCTTACCGTCTTATTCATAAAGATACAGTGCATTTTAAGTAGCCTTACTGGAGGTCTACTTCTTTGGTTTGTTGTATGGTAAATACGTGACATCCAGTCTAAATTGACATACGTCAAATAACTAAAATGCTCTTTAACTTTTTATGAATAAGAGGGTTAGATTATAAGTTTACACCTTTTTTATAGTATCGAAGACTAGGCTGTATGGACTTTGTTCCTCTGCCTGCCCAGCCTGCGTAGCATGACGTACCATTTGTCGAATCTTTCTGTCACTTTTTATCGCTTTGGACATTTAAACGCGGGAAAATGTATAGAGATGATCAACAAAAGTGACAGATAGATACGACAAATTGGACAAATTTTCCGTCATGCTACCACCGCAGAATAGGCTAGTAAAAAACAGCAATGGAAACGAAAACCAGAACTTTACGTTTACACGATTGTTATTACACTTATACCTACACACTAAAAACTTGGCTGTATGGATAATGTTACTAAGCCGGCCCAGACTGAGAGAATTAAAAAACTGAAATGAAATTGTTGTTTTTAACTAACTTTCTTTAATTTTTTTCATTATTTGTCACCTTTTAAACCTTCCCTGGACTGCTACGAACATTTCATGTCCAAAATCAACTAAATCGTCCCGGACTTTCTTGAGTTTTAGCGAGACTAACGAACCACCGAATAGTAGAAGTAGATTGTAAGCGATACGAAGTTTGCTGGCACAGTTAGTATTAATATACGTATAGTAACTACCTCCCCGTGCCGGGACTAGTTCCCGCCGTCCCAGATTCGACCAACCTTCCGGCCACACGAACCCTTAAACAGAGAGACGCTGTAGAGGTAGCCTACAGCACTCCCACAGCCGCAAAGCGACCGTGACGCCGCGTGAGGACGCCACAGTGTCTCATCTTCACTCTCCCCTTTCTGGGGCATGACACCACGAAAACAGCTTGCTCGCTGGATAAGCCAACCACTCAGCTGCTCCCGTTCGAGAGTTTGCGGTCTCTCATTATTTTTTGAGCGGGGCAGCCACCAAAGGAACAATATCCCCCCTGAAATTTTGAAAAATTTAATGTAGATGTACCCTTAAACTCTCTTGTCCCCATTTCCCCCCTTCTCCCATACCTTACCCTTCACTTCCCCATTATTCCCTTCTCCCCACCAAATTTCCCTCCCTTCTAATATAAACCCACTTTTTTTTTATTTGTACCGGGACTGTCTTTTGCACCTAATTTATAGTTATTTAATGACGTCTGCAGACGGTCCGCGCGGCGTTCCCGGCGGCGCACGTGACGGCGAGCGTGTGGCAAGCTGCACGCGCGGCCGGCGTGCTGGCCTCGCAGGCCGCCGTGCGCGAGCACGCCGCGCTCGACGCCGAGGACGTGTCGGCGCGCGCCAAGACCTACGCGCTGGCGCTGCTGCGGGCCGACCACACGGCTGCCCAGCTCGGGGTGAGGAACACTTGTTACACTGAGGGTCTGCTGCCGGCCGTCATGATCTTAGCAAGACCGGCAGCTAGTGGTTTGATAAAACTTTTCTTTATGTGCGCGAGTTATATTAATAGATTTTGTTAAATGAACAGGTATTGAAGAGAGCGATAGTGGGCGGCGGCGGCGGGCGCGCGCACGAGGCGGCGGGCGCGGCCGCGGCCCGGCTCGACGCCTGGCTCGAGGCCGACAACTACACCAATATACTGCACAAGGTACTGCCTACACACACACACACACACTGCCACATACTGTCTCACATTGCCCCAAAGTACCTCACGCTGCCCTAAAGTACCTCACACTGCCCCAAAGTAACCTCACACTGCCCCAAAGTACCTCACACTGCCCCAAAGTAACTCACACTGCCCCAAAGTAACTCACACTGCCCCAAAGTACCTCACACTTCCCCAAAGTAACTCACACTGCCCCAAAGTAACTCACTCTGCCCCAAAGTAACTCACACTGCCCCAAAGTACCTCACACTTCCCCAAAGTAACTCACACTGCCCCAAAGTAACTCACACTGCCCCAAAGTACCTCACACTGCCCCATAGTACCTCACACTGCCCCAAAGTACCTCACACTGCCCCAAAGTACCTCACACTGCCCCAATGTACCTCACACTGCCCCAAAGTACCTCACACTGCCGAAAAGTCACACTGCCCCAAAGTACCTCACACTGCCCCAAAGTAACTTACACTGCCCCAAAGTGCTTCACACTGATCCCAAATCTTGAGTTTTGTATGTTTAAACAATATAATTAAGAACCATCTATTATGATCTTTTTCCTTATTTCATAATTTGAAATTCTTTTCAGGGTCTGGAGCGGCTGGTAAACAAGTTCTCGAGCCAGATCCGCGCCAGCATGCAGCCGGACGAGTTCGTCGCCTTGTTCTTCAACGTCGCCAACCAATTGGAAGACGAGAGGAGGAACTTCGCGCTCGCCAGGCTTAGGGTAACTATATGATGATGAGGATGTCCTCTTATCCCTCATCAGGGACATGGGGCTCTCATTAAAGCTCGCCACTTGCTCCTGTCATGGGGCTATGTCGCGCTCTATGCTCCTTTACCTAACGTAGGGTTGTACAGTCACGGACTAGGAGGCCGTAACAGATTTGTCTATGGTTTCGTCAGCCTAAGAATGTATTACCAAAGAACAAGAGTTATTTTGCTATACAGAAAAACCGGAAATGTTACGCCGATCGTGTCCGCCACTGAACTAGCTCCCCGTGCCGGTGCTGGTGGTGTGCTTCAGTTACTTCTCCTTGACTGCTCCGTGGCTCAGTTGGCAGTGATGTGGACTGAGTATGAGTAAGCGTGTGCACCCGGGTTCGATTCCCGGGCGGGGCGAATATTGATATGATGAATAGCGATGTTTGTTTCCGGTCTGGGTGTGATGTTCGTCTCTGTGTGTGTTTCGGGCACCCTAGATACAGCTTCTTCCTAGTTAAAGGCTCTGAGTGTGATGTGTTATAAAAAAAAAAACTTCTGATTTAGTCTAGATTATCTTAGATTATTATTAATATGTACTATCTACTCTACTGTCTATATAAAAATGAATCGTATTTCGTTAGTCTCGCTAAAACTCGAGAACTGCCGGGTCGATTGAGCTGATGTTGGTCTTGAAATGTTCGTTGTAGTCTAGGGAAGGTTTAAAAGGTGAGTATACATTTTCCTGCCAATCAAAAGATTAATTTGACGTTGTTTTTAATTTATTTTATTCTGGTCGGGCAAAATAACAAAGTCCATACAGCCAAGTTTTAGTTGGTTGGGTTTAGTGTAATAAAAATCGTGTAAACGTATAATCTAAAAGGCGATAAGTAGTTCGTCGGGTCAGCTATTATCCAAACTAATATTTGAAGTGCGAAAGTAACTCTGTCTGTCTGTCCGGCTTTCACGAAAAAGTTACTGAACAGATTTGAATGAAATTTGGTATATGAATAGTTTAGTTTAGAGCCTGAGAAAGGACATTGGTTTATTTTTTATCCCGAAATTCCCTCGGGAAAATTGTGAATTTGATGATGCGCTGGGCTGGGCGCCCACTAGTCTAACATCAATAATCCGGCAGGACACGGAGGCGCTGAAGCAGTCGCCGACGGACACCATCACGCAGTACGCCTACAACCTGATGAGCCACCAGACCAAGCTGGCGCAGCAGTGCCTCGACGAGCGCGCCGGCAGGTGACCTCCCCCTCCCCCTCCCCCTCCCCCTCCCCCTCCCCCTCCACCTCCCCCTCCGCCGACCCGCTTCTTATATATGGCCTAGGAAGATTTGATAATTAGGTTTTTTGCAAAAAAAAAAAACTAGGGATTTTGCGAAAAATCTTATAATTTGATAATAGGAGTACTTTTTTTAGAGTAATCTAGCCAATCAGAGCTAAGGTGGGTTTCAAATTTTTCAATTATACTAGGTTTTTTTTTTACAAAAAAACCTGCTTTTTATCAGTATGATTGGCAAATAATAATCGTTATATCAAATTATCCGGGTTTTCGTAAAATGCCTAGGTTTTTTGCAAAAATCCTAACTATCAAATCTTCCTACGACATATACATATTATACGTTCCAACGGCACTAGCGCCACTTGCGAAAAACTGTTTGTTATCTTTATCTCATGACTAGAGGCTGCCCCGCGGTTTCACCCGCACAGATTTCTCATAAACACCAAAATCCCGTTTTTTTTTTCGTTGCCATGGGAATTTCGGAAAATCCTTTCTTAGTGTTCCCCTACACTCTCCAAGGAACCCACATACAAAATTATTTATATTTTTGAATTCAGCCCTGGTTTAGAAGATATTAATTATTTTACCCGGAGTAGCGCACCGTTTCGCCTCTTAACTACTTGTCCAAAACAACCTGTATAATTTAAGTAACTACTGTTTAAGTCCATCGTTTGTCCCCAGAAGGCACAGCAGCGCGGCCATATCTAAATACGGCACCTCTACCCAGGAGTGCTCCTGCCTCTTCAGTAAAGTGTTCAAGCTGCCCTGCCGACACATACTGATGCTCACTACTGAGCTGAAGGTGATTTGGTTATAATTTGAACTTGTCGACCCGGCGAACTTCGTACCGCCTGACCAATTACTATTTTGTGCATGTATTATACTTATAAACCTTTCTTTTGAATCACTCTCCCCCTAGTGATTTAAACCTAGTCTAGTGATATAGACCCGGTTTAACTCTTTTTGTGGTAGAGCCGTTAATCTATTAAAAAAAACCGCATCAAAATCCGTTGCATAGTTTTAAAGATTTAAGCATACATAGGGTCAGATGCGGGAAGCGACTTTGTTATATACTATGTACTAGAGGCTGCCCCGCGGTTTTTCCCGTGCAGATTTCTCATAAACACAAAATTCCCGTTTTTTTCGTTTCGGCTCTGCGTTGTCTGTCGGTCAGTCAGTCAGTCAGTAACGGAAGAGTTTTATATATATTGATTGATGTTCCGTGAATAACAACGAAATAATTGGAGTACCTAGAAGATGTAGTTTTTTTAATTCAGAATTAGAAATAGTACGGCTTGTTAACCTGAATTACGGTCCCATCCGGCAGAAAGCATGAAACTTAGCATACATGTAGCTTTTTTATATGTGCTTCAATATCGATAGGGAAACACGCTGGGAAATGGTTTCTTCCCCCCCCCCTACCCCCCATTTTACCTCCCTCATTTTGTTTTTTTTCATTTTCTACAAAAACGGTAGGACTTATGAGTTTACTTTTCAAGGACCAAATAATCGTCGATAAATTACCTACAAAACGATACCACATTTATAGTTATGCGACTATTTATTTTTTATAAAAAGCCGTCATTATACTGTGAACTTATGAAAAAATTGTCACTTTTTTTCTTTTTTCTTCACTTAATGCTAAATGAAAGGTGCTGTGATAAAATCAACTGAAAAGGTGTAAAACTATATACATCTATCTACAAAACGATACCATGCAATTTATTGTAAAAGGTTTGGTTCCCGAGTTACAGCCCAACACACGGCTCACGGCGTCTGGCTCAACGAAATAACTCCTTTTTTTGCGTCCATACAATTTTTACAAGAACTGTTCAAAATCACGAAAGCTTATCTCTATAGGTATACCACTAGCATTCAAATAACTTAATAAAATAACCAGTTAAGTCCAGTGAAAATTACACATTTATTTTACTTATATTTATTTTAATTAAAATAGCAAGTAAGTATCTCCCGCGCACTTACACTTCCTACATAGACATCGACCTGTAATGCAGCCGCGGCAGGAACACTTAGTTAACTCCTTTACGGATGCTGCGGTTTCTTTGATCGTGCTCCATAATGGAGTCAAGACACCGTTTTCTTTCTACCATCCCCAATTTTGGAAGTTGGGATATTCAGGGTTTGCAATCAAGCTCTGACCCCAGATCAATCCCGCTTGCAAACATGCCCGTTTAGTATGCCCTAATAGAGCATTAAATGTGGGTGGAAGCCTATCCATGGCCCGTCCCTTAATGAATAATGCCTTCCTCGCTTGATTGATGTCTTCTACATCACTTGTTTTATCATATGTCAAAATAACATATCTTGACAAAAGATCCAAATGATGATTTTCAATCGCATTTACAGGCTGTGATAATTCTTTAAATATTTTGGTGACTTCGGGGAATGATTCCCATGCTTTCCAAAACGACTTCTTTCCTTTTCCACCGAAGCCCGATACAGTGTCACAACCAGTAAACGCATGGTAAAACAGAATGCCACTGCATATTTCTGGACCGAGTGCATTAGCCAGTTGATGGATAGCGATACTACGTGTAGCTTTACCGACACCGGTAAAAATGTCACTCAAAAAAATGAAGTTAGAAGAATTTTGGAAATCCGAAGAATTTTGGATATCCTTATATCCAAAATTCTTCTAACTTCATTTTTTTGAGTTCACCATACAGGTAAACAGCTATCACAACTACATCCGTATCCACAGTTCTTATTAAAACCTTCGTGTGATCGTGCTTCACAGCGTGAAAAACATGGAGGAGGATTCTGGAGTCAGCTTCTTCTTGTTCAGACTTCAGGGAAGCTACGTCTGTGGTATCATTGCATACAACTTCTTTACCTTTAGTTGCAACAATAGTTTTTATGTCATGTTTTTCCTGGAGTCCGTCTGCTAAAAAATTAAAAAGTTCAACTTTAGTTTCCGAAGAGCGTAGAAATGATTGCCAGTTTCTTGGCAGCTTGCCTGCTTCTGATACTCTTTGTAGAATGCCTTGTCCTCACTTTTCATCATTCTTGAGGCTGTCATCTTTATAAACGTCAAAAATTATATCTACTCTTTTACCCTTTTGGTTTGTTACATAGTTTATAGAACTATGGCGGTAGTCTTCAAACGTTATATTAGTCCCTGGCCTTATCATTTGAACGACAGCAGGACCATCTAAAAATGATGCAGTGCATTCTGTAGGACCTTCCATCTCCGTAACAGAACTTTCTTTTTGATACTCTTCGTCTTCATTCTTCTATAAAAATTTTAGGAGTTCTGATTTTACCACCGGTCTTAAGTTTTCTGTCTCTGAGAGGGACGGTGGGAACGGTTGATTTTCGTGACTTACCTATTGAATAAGCACTATAAAGTGGCTCTATAACATGGTTTCGCACTCAGTAAATTAGTGTAAACGTGTAATGGCAATGCGAGCGAGATGATACGTAAGTGCACACGCAGTGAGTGATACGTGTTACGACTGGTAGTCGGGACAACTGAATGACTGGCGGGCAGCCGTGCATGAGCATCGTACGCTACTCCCCCCTCACACTTTTTTTTAGGCGGCGAAACTCCTAACGAGTACCCTGCGACCCCGGGGGGAGTCGCAGGGTTATGTGGGGATCGCACCCACTAAACCCCCGCCGGTGTCCATCTCGGCTGTTTGCAAGGGGGTCACGGGAGATCTCTCGAACTTTGTGTTCAGCTCCGCAACCCCATCCAGCATTGGATTACACGGCCTGACCCCGGGGTCCCCTCTTAGTCGCCTCTTACGACAGGCAGGGGATACCTCAGTCCTATTCTTCGGCCCGGTACTGCAGGGCGTACTCCCCCTCACCCTCACCACCACTGCACCGGCTACAGCTTCATAGTTGGCCCGTGTTAGTGACCGTTTTAATATTATTCCAATTATTTCTTGCAAAAGTTAAATATATTTATGCATATTTGGAAAACTAAAAGTCCTACCAACATGAAACCAAAGACTATTTTGTAGATAATTTTATAAAGAATAAATTATCTTTTGACAGATTTCTCCTAGCTTTTGTAGTTTTTAAAAAAAAATAAAAATACTACGATTAGGGACACAAAAGGGGGGGCGAGGGAGGAAAAAAACGGTGCTTCAGCCTGTTTCTCCTTCAATATTAAATCACACATATTAAAGCTACCTGCATGCCAAGTTTTATACTTTCTGCCAGATGGGACCGATATTCGTATATTTTAAAGCTAACAAGCCGTACTAAAAGAAGAAAGCAAATAATGTATTTTTAACAAAAAGAGACCTTCTTTCAATAAATTTACACATACATAAATTGAGAACTTCCTCTTTTCTCAAGTCGGTTAAAATAGGTACTAAAATCTTCTTCTGAAAGTAACAAATACTTTTCTGAGTCAACACCGACACATACTGATGATGCTCACTACTGAGCTGAAGGTGATTTGGTTATATCTTGGTCTGTGAATGACCAAGAAAATCATAATTGGAGTACCTAGTAGCTGTAGTTTTTTTTTATTCTGAACTAGTCGACCCGGCAAACTTCGTACCGCCTTATCTATCACTATGTTGTACATGAATTATACATTTAAACCTTTTGAAGCACTCTATCTATTAAAAAAAAAAAACCGCATCAGAATCCGTTTCATAGTTTTAAAGATTTAAGCATACATAGGGACAGACGCGGGAAGCGACTTTGTTTTATACTGTGTATTGATATTGATGTTCCGTGAATAACCACGAAATTCATAATTGGAGTACCTAGAAGCTGTAGTTTTTTTAATTAAGAATTAGAAAGAAGAAAGCAAATAATTTATTTTTTTATAAAAAGAGACCTGCTTTCAATAAATTTACACATACATAAATTGAGAACTTCCTCTTTTCCCAAGTCGGTTAAAATATGTACTAAAATCTTCTTCTGAAAGTAACAAATACTTTTGTGAAAACGGCATCACAATCGGTTCAGTTATACTCGTGATAATCGCGGACAAACATACATACGTACATACAGGTCAAACTGATAACCTTCTTTTTTGAAGTCAGTAAAAAATTGAGGCAATTATTGTTTACGTTTTTCAATGTACTGTGTACTTTTACTTAGCTTACTATTTATTGATTCAAATATAAGTGAGTGCAATAAATATCATTTTAAAAATCAAGCTGATTAGGTCAACATAATTAGTAAGGTATTGAAAACGTTTTGTATAAAAAAACCGCGTCGCATGAAAGTAAACCCTCGCTTGTTCAAGTTTCAGGCCATTATGTCGTAAAAGCCAGGTTACAGCGATGCTAGCGCCATTTGCGAAAAAAAAGACTTCTAAACTAAGGCAAATATGAAAAATGTGGCACAGTATGACACTAAATAATCTTGCTTAGTCTTTTTTTGCTGAGTGAAAAGAACAAAATAATCCACAGTTGGTTGCCAAAAGTGGCCACTTTTAGCTTTCAACCTAAAAGCTATATATACAACAGTGCCCAAAAAATTACTAGGCTATAACTAATTTTTGATATTTGCCTTTGTTTAAAAGATTTTTTTTTTTCGCGAATGGCGCTAGCATCGCTGCGCTGTAAACTGGCTCTTAAAACTCGCACTGCGCTCGGTTTTTAATATGGGACCACCTAGGTACTTGAAAAGGGGTTTTTTGGTTACAGTGGTACAGTCACGGACTAGGAGGCCGTAACAGATTTGTCTATGGTTTCGTCAGCCCTAGACTGTATTGTCAACGAACAAGAGCTATTTTGCAATACAGAAAAACCGGAAGTGTTACGCCGATCGTGTCCGCCACTGTACTATCCCAGAATTTTGCGTGGTTTAAAGCGCTTGGATATTAATTATTATAGTAACGTAATTTTTATTTTTCGATCGAGAGGGCGCCACTGAGGTCAAGTAAACATCGGCTCCGCATAAAAGATCGATTTAAATTTACTAAAACTAATTAAAAGTGATTAAATTTTTGAAAGTGCCAAGGACAATACTAAGTGCTACTCAAACAACTATAAAGAACCTAGTGGAAAAGTGCGAAAACCTATAAAATTACGAAAAACAATCTCCAGTACAAAACACTTTTATTGAGGAAACAAACTGTGCTATATGTGTATTAAATAACAAATTGGACATTACAAAATCAAGCCAAGAATAAGAAGCAAAAATCATACCAGGAAAAGGACTATAAAGAGGACTCCAACTGCTTTGAGGTTATACCAATTTATCATAACATAATACCCGTTAAAATCAATCATCGATTAGAACGAACTACAAAAAAAAAAAACAAAAGCATGACATCTAGCGAAAAAGTCAGAAATCACCTTCGACAAATTAACTACTAATAAATCTACCTATTGGTAACAGAAATTGATGATCACCAAAAGCAGTTACATGTTTGACACACTTGTCAATAGAGGTCGCAGCAAATGGTACAACCTACTCCACACTAGAGGGCAATATAACCCTGACGACACTACCGACCAATAGATGGCGATAGAATTATTAATATAGAAGAAGAATTTAATTTTTTTTATTTTTTTATTTTTAAATAAAAAAATAATAATATAATATTATCAATTCACTAAGATATAACAAGATGGAGCAAGAACAACTACTACTCGCGTTGGAGAAAATTACTGCAGACATTAGCAATAAATTCAAGAATATTGAATTAAAAATGGAAAGTTTGGAGGCCAACATAACTTCAAATATAAATAAAAA
Organism: Euspilapteryx auroguttella; assembly: GCA_951802225.1. Classification (NCBI taxonomy): domain Eukaryota; kingdom Metazoa; phylum Arthropoda; class Insecta; order Lepidoptera; family Gracillariidae; genus Euspilapteryx; species Euspilapteryx auroguttella. The sequence goes on from OX637669.1 coordinate 3,459,455, forward strand.
TATAAACGAAAAATTCCAAAACCTCCAAGAAGAGGTTGATCAAATAAAAGTAAACAGCACTAAAATGGAAAAAAAAAATGAATTCATAGAAAGACAAATGAAACAAAGAAACCTTATTCTTTTCGGATTAGAAGAGAAGGAAAAATCTTACCATGAACTTGAGAATACAATAATAAACACTCTTAATGAAAACCTTGCAATAGGGTGCAAAACTTCGGAGATAGAGTCAGCTCAACGCTTGGGAATGAAAAAGAACGATAGACCAAGACCTATAGTATTTTCACTTACAACAATGGGAAGAAAGATAGAAATACTCCAACATAAACACAAACTTCAAAACACAGGAACATACATAAAACAAGATTATACAAAGAAAGTCTTGGAAGAGAGGAAAGCTCTTCAAGATAACCTCAAAAAGGAGTTAGAGAAGGGTAATAAAGCATATATCAAATATAACAAATTAGTTGTTGTAAATAAAAACACCAACAAAAGAGCATTATCAAACAGCCCTAACTCTAACTACAATAACGAAAACACTCAAAGTAAAGCAATCACACGACAGAATGTACCCGAACAAAAAACAGTCAAAAGAAATAACCCAAGCCCTAAGCGACAGAAAACAATATCAAACTTCATGACACAACGCAACACAAAGCAACCCAATCCAACAACAAGCAAAAATATAGAAAAAGAAGGACAAAACGAACCAAACAAAATATAGCAACTAAACTATGCGTCGAAAACAACAAACAACCCTCCTCTACCAAAAAGTCTCCCAGCACGGGTGGTCGCCGCGGGAGCTCACGACCAAAACCCTCCATCAACAATCTCGAAGAAAACAAACGATCTCACAATTTTGACTTATAATGTACGTTCTTTGGCCAATACAAGAAGATTAATACAACTTGAGAAAAGCTTAGAAAATTTTAAATGGGATATTATTGGTCTAGCAGAAACAAAAAAACAAAGTAAACACATTGAAGAAAAAGAAGACTACATCCTACTCTACTCTGGCGAAAAAGCTGGAAGAAACGGAGTAGGTTTTATGGTAAAAAAACACTTAAAAACAAACATAGAAAACTTCACTCCCATCTCAGATAGAGTATGTAAACTTGATTTAAAATGGGAACATGAATGTTTATCACTGATACAAGTATATTCAGTAACAGAGAAAGCATCGGAAAGTGAACTTCTTAACTTCTATAAAGACATAAGGAAAGCCATGGCGCATACATACAAACATCTATTAATAATCGGAGACTTTAATGCAAAAATTGGACAATGCTTAAAAGAAGAAAACCTCATAATGGGCCCCTACAACTATGGTGAAAGAAATGAAAGAGGCGGAAAGCTGGTTCAATTTTGCTTTGAAAACAAATTAACTATTGGAAACACACTGTTCAAGAAACAAAAAACCCGCAAATGGACATGGCGTTCTCCAGATGGCAAGACATTTAATGAAATAGACTATATTCTAACCAACGACATCAAAATCCTAAATGATGTACAAGTCCTTAACATTCCATTTTCGTCCGACCACCGGGCAGTTCGATGCGTTATCCGGTTAAAACATGGAAAGAAATACAGTAGAAGCAAATTCGGAAAGAAAAACACAAGAAACCTGAATCCGCTAGAAAAAGAGTCACTGAAAAATATAATGGCAGCGGAACCTATTCATAAAGGAAAAGACGTCGACGAATCCTATAATAACATCGTTAAAAGCATCGAACATTGTATACAGAAACTACCTCCTAAAAATAAAACTCAAGATAAAATATCCGAAGTCATAACACCTGAAATCCAAATACTAATAGAGGAACGAGACCGAATAAAAGCTTTAACAAAAAGGAACTTCGAAAAAAGGAAGCAGCTCAGGACTCTACATAAAACTATTCATAGAAAAATTAAAAGAAACTACAAAAAATTTAGAACAAATATAATAAAAGAGCAACTTATAAAAACCGGATCATCTAAAAGAGCACTAAAGCAGCTGGATAGCCAAAAACTATGGATCATGGAATTAAATAACGAAAATGGAACAAAAATAACCTCAAGAATGCAGCTTATAAATGTTGCAACAGAATTTTATGAAAATCTCTATAAAGATACGAACTACAAGACCATAGCAGCAACCACAAAACACGACACATTTAAAAATATAGAGCCATTCATACAAGCTGAAGTTAGAGTATCTATAGACAAGCTAAAAACTAACAAGAGCCCAGGAGAAGACGGAATAACTAATGACGTTATTAAAGCCTTCGACGATGCCATCATACCAACTCTGACAAATTTCTTTAACCAGATTATTTGCTCAGGAATAATCCCCACAGAATGGAAAAATTCTATTATAATGCTGCTCTTCAAAAAAGGGGATCCTAATAATATAGGAAATTATAGACCTATCTGCCTACTCGCCACAATCTACAAAATCTTTTCGACCGTACTGCTTAACAGAATAAGTAAAATACTAATCGAAAACCAACCAAGGGAACAAGCTGGTTTCCGAAAAATCTTTTCCACAACAGATCACATATTTACGCTTACTCAAGTTATCAAAAAATGCTCAGAATATGGAAAACAGATATACATAGCGTTTGTCGACTACAGCAAAGCTTTCGACTCTATCACCCACGGAAAGCTCTGGGAAGCTCTACAAGAACAAGGCATAGAAAACGACTACTTAAATCTATTCAAAGAAATATATAAAAACTGCACTGCGAGAATCAAACTAGAAAAACCAGGAAGAAAATTTAACATAGAGAAAGGCGTAAGACAAGGGGACACGACATCACCACAACTTTTCACTTGTTTACTAGAAAAAATATTCAGAAACCTAAGCTGGGACAAAAAAGGTATAAATGTAAACGGAGAATACCTATCACATTTAAGATTTGCGGATGACATCGTCCTCATCTCAGAAAAGCATGAAGAGATACAAGAAATGCTTCATTCCTTAAACAGAGAAAGTCAGAAATGTGGCCTGCATATGAATCTAGAAAAAACTAAAACAATGACTAACAGAGAACAGACCCCAATCTTTATACAAAACACACAATTAGAATATGTAGAAAACTATACCTACTTGGGCGTTAACATATGTTTCAAAGACCGCACAAAACACGAAGTAGACCGAAGAATTGCTATAGCCTGGAAAAAATATTGGGCTAATAAAGAAACATTCAAGGGAAACATCCCCATTGAACACAAAAGAAAAATGATCGACTCTACAATTTTACCAACACTACTTTATGGCTGTCAGACATGGGCACCAACAATTGATATAAAGAAAAAACTCCGAAGCTTTCAGAGAGCAACGGAGAGGAGTATGCTGGGACTCAAGCTTTTAGACAAAAACCGTAGTGAAGATATAAGAACAAAGACAAAGATTAAAGACGCTGTCACTACAGCAGCGAGACTTAAGTGGAAATGGGCTGGCCACATAGCGAGACTATCGGACAATAGATGGACCGAAAGGATTATACATTGGTGGCCCAGAGATGGACATAGAAATAGAGGCAGACCCCCGACGAGATGGTGCGACGACATTGTAGAGAACGCCGGCAACACGTGGACAAGAAAAGCCAGAGACCGAGAAGAATGGAAAGGGATGGAGGAGGCCTACGTCCAAAAATGGACACTACCGAATTAAAATCTAATATACCTACTTAAAAAAAAAAAAAAAAAACAATCAAAAAATCAATCATATTATACTTATATTATTTTAAATCATTTAATGTATGTTACATATAGATGTTATTTACTAAGGCATTTAATTTTTATTTTTTATTTATAAACTAATTTCAAATTTTAATATGAAATTTTATTATACTTACATGAAAAATCTTAATTTAATTTAAATGAAATGTAATTTTAATCAAAATCAATACCTATAACAAATCTAATACAATAATTAATAATAATATATATGGAAAATTATACTTAATATAATATATTGAATAATAATACTGCAAATAAAATAATAATGCATGTAAAAAAATAAAATATTATAATATATTGCATGTTAGATAAAAAAAAAAAAATGTTTTGCTCTATGTTTTAAAGGTAGAATAAAGGCTATTTTTATTTTTTTATTTTTATTTAGTAACGTAATTCTCTCTTGTGTTAAGGTAAAGACGCACATCCCGTTCGAGCCGCGCTGGACGGTGCAGCACTGCCTGTTCGGCTGCGAGAACGCCGCGCCCGCCGCGCCCCCCGCGCCCCACGCGCCCCACGCGCCCCACGCGCCCCACGCCCCGCAGGGTAACTATACTGCTGCTACCAGGACCAGGCCTGGCTCACTCCGCACTTCTAGCTAAATATACAGGGTGTTTCTGACAAGGGGGTAATAAATCAAGGGAGGGATTCTGCTCACCTTACTCAACAACTTTCCCAAAGCAACATGGGTCGAAATCTCAAAACGAAAATCAGCCGTCCCGAACATTGACCCCGCCAGCTGATCGAACCAATGTATGGAACAGCTGTTATTTTTTTTGCGATTTTGACCCATGTTGCTTTGAGAAAGTTGTTAGTTATGGTGAGCAGAATCCCTCCCTTGATTTATCACCGCCTTGTCAGAAACACCCAGTATATAACTCAAAGGTGACTGATTGACTGACATAGTGATCTATCAACGCACAGTCCAAACCAGTAAACGGATCGGGCTGAAATTTGGCTTGCAGGTACATGTTATTATGTAGGCATTTGCTAAGAAAGGATTTCACGAAATTCCCACAGGAACGGGAATTATGGGACTTTTTACTTAGATTTGAAAAATATTATATTAAGAAAGATTTTAGTAAAAAAGCGCGTCGCGCCAAGTTCTCGCACCCTAATAATTGCTCGATGCCGTTAGTGTTCCTAAAACAACCGCTCTCGCGAAGAAGCACGGGTCATTATCGCATGAATATGCATTGCGGCTTTGGAGATTAGAGTGAGAGAGAGATATTAACTCAAGGTTGTATGTAACAGGAGCGAGCTAGATTGTGCTTTATGTGTACGCAGCTAGATTTAATTTTATTTAAACGACTCCGTTGAGTGAGCCTTCTGTACCTGGTACTATTAGGTATTCTGTGCTACCTACTAGCTGACCAGGAAAATTTCGTATTGCCTTTGAATATTAACCGTATTATTCATAAAGTTACAGTGCGTTTTAAGGAGCAAAAAGTCAAAAGTGATTTGTTCAATATAGGATACAAGATATCACTTAATGAAAGTCCATTAGACTACATCTAATCTAATTGCTATTGATACCTTATTTGGTAAAGTATCCTATACTGTGAGAGGCGAGGTAGTTCAGGGTGCCCACCAATTGGCTCAGGCAAACAAATGATGGCCTTGCCTTACGACAATGGTGGGCTAGAGTAAAGACGCCCCCAAACGAGCCCTCCTCTGTCAAATGATTCTACTCCTCTGAGTTTTACTTGGAGGTCTACTTCACTCATTAGTTCTATGGTAAATACGTGACATTCAGTCTAAATTGACTGACTTCAAATAACTAAAATGCCCTTTAACTTTTTATGAATAACAAGGTAGGTTTATACGATTGTTATACAACTGAAAACTTGGCTGTATGTGCTATGTTCTTTTCACAGGGCAAATCCTGGAGCAGGTGGTGGTGGAGGCGGAGCAGCGGCCGCTGCAGCAGCAGATACACCAGGTCAGATCCCCTAATACTACTGTCATTACTATACCGGGTGTTTCTGACAAGGCGGTAATAATGACTCCTCCCTGGCTCAGTTACTGAGTAAGCGTGTGCACCTTGGTTCGATTCCCGGGCTAGGCGAATATTGATATGATGAATATCGATGTTTGTTTCCGGTCTGGGTGTAATGTTCGTCTCTGTATATGTTTCGGGCACCCTAGATACAGGTTCTTTCTAGTTAGGGGCTCTGAGTGTGATGTGTTATTATTATTAATAATTAATCTTACAAATTTAGTAAAAAAACTTAATGGAATATTGGTTACAGGTCGGCGGAGTTCGACAGCAGCAGTACGTGTTCGCCTCCCCGACGGGGCAGCCCGCCACGCCCGGCACACAGGTAGGTTTTACATTGTACAGTGGCGGTCTAGCTCGCCGTAACACTTCCGGTTTTTCTGTATTCCAAAAAAGCTCTTATTCTTTGGCAATACAGTCTAGAGCTGACGAAACCATAGACAAATCTGTTAAGGCCTCATGTATCATTTGTTATATTACCTTATAAATAAATAAAAACATACAGACTAGCATTTTGTAATGCCACTTAGAGAAAAGTACTCTAAATATACAGAACTAGAGGCTGCCCCGCGGTTTAACAAAAAAAATCCCGTTTTTCCCGTTCCCGTGGGAATTTCGGGAAATCCCTTCTTAGTGCTCTCCTACACTCCCCAAGGAACCAACGTGCGAATTTTCAGCTTTCTACGCTCAGTAGTTTAGGCTCTGCGTTGTCTGTCTGTCAGTCAGTCAGTCAGTAAGGGAAGAGTTTTATATATACTGATATTTTAGGTAAACATTACTTTATTTTTGAAAAGATAGAAAACTGTAGTCAAACATTACCAAAATTCCCTTGCCACAGCTTCAACTTTTTTTTTTATGGCATAACTCCATAGTGTCAATAGTAAGTATGAATCTATTTTCTCACCACCTGCCCCCGCAGCACGACGGACTATTTGTCGAATCTAACTGTCAATTTTAATCGCTTTTGACATTTCGATGCGGGAAAATGTATGGAGATGATCGACAAAAGGTACAGATAGATACGACAAATTCGACAAATTGTCGATCATGCTGCGGGGGCTCATTGTCCGAAAAGTAAGACAATTCCGTGCTTTGAAAGGCACGTGAAGACGTTGGTAATAAAACCTACTCGGCTTAATGTGGGTCCGGCTTTGATGACAGGTAATCATGAGAGGTATACTAGCAATTACAAGTTCAATCTTATACAGTGTGTCCGGGGAAGTTATAACATAATTTTAAGGGTGTATTCTATGATCAATTTCATCGATGAAAACACCCCATATGGGGGGTCGCAGCCTCACCCCCCCCTCTGTATGACGTTTTTTTTTTTTTTTTGCAAAAGTCGACCCCGCCTACTTTTAAATTCACAGTTAAAGATCTAAGGCTCACAGAACCTTCATTAAGGTCTTGATCGAAGGCTAAGTAATAAGGCTACCTAAGTTACTAACAAAATAACCAAGTATTGCTTTTACTTTTTTTTTTAAAGATGATAAACCAAAAAAAAAAAATTTTTTTATTGTACATTTTTTACGGTTTTTCAAAGTTTTCTCAAAAAAATGCAGATACTTTTTTTTATTTTTTGTGTTTTATTGTTAGCTTTTGAGTTGTTCTCCAAATTGGTATTAGATTTATTTCTCTACGTCTATTACTTCAGTAATTATCAACTACCAAACAGACCCTTCGCTTTTACCTTTTAATTTAAGATTTCAGTTTAACCCACTTTTATTAAAAAATAAATTCAATATTTAATTATTTTGTTAGTTATTTTGGTAGCCTACCTACTAAGCCTTCGTACAAGACCTGAAGTAAGAGTCCTTTTACGCGAACAGTGGCGCCACTCTTGAAAAAAAAAAAAACGAAAGTAAGTATTTTTTTCAGAAAAAAGTGCTCCCTTGTGCATAAAATCTTGGTCCCTAGTATTTTTTTAGTATTTAATATAACCTCTAGGTTTAGAATGTTTAGTGTTTACTGTTTTTTGCTAAAAGTAGCCACTTTTAGCTACTTTTAGGAACAAACAGTAATACATGAAACAGTATAAACCTAAAGTGGCCACTTTTAGCAACAAACAGTAAAAAATAAATATTCTAAACCTAGATATTATTTTAAATACTAAAAAAATACTAGGGACCAAGATTTTATGCACAAGGGAGCACTTTTTTTCTGAAAAAAAGCCTTTAGAATTTTTTTTTTTTTCAAGAGTGGCGCCACTGTTCGCGTAAAAGGACTCCTAATTTAGGTCTTGTACGAAGGCTAAGTAGGTAGGCTACCAAAATAACTAACAAAAGAATTAAATATTGACTTTATTTTTTAATAAAAGTGGGTTAAACTGAAATCTTAAATTCAAAGGTAAAAGCGAAGGGTCTGTTTGGTAGTTGATAATTTCTGAAGTAATAGACGTAGAGAAATAAATCTAATACCAATTTGGAGAACAACTCAAAAGCTAACAATAAAACACAAAAAATAAAAAAAAGTATCTGCATTTTTTTGAGAAAACTTTGAAAACCCGTAAAAAATGTACAATAAAAATTTTTTTTTTTTTGGTTTATCATCTTTAAAAAAAAAAGTTAAAGCAATACTTGTTAGTAGCTTAGATAGCCTAACTACTTAGCCTTCGATCAAGACCTTTATGAAGGTTCTGTGAGCCTTTGATCTTTAACTGTGAATTTAAAAGTAGGCGGGGTCGACTTTTGCAAAAAAAAAAATTAAAAACATCATACAGAGGGGGGGGTGATGCTGCGACCCCCCATATGGGGTGTTTTCATCGATGAAATTGATCATAGAATACACCCTTAAAATTATGTTATAACTTCCCCGGACACACTGTATATTCTATCCGTATTATTCATAAAGATAAAGAACATTTAAAGTAGCTATCTTGGAGGTCTACTTCTCTGGTTTGTTGTATGGGAAATACGTGGCATCCAATTTAAATTGACATGCGTCAAATAACTAAAAAGCTCTTTTTTGAATAACTGGGTATATCTATATAGGTTTAAAAGGTGAGAAAATATGGGAAGTTAATAAAAATCACAATTTTATTTTTCCATACAAACTGATCCATTGGTAGGACTTAACTGTAGGTGTTTGACATAACTGTCAGTCGTTTCAATCAGTTTAAGACAGGACAACAATAAATTGTTGCAGGTAATATTCTGCGGCAGCGGCGTGGGCGGCGTGGGCGGCGCGCCCGTCATCACCTCCGTGCTGCCGGCGGGCGGCGCCGTGCTCACGCCGCACCACCACCACTGATCGCCACGCACCCACTGCTGGTGACGGGCGCGAATGCCACTTGTGATGACGTAACTGCCACTATTGATGACGGCACCGCTACCGCTGATGATGTCAACAACTACTGATGTCGTCTGATGATGTCAACAACAACTGATGACAGAAACAACTACTAATGACGCAAAAAACTAATAAATGTCGTCAAACAACTGCTAATGAAGTTAACTGCTGATTGCGGCAACAACTACTGATGATGTCTACAACTAATATTGACGTCAACAACCACTATTGACGTCAACAACCACTGATGTAGTCAACATCTACTGATACCGGCAACAATAACAACTAGCGATGACGTCAAAAACCACTGATGTTATAAACAACCACAGATGTCGTCAACAACTACTGATAATGTCAACATCTACTGATGATGTCAACAAGCACTGATTTGATTACGTCAATAACGACTAAACTAATGACGGCACTCAATATTGTAAATAACATTTGTATATTTCTTTAGTGTTTACGTAGCCTTTGAATCTTCGTTAGTTAAATAAAGACTTAGAACTTTGTCAAACAGAAGGCCCTATTGCGACGCGTCAGGCTAGCACTCTAACGCGACGCTATAGCGCCTTCTTTAAAAAAAAACCTTTAGCACGACCAGATACTATATTTGGTGTGTCTGGCAAATCTGTAAGAAAATGAGTGATTCAGCTAATCATACTCAAGAAAATTCCCTAAAACATGGGTCAAAAGCAATGGTCAAAAGCAATATCAATAATTAATGAATCGAGAGATATTTTTTTTAATATTTAGAACTTTGTTTCGTAGTAAAAGTTGTGAGGAGTGGTGACCTGAATTACTCCTAAGTAATTATTTCCGATGATTTTTAAAGTACCGACTTGTCAGGAACATCCTGTATTTTGTATATAATTTTATTACACCCTGTAATATTAACTTTTAATATTGACTTTCTGTGAAATTACTCAAACTAAATAGTTAACCGCAAATCTTACTAAAACTTTCAATGCAATAGGACAACATGTATATATTTTTTTACTGTTATCTCTTTTGGGTTTGGTATATTATGTATGCATGTGATTTAATTTACGGCTCTAGGAATCAAAATTAGATTAATATACCGGGTGTAAGTTGATAACATGGTGTATGTTAATTCATATACATATTTTAGGAATGCATTTTTTTTCTGGTTACTCAACACTTGTTGGAAGAGGTTGTATATAAATTTAACATTTTATTTACTTAAGTAGGCATGAGTTTATTCACCATACTGCTGCATGGCAGCATGTCTCCAGTGTAATGCTGTCGATGGTCGTCTATATAATGAATCCGAAGCAAAACTTAAGTTGCAATTGAACATACAAATGTTTTTGTATTATAAAACAAAATCCATATTATGTTGGAAAAATATCAATTTTATATTATGTTAGAAAAATATCAATTGTATATGGGGTGTAAATGCACAGCGTACCCTAGCCCTAGATTCTACAAATTTTTAGATCTTTGGAGCTCTGGGATTGATTCCCAGCAGGGCAAACATTTATGTGGTGAATTTCAGTGATTGTTTTTTTTCGGATTTAGATTTTCTTGTGCAGTGTCTCTTTAAACAGAGCACATAAATGTGCTTTGGGGACCTGACACAGGTTATTTTCAAGAGGCTTTTGAGTTTTATGAGTTGTTTATTTAAACACTGGTTTAATTACGGCCGATGCGAATATTGCAAATATAAAGTTACTTATATACTTTAAAGGTGATAATTTAGTTTGTTAATAACTCAAGCTACTGCGTGTTTACACCCCGTATATTGTTAAACATGTTTTTATACATCTGTATCTATAGCTAATGATTAACTAGTATTTAATAGGCACATTGTATTGTTTAATTTTATTATTATAGTAATAATAAAAATAATATATGGCGTCAGAAATGTAAAATAAACTTCGCTTTTATATAGAATCTCTTGGTTTTTGATTTAACCAACCCTATTAAAATTATTGTTGTTAGTCTGTCAAGCCACTAGACGCGACCACTGAAAAAAATCGTCAGAGGATCTGCTCCCTCTGTAACTGATTAAAGTAACTTCTAATAACGACGACTTAGATCCGGCTATTCCAACAATAATCACGAACGAATAATCACAGTTTTTTTTATTTTAGATGTGGTAGATGGAGACTCCCGTTTTACACCCTGTATACAGAAACTAAAAAAATAAAAAAACATTTATTCATAAATATTTTATTAGTAGAAAACATTAAGAAAACGGTAGAGTCGGAATAACTTACAAAGAGCTAAAAAAGAGAAAATTATGAACACTTTTTGAACAAAAATCTTACTTACTTACTAAATTGTTTGTTAGGCTTTAAACTATGGTCAATTTAGAGGCTAAATAAAACGATTCTTGGCAAGCATGAAAACACCATACAACTATAAAATGGTTTTGGTTTTAAATGCTGGTAAGAATCTTACATATTTTTAGCCTCTAAATGGACCATGCCATTAATATGAAGTAGTGCCAAGAATAGGGCAGCTCTATATCCTTTCTATTTCATTCTAGGTTAAGATGAACCATTAGCAGGAACTTTCATCTAACTAAAGGTTTTGGCAAACAGAAGGCACTATATATAGCGTACCGCTCTTTGTTCTTTCGCAACATAAAGAAGCATTATATGACATCAAAGAGCGCGACGCCATAGCGCCTTGTTAGGCTAGTGCTATAAGGCCTCAATTATGGAAACGCGGCGCGTTGCAAGGGGCGCGTACGGTACAATATCGAACATTGGTCTATGTTATAACTTAACAGCGGCGGTTTCCTTACTCTGAGGTTTTAACCTTGAAGCGTTGAACGACGCGGACACCGGCTCTGCCAACGCGTCTCCGTAAACGGTCTCATACATTGCTATACGTTTGATTTAACCGCAGCACGCCCCACACGACGCCCCGCGAATGCGGCCTAACGTGACGCTATAGAACGCCTTCTGTTTAACAAAGTATCATTTATCATCTTAAACAACAAAAAGTGACATAAAAGTTAACAAAACCATCATAAAGAGCGGATAAGCACTGCTAGCCAATCCCTGAGCGTTCCCAGTGCAAGATTCCAAATGCTGGAACAGTTCAAAATAGTTCCTAGCCGGCTCGTTAGTAGCTGTGCTTGAGGGTTCAGACAATCCTATGGCGGAGTCTTTGAAGAGTAAGTCGGAGACGCCATCGAAAGGCGAGTAGATCTCCAGGTTGATCAGCTGGGTGGCTGCCACGGCGTTGTAACCGAAGTATTGGTCGAGTATGTCCAGGAGGGAGGATAGGCTGGCTAGCTGGGGATCGTTTCTGGAATGGAAAATTTATTACTTTAATCAGCGAATTTCCTTCTCGCCTTACAAGGTAAGTATACAGTTTAAACAATATTACAACAAGACAAACTTTTTTGGAAGGAAATTTTGCCTTATTCACTGCAATGAGGGTTTTCTATTTGACAGCTCAGAAGAAAAAAACAAGATTTTTATCACGCTGCTATGAGATGCATTAAAAGCTCAAAATAAAACTGGACCTCGTGTTGCGCAGTCTAATAGTATGTACCTATTTGCTTTGTTTTGAACTTTTCAAGTTAATTTGAATCTATTTGAATTACTTACCTATGTCTATAACGCCATCTACGGGCGTATTATGAAACTTTTTTTATTTTCTGTCACTTTGAAAAACCCTCATTGGCAGGTGGATTAACATTGGTGATCGCAGAAGGTATAGCTCTTTAACACGCATGGGAGGCGATGGGGTGGTGGTATGATGGCTTAGCGATAAGCAGGGAAAAACTAAACTGACCTCCTAGCCAAGACCTCGGCGTCGACGACGAGCGCCAGAAGGCAGTTTTCATCCACAGTCAGTCCCGTGTACTGAGCCAGGGTGTTGTTGCGGCAGAGCACGCGGTAGTTCGAGGCTTGCAGGTTCAGCGCTCGGAGTTGGACTGTGGAAGAATAAAATCAATAAGTACCTACATAAAATAATTGACGAGCCTGGCGAACATTATACCCAGACCGGAAACAAACATCGATATTCATCATACCATTGTTTGCCCCGCCGGGAATCGAACCCGGGTTGAGTACACATCACTACCAACTGAGCTTCGGAGCAGTCATAAATAAGCATAAGAAAGTATTGATGCGTTAAAGCCTGACCAGCATTCTAAGCACGACCAATTCTCGCGAATATGCGCGCATTTTTACACGTATTATGTAGTTTTAAAGAAAAATTTGCTGCGTTGCGCTTCGACTCTGCGCTAGTAGGTCTAAACAGACCCTAAGCACGACTAAGTATCAAGATGACTTCGCTTGAACAAACTACTAAGGACTCAGATTAACTTTGTCAGCGTAGTTACCTACCTTGCCTGTTAGAAATAGTTTCAAGCGTAAGGCCTCTCATGAGGAACGTCACAAGAACAAACATGGAGAAAGGATATGCTATTATAACCTCTACGATTGGCAGGCGAGGTGGCGACTGCTGCTCCCACGGTCATCTTTTACGAAACCCGTAACTATTTAGTAATCTGTGCCCATAGGAGGAAATTGGGGGGTGTGCGACTGTATTTTGAAAAGCTTTTATTTCTAATGGGACTGAACTTCGAAGCGACACTACTTCGATTAGACACTAAGTAGTCCGAAAACACACAAAGTAGCTCGATTAGACATTATTCCGAAAACAACGAAATACTAATAATTCGATAGAACTAACCATGGTCAGTCCACTTAATGACCCAACGCAGATTACCCAGGTGCATTTACTCTAGAAATTGGCTAAGTACACAGCTCTACGGATTCCTTAAGATAATTACCATCAATATTCTGAGTCTCCAAGAAAGCCACATCAGTCGCCGCATCAGCGAGGCAGGCGAGGGAGCCGTTGTTCCCGAAGTACATGTTACTGTAGTCCCAGGCGCAGGTGAACTCCTGGACGCCGACCTGCACGGTGCTGGTGGAGGAGGCGGTGCGGCAGGAAGTGCAGAGAGTCGTCGCGTTGAAGTCCTGGGAATTAGTTTTATAGTTGTTAATCACAGACATCAATGATACAACTCAGAATGGGCCACAGCGTGTCGTGTTAAAAAAAACAGCCAATTGCGAATCGGGACTCGCGCTTAGAAGGATCCCGACACGCATTATTCATGATAGAACTTAACTACTCGTTGTGTATGTCCGAGGTGCATCCAAATATACACTGGTAAGAATATAGCCAGTGACTCTGTATTGGAGTAGAATCATTGGACAGAGGAGGGCTCGTTTGGGGCTCGTCAAGGCGACCGTTTTCGTCAAACATTTGTTTAGTAGGAGCCCACTGCTGTACATAGTTTTGTAGACTATGTACAGCAGTGGGCTCATAAATGTTCCTGATCATGTTTGACAGAATGACCTACAGAGTTAGCGTAGAGAGAGTGCGCAGCGTCAACAGCGCCGGGAGCGCAGGCGCCGTCGAAGAACTCTCCGACCGCGCGCGCGTAGTCGCACTGCGCCGCGCTGATCACGCCGCGCTCGTGCGCCGCGCGGACGAACGTCACGTACGCTGTTTAATCAATCAATCATCAATACATAGTATAAAACAAAGTCGCTTCCCGCGTCTGTCCCTATGTATGCTTAAATCTTTAAAACTATGCAACGGATTTTGATGCGGTCTTTTTTAATAGATAGAGTGATTCAAGAGCAAGGTTTATAAGTATAATACATGAGCAACATAGTTATAGGTTAGGCGGTACGAAGTTCGCCGGGTCGACTAGTAAAATAATAATGAATGAATTATCTCTTTTGATGATTCCGTGATTCGGAATCGGAAGGCATGTTAGCCGTTGGTCCGGGCTGCGGGTAGTGGTCGTTGTCACCGCGGCGACAAGCTTAACATAAACTCGGCGAAACGTGTGTCCAGCGGCGGTAGCATGACGGACAATTTGTCGAATTTGTCATATATATAATATCTGTCACTTTCGACGATCATCTCCATACATTTTCCCGCATTGAAATGTCAAAAGCGATTAAAAATGACAGAAAGATTCGACAAATGGTTCGTCATGCTGCGGAGGCAGCTCGATGAACTGATGCCTCTCGTGGGATAAGCCAATGAGCTGGTACCTCGGGTTATAAAGCCGTAATATTGTATGTTACTAGCTCCTCAATTTTTCATTATATCATCCAAAGATAGTGTTGCTTCCCAACACTGAAAAAAAAAGTTAACTCTCCATCAGGAATAGAATAAAAACTATAAAGAAAAACTTAAAAGGGAGGTTGCCATAATGCTACGGTTGGCCGATGGGTTAACAATCGCAAGCTCTTCAAGTTTTGTAACCAAGGACCCTGTGTCACCATAGTCGCCTTTATTTATCTTTTCTGTAAAAGTTCACCAAGATTATAAACATATCATATATTCCCCGAAGGGTTAGGCAGAGGCACCAGCTCATTGACTGAGCGCACGAGAAGCATCTGTACATCAAACTAGACCCCTATTTGGCCGAGTCAAACTCACCAATCCCCCCAAACTCAGGGAAGCAAGCCTTCTTTCCCCTGAGGTTCTCGAAGCGCGTGACGTTGGTTTGGGCTGAGGACTCCTTCACAACTGCGGCGATGCGGGAGAACGAGTTGACGTTCGAGCGAGAGTTCTGGAGAAGTTTCACTGGAGACAACTTGTAGCTCCTGAGAAAGATGAGTAATAAATATTTAACACGTAGTAATGGATAACACTCAGAGCTCGATTCGCCTAACTAAAGGTGGATTCACGTACAAAGCGCTTGTTGGCGCTGGTTCGAAAAATATATAGAAAATACCTGCGCGGACATAGATGCTTGTTCCAGCGCGAATGCACCTTCTAGTGGGTGCGATCCCCAGATACCCCTGTCGTTCCCCGACTGACGGGAAACCGTAATTATTCCCAAGGTTTTACCAACTTTAATTTTATTTAACCAAACATCAACAAAACTCACTGTCTAGCCAAGAATCCATAATTGGAGTCCAAGGAGACGAAGTCAGCTCTTGAATCCCTGATATCCTCGAGACATTGGAACACGCTCTGTCTTTGCTGGCAGGATATGGCAGGCTGGAGGCCCAGGGTGTGGGCGGCACGGCGGACCCAGGAGCACTTGATGTCTTCCAAGGCAGAGATGGTGCACCACCGGCGGGCTGGCATCGAGGTGACTGCGGAGTCCACGCTCGGAAGGTTGCGGACTGGTGGAAAGGAAAAATAATTATTCTTGCATTCATTACAATGGAAAGAAGTCAAAATGTTGTATGTACTTAGGTCTCGGACGAACATTATTGAGAGGAATTTGCCGTAATAGTCTCGCTTGGCAGTATCGCTCTTAAATTTTTGCTGCTGCCCATCCTTCGGCTATTCTTTGTGGTTCCATGCAAAGGGCAGCCCACATAGCCCTTGATCACGATATATGGAGGGAAATAATTATTGGTCACGATCCTAAGCCATGAGGGAACGACCAAGAAGAAGACGACACTCATGTTTGGCGAGGGAGTGGTAGTACTATGCCGCCACCACATGGCGATGGCATCTTCCTATGAATACAAAAAAACCTTTTCTTTTTCAAGGATAGTATCATCCTAGAGCTACTGATCTAAGATGATGCATAAACATTCTTGCTATCGTACGCATTATACCGGGGCGGAATTAGTCTCCTGAATCAAATCGCTTAAAGCGATAAAACCGCCTCTTTTATACTTATTTCACCGTTTCTATCTTCTTCTTTCTTTCTTATTTCTCCGTACAATTTGTTTGACAATTAACTTGAGTGTGTTTATACAGATGTGCCCCTAGAATACATAGCATGATTATCTATGTGGTGGGTGGATGCCCTTTAGAGTCATATTTTTGCCATTTTTAGAAGCATTATTTGGCTACTGTCGCTATAAGTGTGATAAACCTCTTAAAGTCAAGTGAAAAAGAGACAGAACTAAACTTACAGCTGGAGTAGTTAGCAGGTGTGGGCAAAGTTTCCTCGAAGCTTGCTCTGAGGCCAGGTCCTCCGACAAGGACGTCGTAGAGTGTCGCCTGCCACACGTTTCCACCAGGACTCTCGCCGTTTGGCCACCAGGTGCGGAGCTCCGAGAGAATTGAAGCGGCACGAGATCTGGATTAAGTGAGAATAGATAGTAGGCAGTTTAGGTGGATTCCTAATCATCATCATCACGACCACAAGACATCATCCACTATTTGACATAGGTCGCCACAAGGACACAATTTATGAGAAGGTTTTGCGGTAATCACCACGCTTGGTAGGCGGGTAGGCGGTCGCAGTATGACTCTATACAAGTTATTAAATAAAGGACACAACTGATCATCCATCGGATGTACCCTTAGATACCTTTTAAAACCAAGGTGGCCCAAGCTGCCCGCTCCCATATCGGACCTTTTGATGTACTTTATGAGTAGGTCGGGCCCCCCGCGACCTTCACACCTATCTGATAACTCCATTTTAGTCCCCTCGTACGACAGGCGGGGGATACCGTAAACTTATTCTGACGCCCGGACCTACAAGGCTTCTCGTGCGCACTTGGTTGGTGACCCCTGGCGTTTTGCTCTCGGGATCAAAAACTTACTGTGTAGCAACAACAGCCTTGTATGGCTGTTTGACGAGCGAGCACGGCGCGGTGACGGAGGTGAGGAATGCCGCGGTCAGAGGGCTGAGAGTGCCATCCTCGCAGAGTAGGGAGTAGTTGGAGACCAGCTGGGGTGACCGGCTCTGTTTATAATACCATTTATTATAGAAAAACATAATTTTAATAGTTAAAAAATTCCATATTGATATTATCAATGCAAAAGTAAAAACGATTAAACTGATTTTTTTGAAATTTGTTATACAAATACCCTAGTAATAGTCTAGAGCATGAGAAAAATCATTGGCTACGTTTTATCTCGAAAAACACTAGAACGGAAAAAACACATAGAGTACTATAAAAGATCATGTGCATCTATACACAGAACACTTGTGTGGGAGGAAGAAGAAGAAGTCAGCGACATCACTCAAGATCGAGGAGAGTGTCGACGATTATTTCGGCCCTTCCTTTGCATCCCACCCAGCGGAGCTGAGGCATAAGCATAGTGCATAGTCGGCCGGATTCAAGGGACCCTTGTAGTGGGGTACCCACACATTTATTGTACCGTATAATGTGTGCAAATTTAGCTAGGGAGTAAATGGGTGAGCTAGTGTAGTCAGTAAAAAGTACTTACAGTAAAGAATTCCCTAACGTGTTGCCAAGCGACGAAAGCAACAGTTTGCTGTCCATTGCGAGCCATGCACTCTAGAGCTTGAATATGGCGGTTATTGTTGGATACTCCGGCTACAGCGACGCCCATGTCGAACGTGTATCCACTGCAGGTTGGGGCGCCGTCTCCGCATAGTTGGCAAAGGTTTGCGTGGTCACGTTCTGTAGAAAAAGTCGCCGTTTTAGAAAACGAACAGGGAGTCAAATTTCTTAACTAAATTCAATAAAAGTTTTGGTACCATTGCTGTTTTTTTGGGCCGTGCAACAGAAATAGCATTTTTTAAAGCGGCAATGGTAAACGAAGACGCTAAAAATACAATTACGAGTGTACATTAAAACCTGAAAAACCAAAATGCGGATTAACGATCGGATTTAAATTAAATTGGGTCGTCCTGTCGTCCTAGTAGTCTTTTACGAATGAAAGGATGCCATATCCGTGCCATATGCCATTTCAGATGTTACTTTTAGCAGAATGCATACTGAACTGAGAATCATCTTGCGAAGTCGCAATGAGACTGGTAGCGTATACCTATAACGTCTTTGGGTAACGCACTTTGTGATCAGTGACGTGCCCAAAATATAATGTTGCGTGCCATTAATGGCAATGAAGGAAAAGTCGTTCGTTGTAAAAATTTAAGAGCCATACTGCAATCGCCAACCCTCCTGCCAAGCGTGGCGACAATGGCTTATCCTCCTCCCAAAAAGTTTTGGACATCTCTCGGTTGCCATGATGAATGTAATGCATTGAAAATTGTCGTTAGAAAGAAACTCACTCAAGTTGGAATCAGTGTTGGTGTTCAGACTCCAGGGTCCAGGTCTGCAGCCGCTGCTGAAGAACCTGGAGAGAGCTTCCACCTCCAGCTCCTCGGCTGTCTTGCCGTTCGTGACGTCTTCTGGATACTGGTTCGTCTTGGCAGCCTGGATGGAATGAAACGGTTCTTGATGAGGAATGTATTTGTAACCAATGGAATCACCTAGTTTATAGCTAGCAACGAGCGAATAAAGTTATTACATTCGTTTTAAAAAAAAACCATCGCTATACATCTTTTTCTTAGTCTTATACATCTTCTCTCATCTCTTATTTTTATTATTATACATCGTTGAATGAAACTAATCCTTATTAAAAATGTATATGCTACTGCTATGTACTTTTCCTATGATACCAAATCGAAAGCTTACGACAGGTCAAAAACACTGCTTAATCAAAATCATGCAATCTATGGGATATAATTCGGTTCGTTTAGACTTTCAATACAATGAAGGCGTGTGTATACCTACCGGTACAGACCTGTACTCGATTAAGCAAAGGTATTGAAATATTGGTGTCGACATAGACATAGACATAACTTTATTCACACACACAACACGTGTATAGATCTAACTGAACTGACCAAGTGCTCCAAGGTCCTTAGCACGCGTGGAGACCAGCGCAGGTCCACCTCGTCGAGGCCAGGGTGGCAGTACTTGCCGTTCCTCAGACCCTCAAATCCACCAGTGTGGTTGTTTGGGACCACTGCCACGCCTTCGAATGCATAGGGATCTGTTCAAAGAAAACATCGATATGAATTAGTATACAGGTATATATAGACACTATTACGATCAGTCAATCTACTTCTTTATATCTACTATTTACTTCTACTATGTATATAAAAATGAATCGTGGTTCATAAGTCTCGCTAAAACGCGAGAACGGCCGGTCTGATTTTGCTGATTTTGGTCTTTAAATGTTTGTAGTAGTCCAGGAAAGGTTTAAAAGATGAGAGATTGTAAGAGTCGATACGAAGTTCGCCGGGATTTAACATAAATTACAATGAATTATGTCCATTGCGCACTAGTGTGTACTGTGTAATGGAACAGAATTGATATAGAAATTGGATAAGTTTAATAAATAAGAATCATTATCATAGCGTTGTAATAATTTAATTAGATGGTCGCCATCATCGAATACAAAAATTTCTTTGTTTAGAGACTATAGCCAGATTGAGGACCATACATACCATTTCTCCCAACGCTTCTGATGCTGGCCACCACGCGGTGGTCGGTCGGCTGCTGCTGTGCCAGGAGAAGCACTTCTTCCTCAGTAAAGACTCCAAGGTCTGCCGTGCCACGGGCTAGCTTTAGTGCGCAGTCGATTCTGAATTGAAGAAAATAAACGATGATGAAAACATCGTTAATGTAGGATTACGATATTTTATAAAAGCAGTAAATTAGTCAGTTTTGATTGATGTTTAACCCCCTTACCACAAAAAAGTTAGACTGGTCTAAAATCGCCATTTGTATGACGAACTACTAATTTAAACCTAGTCTAGTAATTTAGACCAGGTTTAACTCTTTTTGTGGTAGAGCCTTAATTGTTCTGTGACGCTGTGACGTTCCTGCAGACAGATAACATAGGGCTCGTTGAAATCATCGTCATATTCTGTTCATGTCGACTACAAGCAGTAAGGATCCCGAAAAAGTCATTATTGCCGACTAAACTACGGCAATCGATAAAATCAAAATGAAACCTTGGATGTACCTAATGAAGATTAAATCACTGACCTTGATTCTACACTTTCGCAGACCACCCTGCTGCCATCCTTGTCGAGGCTCTGGCAGAGCGACTGCTGTCCCGACGGAATGCATACTCTATCTGTGAATGTGAACGTAGAAGATGCATACTACAAATGTTATTATGTACTATACTACCAAATTAATAATGAACATGCAGATCTTCGCTAATTGTCGCTTTCAAGGAAACACCCGAATCAAAAAACGTAATTCTACTAAATTACAGATGAAGAAAATGCACCTTAGTTTTTACATCATCTTCCGTAGTCGAACAGAGAAGATTTCTATGCGCACTATCAGAGTACTGTACCTAAAGAGTAAACATAGGTAACAATAATATGACTAGGTAGTTTAAAGTTTGGTCCCTGTTATTTTTATATTTCGGTGCCCTTGCAGGTTTTATTGTGCGTGCTTATTACTTATTTTAAGGATATCCCTAAATATTTTAATTCTATTCTATTCAAAACCTCAGTCTAATTACCTAAGAAAAAATTAGGAACGTAGGAAGTTCAGCCTTGAGACATATTTGGTCAGCTCTCTATTGCACGCTCTGGATCACGTATTTCTATATTATTACATGAGATATAGCGGCCAAGATCCATAATCATGAAAATAAGCTTTACTTAGGTACTTATTTAATTTTAGAACTTTACGCTCATGCTATGTTGCAATAAACATATCGTTAGGTACCTACCGCAATCAACATCTAGAATATTTTTAATCATACCCAGTTAGTCACTCTTGTCCATTTGAAAAAATATCAAGAAACTCTGAGGAAGATTATTTTACAGTTATGAGAGATTTCGTGAATTATTTTAATTTATTAGTCTTTTAATTTATATAAATAATTAAAAAAGAAGGTACCTAAGTACCAGAGTCTACAATCAACGATACTACTACCCAATAAACCTAGGATCTTGGAAAAAAATTAAAAATAATCTACAAACAAGGGCGTTTCGTTTTTTTATCAAATTAATGACTCACGATCTTAATAGGTGTATTGCATAAGAACACTTACAAAAATCACTTTGCGCCGACACAGATGCGATCAGAAAAACAGAGGAAACAAATAAAAAACCCATCATGCACTACACTATAACACTAACATCACACAATTCTTATTCTATGAGTTTATTGATTTGGCTAAGGCGTCCGACCCAGCCGATTATCTTAGAAAGGATATTCAATATAACTGTGCGTTCGTATGGACACGGTTTCTGTTATCTAGTTTCAAAATTCAGTGTAAAAGGATCGGTAAAGTGAGATAATCGTTGATAAGAACTGATAAGTCGGTACTTACCAACCGACGCGACGCGACAGCGTGAGTTGGCGTGCTGCAAGGCGCTACTTTAAGTCCCTTATCTCGTATTTGTTCTGGCTATAGGTTTGTCGTGTTTGACTATACTTTTATTATTATAAAGATATTTTATGGATTACGCATACTAAATGTGCCTTCAAAAATATAATTTTAAGTCATAAATTGAAGTCATGGACAAAGTAAACGTATCATAAAATATTGATTGCAGAAATATGTATTTAGGTATGATATGATTAAATTTAAATAAAAACCCGTCACCCATCTAAGTTTATATTTGTACTGATAGCATCCCTTTTTTATATAACCGTTATCGATTCCAAAAGAAAGTATGCTTTGTATATTTGATAGGCATGTAGAGAGAGATGTTTTAAACATTCGATTTGTCTGCAAAAGTTGGTTTAATTATTTTTTGAATAATATTATTATTTTTGTATCTCAATCCGGCTGCCGAAACACATAAAAATGTCATACAAACACACTCAGACCTAGAACACCAACATCTCATCATATCTCCAATGTTCGGCCCGCTGGGAATCGAACGCGACTTCCGAAATCGCAGTCAATTACACTGCCAACTGAACTACGGAGGTAGTCAAGTTTCGAACTCACTCAGTTAACTACTTAGAACTTAGTCAAAAGACCTATCTGTGGGTGTCTACTCATATCCTAAGGCATGATATCATTGACTTAGTAACAGATAACAGCGAAGGTGAATCCGTTTAAGGAATTCAATAATATGATTAATATTATATTCAGTTCAAATAAATATATTGTTTGTAGATGATTATGTTGATGAGTCAAAAAGGAAATGAATTTGATTTCTTGTAAAGAGGTACAAATCAGTCATCATTCATTAATCATAGCCCAGCCAAGACATTGCGTTAAGAAAGTTTAAATTAAAGTATTTTCAAGGACACGTGATGACAGAAGATACGATTTTAAGCCAATAATATTGGCTTCTCCTACGCTGCACCCTCCTAAGCTGCTCCTCCTACGCTGCACCCTCTTAAGCTTCTCCTCCTACGCTGCACCCTCCTAAGCTGCACCTCCTACGCTGCAGCCTCCTAATCTGCATATTATGCATTCAAAAGGTTTCATTGAGGTTTCATTCATAAGGAGTGTAGTCTTGTTTTCGAAAGTTGAAAGAAGTTCGAAAATGGAATGTCGACGGAACAATTCACAATTTTTTTTTAATAGATTGCTAAAGTTTTCTCGAGAATGTGAATAACGGAAATTTATAGTATAACACTTTCCGGGTCACTCCGCCTGTCGACGTAATCTTGCTTTCGTGTAAATTGACAGTACGGCTCTGGGCGGTCGACTTCAGGTGCTCCTAGCTGACAGACCGTCGACAGCCGTTTTAGTTTCATACAATTAGTATGAAGCACGTGACCAGGTGTCGTACCGCACATATCCCTGTGTTAATAGCTGTCGTAACCAACACTACAAGGCTATTTCTTGTCTTCATATACGCTACAAAAGGTACATGATATGACAGACCGCCTGTGGCCGTAAAAACGTCATACAAAAATAGAACAAATAGAAATTGGTGTCACAACACGGTCAGCCTAGTTGGCTTGGTGGATTTTAAGCTTACTGTTGAAAATATTATGTGATATGACATAACTTCATATGAGATTTAGAGGTGCCACATCGCAAGATTGACTTGTGTCCCGGAATGTGATAATATAGTAGTATAGTATGGACATTTTATTGCAATCAATAAACTGAACATAACGTAACTACAAAATTAATGTGTTATATATTTTTTACAGACTGCTTGACAATCAACTAACTTGAACTTGAGAACACAGTTTGCCAATGGGATGAATCAGTGCGTTTGGGAAGGAATCACCAAAATCCCAGAGTTTCAAGAAACCTTCAATTTACGTTTATAATGAACGAGCTTTCCCGGCTTACTTCGTTACGCCATAGAATATAAGATACTACAAAAGACTTGGCTTTGTAGACTATATTCTTTTAACTGCCCAGGATGGCCGAATTAAAAACCAACAACAACAACAAACCACCTGTCAAAATATGTAAACAACGGAAAAAATATTGCACCTTGGGTTACATTATTTGAGTTTAGTTAAGGATCCCTAATTTTTTTTTAAATCTAATATAGCCTATGACACTCGGGGTTAATGCTTCCTACCAGTGAAAGAATTTTTCAAATCGGTTCAGTATTTCCGGAGCCTATTCTTTACAAACAAACAAACAAATCTTTCCTCTTTATAATATTGGTATAGAAAAGCGCGGCCATTAGGCAAAATCTAGGTAAAAAATATAGGTATATACATCTATCTATGTCTCTATAATATGCTCGATTCATATATTACAATGGAAGTGTTATTTCATGTAAAGCTAACTGCTGATTGCAGATAATACCTCTATCTATTAAAAAACAAATACCGAATACCTCAATAGACATCCTAAAGGAACGTCTACCCTAAACTTTAATCCAATTATCTGTGGTTGAGGCGCACCCTTAGTTGGTTAAGATTTTAAGAAAATATTATATTATAGTGTCGAAGTATTATGTAAGAAAATGTCAAAAAAGTGATCTCACCAATCTGCAGATGAACTGGTGGCATTTTTTTGTTCATTTAGTGTAAGAAAGGTTTGTACTTACTTGAAATGATCAATAAAAAACTTAAAAAAAAAAAAACTCCTGCCTCCATGCATGTAAATTCTCTATAGTCCTCATCTAACCTCATCATCATGATTAATGATGTTCTGAGCCGAATGGCGTCTACTACACGTGCCACTGGACATAGACCTCCCCATAAATCGCTAGACCATTGACCGTCTTGCTTGTGCAACCGTCATCCAGTGCGCTTCTAGCCGCTTCAGCAATGGCGGTATCTATATATATAAAATCCAAATACCACTGATCTACTCACTCACTCACTCACTCACTCACTCACTCACTCATCATCGCCCAGCCGAAACCGCTAAAGATAGAAAGATGAAATTTGGACAGTAGCTTCTTTACGTGACGTAGGCACCCACTAAGACGGGATTTTGGGATAACTTAACCGGGACGCCGTATACAGGGTGTAACAGTTTGTATGAAACTCCTAAACTACTGGGTTTAGAATATTGAAATTTAGACTGTGGATTCTTTTTGTATCACCAACATCATAAATGGTTTAGTTTTTTTTTAATTTTGCCCCTGAGGTCTTATACAGGGTGAAATATGTTTTTTGCTAAAATCTAAACTAATGACACTAGGGACTTGAAATTTTCAAAATAAGCTACTTATAATATTACAACATTAAATATGATATCAAAACTGCGTTTATTAGTCCTGAAGGCCTTGATACAGGGTGTTAAAGTTTGTATGAAAAACCGAAACCGCTCATCATTTTTCTTAGAAATTGAAGTGGTCGATGTTTCTAGATTGTTGGGGGTGCTCATTACGAAAAAAAACGGGACGGCGTATACAGGTGTAACGTCTGGATTTAGAAAGTTGAAATTTACACTGTAGATTCTCTTTGATTCGAAATGGGTGATGTTTCTAGATTGTTAGGGGCGCTAAATACAAAAATCAAACGGGACTCCGTATACAGGGTGTAACATCTGGATTTCGAAAGTTAAAATTTACACTGTAGATTCTCTTTGATTCGAAATGGGTGATGTTTCTAGATTTTTGGGGGCGCTAATTACGAAAAACAAAAAGGACGCCGTATACAGGATGTAACAGTATGTATGAAACTCCTAAACGTCTGGATTCAGAATGTTGAAATTTACGCTGTATATTATCTTTGCATTAAAAACATCATAAGTAGTATTTTTTTTGCCACTGAGTTCTTAAGTTCTTATATAAGGGTAAAACAAGTTTATCGCTAAAATCTAAACTATTGACAATAGAAACATGAAATTTTCAAAATAAGGCCTGTTAATATTAAAACATCAAAAATGGTATCATAACTGCTTTTATTGTTACTTGAGTCCTTGATACAGGATGTTAAAGTTTCTATGAAGACCGAAACCGCTTATTATTTTTCTTACAAATCGAAATGGGTGAAGATTCTTTTTGCATCACCTACATCATAAATGGTTTTTTTTTTATATTTTGCCCCTGAGTTTATATACATGGTGAAACAAATTTATACTAAAATCTAAACTAATGACACTGGAGATTTGAAATTTTTAAAATAAGCTTCTTATAATATTCAAACATCAAATTTGATATCAAAACTGCGTTTATTAGTCCTAAAAGCCTTGATACAGGGTGTTAAAGTTTGTATGAAAAACGGAAACCGTTCATTATTTTTCTTAGAAATTAAAATGGTCGATGTTTCTAGATTGTTGGGGTCGCTTATTACCGAAAAATTGGGACGCCGTGTACAGGGTGTTACGTCTGGATTCAGAAAGTTAAAATTTTCACTGTAGATTCTCTTTGATTCGAAATGGGAGATGTTTCTAGATTGTTGGGGGCGCTAATTACGAAAAACAAACGGTACGCCGTATACAGGGTGTAACAGTGTGTATGAAACTCCTAAACGTCTGGATTCAGAATGTTGAAATTTACACTGTACATTCTCTTTGCATTAAAAACATCATAAGTAGTTTTTTTTTGCCCCTGAGTTCTTAAGTTCTTATACAGGATAAAACAAGTTTATCGCTAAAGTCTAAATTATTGACACTAGAAACTTAAAATTTTCAAAATAAACCCTGTTAATATTAAAACATCAAATATGGTATCATAACTGCTATTATAGTTACTGGAGTCCTTGATACAAAGTTTTTATGAAAAACCGAAACCGCTTATTATTTTTCTTACAAATCGAAATGGGTGCTGATGTTTCTAGGTTTTTGAAATCGTTATTACCAAAAAGACATCATCATTTTATTTTTTAAATGCAAAATGTAAATCGATATGTGTGGAGTTTTTTAAGGATATTGATGGTTCTGATTACGAAAAAGTTAGAAAATAAAAATAAGACGATCTGGCCGTAATATTTTATTTGTAGGATCTTTCGATTTTCTTTTAATTTTTATTGTTTTTCTTTCCCGTTTTTTGTAAATATGTAATACTAGCTTTTGCCCGCAGCTTCGCAAGCGCTTTTTTATAATAAATGTAAATTACTTGTTCATTTGTTTTGTTATACTCTCTAATCTGTGGTTTTACTCAGAAATATCAGAAAATCATTTCTAATTTTAATCCAAACCAAACCCCTATAGAAATCAATATCAAGCAGTTTCCTTTTACAATACAAAAATCTTTAGCTGTTTGGGCTGCAAGCTTTAATATCCGTTTTTCTGAATACACAAACTAACTTTAGCCTATATGCATACTCTGACGCTTCAAAAAAAACCCAGTTCATCTACCCGGTATACTCCGTTTACACTAATCATCATCGCCGCTTGCTACCGATAGACGTTCACTGCTGTATATTGGTCTTGCGCGACTCTTATCCAGTAACTTCAACAACCAATTCTCTTTTCATATATACAAACTGTTAACCCCTGTATCATCGTCCGCATAAACTAAGAGGACGCCCCTTTATAATTAAACTTTTTGTCCACCATGATGGATTTTATCTAACTTTTTCGTAATCAGAACCATCAATATCCTTAAAAAACTCCACACATATCGATTTACATTTTGCATCAATAATTTAGACTTTAGCGATAAACTTGTTTTATCCTGTATAAGAACTTAAGAACTCAGGGGCAAAAAAAAACTACTTATGATGTTTTTAATGCAAAGAGAATGTACAGTGTAAATTTCAACATTCTGAATCCAGACGTTTAGGAGTTTCATACACACTGTTACACCCTGTATACGGCGTACCGTTTGTTTTTCGTAATTAGCGCCCCCAACAATCTAGAAACATCTCCCATTTCGAATCAAAGAGAATCTACAGTGAAAATTTTAACTTTCTGAATCCAGACGTAACACCCTGTACACGGCGTCCCAATTTTTCGGTAATAAGCGACCCCAACAATCTAGAAACATCGACCATTTTAATTTCTAAGAAAAATAATGAACGGTTTCCGTTTTTCATACAAACTTTAACACCCTGTATCAAGGCTTTTAGGACTAATAAACGCAGTTTTGATATCAAATTTGATGTTTGAATATTATAAGAAGCTTATTTTAAAAATTTCAAATCTCCAGTGTCATTAGTTTAGATTTTAGTATAAATTTGTTTCACCATGTATATAAACTCAGGGGCAAAATATAAAAAAAAAACCATTTATGATGTAGGTGATGCAAAAAGAATCTTCACCCATTTCGATTTGTAAGAAAAATAATAAGCGGTTTCGGTCTTCATAGAAACTTTAACATCCTGTATCAAGGACTCAAGTAACAATAAAAGCAGTTATGATACCATTTTTGATGTTTTAATATTAACAGGCCTTATTTTGAAAATTTCATGTTTCTATTGTCAATAGTTTAGATTTTAGCGATAAACTTGTTTTACCCTTATATAAGAACTTAAGAACTCAGTGGCAAAAAAAATACTACTTATGATGTTTTTAATGCAAAGATAATATACAGCGTAAATTTCAACATTCTGAATCCAGACGTTTAGGAGTTTCATACATACTGTTACATCCTGTATACGGCGTCCTTTTTGTTTTTCGTAATTAGCGCCCCCAAAAATCTAGAAACATCACCCATTTCGAATCAAAGAGAATCTACAGTGTAAATTTTAACTTTCGAAATCCAGATGTTACACCCTGTATACGGAGTCCCGTTTGATTTTTGTATTTAGCGCCCCTAACAATCTAGAAACATCACCCATTTCGAATCAAAGAGAATCTACAGTGTAAATTTCAACTTTCTAAATCCAGACGTTACATCCTGTATACGCCGTCCCGTTTTTTTTCGTAATGAGCACCCCCAACAATCTAGAAACATCGACCACTTCAATTTCTAAGAAAAATGATGAGCGGTTTCGGTTTTTCATACAAACTTTAACACCCTGTATCAAGGCCTTCAGGACTAATAAACGCAGTTTTGATATCATATTTAATGTTGTAATATTATAAGGAGCTTATTTTGAAAATTTCAAGTCCCTAGTGTCATTAGTTTAGATTTTAGCAAAAAACATATTTCACCCTGTATAAGACCTCAGGGGCAAAATTAAAAAAAAACTAAACCATTTATGATGTTGGTGATACAAAAAGAATCCACAGTCTAAATTTCAATATTCTAAACCCAGTAGTTTAGGAGTTTCATACAAACTGTTACACCCTGTATACGGCGTCCCGGTTAAGTTATCCCAAAATCCCGTCTTAGTGGGTGCCTACGTCACGTAAAGAAGCTACTGTCCAAATTTCATCTTTCTATCTTTAGCGGTTTCGGCTGGGCGATGATGAGTGAGTGAGTGAGTGAGTGAGTAGATCAGTGGTATTTGGATTTTATATATATGTTAAGGTAAATGTGAATAATCGGGAATTATGCATAATTACCGGTTATTATTAATAATTACCAACGCACGCGGTCAATGTGATAAATTATTCACATTGACCGGTAATTATGCATAATTTCCATGCAACCAAGGTAAATGTTGACACAAGCTTAAAGCCCCTATTATATTGGCTGACGCCTAGCTCCCGACTGGTAGTGGCGAGGTAGTGTAATAACATATTTGAAGTAAGGACCCCACCGCCAGGCGGCTAGGCGGTCCCGACCGCCCTAGCTCCCTACGTAGGGCCCTAGCTCCCTAGCTAGGCACCTACATAGAGATGCAAGGTGGTTCCAATATCGATATTTTTAACGAGTTATTTTTAGGAGGTAAATATTTGATAAGTATTCTATAATATCTGTGTGTTTCATTTCGATTTAATATATTAGCTGCGATATTATCTACAATATCAGTTTTCCGATAATTCGATGCTACTTTATTTTTAGCCCCGGACGAAAACATCAGAGGGATGTTATAATTTTAACGTGTGTATCTGTCTGTCTGTGTAACTATCAGTGGCATCGTAGAGTTCAAACGGCTGAATCGATTTTCGTTTAGTTTTTTGTATCATAGATAATTTCAGCCCGAGTGTTCTTAGCCATGTCTCTTGAAGATCTGATCTGATCTCATGATTGAAAGTATATGGTAAGGTAACCATGACCTGATCGGCCGTTTGAAGATGATCAGCTCTTGAATAATGGATGAGAGGACCTAACTACCTTCCATTTGTCCTATCGATTTAAAATTTGGTACAGTGTTACTTCAATGATATTGAAAGTATATGGTAAGGTCTGGCGAATCGCTCCCGGGCGCTGAGCTACCTCGCCGCCAGTGGTGCACCCAAAACAGGATCCGTACGGGCCATGGGCGAAGCGCGCAGTACAAGCACATGTGCGGCTGGACCGAGTCTCCCCGCTGCGACTGTGGCGCGGAGTTCCAGACCGCGGAGCACATCGCGCGCGACTGCCCCCGGCAAGCTTACCCCGGCGACGCTGATGACTTCGTCACTCTTCCGGCCGACGCAGCCAACTGGCTAAGAAACCTGGACATTTGCCTTTGAAATGCTAGTACTAGCATAGTACTAGCGTATTCAGTGCAGCCATACGAATAAATAAATAAATGGTAAGGTAACCATGACCTGATCGGCCGTTTGAATATGATCAGCTCTTGTATAATGGGTGAGAGGATCTAACTACCTTCCATTTGTCCTATCGATTTAAAATTTGGTACAGTGTTACTTCAATGATTTTGAAAGTATATGGTAAGGTGACCATGACCTGATCTGCCGTTTGAAGATGATCAGCTCTAAAATAGTTGATAATTTATTTTTTTATTATATTCTCTCACAGAATATCGTACATTATTGTTTTTCATTGTTTTATTTTTAAAAAATTTTGACTGATTACTCGTTAATTCTATTAATAAGAGTTTAAATTATTATTTTTATTTTATTTGCTCACCAAATCCCCAAAATTATTGTTATTCTGATTTTCATTGTTTTAGTTTTACTGTTTTACTAATTTTTGACTGAATGCGTTAATTTCAATCATAAGAGTTTAAATTCTCTTTTTTTTATTATATTCGCGCACCGAATCCCTAGATGATTAATTTACTTATTTTAATTGTTTAAGTTTTACAAATTTTTGGCTGATTATTCGTTAATTCTTTTCTGAAGTGTTTAATTTCTTTTTTTTTTATTCGCTCTACGAAAGCGCTCAAACAAACGACGCCGACACCTGCGCTGCCACCGCGCCGCCGCCGCACCGCCGCGACGACGTCATGTGCGATGTTCAGAACTGTTCATGGCTAAACAAAATCGCGTTATTCGCAAGAAAGCTCTATTTCCCACCTCCACAACCTGCGGCGCCACTTTATATGCGAAAAAAAAAAACAAATGCGCCATCCAGTCGCCAACAGGAAAAACATTTTGCAAATAGACAATCGACTAGATGGAGCATTTGTTTTTTGTCGCATAGAAAGTGGCGCCGCAGGTTGTGGAGGTGGGAAACAATTTTGCTAAATGTTTTCGCTCTTTTTGCGCATCCGTTTTTTCTTGAGAATAACCCGATTTTTTGGCAATGAACACAGTCCTCTCGTAGTGGGTTTGTTAACGACCAAAGGTAATATTTTCTGCATTAAAGCATGAAACTTGGCACACTTGTTGCTTATGTGGCCCAGACTGAGAATCGCCCGGGAGGGAGCGGGATACCCCCCTCTGGGGGGTGGGGGGAGGGGGTGAAGTTTCCTTCTACCGCGCGCGCTATCGATCCCTATTGCTGCTATTTTATAGCTACTAGGGCAAGTTTGGTGTCATTTTCGGATAATTTAAGGATGAGGAATCCATTTCTGGAACAATTTTTTTACATTTCTATACAAAAAAATTGGAATTTACCATAAAATAGATAATTGTCGACGCAAAAAAAAATCTTCTAATGTCGATATTTTTTGAATGAGTATAGATATCAGCAAAATAAAAATATATTTGAAAAGCTGCATTCATGCAGTTTTCAAAAATATAGGGTTCGATATACTTTTTGTTTATATTTATGTGTTAAAAAAAATAGTAAACACTGCGCGGAAGAGGATGTAAAAATATTTAATGCCTAATTTCGGTTCAAAAATTACTTGGTTACTTCAAATTACTACCAAATACTGAACAGGGTCATTCAGCCTGTGATAAATAACAACTTTCTGTATTCAAACATAGGTTGTATAGGTACAAAAAAAAATACATTTCTCATACATTATCTACCCAATTAGCTGACAAGTATATATGAAAGTTATGAAATTTTTGTGCTTTTGCCACTGGGAAGAGTTGTTATTTACGATATCGCAAGACAGCTTGAGGAAGCGAGAGCATCAGAAGTGGACCTGCATAAGTCCCGACGGTGCACTTAAAAACGAGATATACTTCATCCATCATGTCGACATAAAACCGTATATTGAAAGATGTCTGTGAACAACGCGGTTAAAACCGGAAGCAATCACTGTTGGTACAGGACACATTGATATCAATGTTAAGCTCGAAAGGTCGCAACTGGTAAAGTACACTCAAACCGGCAAAACCGGCAGACCAAAACCCAAACTCGGAACTCTTTCAATTAGAAGTCCAAAACCGTTTCGATTGCCTAGGGCGCAGCGTGGATGATGTAAATGATGGGTTCTTGAGAAGTTGTCAATGCGGTTGGAGGTAATTACTTACAACTAAGCACACTTCATCTGATCGAGAAGAGGTGTGAAACGTCTCAGCAGACAACGGCACCGTGGAGGCATGCGGTTGGAGGTAAGTAACATCGACGTAGGATCTCATCATATCTGCAGCTCTGTCCTTGTCCTTATCCTCCAGTGACCTTGTACTTTCTAATTAGGCCCGTTGTTTGCAGCCGTATCCCGGTTCCGTAAGTTACCACTGGTAACGCACATTGTTCAAAGACTTTTGTCTTGAGGCAAGAGGTGCCAAAACTTGAACCTGCCACTCGGATGAGCATCGTTCAGTAAGCTTATTCAAGTTAAGCTAAGCATCCCGAACGATGCTCATTCGAGTTGAAGTCGACGGACGAACAGTTTGTCCCAGGTATGTATTCTTTAACAACTTCGAGTGTATTTAGTGTATGGTAGTCATTATCTTTGATTTGGAGTGGATTGAATTGTTCCTACATGAACGCTGAACATTATCTTTGTTATGTCCATGTTCATTCTAATACCAACTCGATCGGAAGCCCAACTGAGGTGTGGACATCGAGCATTGTACTAGATCCTTCGCGGTCTGGGCCATAACTAGTAACTAGTGAGTAATGTTGTCGCCGTTTATAATGATGCCTAGTTCCTTCCAGTCCAGAGTCTTGAAGACATCCTGGAACGCAGCGGTTAACAGTTTTCGGGAAATATGATTAGCGTATAATGAAATTGAAGAATTTCTGACGGGCCATAAACGCTGGTTTTACCACTTGCCTTCTGAAGTTCGGCTGTGATGAAAGAAAGAAATAACGAAAAAGAAGGAAATCATTTATTTACAGCAGCCTTTGTCACGCAAACATAACATAACATAACAATGAGACATACATTCAAACTTATTTGATGCGACTTTACATGCAGTATTGTTGTTTGTAAGATGTTGACGGCCGAGATGTCCTCGGTATAGTGTCGGGTCCATGTTGCTATCGGGAGCTTATCTTGACTGTCAGTGATGGGTTGTCGTGTCGACGTGTATAATAGAAGTTCTGTCCATAGAACTTCTCGAATTCCCCCACAATCTCAGGTGTGGATATAGTACTCTACCAACCATCCTCGGTCTTCAGCCATGCCTGGCTTTGCCGAAAAAATAGATCTCGAGCAAAAACTTTGGAGGCTTTGTTTCGGTCTACGGCTCTTCACCTTAATATTTTTTGTATAAAATCGCCTGATGTCTCTTGTAATTGATATAAAGATCTGTCCCTTCAGCTGCCTGCAGGCAAAGGCATCCGGTGCCGTTGTCTGCTAAGACGTATCACGCCTCTTCTCTATCAGATCAAGTGTGCTTAGTAGTAAGTAATTACCTCCAACCGCAGTGACACTTCTCAAGAACCCTTCATTTACATCATCCACGCTGCGCCCTAGGCAATCGAAACGGTTTTGGAGTTCTAATTAAAAGAGTTCCGAGTTTGGGTTTTGGTCTGCCGGTTTTGCCGGTCTGAGTGTAGACTTTACCAGTTGCGACCTTTCGAGCTTAACATTGATATCAATGTGTCCTGTACCAACAGTGATTGCTTCCGGTTCTAACCGCATTGATCACAGACATCTTTCAATATACGGTTATATGTCGACATGATGGATGAAGTCTATTTCTCTTTTTTGAGTGCACCGTCGAGACTTATGCCACTTCCACTGTCCACTTCCGATGCTCTCGCTTCCTTAAGCTGTCTTCCGATATCGTAAATAACAACTCTTTTCAGTGGCAAAAGCACAAAAAAATCCTTTCATACATACTTGTCAGCTAATTGGGTAGATAAATGTATGAGAAATGTATTTTTTTGTACCTATACAACCTATGTTTTAATACAGAAAGTTGTTATTTATCACAGGTTGAATGACCCTGTTCAGTATTTGGTGTAATTTTCAAACCGAAATTAGGCATTAAATATTTTTACATCCTCTTCCGCGCAGTGTTTACTATTTTTTTTAACACATAAATATAAACAAAAAGTATATCGAACCTTATATTTTTGAAAACTGCATGAATGCAGCTTTTCAAATATATTTTTATTTTACTGATATCTATACTCATTCAAAAAATATCGTCATTAGAAGAATTTTTTTTGCGTCGACAATTATCTATTTTATGGTAAATTCCAATTTTTTTGTATAGAAATGTAAAAAAATTGTTCCAGAAATGGATTCCTCATCCTTAAATTATCCGAAAATGACACCACACTTGCCCTAGTAGCTATAAAATAGCAGCAATAGGGATCGATAGCGCGCGCGGTAGAAGAAAACTTCACCCCCTCCCCCCGCCCCCCAGAGGGGGGTCTCCCGCTCCCTCCCGGGCGATTCTCAGTCTGGGCCACCTAAGCAACAACTGTGCCAAGTTTCATGCTTTAATGCAGAAAATATTGGTTCCCATACATTTATTGGACTTAACAAACCCACTATCGTGATAATTAGGTCCATGGTGTTACTAACAAGAGTACAGTGGAACGATAAAATTTGTATTAAATGCGCGGCGGCGGCGGTGCGGCGGCGTCGTCTGTTTGAGCGCTTATATTATTGTTTTACTGATTTTCATTATTTTAGTTCTACCAATTTTTGACTGATTATTCGTTAATTCTATTCTTAAGAGTTATTATTATAATAATAAGAGTTTAAAAATGATTTTATTTTTATTCAATAAACACAATAGAGTTGAGAAGAGTGAAATACGACGAGTTGCAGCGTTTTTTTATTTCATTTTGTTGTCAAAAAATTTTGTTCATTAACATTTTTACAAAAATTTTCTAAACAATTTTCTTTTCTTAGCTTAAAATAAACACTCAAAACTGATGAATATAAACGTATTTTATTACATTTACTAATGGGGACTGGGAATTATTAATAATTACCGGTAAATGTGATTAATTCAGTGGTTTTTATTACATTTACCGAAAGTGCCGGAAATTATTAATAATAACCGGTAATTATGCATAATTACCGCATTATTCACATTTACCGTAACATATATAGATACTATACTTCACTGTAATTATTAATAGAAAGTTGTAAATAAATACAAATTGACTTAAATGAAAAATATGTATTTATTTAATATAATAAATCCTTTTAACAATAGCTTCGACAATAAGCGTGAGCCTGAATTGTGGCAACTAATATAATATATAAAGTTTATTTTAAAAAGTAATACAAAAATTGTTGTTAACGGGGGCGCTGCGAAAAAATTTTTTTTTTTTACTTTTAAATTTCGGCTGAGATAACGACGATGATGAATTGTGACTTTTCCGAGTCAGTCCAGAGGTTTTTGGTCTGAGTTAATCATTATGCAGTCACGGAAGTTAGTGCCTAATATCAAAATGAAGGAATCCTTACAGTTTTCTGAATTAAATTTATTTCAGCATAGAATACCTACTAGGCGTCCTAATAGCACAGAAACTTTATTTTTAGTTTAATTCTTTTGGTACATAATGTACAACCACTACTAATACAACCGTGCCCACTTAAATTGCCATAAAAAATGTATCCCAGACAATCAGTTAACTACTACAATGATTACGATCAAGGTAAGAGCGTAGATACATCTAGCGAAGTAACACTTTCGTTGCCAAACTCAAGTGGCAATCAAAAACGAACACCGAAGACATACCTAGCCAAGATAATTGAAAAGGTTTCATAATTAATAACACACACATCACACTCAGAGCCCCTAACTAGGAAGAACCTGTATTTAGGGTGCCCGAAACTCATACAGAGACAAACATCACACCCAGACCGGAAACAAACATCGATATTCATCATATCAATATTCGCCTCGCCCGGGAATCGAACCCGGGTGCACTCGCTTCTCAGTCCACATCACTGCCAACTGAGCTACGGAGCAGTCAATTCTATAATTACAACCTATAGAAATCCACTGCTGAACATAGATCTCCCCCACAGATTGCTACAAAGACAAACATTTTGGAGGGATTTTGCGATAATCGCCACGCTTGGCAAGCGGGTTGGCGATTGCAGTGTGGCTCTTTAAACACGCAGCTGCCCATTTTTCGGATGTTTTGACACCCATGGGAGGAGAGATGGGGTGCTGGGACTCTAAAACCTTTGGTAGTGATCAAAGGCTTTAGTTTCCATCACAATCATTCCTCTTGTTCTTATAATTTCAATTGGCCAATCTTTTCTTCGATGAACTCCTAACACGGAGTTTAAAAAGATAGTCTTATACAGGATACAGGATGTTTGTGAAAAGGCGGTAATTAATCAAACTTTTCCAAAGCAACATGGGTCGAAGTCTCAATCAAAGATGTCCAGTTTTCCGTTTTCTGCAGGATCCCGTTTGATGGCGAATACGTTTTATGCTAGCGATCTCAGGAGCATCTCGCATGTTAGTAGTGAACCAAACAGGGGATATATTGCCGTTCAAAATAAAAATTGAGAATGTAAATCATTTTGACATGTGATAATGATAAGTATACATTGCGGATATAGATGAATAATTTTGCCTACACAAGAGATTCAGCTGTAAACTCGCAATGTATACTTATCAATGTCGAAATGATTCATTCTCATTTTCATTTTGAACGGCAATAGATTCCCAGGATCCTGCAGAAAACGGGAAACTGAAATGCCGTGTAAAAAGAGTGTATTATTATACCATTTCAGAGGAAGAAAGACGTCACAAGCGCAGCAACGATGAGTCATCATGCTCGACCAAAGCCGTAGTGTTCGTACTAGACTCCTGTCGTCGCTTCTGCAAGGAAACCAGTATGCATGGATTCACCCATATATCTAAACCTAGAAGACATTGGTTTGAGAGGTAGGTAGAGAGATCAATATTTAACTGCTCCGTGGCTCAGTTGGCATGTGGACTGAGACGTGGTGCACCGGGTCAGTTTCCCGTAAGGGGATAACATTCTTATCAATATATATAAAACTCTTCCGTTACTGACTGATAGACTGACAGACAACGCAGAGCCGTAACTACTGGGCGTAGCGGGCTAAAATTATCCTTGGGGAGTGTAGGTGAGCACTAAGAAAGGATTTCCCGAAATTTTTATGGGAACGGAAAAAACGAGATTTTTGTGTTTATGAGATATCTGCGTGAGTGAAACCGCGGGGCAGCCTCTAGTCATGAATAAATAGTGTACAGAGACGGACTTGTTCAGCGTAACACTGCATTGCAAAAAAGCTCTAGTGCTTTGCTATTACAGTCTAGTGCGCACGAGTCCATACGCAAAAGTGTTACGAAGAATGAAACCGCCACTGTACCTGTTCATGTGTGTTTTGGGCAACATAAATACACAGTCTTCCTTATTAGTAGTTCGTCTGATCGTTACTACCACTAAAATGAGATTTTAAACCAGCAGGCTTCTTCGGCTGGGCATAAAATCAGCACCAGTTCACCCGAAATAGAGATTCTTCCAAGATAGGAGCTCAGAGTTACTACTAACAGTGGAAATTTAAAACCACCAGGTTCCTTTGGCTGGGCATAACAGCAGCAGCTATTTGGGGTGCCGTGGACGTCTCCCTGGGTCAATGGCGAAGGTTCAACGAGAACCCGACCGTCATCACCCTGGACAAAGACTTCCGGAGCTGGATGTTCCCTTTGCCTGGAGTCACTGAATGCCATGGGGTAATTCTGTTACCTTCTTATTGAGAGGCCGATTTAAACGACCCACCGATCCGATATCGATTACTACACCGATACTATCGCTAATCGCGATATTTTCTAGACCATATTCACGAATATATTTAAGGTTATTGAATGCTGTAATTTTCGTCGAATTTTCATCATTAGTTTAATCTAATGTTTCCTCTTCTTATTGAAAACCATTACTGCTTTTAAGGGTGCATTACCTCTGTCTATCTTCGCTTACTTGACTCTAACACGTAACTCTCCCACTAACTTATATCTTCCTCTCAAGTTCCGTTAGCCTCCCCCGATTACACTCTTCGTAACGCTCTCGTCACGAATTCACCAGCTAACTCCTCTTAGTCAATCATGCGTAAAGAAAATTTACCTCAAAAAACTACTTACCAATTATTATTTTCTCATCGTCTTCCAGAACAAAGTGGACCCGATAAAAGTTCCAGCTGCAATCAAAGCCCTGTGGGACCTGGAACCGAGTGATGAGAAATACAACTACTACAAAACCTTCGTGGAGACGGTGGCGAACTCCCAGCTGTATCATCCTGAAGTATTCCAGCAGTATGCCGATGATAAGACCTTGGAAGTTGACCTGTTCCAGTTGGCTGTTGATGTAAGTCTTGGCTGAATAACAGAATACCTAATAGTACCAGGTGCAGAAGGCTCACTTAACGGAGTCGTTTAAATAACACATAAAGCTCAATCTAGCTTGCTCTTGTTACATATAACCTTAAGTTAATATCTCTCTCTCACTCTTATCTCCAAAGCCCCAACGCATATCCATGCGATAATAACCCGTGCTAGTTCGCGAGAGCGCCTGTTTAAGGATCACTAACGGCATCCAATAATTTATTAATACCTAAAGTGCGGAGTGAGAGCCGCGCTGAACCTGCGCTGACGTCACGTGCGATGTTCAGAACTAGCTATGTGTTACCATGTACCTAATTATCATGAGAGGACTGTTCATGGCCAAACAAAATTGCGTCGTCTGTTCGAGCTCTAAGTCGGGCAGCAGCGTCCGTTTTGGAAAATTTAAACTGCCCGCCTGCCTAGCGCGGTTATTATGGCAAAACCCTCTCACTATGGTTGTCCTTGTGACGATGATTGCTCAGGATGACCAGCAGCAACTTTCGTCTAAGGTGGAATATATGATGATGATGTAAAACGTAAAATTAACCCTTCTTTTGGTATTATGGAGAAATCATTAATATTTCATCGCCTGCAGAAGCGATGTAGACAACGAAAGCTGTGCGTTGTTCTTAGGATTTGGTAAATTATAAAAAACTCTGAAGATAGATAGATGGATGGATAGACTATTTATTACAATCATTCAACTTAAAATATTACAATATTCTTAAAATAAAACATTGAATGCTTCCAGGCAACCCACAACATGAACCCTGAACCCTAGACCACTCTCTGTCTGCGGGGGCTCTTAACTATGTCTAATCTGTTTATTTCTTGCAGGTAATGGCAGAATTCCAGATAAAGACGACCTGGGTAGACGGGGCAACCCCTAAATGGCTGCCTGTCATGACAGAAAACGGCATATGCTTCTCGGCCAACTCTTTGGTCATTTATGATATTGCTCTAATGTAAGTATTATTAAGTTTCTGATTATCTTTTGATTATTCTCTCTCTTTCTGTTCCTCTTTCCCTTTTTCTATTCGTCGAAAAGCTCAGTAAGTACAGGTACAATTTTGAGATAAGTATGAATTTGATCTATATCACGGATCGGCAAGCGCAGCGTAGGACGTCCACCGACCAGATGGACGGATGATCTGCGCAAGGCTGCGGGTCCACGCTGGATGCAGGCCACCTGCGATCGGTACAGATGGAGAGCCTTGAGGGAGGCCTATGTCCAGCAGTGGACGTCCTACGGCTGAAATGATGATGATGATGATGATGAATTTGAAGCTATGTATGAACGTAAATATGTGACGGCATCATGTATAAACGATAAGAAATTAACTGAAAAGTGTGTCCTTCTTTTCACGATCTTCAATATAACTATTTCGGATTAATTCTATACTTTCAGAAAACCAGACAAGAACGAGACAAGAGATTTACCTCTAAAATGCGAATTTGTATCTTTCTCGTGCTTCTTCATACTGGAGATGACCAAAAATGTCACGGTTAGTCATAAAATTAATTAGGTTATCTGACTCTTTTGTGTGAAGTAAAATTTTTATAAGTATTCTTTTGTGAGAAGTAGATTAAAAATTTCTTATTATCTCAGGTGTACATTCATTCGCCGTACGACGTTGTGGACCCCTCCTCAACACCACACCTCATTTATCTGACAATGAACAGGTAAGTACCATCAGGTAATCATCAATTCAACAACTTCAACTTTCACAACACCCAATTGCATACGCCACCATGATTGCAAAGGGCATATTTATTGCTTTTGACGTGACATTCTAATTCAATCTATTTTCAATTTCTACCTTGTGTTATGGACTCTAGTTCTACAGTCACGAATGCTTATCTTTTAAAGGAGATCAGAGCAGCGTGTGACAGAGAGCCGCTGCGGAGACGGCGTGAAGGATCTAGCTGTGCGCAGGCGCAGGTGTCTGTACGTAGACGAACCTACCGATAACGGGAAGCAGGTGCGTATTCATATTCTCGTCCTTTTAAAATCACTGCCGTGTGGTGACGGCTTTGAATATCACCACCCAATCTCCTGCCATAGGTTTCATTAAGAGCGATTAAGAGAACCTTGCAACAGAGTGGGTTCCTAGTGGCAGACGCCAACGTAGAAGACCAAGTTGGAAATGGCGGGACGATCTCAATGCCCATCTGTTCCCAATGTTTGCCTGAGCCAATTGGTGGGCACCCTGAACTACCTCGCCTCTCACAGATACTCACTTTACCAAATAAGGTATCAATATTAATTAGATTAGTCTAATTGACTTTCACTAAGCGATATCTTGTATCCTATATTGAATAAATAATTTTTTACTTTTACTTTACATCTGGATAACTGGCCGGAGGTGGCGCAGGATCGGAAGGCTTGGAGGAATAAGGGAGAGGCCTTTGCCCAGCAGTGGGACACTTAGCAAGCTAAATAAAAAAAGGGAACCTAAAGGGAACATACGAAGGACGGGCAGCAGCACCTTTGTTGAGAAACTTGAGGAGCCAAACTGCGGTCGCCATCCAGCCTGCCAAGCATAGGGCTTATGGCAAATATCACTTTAAAAATATTAGAAGAGATTTTTTAACCGA
Organism: Euspilapteryx auroguttella; assembly: GCA_951802225.1. Taxonomy (NCBI): domain Eukaryota; kingdom Metazoa; phylum Arthropoda; class Insecta; order Lepidoptera; family Gracillariidae; genus Euspilapteryx; species Euspilapteryx auroguttella. Next base: position 3,501,012 of record OX637669.1, read on the forward strand.
CTTCAAAAAAGGAGGCTGTATGTATGTATGTTTGTATGTATGTATGTTTGTATGTATGTTTGTATGTATGTTTGTATGTATGTTTGTATGTATGTTTGTTTGTATGTATGTTTGTATGTATGTTTGTATGTATGTTTGTATGTATGTTTGTATGTATGTTTGTATGTATGTTTGTATGTATGTTTGTATGTTAGTATGTATGTTTGTCTGCGATTATCTCGCGTTTGGCTGAACCGATCTTATGCGGTTTTCAGATAAGTAGTTGTTACATTCAGGTTTTAGAAGGTACCTATTTTAACCGACTTCGAAAAAGAGGAAGTGCTCAGCTGATGCATGTGTCAGTTTATTGAATGCAGGTATTACCTAGAATGATTCGTTAAATTATAAGAGGTATATCTATGATGCAGATAACGTATGTTGGCTATTTCTTGATGACATAGCATGCCAAGTATCATCGGATAGGTATTGCAGCAGCCTACACTAGTAAAAGTCTGTATTTTCAGGTGTACAGCTACAACATGTGCCGCCGCTCCTGCAGGAACAAATATGCTGTGGAGCACTGCGGATGCAAGCCGTTTTACAACTTCTACGAAGGTAAAATCATCATCATCTCAGCAAAAAGACGTCCCGGTCATAGGCCTTCCTCACTGACCGCCATCACCGTGCAGGGACGTAAAAGGTAGGTGAGTACTGAGAGGCCCGAAGAGAGGGCAACAGCGTCCACCGATGAAATACTTGAAGAGCTTACTGCGATTTCCAACCCGCCAAGCGTGGCGATTAGAGCACACCTTTCTGACCTCGTGACGATATCTCTCTCTCTCTTCAGTCCTGTGTCCCCCAGTCGGGGCAGAGGGCAGATATTGTGTTTCTCCAGGTCGATCTGTCCGCGGCGACTCGCTTCAATTCACTCCACGTCAGCCCGACACTTTTTGCTTATAATAATAATAATAATAATAACACATCACACTCAGAGCCCCTAACTAGGAAGAACCTGTATCTAGGGCGCCCGAAACACACACAGAGACGAACATCACACCCAGACCGGAAACAAACATCGATATTCATCATATCAATATTCGTCCCGCCCAGGAATCGAACCCGGGTGCTCACGCTTACTCAGTCCACATTACTGCCAACTGAGCCACGGAGCAGTCAATTCGGCCAACACTGTCCGTCTCCATGTTTGTTTTGGACGACCATGTTTGCGTTTCCCTTGAGTAGTCTAGCTCTGCACGATATTTTCATTATTTCATGTATGTACTTTAAATCTTATTAATTTATGTTCTTTGTATTGTAAATTGAATTGTAATGTCACATATATAAGAACAAAAAAAAAAAAAAAAAAAAAGAGAGAAATTGTAAAGTAGAGTTTGTTACCCCTTTCTTCTCTACGCTGTAAAATCATTGCGAAAGGGAGTAGAATCATTTGACAGAGGAGGGCTCGTTTGGGGGCGTCTCCAGGCGACCATTGTCGTAAGGCAAGGCAATAATTGTTTGCCTGAGCCAATTAGTGGGCACCCTAAACTACCTCGCCTCTATCAGTATAGGATACTTTACGAAATAAGGTATCAATATTAATTAGATTAGTCTAATTGACTTTCAATAAGCGATATCTTGTATCCTGTATTGAATAAATCATTTTTTACTTTTTACTTTTTTTACTTGAGGGTTCCATTCTAAGGCTTTTCGCGGAATGTGATTTGTGTCTCTACGCAGTGTGTATCCAATCCAACCCCATTTCCGGCGACGGATTGTATTTGTGTTTGTTGTTGTGACGATATAGGGGGCCAATTATCTAACAGGGAAGGTGTCCACCTCTCGTCTGATTTGATAATATTTATTTATTTATTTATTCAATAACTTACACCATCATTACAGGACAGTCCCAATTAAATAGTGTAGTACAAAGTACAATAATGTACATTTCAACATATTAAAAAAAAACCTCACAAACAATCCAGAAAAAAAACTCAAATTTAAAAATTTAAAAACCCCCGACCCAGTCAGACCCCTCATCAACTTAAGTAGAACGAGAGCTAATCATCATAAAAATATCATGGTTACCTTAACATATACTTTCAATAACATTGAAGTAACACTGTACCAAATTTTTAATTGATAGGACAAATGGAAGGTTGTTAGATCCTCTCATCCATTATTCAAGAGCTGATCATCTTCAAACGGCAGATCAGGTCATGGTTACCTTACCAAATACTTTCTATATCATAGATGTAACATGGTACCAAATTTCAGATCGATCGGACATAGGGAAGCTAGTTAGATCCTCTGATCCATTATTCAAGAGCTGATCATCTTCAAACCGCTGATCAGATCTTCATCAGACATGGCTAAGAACACTCGGCCTGAAATTATCTATGATACAAAAAAAAACTAAACGAAAATCGGTTCAGCCGTTTGGGCTCTACGATGCCACAGACAGATACACACGTTAAAATTATAACACCCCTCTCTGAATTTTTCGTTCGGGGGTTAAAAAAATACGTATACACACCACATATAATGTAAACTTTGTGACGACGAATGTAACCATTTCAACGAACACCCAAACAGATCTATTCTCTCCACGACCCTGTTTAGCAGCTGCAGCGCCAGGGCCAGCGCAATATTGATTATGTATACCTACTAGCAACTTGTAGCAACCCAGTGCAGTGCCCGCAACTTTGTCTGCATGGAATTACCTTCTCACCTTTTAAAACTTTCCCTGGACTACAAACAAACGTTTTAGAATCAAAATTTTCTAAATCGGTCGAGTTTTAGCGCGACAAAAACGAACAGCAATTGTTTACACAGATACCTGGTTAGGTATCTTCAAAGTTTTTTATATATATGGCGTAGTAAGATTTGATGATTAGGTTTTTTGCAAAAAAACTAGGGATTTTGCGTAAACCCGGATAATTTGATAAAGCATTACTTTTTTTTCAATCATCCTGACATAAAGCAGTTTTTTTTTTGCAAAAAACCTAGTATAATTGAAAACTTTTTTAACTCTGATTGGCTAGATTATTGCTTGCTGGTAAACTCTTATTCTGATTGGTTCGTTAAAATATCCTTTGACGCTACAGAGAACCAATCAGAATAAGAGTTTACCAGCAAGCAATAATCTAGCCAATCAGAGTTAACGCAGGTTTCTAATTTTTCAATTATACTACGTTTTTTGAAAAAAAAAAACTGATTTATGTCAGGATGATTGGAAAAAAGTAATGCTTATATCAAATTATCCGGGTTTCCGCAAAATCCCTAGTTTTTTTTGCAAAAAACCTAATTATTAAATCTTACTACGACATATACAATGTATAGTTTATTTTCATTATTATTTTCAAAGCTCAGGGGTTAATAAATTTCGGTCAGAAACTAATATTGAATGTTAGCAGAAGGCACAGCCTGTGGCCCGGCGGGGATGGCCTGTCTCGCGCAGCATGTGAGCCGGCTGGCGAGGCTGAAGTGCCCCTGCACCCTGCAGTGTAATGATGCTGTCTACCAGGAGCTCACATTTGAAGAACAATTCTGGTAAGAATTAAAAATTTATAATTGAAAAAGTACATACTTTTAAATACATAATATCATCACGCCTGTTTCCCATCGGAGTAGACAGAGACAATTCGTTTCCACGTGCTACGATCCTGCAATGATTCTTTCGCTTCTCCAAAAATATAAATACCCGAAGAATCGTAGAGAATGATGTGCTGGTTACTATACCTTAAGACGCTATAATATGAGTTTTGAAGGTTTTTTAAATCATTAATTCTCTCAATCTATAGGAGGTAATGATCTGGAATTTTAATATAACCTTTTTGAGGATAAAACAAAGTTTTTTATAACTGAGAAACACTACTGGAATCAAAAAACCTCGATACATTATTTCGTCAAAGATAACCTTTCCAAAAAACGGGAATAGCTAGTTCTACGAAATTACTAACTAGTTTTTGTTGAAACTACATAGGAATAATGATAATAAAGTAAATCAAATTCTGGTAAATTTAAATTTGATTTTAAAATGTCATAGTTAAACAGATATTTTATATTTATTACTTTTTCGAATAAAATGTAGTAACCGATGACTGTTCTTTTCCCTCAGTATTTTTGAGAGAAAAGGACAGCATTTGATCCTCAGTCGTTTGATTTATTTCTCGTATATCGTCTTAACTCCTCAGGGCGAAAGGTCCTTTTGCAACAGCAGCCGTGGCGAAGTACATCGTGCACACCCCCCGAGCCAGATACACCAGGGAAATTGTCTTCCATTTTCAGGATCTCATTGGTTGGTAAATTAAGTATTTTGCAAGTCTATTACGTGAAATCTAGCTGTGACCGCAACCGCAACCTTTTTTTTTTTTTTTAAGGCGGGGAAACTCCTGACGAGTACCCTGCAGCCCCGGGGGGAACCGCAGGGTTATGTAGGGTTCGCACCCACTAAAACCCCGCCGGTGTCCTCCTCGGCTGTTAGCAAGGGGGTCACGGGTGATCTTTCGATCGTTATGTTCAACTCCGCGACCCCCTCCAGCATCGGCTGTGAAGCCTCTTCGCGGGGGCCTCTTTGCGAGTCCCACGCCTCGTGCACCCAACGACCCCGGGGGTACCGCAGTGATGCTGCGGGGCGGGCAAGGCTTGTTTAAGCCCCCACCGCTCACCTCCTCGACCGTTACTCGAGCAGGAGCAGGGCTTGTCACTCCCCCCACGGCGGTTTCTACACCGTGGTGGCAGTTGCAAGTCCCCGCTCCTTCCTCCTCGACCGCCAGGTGCTACAGCCGTTACCGCAACCGCAATCTCGCAGGAATAATGAGTTTTCCATATTCTCACAGTTAGAACCTTCCCTGGACTACGACACATTTTCAAAACCAAAAAAAGGAAATTCGGCCCAGTCGTTCTCGACTTTTAGCAAGACAAACGATCAGCAATTAATTTTATTATAAAGACAAGTCGACCCAGCGAACTTCGTACCGCCCAACCTATTAGTATTTTGTGCATGTATTGTACTTATAAATCTTCCTTTTGAATCAATCTATCTATTAAAAAAAACCGCATCTAAATCTGTTGCGTAGTTTTAAAGATTTAAGCATACATAGGGACAGACGCGGGAAGCGACTTTATTTTATACTATGTATTGATGATGAATACCTATTTCACACGTATGCACAACACAGTATCACGCGTGAACGGCTGGACCGATTTCGCTAATACTTCTTTGCTTTGTTTGTTAGTATCGGAAAAGATTCAGAAAGAGTATAGAGTCTTCATTGTTCTGTGGTTTTTAAGAAAGAACACATTCAAAACGTTTTGAAGAAAATAAAGTCCAGTTTAAATTGCTAGCACAGATTTATTATGAGGATATTGCTGGACTTCGTCACGTCTTGCCAGAGATGTGCTGATGGAACGTATACATAAATTTCGTTATTTCTAAATTCCTCTATAATGTTAAAATTATCATTTTGTGTATTTCAGTATCGTTCGGTGGAGCAGCTGGTCTATTCCTCGGAGCCAGTTTCCTGAGTTTCGTGGAGATATTCTACTTCTTGTTTGAAAGGTTCTTCGTGTGCTGCGTCGGTGAGGGTCAGTCAGAAGACCAGTCTCCCAAGAAGACTGATCAGGTCTTCAGTATTCTTATCTTGTCTTGTTTGAACCTTAGATAGAACTACTTGGAATTAAACTATGCTTACTTTATACCTACTGGTTGTTTTTGACAGGACGGTAATAAATCAAGGGTATTCAACTCAACATACCTAAAAACATTCCTAAAGCAACATGGGTCTAATCTAAAAAACAAAAGTTTGCTCTTTTAATTGGTTTGATCAGCTGACGGGGTCAATGCTTATTTAATTTTGTGTTTTGAGATTTTGTTGCTTTGGTAAAATTTATTTATTACTTTAATTTATTACCGCCTTGTGAGAAATATCCTGTATTTACCTTAAACATAACAAAAACGAACAAATACACACGAGTGCTGAAAACAAACATTTAAATTTATCATAACAATGTTCGCCCCGCCGACAATTGAACCCGGAGCTACCGCGTCATAGTCGATATCACTGCCAACTTAACCATGAAGGCAGTCAAGTATCAGATTATCAGATTACAAACAGTCGATGATTGACTGCTCCGTGGCTCAGTTGGCAGTGATGTGGACTGAGTAAGCGTGACCTGGGATCGGTTCCCGGGCGGGACGAACATTGATATGATGAATATCGATGTTTGTTTCCGGACTGGGTGTATTGTTCGTCTCTGTGTATGTTTCGGGTACCCTCGATACAGGTTCTTCCTAGTTAGGGGCTCTGAGTGTGATGTGTTATTATTATTATTTCAGAAGGACATGCCAAGACGATTAAACTATGAGGAGGAAAGGATCAGAGAGCTTACAACCATTTTGCAGAACCAACGTCTTTACGATAGAGAATACGTCAGAAGATTTTAATTATCACCTAACCTTTTTTTTACATAGCCTCTTTTTTATTGTCCCACTGCTGGGTAAAGGCCTCTCGCGCTTGCTTCCATTGATCTCTGCTCATGTACCTAACCTAATATTTAAAATCTAGTTAACTTTAAACGGTTTCAATTGTCAAAACTGAAGTAAATTTTAAGCTTTACAAAAATTTAAATTGTTGCTTTGACCGCAAGATTTAAAGGAAAAAAGTTATTGAGGAAAAAAATCCCACAATTTGGAAAAATTCGCCCCTTTTGGATAAGCTTAAAGGGGCAACTCCTATCCGTTTTTAAAGTTCGAGCAAACGTTGCGTAGGTATCGCAATTTTGTATATCATCAGCTGTCAAAATAGGAAATATGGCCAGCCTTAGTATGATAAAACTATTTGAATCCTAACCTTTTTTTAAATCGCTTTTGCCGCTCTTGAGTTAGGTATTTACATACATACATACATAATATCACGCCTTTTATTCCCCGGAGGGTTAGGCAGAGGCACCGGCTTGAGAGCCGGACCCACGTTTAGCCGAGTTTATGCTTTATTAGCAACGTGACAAGGGGCCAGCTTGTCGCCGCGGTTATAACGACCACTACTGCGGCCGGGACCAACGGCTTAACGTTAGGTATTTAGCATTACTAATTACTAAAATGACATGATTTGAAGGTTATAGATTCAATATCAATATCATCATCATCAATACATAGTTCGACTGCGCCGTGGCTCAGTTGGCAGTGATGTGGACTGAGTAAACGTGTGCACCCGGGTTCGATTCCCGGGCGGGGCGAATATTGATATGATGAATATCGATGTTTGTTTCCGGTCTGGGTGTGATGTTCGTCTCTGTGTGTGTTTCGGGCACCCTAGATACAGGTTCTTCCTAGTTAGGGGCTCTGAGTGTGATGTGTTATTATGTGTTATTATATTATTATAGTAAGTATATAGTAGTTTATATAAAACAAAGTCGCTTCCCGCGTCTGTCCCTATGTATGCTTATATCTTTAAAACTATGCAATGGATTTTGATGCGGTTTTTTTATAAGTATAATACGTTCACAAGAAAGTTAAAGGTTAGGCGGTACGAAGTTCGCCGGGTTGACCAGTAAATAATAAACTCGAGAACGCACATAGGCTTTTTCAAAAAGAGTAAAACTCAAAATAACAAGCAATTCCGTGACAGGAAGCCAGGTTCTATATAAAAAAAAAAACACCGATGCATCGACCAAAGCGTGGGGCGCTGTGTTTTACCCACTGCACCACTATAATTATTTCAAAACTATATTCTGCTGACCTAATTCAGTCCTTTGTTGTTAGGGGTGGATATCGCGTGACACATTATTTTAATTAGATACCTTTTGTGTTTTTACTAAAAGGGAATTGTCTGTGTTATTGTTTTTAAAAGACTACAGCTACATTAAATTATTTAGAAGATGATAACTACGTTAGTTTATAAAAAAAACTAGTAGACCCGGCGAACTTCATACCGCCTAACCTATTACGGTTTTGTGCATGTATTATACTTATAAACCTTCCTCTTGAATCACTCTATCTATTAAAAAAACCGCATCAAAATCCGTTGCATATTTTTAAAGATATAAGCATACCATAAGCATACACAAGGACAGAAGCGGGAAGTTAAAATAAATTACATAATTATATGAACTTACATAAGCGTTTTATTTTTATGAAACTGACTTCAAACTACAAACAAAATAACTTGAGCATTGCCAAAAAAATTACATAAACTTGGTTTAATATCACATTTTTTTTATTAAAAACTACAGTCGAAGAATTCCCGCCAATTTGCCGTCGCTAGGCAACACGCGCGCGGCCAACCATGAGCATGATGACGTCATCGCCCGGTGAAACTCGAGGCGAAACGAGCCACGCAGGTTGTCTCACTCGCTCTCTTGTAGCAGGACTATCTTTGTCTCCTTCTAGTCGCCAAGCTGGCCGGATCTTGATTTTTGGTGTGTTTTCTGATGCTGAAAATAAAAAATGCATAAGAATGAATTGCGACAAGTCATGGAAAAGTCATAATTACAGCCGAAAGACAGAAATTCTACTGCTGGACATAGGCCTCCCCCATAAATCGCCAAACGCCATAGCGACCGGTGTTGAGCGGCCCTCATCCAGTGTACCCCCACAGCTTTCAACAATTCGTCTGACCACCTTTGGGGGTTCTGCCTACTCAGGGTTTTCCGATTCGCGGTCGTCACTCTAGAACTTTTCGGCCACAGCGACCATCTGTTCTTCGAGCTATGTTCTCTGATCATTGCCACTTAAGGTGGTAACTCTCGTTATGGCGCGAAATTCAAATTTTTTCGTGTTTTTTATTTATTCTGGCGAAAGTATACATTTTTAATAAAGTTTAAATAAATTCGCGTATGTAAAAAACCATCTCCCACATTGCAATACAACGTTTTTTGAAAGACAGACCAATACAACGTTTTTTAAAAGGCCAAAAAACAAGTTCCTTGAATATACACAAAATCGGTAACTCTGCCTTAAAAAAACGATATATCACAATGTGGGAAATAGGTTTTTACGTACGCGAATTCATTTAAACTTTATTAAAAATGAATACTTTCGCCAAAATAATTAAAAAACGTGAAAAAATTAGAATTTCGCGCCATACCGTGAGTAACCGCCTTAAGTTTCGCAATTCTTTGGGCTATGACGGTAAATTTAATTCTTCTTTCTGATTCGATCACGCAGAGAAGCTCCGAGCATAGCTTTTTCCTTTGCTCTTTGGGCGACCTTGGGCTTCTTGATAAGGCTGATAGTTACAACAAAGTTTCGACTAGAAAATGCTTTAACAAAGAAAAAAAAGGTTAAAGTAACCAATAAATTGCATATTTTGTGTTTACTAACCGCCGCTCCTGCGACGCCGATATCGCTAGCTGTCAGAAAGAGATGGCACCATATGCACGCTTCGCGGCCTTCTGAAGAGAGAGCAGGACGACAGTATGATGTGCAGTACTGCTAGAGAGGTGTACATTGCAGTCTCATATTTGTACAGCCAGTTAGTTATTGTAACTTGGCAGTCCTGAAAAAAAAAAAAACAATTTATACCATAGTTATACATAATATATTATTATATGTATTATTATGCATGTATTATTTAATACGTTTTTTATTTCTTTGTGTTTATTATGACAATGAAGCGTATTTATGTTTGTTTAATATGAGGATATATCTTGTAATCAATTAGGAAACATTATTATACATTCATATTTTAATTTACTTAAATTGATACAAAAGTATACTAACTGAGAACATTCTCTTTTTCGAAGCTGAAATTAGGTATCAAAACCATATCCTTTATGTTAAAAATACTTTTTGAAAACGACATGTAAATTGGTTCAGCTAAACGAAAGGTGATCGCAGACAAATATTCATACAGGTCAAACCTGGAGACCAGGAGAACCCCTTTCTTGAATTCGGGTAAAAAAAACTCCATACTTATTTTGTTTTTCTCTTGAAAGGCTTCACTTACTCTGTCAAAAATCTGGCTTGCAGTACAGTTGGCAGGATAGCCGGGCGTACCGCAGCACGACCACGGAATTGAGCTGGTACCCTGCGGCGCTGTAGCTAAAGATCTGTAAATTAAAAGAAAACCCGTCGAACGACTACCTACCCTCAAACACATTTAAAATATGCACAATTTATGTGCGCACGACGCGGTGAGATTCAAAAAAGAGTCGGTCCTAGGTCACCTCCTTGTAGAACGCCTATGAACTTGATACATATGAATCTAGGAAGTCAAATGATTAAAGGGGTTTGTGATAAGATTAAATATAAAAACGGCGTTAAGGGCATATAAAATCGTTAGTTTTATTCAATTATAAAAGAGGATACCTATTTGCACACTAGATCAAAAGCTTTGCATTTGTCAATAGAAACTATTAAATTTCATTACTCACGTAACATTGAATTCACAGCACTTGTACAGCAATCTCAGACCATGAGTCCATTGTCCGTCTCTCTCTTGAAGACCTTTCTGTAAAGTTAGAAAATATAGAAGTACAATAAAATAAAATTACCCCTAGAAGCACCTGCTGCAGGTAAATTTTGCACCAATCATAAATTTGTGTTTATTTGTATTGTTCATTACAATTTTGCAATGTTTGTGTTTTTGGTTTTTCTCTTATATTTTTGAGTGAAAGTTTTATGTTTGTAATTATACAACTAATGATAAGATATTAGGATTTGACACTACTTAAGGGGGTATTATCTTGATGAATTTTTTTTACAGAATTGTCGGGTTCGAATAGAAACACATTGTATAAGTGAGTAAGTAATACTAAAATAATTCATCATTAACTTACTTGTTTTAGTTCAGTAGAGAAGTAGTAGAATAGTGCACATTCGAGCAAAAGCAGTAAAAGTACCAAAATGGAGTACTGAAACAAAAATACAGAGTTCCTTTTTCAATGTGGAAAAAGTAAAAATAGCATATGAATATTATTGTATTTACTTGTATATAGAACTACCCAATTTTATAAATTAAAATAATGTAAGAACCTTGTGGGGTTGTGGGTACCTTAGAGAAAAATTCAGTTTTCGATTGCCCAGGGGAATCAAAAAGATCTTACCATAAGTAGCAAAAACGTAGATCTGGCTATGGATCCATAGAATCCCATGAAGGATATGATGAAGAGGAATATCCCCAGAACAGACAAAGAAACACCGAGCTGTACCGTCAGCACTCCGCTTGGCAGTAGGGTCTGCAACAAAGTATTAATTTAAATAAATAACGTGCCATTCTCAGAGCTCCTAACTAGGAAGAACTTGTATCTAGGGTCACATCACACCTCGGACACTTCATAGAAAAAAGAGCGTTGCTTCGCGCACAGCCGAAACTCGTGTTCGTGCACGCGTATCATGCTTGTGTGAGTGAGATGAGACGTGCTGCTTGTACTAAGCGGTAACTGAGAGGTAACCGAGGGTGGGGGAGCCGCACTTGCCTAAGGGAGGCTGAGAGTGCCCATGCTGTATGCAGTACTATTTTTTATACTGTGCTAGGGTGGCCGAACCATTTACAAAGACGATATTGATGAATAAGACATTTTCGTCGTCGAAAACAAACATATAGATATACATCATAACAATATTCGCCCCGCTGTAATTGAACCCGGTTCACCAGCAGCGTCTCTTTCCTTATCATTGCCAACTGAGCCACGAAGCTGTCGTTTTAATTTCCCTACACAGTGTAAATTCATTACTTCTAAACAAAGCCTAAATTTAACCTATATTTTCGATGTGTTTCTGATTAATTTACCCATTTTATTGACACTTTTACTAGGTCAGCAGGTCAAGCTATGGGTAATTCACACAATGTCGCACGATCGATAATTTGTGCCAATCGACACTAAAATATCTGTGAAATTATCTCTATCGTTATCGAATCAATACATAGTATAGAACAAAGTCGCTTCCCACGTCTGTCCTTAACTATGCTTATATCTTTAAAACTATGCAACGGATTTTGATGCGTTTTTTTTATAATATGACTAGTCGACCCGGCGAACTTCGTACCGCCTAACCTATTACTATTTTGCTTATGTATTATACTTATAAACCTTCCTCTTGGATTACTCTTTTTAATAAATAAAAACGCATCAAAATCTGTTGCATAGTTTTAATGATATAAGCATACATAGGGACAGACGCGGGAAGCGACTTTGTTTTATACTATGTATTGATGATTCAAAAGGAAGTCTAATACATGCACAAAATAGTTATAGATTAGGCGGTACGAAGTTCGCCGGGTCGACTAGTATTTAAATAAAGTGAAAAAAAAAAAAAAACAAAATCGTTTTAAAGTTAATACCAACAAAAGTAGAATTGTTAATTTATTAGTAATTTTAAGTGACCGCGCAGCGTAAGACGCAGAGTAGGCAGGAGCTTTCACCAAGTCGTCAGACGACCTGGTGAACGTAGCGGGTGATCAATGGATGAGGGTGGTACAGTGGTGGTCTAGGTCGCCGTAACACTTCCGGTTTTCTGTATTGCAAAATAGCTCTTATTCTTTGGCAATACAGTCTAGAGCTGACGAAACCATAATCTGTTACGGCCTCCTAGGTCGCCACTGTACAAGGCCGGTCCTTATATATATATACTAGAGTCTGCCCTGCGGTTTCACTCGCACAGATTTCTCATAAACACAAAAATCCAGTTTTTTCCCGTTCCCAAAATTCCCTTCACTCCCTAAGGAACCTACATGCAAAATTTCAGCCCGCTACGCCCAGTAGTTTTGGCTCTGCGTTTCTGCGTCAGTCAGTCAGTCAGTAACGGAAGAGTTTTATATATATTGATATATCTGTGAGGAGACCCATGTCCAGCAGTTGATGTCTTTCGCCTCTGATGATGATGATGATGATGATGATGACAAGCTAAATAAATACTGAGTGTTGATTGAGTAACTGTGACTTCAGATGGCCAGGTTCGATTCCCGGAGGGGGCGAACATTGTTATGATAAACTAGTCGACCCGGCGAACTTCATACCGCCTAACCTATTACTAAATTTGATAATGTATACTCTTGTATTTTACTTTGTATTCAATAAAGTGTTTTCTATTGTATGTTGTTTTCCCGTTAATTATTCGAATTTTTCTCGCCGTAAAAACCAGCCCTGGACTTCAACTAACATTTAAAAAAAAGAATTATAGTAAAATTGGTCCAGGCGTTGTTGAGATATGCGCTTACCAACACATTTTGCTAGTCATTTACTTGGCGCTACTTTAGCTGTGCTATGGCTCTTAAAGATTCCATATCGATGTTTGTTTTCAGGCAAAGTTGTTGTTTTTTGTATTTGCTTCGGACACCCTAGATACAAGATCTATAGGTACCTTCGTTACATTATCTTTAACTAGCTGTCCTGGCGAACTTCGTGCCGCCCTGCATTCTGAATTTTTGAGAATGTTCTATAACATAAGTCACCCGGGGATAGTGTAGCTTCCCAACAGTGAAAGAATTTTTGAAATCGGTTCAGTAGTCTCGGAGCGTATTTAATGCAAACAAACAAACAATCAAATCTATCTTTATAATCAATCAATACATAGTATAAAACAAAGTCGCTTCCCGGGTCTGTCCCTATGTATGTTTTTATCTTTAAAACTATCCAACGGATTTTGATGCGGTTTTTTGTAATCGATAGAGTGATCCAAGAGGAAGGTTTGTAAAAATAATAAATGAGCAACATTGCAATGTTAGGTGGTACGAAGTTCGCCGGGTCGACTAGTATTAGTATATACATGACATTGATTCCGTTGCGAAAACATTAGAAATCGTTTTTTTAATTCTTTGCTTGTATGTTGCAGGCCGTCAATTAGGTAAATAGCGGAAATTGTCTATTATACCTTCCTAAAAGAACGGTAATTACTTGGTTTGAACAAAAAAAAAACAAGAAAACAAATCATATCTATCTTCTATTAAATAAATATTAAATGAGTATGTTCGAAGATTAAATTTTAATGCTTTTCGTTTGTCTCGCTATAACCCGTCCGCTGTGACCTGTGACTAACTGTTAAGCTTTGGCGGCCATCTTGTTTTCGCATTCCTTAGTCTGTGAGATCCATAAAGTGGATTATCTCGAGAACGGCTAGGCAGATTTAGCTGATTTCCGTTTTGAGATGTTTATCAATAGCTCAAGGAAGGTTTAATTAAACGATAAGAAAATATGGAAAAGATATTCCACGCGGATGATTAACTATTTTAAAACATTTAAACTCCCTACGAACATCGATAATGGATTTTTTTTTGATCCCGCCCGGGAATTAGTCAAATCTCTGAAGGTACAGTTAACTCATTGCCAACTGAACGGAGGCGGTCGAAATGTAAAAGTTTGACCATTATCGTGTGTGCATATCAATAATTCAGTTGTTTGTAAGTAACTACCCCTATCACGGAAATTGTACCGAAATTGATCCCCTTAGATTTAGGTCGTAGATTATTATCAAATTATACTACTTACTACATTATCTTTTCTATGTCAATAGATTGTTCTGTTATGTTATTGTATTAGTAGGGGCCCAGTTGTGAATGCTATTAGGTGTTTATAGTATCTCAATTGTTTTAACCGACTTCAAAAAGGAGGTTATCAGTTTGACCTGTAAGTATGCATGATTGTATGTATGTATGTATGTTTGTCTACGATTATCTTGCCTTTGGCTTAACCGATTTTTATGCGGTTTTTAGTAATGTATTTGTTACATTCAGGAGAAGGTTTTAGTACCTATTTTAACCGACTTCGTAAAAGAGGAAGTGCTCAGTTGATGTATGTGTCAGTTTAATGAAGGCGGGTTCCTTTTTTGTAAAAAAGAAACTATATTTCATTTTCATTCATATCAACCACGTCCACTGTAGGAAATAGGCCACCCTCAAAGATTTTGAAGGGGGATTTGTTACTGTCGAAACGCATCGCAGTAAGAAATGACATAACATAATTTCACGCCTGTTATTCCCCGAAGGTTTAGGCAGAGGCACCAGCTCAAGAGCTGTACCACCATAAGGAATGGTTAACTAAATTTTGAATTTGAATTTCAATACAATAATCGGGGTCATCGATTGTTGTTAAAAGTATCGCAATAAATCACCAAGCAATAAAACAAACTTGCAAAGTCATTGCGCGCGAATTCGGTCACACCATACTGTTCCTGGTACGAAATTTAAAGTTCCTTACCCACGCTATGTGCCCACTCTATAAAGAGAATGAAATAAAGAGTATTTCTATTCTATTCTATAGAAAACAGAACCCTTCTACTAAGACACGTGTCTGTGGACTGATGGTTTCTTAGTCTGCGCTTTCAATCAATTAACAAAATCTGTCCATGGACGGCTGCAGCCTGCAGCAGCGTGATGTCGCGACCAAGAGAAATACACAATGTTTTTCATACCTATACAGGTATACTGAAGATAGTGTTGGTTTAAAATTAATAATCCATACCTTTTAATATTTTAAATGCGAAAGTATCTCTGTCCGTCAATTACCTTTATTAACACCATGTACAGTCACGGGCTAGGAGGCCGTAACAGATTTGTCTATGGTTTCGTCAGCCCTAGACTTTATTACCAGAGAACAAGAGCTATTTTGCAATACAGAAAAACCGGAAGTGTTACGCCGATCGTGTCCGCCACTGTACACACTAAGTTGCTATAAATATCTTTATATTCGTTTCGCTTCAGCAGACGCGGGAAGCGACTTTTTTTATATACTATGTATTGACTAGATTTATACTACACAAAAATCACGTTTTTTCCCGTTCCCGTGGGAATTTCGGGAAATCCTTTCTTAGTGCTCCCCTACACTCCCCAAGGAACCCACATGCAAAATTTCAGCCCGCTACGCCCAGTAGTTTTGGCTCTGAGTTGTCTGTCAGTCAGTCAGTCAGTCAGTAACGGAAGAGTTTTATATATATTGACTAGAGGCTGCCCCGCGGTTTTTCCCGCGACTTTATTACCAGAGAACAAGAGCTATTTTGCAATACAGAAAAACCGGAAGTGTTACGCCGATCGTGTCCGCCACTGTACACACTAAGTTGCTATAAATATCTTTATATTCGTTTCGCTTCAGCAGACGCGGGAAGCGACTTTTTTATATTATACTATGTATTGACTAGATTTATACTACACAAAAATCACGTTTTTTCCCGTTCCCGTGGGAATTTCGGAAAATCCTTTCTTAGTGCTCCCCTACACTCCCCAAGGAACCCACATGCAAAATTTCAGCCCGCTACGCCCAGTAGTTTTGGCTCTGAGTTGTCTGTCAGTCAGTCAGTCAGTCAGTAACGGAAGAGTTTTATGTATATTGATTGATTATATACTATGTACTAGAGGCTGCCCCGCGGTTTTTCCCGCGCAGATTTCTCATAATCACAAAATTCCCGTTTTTTCCCGTTCCCGTGGGGATTTCGGGAAATCCTTTCTTAGTGCTCCCCTACACTCCCCAAGGAACCCACATGCAAAATTTCAGCCCGCTACGCCCAGTAGTTTTGGCTCTGAGTTGTCTGTCAGTCAGTCAGTCAGTCAGTAAATTGATTATATTGATGATATTGATTAAGTACCAAAGATAGTATTGTACCTTTAGTGCTGGGCTACCGTAGGCCTGTATGACAGCTGCAAGTGTGCTGGACGAGGTGACAGTCCAGAGACCCAGGAAGAACAGCAGTGTAGCCACCACCTGGAATATTAAGATGATGGGTTACCCATGCGATTTATAGAGCTGCTCCGTAGCTCAGTTGAAAGTGATGTGGACTGAGATGCGTGTGCTCCTGGGTTTCATACCCGGCTGGGCGAACATTGTTATGATGAATATCGATGTTTGTTTCCGGTCTGGGTGTAATGTTCGTCTCTTTATATGTTTCGGGAACCCTAGATACAGGTTCTTCCTAGTTAGGGGCTCTGAGTATGATGTGATTATTATAATTAACTAGTCGACCCGCCGAACTTCGTACCGCCTAACCTTTAGGTATTTTGTGCATGTATTATACTTATAAACCTTCCTCTTGAATCACACTATCTATTTAAAAAAACCCGTATCAAAATCCGTAGCATAGTTTAAAAGATTTAAGCATACATAGGGACAGACGCGGCAAGCGACTTTATTTTACACTATGTACTAGTCGACCCGGCGAACTTCGTACCGCCTAACCTATTACTATTTTGTGCATGCATTATACTTATAAACCTTCCTCTTCAATCACTCAATCTATTAAAAAAAACCGCATCAAAATCCATTGGATAGTTTTAAAGATATAAGCATACATAGGGACAGACGCGGGAATCGACTTTATTTTATACTATGTATTTTATACTATGTATTGATAATGATGATATTTGGCTAGACACGCAGAAAGAAAATATAAAATTTAATCTAGACCGTACCTTTCCACAAAATAAAAGGTATACGCTTCGCGGAGAATTGTCTACCTACTTGACAATTCTCCGCGAAGGTATCGGCTGTAGATCCTCTTCTCGGGGGGACAGGGTGTCGTCTCCCCGGAGCGTGGATAGCTCGCCCAACGCTCGACGACGGAAACGGGGCAACCGCGTTCCGTCGCCCTTCTCGGGGCCGTTATATGGATGCGCAAAGCCTCACCTCGTACTACCACCACTTGTCCCCTCGTGAAGAGGCTAAACAGCCAATGCTGGAGGGGGTCGCGGAGTTGAACATAACGATCGAAAGATCCCCCGTGGCCCCCTTGCCAACAGCCGAGATGGACACCGGCGGGGTTTTAGTGGGTGCGAACCCCACATAACCCTGCGACTCCCCCCGGGGTCGCAGGGTACTCGTTAGGAGTTTCCCCGCCTAAAAAAAAAAAGCCTCACCTCGTGCACTCAACGACCCCGGGGTCCCCTCTTAGTTGCACTTATGACAGGCAGGGGATACCTCATTCCTATTCTTCGGCCCGGTAACTACTTCATAAGAAAACTCACCCATCCCCTCTTTTGTTAGCTGACCCCCTAAAATCTTTAATTATCACAAATCCTACAATCCTATATATACTGTCAAATAAGTCTAAATACATACCATAGTGAACAGGTTGACCACCATCAGGATAAGGGCGGAGACTGTTGCTGTGGCTGTAGTCCTTTCACCCATGGCTCCAAAAGTGCTGTGTCAAAAAAGATAAAATTCTTAGTTTTTTTTTCCTCAAATAGGTGTGAATAATCAGAATCGCTGACTAATAATATGACTATTCATGTATTGTTATATGATTCTTGTAGCCAAAATATATAAAAGATTACCATTTCAAATACCCTTTGTTGGTAAGAATAATAGGTGAAAGCTATTCTAAAGAAAATTACGTAACAGTTGCGCAAGAATTGATTTTTTTAATTATAAAATTGGTATTATTATTATTAGTTTTGTTCGTCTAGCTAACCCTTTTACATTTAGGTCATTTCGAGGGAAAGGGGGTTTCATTCACGTAGTTTTTTTTAATTCTGAAAATGCGCAAAATCATCGTGTTTGCAATGGTGTTGGACAAATCTACGAAATAGTTATGAAAAAAATTTTTTTTTTGTTTGAACTGAAAAAAGATTTTTGGTCGCTTTTGTATGGGCAAAAACTCTGAAGAATTTCGGAGTCACTCTAGTATGGAGTTGGGAATTGTAAAATTTTCAACTTTTTTTATCAGCTTCTACAGCTAAAGCGGGGCAGCCTCTAGTACATAGTATAAAACAAAGTCGCTTCCCGCGTCTGTCCCTATGTATGCTTATATCTTTAAAACTATGCTACGGATTTTGATGCGGTTTTTTCTTAAATATAGAGTGATTCAAGAGGAAGGTTTATAAGTATAATTCATGGACAAAATGGTAATAGGTAAGGCGTTACGAAGTTCGCCGGGTCGACTTGTATTATTATAATAATGAATTTAGAGAACTTACGTAGGTACAGGAACCTGCCTACTTATTTTAACCGACTTCAAAAAAGGAGGTTATCAGTTTGACCTGTATGTATGTATGTATGTTTGTCCGCGATTATCTCGCGTTTGGCTGAACCGATTTTGATGCGGCTTTCAGTAATGTATTTGTTACATTCAGGAGAAGGTTTTAGTACCTATTTTAACCGACTTCGAAAAATTGGAAGTTCTCAGATTATGTTTGTTGCAGTTCTTTGAAGGCGGGTCTCTTTTTGTAAAAAAAAAAAATTTAATTTATTTTTCAGCATTCAAAGAAAATGTTGAAAATTGTTCAAGAAATAAGGAACTACATAATTCCATAATTCTTCAGTAGAACTAAGTAGTAAAGGGTAGGTAGGGTACCTTATCGTACGTTTGGTCGATAAACTCGGCCGTGCATTGTTCGTGCAAGAAATTGCTGTCTAGCAGAGCTATGAATGAATTTTGAATTAGCCTGAAACTTGGACGATTGAGGGTAGTTTTATGGCTCTATTCAGGCGAGCTTATAAAACAACTAGTCGACCCGGCGAACTTCGTAGCGCCTTACCTATTACTATGTTGTGCATGAATTATACTTATAAACCTTCCTCTTGAATCACTCTATACTTTAAAAAACACCGCATCAAAATCCATTGCATAGTTTTAAAGATATAAGCATACATAGGGACAGACGCGGTAAGCGACATCAATACATAGTATAAAACAAAGTCGCTTCCCTCGTCTGTCCCTATGTATGCTTATATCTTTAAAACTATGCAACGAATTATGATGTTTTTTTTTTTGATAGAGTGATACAAAAGGAAGGTTTATAAGTATAATACATGTACAGTGGCGGTCTAGAACGGCGTAACACTTGCGGGTTTTCTGTATTGCAAAATAGCTCTTGTTCTTTCGTAATCAATATATATAAAACTCTTCCGTTACTGACTGACTGACCGACTGACCGACTGACCGACTGACCGACTGACCGACTGACCGACTGACCGACTGACTGACTGACTGACTGACTGACTGACTGACTGACTGACTGACTGACTGACTGACTGACTGACTGACTGACTGACTGACTGACTGACTGACTGACTGACTGACTGACTGACTGACTGACTGACTGACTGACTGACTGACTGACTGACTGACTGACTGACTGACTGACTGACTGACTGACTGACTGACTGACTGACTGACTGACTGACTGACTGACTGACTGACTGACTGACTGACTGACTGACTGACTGACTGACTGACTGACTGACTGACTGACTGACTGACTGACTGACTGACAACGCAGAGCCGAAACTACTGGGCGTAGCGGGCTGAAATTTTGCATGTAGGTTCCTTAGAGAGTGTAGGTGAGCACTAAGAAAGGATTTCCCGAAATTCCCACGGGAACGGGAAAAAACGGGATTTTTGTGTTTATGAGAAATCTGCGCGGGAAATACCGCGGGGCAGCCTCTAGTCAATATATATAAAACTCTTTCGTTACTGACTGACTGACTGACAGACAACGCAGAGCCGAAACTACTGGGCGTAGAAAGCTGAAAATTGGCACGTGGGTTCCTTGGGGAGTGTAGGTGAGCACTAAGAAAGGATTTCCCGAAATTCCCATGGGAACGGGAAAAAACTGGATTTTTGGTTTTATGTGAAATCTGCGCGAGTGAAACCGCGGGGCAGCCTCTAGTCATCAATATATATAAAACTCTTCCGTTACTGACTGACTCACTGACTGACTGACTGACAGACAGACAACGCAGAGCCGAAACTAATGGCACGTGGGTTCCTTGGAGAGTGTAGGTGAGCACTAAGAAGGGATTTCCCGAAATTCCCACGGGAACGGGAAAAAACGGGATTTTTGTGTTTATGAGAAATCTGCGCGGGAAAAACCGCGGGGCAGCCTCTAGTACACCTCCTCCCAGGGTCCCATCAACATCATGTTATGGGGACCTAAATGCGCGGGAGCATTGCACCGGCGACTGGTACTACCGGTGCAACATTCGGCTCCCACAGCGAATCGGCTCACTCGTCGGCCGTCGCATGTCCCTTGCCACTCTGGTCGTTCTGACCCATGGCAGCACGCAACATCTAGCTGGTTCTGCGCGTGTCTAGTACAGTCTGACGAGACAATAGACCTGTTACGCCGTCCTAGACCGCTACTGTATGTACAACATAGTAATAAATAAGGTGGTACGAAGTTCGCCGGGTCGACTAGTTATTGAAATAAATGGTGCGAAGTGATGATTCTCTGCACTTCTATTAGGTTTTACGTGCAACTTTATAATTTAACTGTGCAGTATAATTATGCTGAAGCAAACCTAATTGTACTGCAATTGTGTTCCGTTCATTCAACCATGTTTCATAATTAGACAAAAGGACTTGACGTGATGTTGACTGAGGCTTTCGAAGTACAGGTTCGATTCCCGACGGGGGCAGAACGTTGTTATGATGGATATCGTTTTTGTTTCCCGTGTTAAGAGCGTTTGTATGTAATTTTAAGTGTTTCGGGCACCCTAGATACCTAGATTAGGTTCTAAGTGTGATTCGTTATCTATACCAATATTATAAAGAGGAAAGATTTGTTTGTTTGTAACGAATAGGCTCCGGAAATACTACACTAACCCCGAGTGTCATAGGCTATATTAGATTTTCAAAAAAATTAGGGATCCTTACCTAAACTCAAATAATGTAACCCAAGGTGCAATATTTTTCCGTTGTTTACATATTTTGACAGGTGGTTTGTTGTTGTTGTTTGTTTTTTTATTCGGCCACTCTGGGCAGTCAAAAGAACATAGTCTATAGAGCCAAGTCTTTTGTAGTATGTTATATTCTATGGCGTAACGAAGTAAGCCGGGACAGCTCGTTATTGATATTAGAAAATACACGTAATTTTTTTATCATAGCGGAAACTGATATATGACTCGAATAAATTATTAAAAAAAATATGTTTTGTTTTTTTTTTTTTTTTTTGAAATTTCCAAACTAAAGGCCAATGGACCCCTCTGCGCATTGCCCTCCACCCCTTGAGTCGTCTGGCACCAGCTAAGCCACCGTAGGTCATTGCTCTGATGCTACATATCGTTTTTAGTTTTTATTTACAAAAACTTTCGAAGTTCCTCAAGTGAGCACGGTTTATTATTTTTCTATATCGTTTTCAGGAATCAGTCCTGTATAACTAGGCTTACCGTGTGTAAAATTTGCCTCCACGATAATATTTACGGGGTCCCTCCTTACCCGGTAACTCTGATTACAAAACTTAGTAATTCTGTCCAATTTGGTACCTTCCTATAAAAGTATTAAAATAGCCTTTATATCCATAATCACTTCATATTATAAAACAACTAGTCGACCCGGCGAACTTCGTAGCGCCTAACCTATTACTATTTTGTGCATGTATAATACTTATAAACCTTACTTTTTAATCACTCTATCTATTGAAAAAAAAACGCATCAAAATCCGTTGCGTAGTTTTAAAGATTTATTAAAAATACATAGGGACAGACGCGGGAAGCGACTTTGTTTTATAATATGTACTAGAGGCTGCCCGGCGGTTTTTCCCGCGCAGATTTCTCTTAAACACAAAATTCCCGTTTTTTCCCGTTCCCGTAGGAATTTCGGGAAATCCCTTCTTAGTGCTCACCTGCACTCCCTAAGGAACCTACATGCAAAATTTCAGCCCGCTACGTCCAGTAGTTTCGGCTCTGCGTTGTCTGTCAGTCAGTCAGTCAGTCAGTAACGGAAGAGTTTTATATATATTGATTGATGAAGTCGCTTCCCTCTGTCCGCTGCAACGGATAGGTAGAGTGATTCAAGAGGAAGGTTTATATACATGCATACAAAGACACATAAGTTTGCCGAGTCAACTAGTTTCAATTAAACTTCAAAGTTATCAGTTTAAGTTTCAGTCTATTCTAATTAGGCCTACAAATTCGGGACATAACAAAACACAACAAACAATCGCTGAAAACAATTAAGGTAATAAGCACCCTGAAAGTAATCTAATAGAGTCCTCAATAAAAAACATCAAAACCTAGATATTAGCTTTATATTGTCTACGAGCTTTCCCGGCTTACTTCGTTACGCCCCATAGAATATTAAAGATACTACAAAAGACTTGGCTCTATAGACTATGTTCTTTTGACTGCCCAGAATGGCCGAATAAAAACAAACAACAACAACAAACCACCTGTCAAAATATGTAAACAACGGAAAAAATATTGCACCTTTGGTTACATTATTTGAGTTTAGGTAAGGATCCCTAATTTTTTTGAAAATCTAATATAGCCCATGACACTCGGGGTTAATGTAGCTTCCTACCAGTGAAAGAATTTTTCAAATCGGTTCAGTATTTCCGGAGCCTATTCGTTACAAACAAACAAACAAACAAATCTTTCCTCTTTATAATATTGGTATAGATTACTTATTTATCGTTTCGAGTCGTTTCGTTGAAAAAACAGCTCTATTTACCCGTGACATACACCCCTCCCTCCATATTCGTCACCCCAACACTTGTACCACTCTTAAAATAAATTAACGAAACACTTTCTCTTTTTAAAGTCGGTTAAAATAGGTACTTAAACCTTCTCCTGAATGTAACTAATACTTTTCTGAAACCGCATCGAAATCGGTTCAGCCAAACGCGAGATAATCGGGGACAAACATACATACAAACATACATACAAGCATAAATACAATCATACATACATACAGGTCAAACTGATAACCTCCTTTTTTGAAGACTGGATCAAAAAAATAGGCGAGGTGGTGCCTCATGCATGCAATATATAGGATGCCATGTGTTTGATTAATTTAAGGTATTGTAGTTTGACCACATTGTGTATGGTCTGTCTACTGTTAGTATTCCGGTGCGCGGTCGCCAGTCGAGAACTTTTTGGCACCAGAGACCATCTGTTCTTCGGGCTATGTGCCAAAAGTGGTCAGACGACCGTAAAGATTGCGGAAGAACACAGGAGTCGAGGTTTTTAATGTTTTTTTTTTGTATACCTAACTTGTTTTTTTTTGTGTCGCGATTCTTGTAAATATTTTTTTTTCTTGCTTTCTTAATAGTGGCGTTTGTGTAACGTAAGGTGTCGCCTTAATACTCTATCTACTGAATATTTCACGTGACCTTAATGAGTTCGCATACAGGCCGTTTTACCATTGAAAATATATAATAGAAAACTTAGTTAAAAAGCTTTTAGCAGTGTCGAATAAGTCGGGTACCTAGGACCGTAAACCAGATAATGAAAATGAAAAATAATTCAATTCATCACTTTCCCATCTTACCGCAACATCTCAATTTTTCCAAATCCGTGCGATTTGTGGGATAATTCATTTGATTTTGAGGCCATCTTTTATTTGTTAAATATTTATTTAGTTTATTTAAGTTAATAAGTTTAAAAATATCTTGTGTTATATATAATAAATCAATATATATAAAACTCTTCCTTTACTGACTGACTGACTGACTGACTGACTGACTGACTGACAGACAACGCAGAGCCGAAACTACTGGGCGTAGCGGGCTGAAATTTTGCATGTAGGTTCCTTAGGGAGTGTAGGTGAGCACTAAGAAGGGATTTCCCGAAATTCCCACGGGAACGGAAAAAAACGGGATTTTTGTGTTTATGAGAAATCTGCGCGGGAAAAACCGCGGGGCAGCCTCTAGTATATAATAAATATTCAATAAAGTTTAGCTTACTTCTTTGTCTATGATTAGAACCATTACACCCGTTTGTTATCCAATTTTTTTTATTGAATATCCCACAGAGACAGGAACGGAAAAGTAGTTTTTAACGTTTTGAAATTACTCTGCGTTTTAAATAAAAACAATTGTTATTCCGTCTCGCTAAAACTCGAAAACTGATCCGATTTTGCTCATTTTTGGTCTGAAATGTACGATTCTGTAAAGGTTTAAACGGTGAGTAGAAGGTTTAAGAGCCAGTTTTCAGGGATGCTAGCGCCATTCGCGAAAAAAGTTGATATCTTTTAAACTAAGGCAAATATCAAAAATATCGCACAGTATGACACTAGATGATGTTGCTTAGTATTTTTGGAGCACAGTTAAGAAGTCCTAAGTAAAAATAATAAAATAATACACAGAGTGTTGCCAAAAGTGGCCACTTTTAGCAACACTTTGTAGCTTTCTTTGGTCTTCAACTTTAAAGCTATACAACAGTGCCCTAAAAATACTATGCTACGTTATCTAGTGCCATACTGTGCCACATTTTTGATAATTGCCTAAGTTTAGAAGATATTAATTTTCTTCGCGAATGGCGCCAGCATCACTGTAAACTGGCTCTTAAATAAAAGCATAACACAAAAACATCGTTAGTTCAGTTCACACCCTATAGTTAGAGTAGGTAAGTACTCGAAACTGTGTCAAATCCTTCAAGCCTTCATTCTTACTAATCATATTTTGTTTTGAAAACCTTGAAAATGTACTTTCAAGGACGTGATTTACTTGTGTAAGTCTATTTCTGTATTTTGTTAAAAGAAATACTAAGGGCGACTGCTTATTTGCCGAAGCGCGGCGAATAAGGGGTATCGTCTCAGGGGTATCGTGGGTCTGAAGCGAATATATCGACACACTAGCTGAACCCTAATTATTTTGAATATAGCCATGTCACTCGGGGATAGTGTAGCTTCTTACTAGTGAAATAATTTTTCAAATCGGTTTAGTATTTCCGGAGCCTATTCGTTACAAACAAGCAAACAAATCTTTCCTCTTTATAATATTGATGATGATGGTGATGATGATGATGATGCTGATGATTATGATGATGATGATGATGATTATACAGATAATAAATGACGGACTGCTTGCTTTTCTTATTTCAAGTAGGTTTAACCTGAATAAATTTCCCGAAACAAATCACTATAAAATTTAATATATGATTGCGAAATTTAGGCAGTTTTTATGTTTTAGAGGTTTGTTTCGCTTTCACGGAAAAATTACTGATTGGAGTTTGATGGAGCTAATAAAAGTGGCCACTTTTAGCAAAACCTTGTAGCTTTCTTTGGTATTAAATTCGAAAGCTATACAACAGTGCCCTAAAAATACTAGGCTGCATTATTTATCTAGTGTCATATTGTTTTTTTAACATATTTGATATTTGCTTTAGTTTAGAAGATTTTTTTTTTGCGAATGGCGCTAGCATCGCGGTAAACTGGCTTTTAATAAAAAAATGTGATGAGATTATGAACCTGGGTCCTTCACAACTTTAAGAAAAACCTTGAAACGTACTCAGTACTACGGAGGTGATTGTAAAGATGTTATGGCCTTATCACTAAAATCTATTTTCTAACAGACGGCCAAACCACTAATTAATGTATTAACGCTCAATAAACTTTATTAAAAAAAAAACGTACCTTATTTTATTTTTTAAAACCCACAAAAACCTATTTCACGATTGTTTTTTCATTACATAAAAGAACGCAAAGTTTTTTCTTATTTGTTCGCGCACGGGACCCGAGCGCCCCCTACCGTGTTACGAAGGTAACTGAAAGCGACCGACACGGTATGCTGGCTGTGTGAATAAACTAACAATTAATTAAATAATAGGGAAAGGAAGGATACTTATAATAGGGAAAGGAAGGATACTTGAACAATATGTATGTAGATAAATACTTATCACTCTTGAGGGGCTAGAATAGAATAGAATAAAATAGAAAACACTTTATTGCATACAATACATCATCATCATCATCATTTCAGCCGTAGGACGTCCACTGCTGGGCATAGGCCTCCCTCAAATACATGCATACAATACAAAAGTACATTAATAAATACAGGGTACAAACAAACTGAATTTGCATGCAATGGGCGGCCTTATTTCTAAAAGCGATTTCTTCCAGGCGACCCACTTAGAACCTTATGCAGACGGACATATTAAAAAGCTCTTAAAGTAGGCGATACTACTTAGTTACAATAACAAAATAAATAGAATCAATATACAGGGTGTTTCTGACAAGGCGGTAATAAATCAAAGGAGGGATTCTGCTAACCATACCTAACAACTTTCCCAAAGCAACATGGGTCGAAATCTTAAAACAAAAATCAGCCGTCCCGTACATTGACCCCGTCAGCTGATCGAACCAATGTATGGAACAGCTGTTATTATTTTTGAGATTTTGACCCATGTTGCTTTGGGAAAGTTGTTAGTTATGGTGAGCAAAATCCCTCCCTTGATTTTTTACCGCCTTGTATAAAAAAATATAAATCAATATATATAAAACTCTTCCGTTACTGACTGACTGACTGACTGACTGACTGACTGACTGACTGACTGACAGACAACGCAGAGCCGAAACTACTGGGCGTAGCGGGCTGAAATTTTGCATGTAGGTTCCTTAGGGAGTGTAGGTGAGCACTAAGAAGGGATTTCCCGAAATTCCCACGGGAACAGGAAAAAACGGGATTTTTGTGTTTATGAGAAAACTGCGCGGGAAAACCCGCGGGGCAGCCTCTTCTAGTAGGTATATAATTTAAAATAATAACTGGACACATAAGCAAAGTGCGACAGACAGCCCTCTGTGCAGGGCTTGCATAGAAGTGGATGAGATGGTGGAGCATATAGTGTAAGCCTGTCCAGCTAATCGAAACCAGGTTGTCCATTCTGGGCCCAGCTGACCATCCAGCTGAGCTGTTGGAGCATCCTGGCCTCATCCTGCAGTTTGCTGATGAGCTCGGATGGCTGCTATAATGGCTCCAAGCACGCGAACTAAGTGCAGGCGATGAAAATGAAGATAAATATTGTTCAATCTATCTTATGTATAAACTTGTCGACCCGGCGAACTTCATAACGCCTAAAATTTTTCTTGGTGCATGTATTGACCACCAGATCTGCTGACCACCTAGTTTAGAATCTGCCTACTCTGCGTCTTCCGTTCGCGGTCGCCACGTACCACCTAACAATATACAGGGTGTTTCTCGCAAGGCGGTAATAAATCAAAGGAGGGCTTAAGCTCACCATACCTAACAACTTTCCCAAAGCAACATGGGTCGAAATCTCAAAACTAAAATCAGCTGTCCCGTACATTGACCCCGCCAGCTGATCGAACCAATGTATGGAACAGCTGTTTTTTTTTTTGAGATTTCGACCTATGTTCCTTTGGGAAAGTTGTTAGTTATGGTGAGCAGAAGCCCTCATTTGATTTATTACCGCCTCGTCAGAAACACCCGGTATATATTTTTTTAAATATTATTAAAAAGTCGACCGGGCGAACTTCGTACCGCCTAACCTTACTCTATGTTGTGTAATCTTCTTCCTCTTATCTACTCGTATTATAAAAAAACGCATTACAATCCGTTGCGTAGTTTTAAAGATCTAAGCATACAAAACAAACACACAGACTGTGGTAAGCGACTTTGTTTTATAATATTCTTTGCTTTGCGTCCTCTTTGCGTTTTTTTTTGTAGTGACTTTGACACTAGAGGACGAAAAGCAGTATTGCAAATGTTGCCGTAATAGCCATTAGTACCTACTTATTGTATGTAGGATTCGACTAAGAGGTGAAATAATTTTTCAAATCGGTCTGGCAGTTTCGCCGTTTTCGGAGCCTATACGATTCAAACAAACAATCAAATCTTACAATATTAGTGTAGTAGATCAATTAAATATTAATAATAAAGAAGCGTATGTTATCGCATCGTGGTATTTTTATCATCTTGTTTTTAACCTCTCACGAACCGGTTCCGGTGTGGGTTGCTAGCTTATACTTATTACCTGATAAAATCTACTTTCAATGCATAGTATAAAATAAAGTCGCTTTCCGCGTCTCTGTCCTACCTATGCTTAAATCTTAAAAACTACGCAACGGATTTTGATGCGGTTTTTTTTAATAGATAGAGCTATACAAGAGGAAGGTTTATAAGTATGATACATGCACAAAATATTCAAAGATTAGGCGGTACGAAGTTCGCTGGGTCGACTAGTAGTATTATAAAGAGGAAATATTTTATGGTTTCGTCGTCATCTCCATCTTAGCCAAAAAATTCCAAAGTTGGACATAAGCCTCCTCCACGAATAGTCATATCTACGTGTTATGCATCACCAGGTAACCCTCAACAACTTCTGCGCGGGAGTTTGCCTACTCTGTGTCTTCCAGTGCGTGGTCGCCACACGAGCATTTTTTCGCCCCAGCGACCATCTTCCTCGAGCTCTGCCCTTGTTTGGCATTCGAAAATTTAGCAATTTTGTGCACCGGGTTCAATTCCCGGCGGGGTGAATGTTGATATGATGAATATCGATGTTTGTTTCCGGTCTGGGTATAATGTTCGTCTCTGTTTATGTTTCGGGCACCCTAGATACAGGTTCTTCCTAGTTAGGGGCTCTGAGTGTGATTGGTTATTATGATTATTAGTCTGCCTGCCTTACTCTGTGGCTTCCGGTGCGCGGTCGCCCCTAGAGCATTTTTCGCCCCAGAGACCATCTTTCTGTACTTCGAAATGTGCGCTTCCCATTGTTTCGCAACTAAAGTTCTTCTGCGGAATTCATAATTCTGCTACGATCACTATTTTCCATCTTCGCATACGCAGGTCAACTATGTACTTTGCCAAGAGCGTAGATATTATAAAAACTAATAAGAATTATAAGGAAAAACTAATTTAATTCAAACAAGGAAAAAAGTTTACTAAAAACCGGTCACCCAGTCGTCTCGGATACACCAAGATGGGTTCTCGCGTCTAGTCTCTCTAATTAAATAAATTTATCGAAAACAAAAGTTTTATTTATTATAAAAAAAAACAATGTTTAACGGCAGTTATTGTTGTTTGTTTTGTTGTTGTGTTTTTGAAAATAGAACAATGCTTTTGTTTTACGTTTTAGTATTAGGTAAGTGAGTTTTTTTGCCTTGATATTAGTTTTTTTTGTGTATTGATCTGATCATTAACCTTCTTTTTATTAATGTTTGTACAGTGGCGGACACGGTCGGCGTAACACTTCCGGTTTTTCTGTATTGCAAAATAGCTCTTGTTCTTTGGTAATACAGCCTAGGGCTGACTAAACCATAGACAAATCTGTTACGGCCTCTTATTGTCTGGTTTCGTCAGCCCTAGACTGTATTGTCAAAGAACAAGAGCTATTTTGCAATACAGAAAAACCGGAAGTGTTATGGCGAACTAGACCGCCACTGTATGTCTATGTATGTGATTCGGGCACCCTAGATACCTACAGGTTTTACCTAGTAAAGCTCTGAGTGCGTTATAATATTTAATTATGATAAATCAATCAGATTTTTTTTTTGTGGCAGGTCCGCTGTTTAACTATTTTTGTTCTTATCAATATATATAAAACTCTTCCGTTACTGACTGACTGACAGACAACGCAGAGCCGAAACTACTTGGCGTAGCGGGCTGAAATTTTGCATGTAGGTTCCTTAGGGAGTGTAGGTGAGCACTAAGAAAGGATTTCCTGAAATCCCCATGGGAACGGGAAAAAACTGGATTTTTGTGTTCATGAGAAATCTGCGCGGGAATAACCGCGGGGCAGCCTCTAGTTTGAGTATAAGCGTAAATCACTGTGTGGTTTCCGATTTTCCTGTTTTTATAATCGATATCAATAAAATAACTT
The DNA here is from genome assembly GCA_951802225.1 of Euspilapteryx auroguttella. NCBI lineage: Eukaryota > Metazoa > Arthropoda > Insecta > Lepidoptera > Gracillariidae > Euspilapteryx > Euspilapteryx auroguttella. The sequence continues at coordinate 3,531,414 of OX637669.1, forward strand.
ACTAAACCAGTTCGCAAAGTGAACTCTCGATTATGATATGACCTGTTTGTAAATACTTACTTACGTATCATCTTCGAAAAACAATCATCATAAATCGCCACAATGAGCGATCTTGCGCTAAACATATAATCACGACTTCTAAATTAAGGGTATCGGCTCTGATGAGTTGGTGCCTCTGCCTAACCCATCGGGGAAAAAGGGCGTGAGATTATGTTTAGGTTTATAACTTCTAAACTTAGACTTTGACTGCTCCGTAGCTCAGTTGGCAGTGATGTGGACTGAGAAACGTGTGCACCCGGGTTCGATTCCCGGGCGGGGCGAATATTGATATGATGAATATCAATGTTTGTTTCCGGTCTGGGTGTGATGTTTGTCTCTGTGTGTGTTTCGGGCACCCTAGATACAGGTTCTTCCTAGTTAGGGGCTCTGAGTGTGATGTGTTATTATTATTATTATTAAATAAAAGATAAACGGTCAAGTGCGAGGACTCGCGCTTTGAAGGTTCCGGAAGAAATTTATTGTGTAAAATTGGCTTGCTTTAGCATAGTTTTCAGTATTTGTTGTTATTCTACATTATGTGAAGTTGCGATTGCTAATTATTTGGTGCCTGTTAACCCGGTCGGTTTGTCAGTACAGGCTCTACACAATTGGTTAAAAAAACATAGTTTTTTTGCATTTATCTCAAAATTGACTTAAGTATTTTTTTTCAGTTTATTTCATTAAGATTAATTAAGCCGTTTCAGAGATAGCTTTGACAGACGGACGAACGGAATAGTCATATTAATAAGGTCCCGGGACGAGTACCCGGAACCTTGAAAAATCGGTCTATACATACTACAACTAACTTAACTTACAACTGATAGAAACCACGAGACCATCTCCTTTTTTTTATTTCTCGAGAGGAAACCCGTTATGGGTACCTCGTCGCTCGGAGGAGAGACGAAGGTTATGTCGGACTCGCACCGACATAAACCCCTGGTGACCACCACTGCATCTGTCATAGAGGAACCTAGGGAGGAACCCGAAGGAATACGTCTCAGGGTCCCTCCTTGACGCAAAGCTGCACAATGCAGCCCACCACTATACCCTCCCCATGCGCCAAAAAAGAGACCATCTCCTCCAATAACCTCTAACCACGGGTGTCGTAAAAGGCGACTAAGGGAACAGCCGAAGGACGGGCAGCAGCGTCCTTCGCTGAAATACTTGAAGAGCCACACTGCGATCGCCAACCCGCCTGCCAAGCGTGGCGATTACGGCAAATTCGCCCTCCACTTTTTTTTTCTTGTGGCAATCTGTGGAGCTGGCCTGTGTCCAACAGTTTGGGATGATGACGTATAAGACAGTCTTATAGCTTATCCATATAATATTATAAATGCGAAGGTAACTCTGTCTGTCTGTCTGTCCGGCTTTCACAAGAAAACAACTGAACCGGTTTGAATGAAATTTTGGTATATGGATAGTTTAGAGCCTGATAAAGGACATAGGCTACTTTTTATCTCGAAATTAGCGCGGGAAAAATTAGATTAAATTAGAAATTTTATGTTTCTAGGGAAAATGTGCTGGCGAAGCACATTGGGCGCCGCCCCGCCCACTTGTAGTATATAAATATACAAAAAAAAAGAGCATTTTATTTATTTGACGTACCTCAATTTAGTTTAGACGAGATGTATTGTATTTTTTACCATGCAAGTAATCAAAGAAGTAGACCTCCAGTAAAGCTATTTTAGATCTATTGTATCTTTTATTCTTTAGGCTGTGTCCTCAGTAAGCTGTGTTTCTAAGCTTTTTTTGCACTACGACTTTTTAAAAACAAGTCTAAAAACTGCCTTTTCTTAAATGTTACGTAAGTCCCAGAACATTAGTCATCACATTATAGCTGAACGTCGTCGTCGATATATTTAGGAAAAACCCACTTTTCTTCGATTCTACTTCCATTTTTTAGTTCGTAACAAGTATTGACTTATAAAAGCTTGTTATGACGCTATACGAACTGGAAAGGCGTTTTTAAATCAAGTAGTTCTCATAAACTACAGACGGTAGAGACCTGAAACTATAATATAACCTTTTCGAGGATAGTAACAAAGTTTTTTATAATTGAGAAACACTAGTGGAATCAAAAAACCTCGATACATTATTTCGTCAAAGATAACCTTTCCAAAAAACGGGAATAGCTAGTTCTTCGAAATTACTAACTAGTTATTGTTAAAGCTGCCTAGGAATAATGATAATAAACAAAATCAAATTCTTGTAATACAGATTTAATTTAAAACTAATAATTAAAAGATATACAATATTTATTACTTTTTCCAATAAAATGTAGTAACCGATGCGGTTGACTGACATATAACTGTCCCTTTCCCTCATGCTATATCGAAGCTCGAAGCTCTATCTCTGTTCATTCAGTAGTTTGATTTATTTGTCGTATCTCCAAATTGATATACCTACAGTCGAGTTCCAACTTCAAGACAGTGAAGTATACGCTCGACAAATAAGAACAACTACTCCAAGAACCATACTCGACCGAGTAGCCTCCAAGCACTGTGAAAGTCAGCCTAAGTGTGTACAGATTATAAAGTACTAGTCGACCCGGCGAACTTCGTACCGCCTTACCTATTACTATATTGTGCATGTATTATACTTATAAACCTTCCCCTTGGATCACTCTTTCTATTAAAAAAAACCGCATCAAAATCCGTTGCATAGTTCCAAAGATATAAGCATACATAGGGACAGACGCGGAAAGCGACTTTGTTTTATACTATGTATTGATGATGAAGTACAAATCACTAATGACCTGGCAAGGGCATGAAGCGAGCGAGCGTTAACCATGTCTCTGGTATTAGCAATTTAGGACTTATTCTTATTCTTATAAAACTAACGAGCTTTCCCGGCTTACTTCGTTACGCCATAGAATATAAGATACTACAAAAGACTTGGCTCTATAGACTATGTTCTTTTGACTGCCCAGAATGGCCGAATAAAAAACAAACAACAACAACAAACCACCTGTCAAAATATGTAAACAACGGAAAAAATAATGCACTTTGGGTTACATTATTTGAGTTTAGGTAAGGATCCCTATTTTTTTTGAAAATCTAATAAAGCCTATGACACTCGGGGTTAATGTAGCTTCCTACCAGTGAAAGAATTTTTCAAATCGGTTCAGTATTTCCGGAGCCTATTCGTTACAAACAAACAAATCTTTCCTCTTTATAATATTGGTATAGATAAAAGTCCGCTTATTTTTAACGCAGAGGTAAAAACAAAACAAATCGTCTTATATTGAGGCTTTTTGATCCAGATTTATAGGATCTTGTGTTCCATATTTCAAATTCAATTTTGAGGAATTTAACAACTAACACAAACTTATATCAACTATCTATATATACTATTTACTATATATATATAAAAATTAACCTTTTTTTATTAGTCTCGCCACAGAGTATATAATACTTAACCAGGTCTCGCTAAAACTCAAGAACGGCCGGGCCTTTATAACAGATTTTGGTTTGAAATGTTCGTAGTAGTAGTGGGAAGGTTTTAAAGGTGACAAAATATGGCTAATTGGAGGGGGATTTAGTAATAACAACAATTTAATTTTTCCATCAATGCATAGTGTAAAACAAAGTAGCTTCCCGCATCTGTCCCTATGTATGCTTATATCTTTAATTAAAACTATGCAACGGATTTTGATGCGGTATTTTTTAAAAGAGTGATTCAAGAAGAAGGTTTATATGGATAAAACATGCCTAAAATAGGCTAATAGGTTACGCGGTACGAAGTTCTCCGGGTCGACTAGTTATATATAAATTTGTAAGGCGCGTTACGAAGTTCACCAGGTCGACTAGTGTATAGGTAAAATGAATGCTCTCTTCCCTATACACTTCGGTAAAGTACCACAGATCAATATCAACACAATAAAAATAGTTCCTTGGTTTAGTCTCCCACGTTCCACTGACCCAATTTCTCTACAATTGTTTCCTTCTACCTTCCTCGTTCATTATTTATACGCGTTGGAAGGAAATAAATAAATTATAATTCAATTGTTTATTTTTCCTTGTCCTTCAACTTGCAGTGGAGAAAGGTCTCTTCTTAGCAGTCGTCAAACGATTGATTGAGCGTTGCAAGGGTTTTTTGGCTTATACTTGAATAATAAGAGATAGTCATAATAGTATAGTTTTAAGGATTTAAGCATACATAGGGACAGACGCGGGAAACGACTTCATTTTATACTATGTATTGACTATGTATGTATTGATTAAGGTTAACATGATGATGAAGACAGAGGAGCAATACTTAGTAAATGTTATGTTTTTTTCAGCAATCGTGCCGAGCTGGTCTGCAGTAAGGAAAGACCGGATCAACGCTTGCAGGTTATTTATATATTTTATTCATATAAAAAAACGATTGTTGATAAATGGCCGCTACTGTCGCTAGTGAGTGCAACGATCGCCGTACATCCTATTGTCTCTTTTTAAAGACCGGTGTCCATTATTTTTAGCTTCATATCCTTAGATTTTCGGTGCCCATACTGTAATTTGTCTGTTATTTTTCCAGTCAGAATGAGTTTGCCTGTTCGGACGGAGCATGCGTCAGCTTGGACCGCGTCTGCGACGGACATGGCGACTGCGCAGATTTGACCGACGAAAGGGCTTGCTTGTAAGTTCTAATTCTTGCTTGTTGATCATTTTAATCTTCTTAGCTGAAAGACATAACTCGGACACTTCATAAAAAAGCGCGTTGCTTCGCGAACAGTCGAAACTCGTGTACGTGCACGCGTATCATGCATTGTGTGAGTGAGATAAGACGTGCGACGCTGCTTTATTTGTACTGAGCGTCACTGAGAGGTGACCGAGCGCGGGGCCGCACTTGCTGAGGGAGGCAGGGAGTGCCCATACTGTATGTAGTACTATTTATTATACTGTGGTTATACTCTCTGTTTCTCTGCTGCGCCCCGACAGATGTGCGCTGGCCCTTACTATAAATGTGGAGACCTCGATACCGTAATTCTCGTTAGGACTCATTGACTGCTCCGTAGCTCAGTTGGCAGTGATGTGGACTGAGATGCGTGTGCGTGCACGCTGGGTTCGATTCCCGGCGGGAAAAACATTGTTATGAAGAATATCGATGTTTGTTTGTTTCCGGTCTGGGTGTAATGTTCGTCACTGTATAATGTTTTGGGCACCCTAGACTAGATACAGGTTGTTCCTAGTAAGAGGCTCTGAGTGTGATGCGTTATTAATATAATAGCTCTTTCACTTGTATTCTTCTTTTTATTCAATGGAAATAGTTATTTTATTTACTTACTAGTTGACCCGGCGAACTTCGTACCGCCCAACCTTTTACTATTTTGTGCATGTATTATACTTATAAACCTTCCTCTTGAATCGCTCTATCTATAACAAAAAACCGCATCAAAATCCATTGCGTAGTTTTAAAGATTTAAGCATACATAGGGACAGACGCGGAAAGCGACTTTATTTTATACTATGTATTGATGATGTATTTCAGAACAGATATTCTGCAAGGACCAGTCCTACATCGAGACCGTAGACAAGCCAGCATTTGTCGGTAAGTAAAAAAAAATGGAATCAAACTCATAGACCGTATACCGAACACTGAAATCCAACGACGAACCAAAGTTACATCTGGAAAAGAATAACGGGTATGAGGTTGAATTGGGGGGGACACTTGGCTAGGAGTAAAGACGCCAGGTGGACGGCAGCGGTCACAGAGTGATCTAGAAACGGACGACGTGGAGTAGGCAGACGGTCAGCCCTATGGTCTGACGACATAGTGAAGGTCGCCGGTAGGCAGTGGATCAGACTGGCGCAGGAACGTGGTGTATGGCGTGATGATGATGAAAACAAAATTAAAAAAAAGGGCAAAAGAAACAAAGGAAGGCACAAAAAGTAATGGAGATAATATCATGGTGGCTCGTGGTCCCTTTAGATGGGAGGAGAGGGATTTATTTTGCCGGTTTTTAATGAAATAACTTTACTTAACTTCTGTCTTCAATATTTTCAGCAAAAACCAGTGGCAGTGTAAAGACGGGACATGCATCGGCTTCGACGGCAAGTGCGATGGAGCCGTCGACTGTCCCGACCAGAGCGACGAGACTTTTGCCTTGTGCAGGAATAGTCAGTGAGTGGTTAAAGCCGTATTACAATGTGGGAGATGGTTATTTTCATACGCACATTCATTAAAACTTTATTAAAAATGAATACTTTCGCCAGAATAAATAAAAAATGCGAAAATTTTTGAACCTCGCGCGCGCCATACCGAGAGGTACCACCTTAAGCTTCAAGTTCGGTACCCAAATACAGAGTTTCCATACTAAACGGACATTTCACACCAATCGAAAAAAAATATAACTTCTTAAAATGGCATCATCTTAGCTCAAAAGCTCACGCACAGATAGATAACGATGTGAGTAAATGAGACTTCTTTTCCACATTTGACCAAAGAACTAAATGCCAACAATGAGACAAATTTTAGCTTTGAGTAAGGGCCATAGCTCACCACTGGTGTCCTCTACTAATATACTTACCCTCTTATTCATAAAAAGTTAAAGATCATTTTAGTTATTTGACGTATGTCAATTTAGACTGGATGTCACGTATTTACCATACAACAAACCAGAGAAGTAGACCTCCAGTAACGCTACTAAAATCTACTGTATCTTTATGAATAAGGCGGTTACTCTGTAGAGTAGACGGTGTGTATTTCTGGACAAGTATCTTTACTGACGATGTTGCTCAAAAATTGTGTCCAAGTTACGGCACACCTCGGACACTAGAGACATAACTCAAATTAAAAAATTAAAAACCCCCGACCCAGTCAGACCCCTCATCAACTTAACTAGAACTAGAGCTAATCATCTTATAAAGATCATGGTCACCTTACCATATACTTTCAATATCATTGTAGTAACACGGTACCTAATTTAAAATCGATAGGACATATGGAAGGAAGTTAGATCCCCTCATCCACTATTTCAGAGCTGATCATCTTCAAACGACAGATAAGGTCATGGTTACCTTACCATATATAATTGAAGTGACACGGTACTAAATTTCAAATTGATAGGACGTATGGAAGATAGTTAAATCCGCACATCCACTATTTAAGAGCTGATCATCCTCAAACCGCTGATCAGATCTTCATCAGTCATGGCTAAGAACACTCGGCCTGAAATTATCTATGATACAAAAAAAAACTAAACGAAAATCGGTTCAGCCGTTTGGGCTCTACGATACCACAGAAAGATACACAGACAGGCATACAGACATACAGACAGACAGATACACACGTTAAAATTAAAAATGTGGCTATAACAACCTGTTTAATTCTCTAAACAGATGTCAATCGAACTGGTTCCGTTGCTCGTACGGCGCCTGCGTCGACGGCACCGCCCCCTGCAACAAGATCCAAGACTGCGCCGATAATTCTGATGAGATGGTCCCGCAGTGCCGCAATGCTACATTCCAAACCAGGTAAAATAAGATGAGATAATTCTTCATCTGACTGAGTAAGCGTGTGCACCTGGGTTCGATGAATATCGGTGTTTGTTTCCGGTCTGGGTGTGATGTTCGTCTCTGTATATGTTTCGGGCACCCTAGATACAGGTTCTTCCTAGTTAGGGGCTCCGAGTGTGATGCATTATACGTTATTATTATCGGTTTGACCTGTATGTATGTGTGTATGTTTGTCCGCGATTATCTCGCGTTTGTCTGAACCGATTTTGATGCGGTTTTCAGTTAAGTTATTTGTTACATTCAGGAGAAGTTTTTAGTTCTATTTTAATCGACTTCGAAGAAGAGGAAGTTCTCAGTTGATGTATGTGTCAGTTTATTGAAGGCGGATTCTTTTTTTGTAGAAAATTAAGTATTATGTTCTTCTTTTCTTCAACAATTCCAGAGGTGAATTCCAATGTGACGATGGGAAGACAGTATCAACCAGCCTCCTTTGTGATGGATCTAAGGACTGTGACGATGGTTCAGACGAAACTGTCAAAGTCTGCGGAGCCAACCAGTGTCCTAGCTACTTGTTCCGTTGCGCTTATGGTGCTTGCGTCGATCAGGGTGCTGATTGTGATGGTGTAAGTATAAGATAATTCGCAAAGATAATTAAAGAATGAAAAAATGTGGGAAGAGAGAACAGGGAAGACCGAGAGTTAAAGCATTATAGTAAATACTAAGCAGAGAGATTATTGGAATAACAAAGGAAACTTTAAAACATACGTCAGAAATAAAAAAGGAGCTTGGAATAATAAAATCATCATCATCATCATCATTTCAGCCGTAAGACGTCCACTGCTGGACATAGGCCTCCCTCAAGGCTCTCCATCTGTACCGATCGCAGGTGGCCTGCATCCAGCGTGGGCCCGCAGCCTTGCGCAGATCATCCGTCCATCTGGTCGGTGGACGTCCTACGCTGCGCTTGCCGATCCGTGGTCTCCACTCGAGAACTTTTCGGCCCCAGCGGCCATCTGTTCTGCGGGCTATATGACCTGCCCATTGCCACTTCAACGAGCTTATCCGCTTGGCTATGTCGGTGGTCCTCATTTCTGATTCGATCCCGCAGAGAAAATCCCGAGCATAGCCCGCTCCATGGCTCGTTGAGCTACTCGGAGCCTGTTCATAAGCCCTATAGTGAAGCACCACGTTTCAGAACCGTATGTCATCACTGGCAGCACACATTGGTTAAATACCTTCGTCTTCAGGCACTAAATAATAAAATACTTAATAATAATAATGGTCGCGTAAATACAAAGCTTATAAAAAAGAAATTGCGAACCAAAATATTGTTTAAAAAAGTAACTTTTTTGAAAAACATTTTTATTTTAAATAATTCAAGGAACAATATTAAGTGAAGATTAATAAAAAGCATTTAACAGCGCTAGCTTTGTACCTTTTTCAAAATTAGAGTATTTGCACCAACAAAATTTGTAGGAATATCACAGTCAGTTATTTATAAGAATACATTTGAATAACTTTTACAGAATAGTACTTATGTATTGTTTATGTTTAGCTGTATGACAAGGAGAGATTTTAGGTCCCTTTTTTTCATAACATTTCGTTGTACTGGTTAAAGTGTGTTGAGTTCTTTGGTTAAATCAAATAGTCATTCTGTTTGCTTGACTTCGTTACAGAACACCCAATGTGCTGATGGTTCAGATGAAACAGATGAGCTCTGCAATAGAATAGGAACCATAAGTGGTCCATCCACTTCAACAATCAGGTATTTTAATAACTAAATAACTCAGGTTGCTTAGGGAAGATTTTAGGAAAATAAAAGTTTCGATAATTTTTTTCGTCTGAAGTTACGCAGATTCTTAGCGACTGGCTCATTCACCTTCACAGTCAATGTTTGGAGTCAATTCGCTAGAGTTTAAACTCGGACAAGACGTTCTCAGGTACAGAGTATCCTGGCTCTAGCTATCTCATATAGCGTAACCTAAGTCATACGATTAATGTCTGTAGAATGTTCGCCAAAGAGCAATGTAAAGGGCTATTCTTGGAACCGGAAGTCGCAAAATAGGCAGACGCACAAGATGGTCAGACGGCCTGGTGAAGTTTGCGTGGTGGTGTTTAGATGTGGGTCGCACAAGACCGGTTATCTGAGAAGGAGGCATATGACCAGCAGTAGACTTCTTTCGGATGAGATGATGATAGCGTTATCATTGTCGTTAGGCAAGGCAAACATTTGTTTGCATGAGCCAATTGGTGGGCACCCTGAACTACCTTGCCTCTAGCAGTATAGGATACAACTTTAATCCTTCTTACATCATAATCTTCAAACCAGGCCATCTGCAAACGGTGCCTGCGTGCTCCCACCATACCCTGACCATGGAACTTACTCAGTGGCCGGCGTGCCCCGGGCTTCTCCAGGGCAGGCCTTCGACACCGTCTTCCTGAACATCACCTGCATGTCAGGCTACGCTGTGGTCGGAGACACCAACTTGCACTGCTACTCTGGATTCTGGTCTAGAACTATGCCTCAGTGTATTCGTAAGTATTTTTTGGTTTATTTAAAGAAATAACCCAGACAGGAAATTTATCATTCGTGATTCTGAATTGCTCACAATTTTTTATTTTCTGTAGATTTTGAAATAGACATAAAGGGTAGCTCGAAGGGCTTTACAAGAGATAGAGATACTTTCCGTCACTAACTTCTAAGCTATTTTCGCTTTGAAAGCCACCTATAAATACTTTTAAAAAGTTCTCTAGTGGCGACTGCGCACCGTAGAGACGGATAGTAGGAAACCCAGCCCTCACAGGGTGGTCAGACGACCTGGTGAAGGTTGCGGAAGTACACTGGATGAGGGTCGCTCAAGACCGGTAGTAGTGGCGGTCTGTGGGGGAGACCTATGCCCATTGAAGTCTTTCGGCTGAGATGATGATGATGATGATTTTATAATAATTATACCTTTTCAGGATTCTGCAAACTACTCCAGCATCCAAGCGTAGAATACCACTGCTCAGTACCAGGAGTTCAGGGCGGTTACAGAGAGTGCCTCGACCTGGAACCAGCCGGAACCCTGGTCATCCCTGAATGCCGAAGCCCAAACTACTACTCCGCCAGGGCATTGCCAACGATGCACTGCATCGACGGCTTTTGGGACTACCAAGCTAGCCAGCTGTGCCAACCAGGTTTGATAAGAAACGGAACTAATATCACTATTCTTATTAAAGACGAAATCCACATTCATATATCTAGTTTTAATTTCACTGTGCCTTTTAAGGAAGGTAGTTTGGTTCTTCCCATTAAAAGAGATGAAGTTTTGAATGGAAGTGATAGAGGAAGGAATAAAAATGATAAATTATCAAGGGAAACTGATAAAATATCGAATGGAAATAATGAAGAATCGGTTGAAAGTGAGAGAGTATCGAATGGAAGTAAATTATTCAACGAAAATGATAAGTTATTGCAGGAAAATGATAGATTATCAAATGTAACTGTTAAAGTATTGAATGGTAATAATAAGAAACCAAATAAAACTGATAGAGCTTCTAATTTAAATCATAAGAAATCATTATTTGATGATGAAGTTACTAAAAACAAAGAAGCAGCTCTCGCTGAGAATGTAAGTCATAATTACGTCTATGATTTAGATGAGGACGATTGGAGAATTGGAGGTGGAAAGAAAAGAAATGTGGTGAATGAAACCGTGGTCGATACAGATAGAATACCGAGCAGAATAAATTTTCCTGTTGAACATTGATCATGAATTATGTTAAACTTTATGTGTCTCAACTCAAGTTGCTTACTATCTTTAGGTCTATTGCATCGTTTTTAGGGCCAATCGCAAAAAATATTAAAATCTTCTAAATACAATAAATTTGATCCTGTCTAAAAGATCTTTAACAATGAAGTTTATTTACTTTAGTATTTTTATTTATGTTATTTAGTTTAGTAATTAAATACTTAAGTCTAGTGGACCTTCAATAAGTGATATCTTGTATCCTAAAATCTATTTAAAAAAAAATCTTTCGACTTTTTGATTTTTGAAATATCCTATAATCTAATTTAAAAAAAAACTTTTGACGTTGTGATTTTTGAAAATTATCAAACAGCAAGATTAAATCTCGAATTTTTGCTATTTTCTATGGTTTAGGAGATATTAATAGTTTTCGCGATTAGATAAGTTTAAGTTTTCTTATATGTTTAGTTTTAGTCGTAATTTAAATTAGTACCTATAGAATACTCTAAAAAAATAATATTACAAGCAATACTGTGATAATTCCATGACAACAGACTAGACAGAGGGCTAGATATTTGGCTATGTCGAATGTAAAGTATTATTACGTACATATTCCTATTTTTTGGCCGTATAAAAATTCTTGTATTTATTGAAGCTATGATTTGTATTCGTTTTTAGAAGACTTGTTAAGAGGATGGATTCTTTTATGAATATAACATTTTTGGAAATAAAATATTGTTTTTTTATTCAAAAACCTATTTATTCCTCCATCCTTTTAGCTAGTGTATTTTTTAATGAGGTCTTCTTAAGAAGTCTTTGTCAAGCAGAACGCGCAAAAGCATCTAGACGCGGCACTATTGCGACGCACTCTTTGATGTCACAGGGCGTGACGCAAGAGAGACCGACCGAAACATGATTTTTAGCCGAAACCGAAACCAAAAACGAATCTTAGGCCCTGGCCTCAGTTTCGGCCGGAACCGAAACCGAAACCGAACCTGTGGTCGAGAAACGACGCTTCAGCGCGGCATCATACGAGCGCTCTGACGATTTCTGATTTTGTTCGAATTTCAGAATGCGGTAAAGTGACGTCAAAGGGCACTGGGCTCATCATAGACGGCGTGTCGGCGGAGCGCGGCGAACTGCCGTGGCACGTCGGCGTTTACCGGAAGACGGTAACGCCCTACATGCAGATATGCGGCGGTTCTATCGTGTCTACTACTCTTGTTATATCTGGTAAATCTACATCTAAACTAATCTTTATCTAAAAAAAAAAAACTTTTCGTTTGTCTTGCTAAAACTCGAGAAGCGCAGGGCCAATTTGGCTATTTTTTGTATTGAAATAATCGTTCAGGAAAGTTTAAACGTTAAAGAACATTAGGAAGCATTCACTATTTCAAGCGCACGAAGTTCACACTTTTAGCAACCCTTAATATTTACTAGGTTTTTACCCTAAAAGCTAAACAATATCTAAAACTTGACTGCTCCGTAGCTCAGTTGGCAGTGATGTGGACTGAAAAGCGGGTGCACCTGAGGTTCGATTCCTAGCGGGGTGAATATTGTTCGTCTCTATATATGTTCGGGCACCCTAAAATCAGGTTTTACCTAGTAAGGGGCTTGCAGTTGTGATGTGTTATTATAAAAAAAAAACAAAGCCAACACATGTGCGGCTGGACCGAGTCCCCCCGCTGCGACTGTGGCGCGGAGTTCCAGACCGTGGAGCACATCGCGCGCGACTTTCCCCGGCGAGCTACCCCGGCGACGCTGATTACTTCGTCACTCCGACGGCCGACGCAGCCAACTGGCTAAGAAACCTGGACATTTGCCTTTGACATGCTAGTAATAGCGTATTCTGTGCAGCCATACGAATAAATAAATAAAAAACAAAGATTTTTTTTCTAATTGCTTAAACATTCTATGTCACAGCTGCCCATTGCTTCTGGAAGGACGGCAAGCAGCTGCCAGCTGCGAACTACGCCGTGGCGGCTGGTAAGCTCTACAGGCCGTGGAACGACAAGGTTGACAAGGATGCGCAAAAGAGAGATGTACGTAAATATAGACTAACTAGTCGACCCCGCAAACTTCGTACCGCCTAACCTATTGCAATGTTGTGCATGTATTATACTTATAAACCTTCCTCTTGAATCACTCTATGTATTAAAAAAAACGCATCAAAATCTTTGACATAGTTTTAAAGATTTAAGCATACAGGGACATGATATATCATGAATACAAAGTCGCTTCCCGCGTTTGTTCTATCTATGTTTAAATCTTTAAAACTATGCATCAGATTTTGATGCGTTTTTTTTAAATAGATAGAGAGATTCAACAGTAAGGTTTATATGTATAATACAAGCACAACATAGTAATGTAATGGGTTAAGCGGTGCGAAGTTCGCCGGGTCGGCTAGTGAATTATAAGAAAGAAAGAAGAAATTTTGTATACCTAATAAATAAAAAAATAAAAAAGATTTGTTTGTTGGAGTGCACAGTGGCGGACTAGGAGGCCGTAACAGATTTGTTTATGCTTTCGTCAGCCCTAGACAGTATTACCAAAGAACAAGAGCTATTTTGCAATACAGAAAAACCGGAAGTGTTACGCCGACCGTGTCCGCCACTGTACCTACTACTTGAGCTCAACAAAAGGATATGCGATAAAGCTAGTTCGACAAAAGGTAGTAAGGTTCTAACTAGGTAAAACCTGTATCTAGCGGGTGCCCGAATCACATACGAACACCCAGACTGGGAAGCGAACATCGAATCATAACAATGTCTGCCCCCGCGGGGAATCGAACACGGTTCACCCGCGTCTACCTACACCACTGAAAACTGGGCTGTCCAAATCTATCTATCTATTCATTTTTATTTCCTAGGTCAGCGATATAAAGATCCCAGCTAGATTCTACGGGGAGCAAGGAAACTATGGAGATGACATTGCCCTAATGATATTAACACAGGCTTTCGAGTACAAGACCTACGTGAGGCCAGTTTGTCTCAACTTTGACGTACTCTTTGATAAGGAGCAACTCAAAGACGGAAACTTGGGAAAGGTTGGTATATTTATTAAATAATGTTAATAAATAATGTAAATTCTTTTAATCCATGAAAGTTTGTGGATATTACGAGATTTCTGCTTAAAGCTAGCTTCGAAACCACTTTGTTTTTCTTAACGGGCTTTAAAACAATAATCTTATCCTACTAGTATTATATGCGAGAAAGTTTATGTAGGGTAAAACGTCCTATTACCGCGGTAGTCAAAATCACGTCCTATTACGGCTCTATTTTATCTTTTGCAGTTTATGATTCGTTGTGACTGTGTAAGGTAACGGTGACTACATAGTGTCCAAGGGAAACTAACACGTTACTTATTACCCAGCACTCGTGCATTTAAAATCGTTTAAAATTACCTAAATTAATTATTTTGTGTAACGTCAGCGAAGCGAGAAGCTGTTTCATACAAACGCAGACTGACTTGCGGTAGAACATTGAATTTTCAGATTTCGTTTTTAGTTCAAAGAAACACTTCAAGATTATGTTACTATATTCGAATACTTTTTACATTCAAGTAGTCTTAGTTAATCAAGTTGATTTCTATTTAAAATCAAATAAAACTAGTAAATATAAGTAAATAAAAGTCCGCCGTGTTAGGAAGGCTATTTGAGGGTTACGCCTATTACGGAGGGTACCATCGGTAATAGGAAAAACGCAGTGTCGGTAATTTTTTAATTTAGTGGTAAAATAAATATAATTTATGAACATTTCGTTATTTAAGTGTAATTTTCATTAGTTTTCAATTATAAATCCAATTTAGGAGGTTTAATGTTTTTTAACTAGAATCCTTGTTTTTGACGCTTAAAGTTGACAGAAATATTTAAGTTTGTTAGAAAACTGTGAAACCTAACGTATGAGTTTTAATGAAGAAAAATAGTCTAATACAACGATTACTAACGATTTGAGAGTTTTATGGTAAAGTCAGAGTACTCTTATTTGTAAGTAATAACTTACAATACCTAAATATCTTAACATTTTATTTCAGAATTAGGATATAAAAAGTCATTAGATATTTTAGCACCTACCGTATTAGGCTGTAAGGAATCCTAACACGGTGTATGGAAATTACAGAGCTAATAATTTAACCGTATTATTCATAAAGATACCGTACATTTCAAAAAGCTTTACTGCAAGTCTACTGATTTGGTTTGTTGTATGGTAAATACGTGACATCCTGTCTAAATTGACATACGTCAAATAACTAAAATGCACTTTAACTTTTTATGAATAAGTACATAATTAAAAAACTTACACAAAAACGTACACTAAGGTTAGGTTTATCGTATTTTCCCATCAATATAATAATTTACTACTAGATTTTACCGCAACTTTGACACACCATACAAAACTGATTATGATTCGTTGGTTGTTTTATTTAATATTGTATTTTGGTTTGCTAATTGGTTGTTGTTTTTTTTTGTTTTCCATTTTATTGCGTGTTTGTGTCAACGTTGTTGTAAAAAAATGTATCTTTCTTTATTTTTACTTTCTCCGCTTGGGTAGAAATCCATTTTCCATCTTTCTTTACCGTTTTACTAAACCTTCACTGACTGCACCCCGCTGCTTCGCCAGTTAAATTTTCCTTCAAATATGTTTTAATGTTAAGGTTAAGGTTTCATTAAAATCTATTTCGTAGTTTTTACGTGAAAGAGTTACAGACATCCTTTATTACAAACTTTGTCGTTTGTAATATTAGTATGATTATGAAACCCTCGTCCAGGCCTTTTTCAAATTAAAGTTCGAGAAAAACGACCATCAATTGTTTTATAACGAGGTTTAGGAGGATATAAATTCGACCTGTATGTATGTTTGTATGCATGTTTGCCAGCGATTATTTCGATTTTGTCAAAACCGATTTTCACAAAAGTAATTCAGAAGAAGGGTTTAGTACCTATTTTTAACAAATTTTAGAAAAGAGGAAGTTCTCAGTTTAGGTTTGTATCAGTTTATTGATTAAGGTTTCGGGTACACGTCCCGGGATCTTAATAATGTGTCTTTTCCATCCGTCCGTCTGTCTGTCTGCCAAAGGCACTAATTTCCGAAACGGTTCGATTAATTTTAATGAAAAAATTTCACGATATTTTATTTGTCGTCCAAAGAATACTAAAAAATATTAAAAAATGCAGAAATTGTGCCAAAATCTTCCTTTTTTGGACTTTTTTCGAGCCTCTACTGAGATATTGACCTGGTCAACAGACATTAAATAATGATAATTTGTAACTTCACTTAATGTAGATTAACAACAAATATTAAAAATTATGCTAATAAGCTAGCCAAATTTGCACAAATTACGCTTTTATGAATATAGAAACGATCTCAAAATGGCGGCCGTTGTATGGGCTGTCTTTTTTCTCAACTCTCTCCTCATACTAATATACGCGAGATAGCATTCGTTTGGCCGCCATTTTCAAATCGTTTCTTTATCAGCGCGGCTTTTAAAAAAATCGTCCCCATATTTAATTCATTGCGTTCCGTTGTTCGGAGAGATGGGATAACGTTACGATGCCGTAGATTGATTGATTGATTATTGTTTTGCTATTTGCCCGTTCAGGTCAGGCAAAGAAACATAGTAGCCCATACAGCCAAATATTCATTATTCGTGTTTCCTAAACTAAGTATATTACTGGAAACTTCTTAGCGCGAGGCCGTTTATTAAATAGTTGATACACAAAATATTATCAAAATAGCCCCTTTCTAGGAAGAACCTGTACAGTGCCAGTAACAATTACAGCCATTGCATACCATTTTCTGATTGCACGGAACCATGAGCTGAGATGAAAATGTTTCATCGTGCGTGTGTTGTCATCCCATACTCCGTAATAGGCAGTGCTTACCGCCGTAATAGGCTTCAAACTTTTTTTTGCCGCCGTAATAGGAATTCCGAATTGTCAGAAAAAATATTTATTTAAAACTAATTATCACTCTAAAATAAATAAAACGACAACTGAAATAGAAAATATAATTATCATAAGTGTCAAAAAAAATTCAAATATCTGCTAACATATTTAGAAATGCTTAATTTCTTACCCTACTTTAAAATGTCGTCAAAACGCGCCGTAATAGGGCATGTTACCCTAGTAGCAGTATGGATATTTGACTCTTTCACTTTAAAACTACTGAATGGATTTTAATGTAACTTAACAGTAACATAGTTTATACATAGGAATAACACGGCTACAATTTATAAACACGTAAGTTACTTGAAATACTAATCCTTTGCACATAAAGTCGCTGGCACCCCTACCTTTTCAAGGAACTTGTTTTTTGGCCTTTTACCCCTTAGACACAAAATCTGTAGGTCTGTCTTCCAAAAACGTTGTATTGCAATGTGGGAGATGGGTTTTTACATACGCGAATTCATTTAAACTTTATTAAAAATGAATACTTTCGCCAGAATAAATAAAAAACACGAAAAAATTTGAATTTCGCGCCATAGCGAGAGTTACCACCTTAAAGGAGTTCGCTGGTACAGCTACTTTTTATTATTATTATTCTACAGGTAGCAGGCTGGGGTCTCACGTCAGAGAATGGCGTGGCTTCCCCGACCCTCAAAGTGGTGAAGCTGCCTTATGTGAACGTGCTGGAGTGCAGGAACATTGTACCTCCCAACTTCAGAGGCTACATCACTCACGACAAGATTTGCGCCGGTTATGTTAATGGTAAAGTACCTTATCTATACCTACGGTCTGCTCAGCCTGATAGACGTCCACTGCTGGACATAGGCCTTTTTTTGATAACGGAGGAAATAGACTAGGCATATTTAGCGGGCAACTGGAGCGGCGTAGCGAGAGAGCGGCGGAAAGGGAATAACTCTTGCATTTTGGCTATTGTGTGGCCGTCTCTTTGATGGCCGGCGTCCGGTGTCCTTACCTACATCTATTGGTCATCTAATGATAACATAATATCCGCCCTCCTTCCGAAAGACGCAGAGTAGGAGTACCTCAGCAGTTTTATTAAGATATTTTAATAACGTTACCTCTGCGTTAGAAATAAGGTTTTAGTTTATTTATGTTAGTGTAGTTTTTTTTTTGAGTTGTTGTTGTAAGGACTGTGTCCTAAATTGCTACACCCTTGCCGGGTTACTAAGTCAAAAGTTCCTTGTACTTAATTTAAGACCTGTACACACTTAGCGCAATAAATATCTTGTATCTTGTATTTTGTACCTATAAGGTGGTCAGACGACGGTGAAGTTTGCGGTAGTACGCTGGATGAGGGTCGCTCAAGACCGGTCGTTATGGTGATTTATGGGCCCCCCCATTGGCTGAGATGGTGAATTGTGTGCTGAAATCAAAATCATCAATATACCGGGTGTTTCTGACAAGGGGGTAATAAATGAAAGGAGGGCTTCTTTGTTTAAAATCGTTTATTAATAATAAAGAATTACAGGCATATACACACATTATATCGGCCAAACTGCAGGACAGTTTGTCGGCCGGTACACTCTCTATTCAATATGAAATATTATGTACAGCTCATAATATACCTATTACACAATTTATAATCTACGATGCTGAAACAAAGCCAAATAATAAAGTATTATTATAAAGTAAATATAAGTACTTACTATGCTTAAATGGTCGACAGAAAAAACATTTTTACCCTATTTTTAAAAGTATTAAATGACAGTTTGCCCGTAAAGAGGTCAGAGGGAAGTCGATTATATATACTAGTAAGTTTATGTTTTAACAATCTCTTTCCATAGTAGTTATTAGTTTTAATATTCATTTTGAAGTTCTTTAAATTTCTTCGCCTCTGTACATCCCCACTAAACTTTGGCACATTGAGCATATTAATTGATTTATAATTTTGAACAGCGAGCAAATAATTGACCTTTGTGTGAATTGGCATAATTTCTCACTGCTCACCATAACTAACAACTTTCCCAAAGCAACATGGGTCGAAATCTCAAAAACAATAACAGCTGTTTCATACATTGGTTCGATCAGCTGGCGGGGTCAATGTACGGGACAGCTGATGTTTGTTGTGAGATTTCGACCCATGTTGCTTTGGGAAAGTTGTTAGGTATGGTGAGCTGAACCCCTCCTTTGATTTATTACCGCCTTGTCAGAAACACCCGGTATATAAAACTCTTCCGTTACTGACTGACTGACAGACAACGCAGAGCCGAAACTACTGGGCGTAGAAAGCTGAAAATTGGCACGTGGGTTCCTTGGGGAGTGTAGGTGAGCACTAAGAAGGGATTTCCCGAAATTCCCACGGGAACGGGAAAAAACGGGATTTTTGTGTTTATGAGAAATCTGCGCGGGAAAAACCGCGGGCCAGCCTCTAGTGTCAAAATATTACTTTAAAACGTTCTCAGCTGCAAATTGATCTATACAGTCGAGTACCGACTTCAATACAGTGAAGCATACGCTTGACGGAATTGAGACGGCTCGTGCCAGGATAATCTGTACTCAAGATTAAAACTCGAGAAAAAATACACCGTACCCGAACTATGCCCCTAGAGCCATATCTGTCTTAAGTTTCTCGAAACTTTTCTCTTTGCCCTTTCAATATCCTTCAAACCCCTCATCATTAACTCTCACCCCCAGGCACAGCCCTCTGCCAGGGCGACAGCGGCGGCGGGCTAGTCTTTCCATCAGCAGAACGGGAAGCAGTCCGCTACTACCTCAGGGGGATCGTCTCCGCGGCTCCAAAGAATGAGAATAAGTGCAACGCCCACAGCATCACGACCTTCACCCAGATCACCAGCCATGAGGAGTTTATAAAGCCTTACTATTCTGTAGACTGATTATAGGCTCTGTCAAACCGATGGCGCAATGGCGTCGTGGGCTAGAGCGTCGACTAGTAATGTACAGCGGGGTCTAGGACGGCGTAACGCTTCCGGTTTTTTGACCGACGAAAAAAAAAGGAGGAATGTATGATCACGCATAACTTTTTACAGAGTAGTCCAATTTGATAGTTCTTTTTTTAATCGACAGGGCTTTAATCTTAAAATTACTTGGTATACCCTACATTACTTTAAGAACTTAGTAATTCGATTATTATTTTATGTTTTTCAGTTTTTTTTTCGGCGTTTTTATTTTTTGATAAAAAGTTTTTCTGTATTGCAAAATAGCTCTTGTTTTTTGGTAAAACAGTCTAGGGCCCACTGGCCCACCAGACAATAGACAAAACTGTTACGCGCCCTAGACCGCTACTGTAACACTGTCACACAGAGTGCCTGGCGACAAAGCGTTCTATCGTCGTTGGTGCTTTGCAAAGCTCTGTGTGTGTGACAGGGTCTGTCATAGTACAGTCACGGACTAGGAGGCCGTAACAGATTTGTCTATGGTTTCGTCAGCCCTAGACTTTATTACCAGAGAACAAGAGCTATTTTGCAATACAGAAAAACCGGAAGTGTTACGCCGACCGTGTCCGCCACTGTACATTACAAGTCACCGCTCTAGTGCCGAAGGCTAACGCTCTAGCGTGATGCTAAAGCGCCGTCCGTCTATACCTGAGGTCCATACGCGCCGTATGTTTGACAAATGTTTTAGGTTACAAGAGGTTACCTTATTGCACGCACAACTGGTAGGGTGGCGCCACTGTATACGTTTTTTTTACCTGCCATTCAAAACCAATGGCTGAACGATGATTGGTTCATATTCTAATCACACGCAGTTTTTTCTGGCGCGTACTATAATTACAATTTTATAAAATCATTACTTGATTGCAATGGATGGCCTTAGTTCTTTAAGAGATTTCTTCCAGGGTTTTTGTAACGTAATACAAAAAGGAACCCTGTTACCTAGGGTAAAACGTCCTATTACTGGGCAGTAGTCAAAATCAGGTCCTTCCTTATACGGCGGCATTTTTTTCTTTGTATATTTTTGTGTTGTATGTGTAAACGTAACTCCATATTTAGTAACGTGTCATTTTTACTTGGACATTATGTATATTCTTTGTATATTTTATCTTTATACTAGTTGACCTGGCGAACTTCGTCCCGCCTTACTTATTATAATGTTGTGCATATAATAGACATATAAACCTTCCTCTTGAATCACTCTATCTTTTAAAAAAAACCGCATCCAAATCCGTTGCGTATCCGTACATAGGGACAGACGCGGGAAGCGACTTTGTTTTATACTATGTATTGATGATTTAATTTGGTAATTCAAAAAGTACTTACCTTAATAATAAATTCTAATTTAATAATTAGGTAGGAACTACATTATTAAATTTAAATAAAAAATGCTCAAAGTTTAAAGTAAGTAAACGAATGTAACAATGTTGATAATAAATAATAGTACTAAGACAAATTAAACATAAGTTAATTTTAAAATAAAAAAATATTAAAGCACTTGTTTTATTGCATTTTTGTGGTTTTCTTTTATTTAACGTATTTGTTAGTTTCATTGGGTTTCATACATACAGACAGCAATAATAATAATAATAATAGTTTATTCAATTTTCAATACACAATTTTTAACATTCGTGGAGTCTCCTTTTAAGTAAAAATATACCTGTATCAGGAAACTCCTCTCTTCCTCAATGACAAATTGTGGTGTGTTACATTGTTGCTCTAAATTGATCTTACACTATTTAAATATAGATATTAAATATTATATATATATATTAAATATTATTTAGGTAGAGTCGTAAATAAATGCTTATACATGTTATCTTATTCTAAGTAGTTTTAGTGAACTGGTAGATCTGCATATTTTATACATCTTCTGTGTAATTATATTCTAATTCAATAAGCCATGCAAGTAAAGTTTTTTTAACATCTCTTAATTACATTGTATATATGTTTAGTATTTTATTAACTTTATTATATAGAAGACTGGCTAGTGTCTTAAATTGTCTACGGGCAAAAATAGTTTTTACGCTGTGTATCGGAGCAACAGCATGATAACGTCTCTTATCTAGGATATTAGGATCTAATGGAATTGTTTTATGCATTTTTGAAATTGTTTTGAAAATATACAGTTTTCTTACCGAAAGAAGCTTACTTTTAATAAAAAGTTCAGAAGTTGGATATCTATAAGGCATACAAAGCATTACCTTAAGTAGACAACGTTGGGATCTTTCGACTATGATAAAGTTCGTTTTCGCAGCTCCACCCCATAGCGGGATGCAGTACGAAATAATAGATTCTACTAGGGCTACATAAGCAATGGGATCTTTTACCCAATAAAACATTTTTCTCAAAACATAGGCCATCCTGCTTCTTCGAGTATAGGGCGGCAAGTGGCAACGCTCTTCTTTCTTCTGAGATATGTTCATGGAGCTAGTATAGTAGCTAACGCTAATAATTATATCTTCTGAACCATGGCCGAAATATTCGTTTGTGGAACTAAAAATGACCATTTAAGCAACAAATATATATAAATCTATACCAATATTATAAAGAGGAAAGATTTGTTTGTTTGTAACGAATAGGCTCCGGAAATACTGAACCGATTTGAAAAATTCTTTCACTGGTAGGAAGCTACACTATCCCGAGTGTCATAGGCTATATTAGATTTTCAAAAAAATTAGGGATCCTTACTTAAACTCAAATAATGTAACCCAAGGAGCAATATTTTTCCGTTGTTTACATATTTTGACAGGTGGTTTGTTGTTGTTGTTTGTTTTTTTTATCGCCCATTCTGGCCAGTCAAAAAAACATAGTCTATAGAGCCAAATATTTAGTAGTATCTTATATTCTATGGCGTAACGAAGTAAGCCGGGACAGCTCGTACATAAATATCATATCATTATCCTGAAAGCTACACAAAAGAGCTTTAAAAATGATAAAGCTACGTTATTGACGCAAATTATCAATTTCGGCCATGGTTTAGAAGATATAATTATTTATCGGTAGTGGCGCTAGTATCACACCGTGTGGCCCGTTCACAGTCGTGTCTGCCCGTTCCCAGATTGACTGTTTAAGTCAAGTTTCGACTTCATGCCAATGAATCATATGCTCGACGGAGTGTAGGACAGCTCGAGCCAAAAAAATGTGTACTCTAGAACGACTTGTCCGAGTGCCTTTAGCTACGTCCAACGGACTTCAGCGCTGACTGTTCGTCGAGCACTATTTGCAGCCTAAATTTTGCCTGTTGACGGCAGGTGCATAGGTGCGGAATCCTCTCCAAAAACATAGCTCTTGTCAGAGGATCCTCCCATTCGACCAGCTGCTTGACCTTTGTATCACGGCAGCAATCGTGCCGTACCCGCTGTACAGTAGCGGTCTAGGAGGGCGTAACAGATTTATCTATGGTCTCGTGTGCCCTTGACTGTATTACCAATGAACTATTTTGCAATACAGTTACACCGACCTAGATCGCCACTGTACCTGTGTGATTTACGAGCAGACATGGGTAGACTAGCGTAGCGTTTCCTATCCCATCTCACTGGGGTAGATTTGCCTTGCCCGTGCCCGGCCCGTGGCGGACAGTTTGATAAGAATGGCGAATGGCCCATTGGCCCGCTTAAGCCCCGGTTGCCTAGAAACCCTAGAATCAGCGTTGCAGTGACATCGATATTTGGCGTTGTCAAAACTACAACAACAAACAACAAAGCCACTTACAAATTCAATTCGCTCTTTATTTGGCTATTTCTTGGCTATTTAATTGAAACCTATTATTTTAATCAAAATGAGCAGTGGCGATACGATGCGGGAAGCGCCAAGAAAATATTGCAATGTCGCTCAGATGAGGGTCCACGATTATCTATATGGTAAGTAAACATTTTTTTCAACAGAAAAAGACAGGGTCGCCCCTCTAAAACCCGGAAGCGTCTATCATGACAGAACTCAGGGCGGCAGGGATGACCTGGACCGACGCCAAAGAAAGAGCGCAGGACAGAAAAGTCTGGAGGAAGACTGTTGAGGCCCCATGCTCCCCGAGGAGTTAAAGGATTAATTATCAAGTAAAAAACATTCTTTAATCATTGTTCTGTGTGGCTGTATAGAATACTAGGTACCACCCCATCTTCTCCCAGTGAAAAGCTACCGAAGGAACACTATATGAACAGGCTGCAACGCCCTTTGTTAAAAAACTTGAAGAATACTACTGCGATCGGCAGAGGCAGTTTGAGATACTAGCTGGTGCCCGCGACTTAGTCTGCACATGATTAGTATTAATAATAATAACGCACCACACTCCAAGCCCCTAACTAGGAAGAACCGTCACAGGGTGCTCGAAACATATACAGAGACGAACATTACACCCAGACCGGAAACAAACATCGATATTCATCATAACAATGTTCGCCCTGTGGGGATGAAGTAGTAGGGGCTCCCACAGTAGCCCGGAGGATGATCCAACCACGTGTACAGTCCCGGAGAGTAAATTAAACACCAAATTTCAGGAACAAGTAAAACGCTGTATTGTTCAGTCCACAATAATAGTTAGGCACTACGCTTATGTATAAAGGTACAAACAGCTGGTATTAAATTAATATAATTCGGTAACTCGATGTGTCACGTAAGACGCGTAGCGGTGCACTGAACTAGTTTTTATAAACATGTCGATCTACGTAAGTATGTATAGCGCGGCCGCACAGCGGCGTATTCTAAACAATGATTAGGCAGTTTAAACATATACTTACATACTTAATATTAATAAGACGATCGCCACAGCCCCGCCGGGAATTCGAACCCAGGTGCACACGCATCTCAGTCCACATTACTGCCAACTGAGCTACGAAGCAGTCAAAAGCTCGCGAGTAGCTTATACTCTTTACAATTTCTCTATCAACTGTAGCTTATGTGTTATTTTGATGTAAAAGCTATATTTTTGTACCTAAAGTTTCATTAAAAAACCATTTAGTAGTTTTGGCGTGAAAGAGTAACAAAACATCCATACTTACAAACTTTTGCGTTTGTAATATTAGTAAGGTTAGGATCTTTTCACACTTAGTACTAAACAACTTGTATAGTTTACTTTGACTGCTCCGTGGCTCAGTTGGCAGTGATGTGGACTGAATAAGCGTGAGCACCCGGGTTCGATTGCTGGGCGGGGTGACTATTGATATGATGAATATCGATGTTTGTTTCCGGTCTGGGTGTGATGTTCGTCTCTGTGTATGTTTCGGGCGCCCTAGATACAGGTTCTTCCTAGTTAGGGGCTCTGAGTGTGATGTGTTATTATTATTATAGTGTCTCTTGTATCGGCAAACCGCCTTCCAAGCGTGTGGATAATGTAAAATATATTAATTTATCATCATAACAAAATTCGCCCTTGGCAGGAATCGAACCCGTACCTCAATTAATGACTAACCAATTTGGAATTAATTTGGTTACAGATTCAGCTTACATAGTGTCCGGAGCCCGAGACTACGCCAGAACTGCTTTCAAAGCTGCCATGGCGTCCGCTCAAGTTGTGAGTGGCATCATAACGATAATTTATTTTTATTATTATTATTACGAGCTTTCCCGGCTTACTTCGTTACGCCATAGAATATAAGATACTACAAAAGACTTGGCTTTATAGACTTTGTTCTTTTGACTGCCAAAATATGTGCCTGTCAAAATATTTAAACAACGGAAAAAATATTGCACCTTGGATACATTATTTGAGTTTAGGTAAGGATCCCTAATTTTTCTGAAAATCTAATATAGCCTATGACACTCGGAGTCAATGTAGCTTCCTACCAGTGAAAAAATTTTTCAAATCGGTTCAGTATTTCCGGAGCCTATTCGTTACTAACAAACAAACAAATCTTTCCTCTTTATAATATTGGTATAGATAATACCGTCAGGTTTAGGGTCGTCTCATACGCGGCTTCACTTCAGGCAATCGAATGAGTATGCAACAAGCAGTGCCTGCTAGCCTGAGAAACAGAATATTGTATCTTGTGTTATATCGTTTCGTAATGCATGGGTCCAATATTTTTTTACCACTTTCAGACTATCCAGCCAGTGTATAACGCCATGTTTTCTGAGTTGAGAGAATTCCCAAGAGTTCAGTTTGGTAAGTTGCTAATTAAATATACCAAAAGTATAAATCATTTGCGCTTAGTCGCATTCGCGTAGTCGCATCCGCGTAGACGCATCCGCGTAGTCGCATCCGCGTAGACGCATCCGCGTAGTCGCATCCGCGTAGACGCATCCGCGTAGTCGCATCCGCGTAGTCGCATCCGTGTAGTCGCATCCGCGTAGTAGAATCTGCGTAGCCTACAGCTCGTAGTCAACCGCTTGTAGTCACACGTGCGTAGTCATTTAGTACAATACCCCCACCTTACCAACCTTAATGCGTACTGCATTAAGACTATACTGCAATCACAATTTGCATGTTAAATGTACTGTCGACTGGCACTTACATAAAACATATTTTCCTCCTAGTGTACTACGCAAACTGTCGCCTCCCCGAGCACATGGACCGCTCCTACCACGCCTACCTTCGGAGGACGCAGCAGGCGCAGTCTCTACCAGCCCCAGAACCTGGAGGGAGAGACCAGTACAAGTTTGTTAATGTGTGAGTAGACGTTTGTGAACCCCACCGAAGGAACAGAACCACCATCTAGGGGTTTGCTAACTTTTCACTGTCTAGGCGTCGTCACCATCCTAATTGGCTAAGGTTCTATGATAACAAGATGCGTTTTTGTTACGTTTTCGAGTGATGAGTTCAAAAATACAAGTCTATGGAACACACAGATTTTTTGGACAACGTTCAAGCTATAACTAGGACAGTAAAAATAAATCTGAGACGTAAACTATCGTATTATCGTACGAGCTTGGAGTGAACTATCGTATCAGGATATAAAATGACAAATGACAAATGATAAATCTTTATTCACACGAACAATACAGGCATACAAAACAAAAGAAAAAAATACAAAGAAGAGTTAAGCAAAACTAAAACTATGAAAGCATGTATTGCGCATGTGGAAAGGCTCCGACTCAGCATGTGCTGCAAGTAATGCAGCGCTGATTATTCTGCCAGAACCTATGATATGATCAGGATACCCAGTGTGTAACTCCAGAATATTTACTTAAATAGTGATAAGTATAGACAAATGGTTAAGAACTACTTATAATACAGAATCAAACCAAACTATTAACTGTATAGCATCCTATTCGTGAAGAAATAAAATAACTTGTTATAAATATGTATAACATACTATAAAGATAGTTTTAACTAATGAAAGACTGCTCGCTGCTGCAGATAAACAACTAAGTTTTCTTCAGCAGCTATTTTTGTATTCCTAGTTTATAAGTTTTGTTTTAAGAAATAAAAAAAGGACTACGCTTAGAACAAAAAACCTATTTCACCACATTCAAAGATAAATGTGGACAATGTTGCAATAATCACCAACTTGGAAGGCGGTTTGGCGACCGCACTATGAATGGATTGATAAATTTTAATACTCCTATTAAATTAAATGTAATAAAACAGATTTATAAACACTTGTTTTAGTTTTATTCTATAGAAAACACGTTTACTTAGATGTCGCAGAATAGCAGAGACCGAGTGAAAAAAAAACATAAGTCAAGTGTGACCACAGACCAACTAGAGATACTAGTGTGACTTTTTAAAATAAAGGCGGGAAATTCAAATAACAAATTCCAACAACTCCATTATTAATTTCAGACCAAAGAAAGTGCTGCCACTGAGCAAGATCTCGCCGCGGTTCCGTCCGCCGTCACCTGTCAGACAGCCAGACAAACCCGTCAATCGAGGAATGCAGACTGTTTACAGGTACTTTTATCATCATTTCAGCTGAAAGATGTCCACTGCTGCACATATGCCTCCCCCACTCATCGCCACACCGACCGATCTTGAGCGACCCCCGTCCAGTGTAATCCCCAGGTCATCTGACCACCTTAGGGGAGTTTTGCCTACTCTAAGTCTTCCAGTGCGCGGTTGCCACTCGAAAACTTACAGGTACGTTCAATGGTGAATGGTTTAAGTAAAGGGCTATGCTCGGAGTAACACTGCGTGATTGAATCTGTAATTATTAGATCCGCAGAAGAACTAACGAAATAGCCAAAAGAACTGCAACTTAAGTGTCTGTCTGTGGTCTTAAGTGGTCTGGTCGCTACGGCTTAAAAGTTTTGGAGTGGAGACTGCGCACTGGCAGAGGCAGAGTAGGCGTAGAACCCTCACAAGGTCAGTGAGCCGTTTTGGAGGGATGACCTGATAAGGTTTGCGGGAGTAAACTGATTAAAGTTTACGTAAGACCGCTTAGTATTTAATAATAATAACGCATTACACCTTGAGCTCTGAATTAGGAAGCTCCTGTATCTAGGGTGCCCAAAACATATACAGAGACGAACAATACACCCACACTTGAAACTAACATCGATATTCATTATACCAATGTTCGCCCCGCCGGGAATCGAAACCAGGTGCATACGCATACTGAGGTATCCCCCTGTCGTAAAAGGCGACTAAGAGGGGACCCCGGGGTCGTGGGTGTACGAGGCGGGGGCCTCGTGCATTCATTCAACGGCCCCGAGAAGGACGGCGGAACGCGGGTGTCCCGTTTCCGTAGTCGAGCGTTGGGCGAGCTATCCACGCTCCGGGGGGACGACCACAACGTCCCCCCGAGAAGAGGCTCTACAGCCGATGCTGGGGGGGGGTCGCGGAGAATTCCTAAATTCTGGCTTTCCCGCGACCCTCCTGCTATCAGCCGATAAGGACACAGGCGGGGTTTTAGTGGGTGCGAACCCCACATAACCCTGCGGCTCCCCCCGGGGCTGCAGGGTACTCGTTAGGAGTTTCCCTGCCTTAAAAAAAATAAAAAAAAGGTGCATACGCATACTCAGTCCACATTACTGCCAACTGAGCTACGGAGCAGTCGTAGTCAGGTAATGTTCAGCAGTGGACGTATCTCAGCTGAAATGATGATCGATGACATTATTTAGTTCTAGCTTTAGCTAGATTTGTAAGTAATGTAATTTTTTCAGAGAATCATCAGCGCAAACTCATCCTTGGCAACCAGACGGCAAGGCGGCCGAGACTTGTGAGAACACGCCGGAGGTTTTGTACTTGGACAAGCTGGAATGGGGTAAGAACTTCTTAGTTTCTTCGTCGCGCCCGACCTGATGTGCGCTGGGGTTTCTGATACGTATTCATTTTATATAAGTAGGGTAAGATAACGTTCCCATCTTTTCGTCTGACGGGCCCAATTTAAAATCGTATTTGTCATTGGCAGAAAATTTTATATGAAGGTGGAAGCTATATCCACACTTTTCCGACGAAATATAAAATTTTAATTAGGTATACGACCCATGTAGAAAGCCAATAATGCTTATTCTGCCTGTAAATTGAAAAATGACAATAAAAGGCTGGGGGCCAAGAATAGGCTGGCTTACCCTTCCTGTTTCAATTTTTCTAATTATATTTAATTTTCTTTTTTTCTATAATAATAAATAATATTTAATTTATCCCATGCAGGTCCTGGCATACCATATCGCACGGGAGATCTTCCAGCGGACTTCCACACTACTGAAATCATAAACAAGTAGGTAAAATAATATGTTCATATGCATTTAGATGGCCGCTGGGGCCGAAAAGTTCTCGAGTGGAGACCACGGATCGGCAAGCGCAGCGTAGGACGTCCACCGACCAGATGGACGGATGATCTGCGCAAGGCTGCGGGTCCACGCTGGATGCAGGCCACCTGCGATCGGTACAGATGGAGAGCCTTGAGGGAGGCCTATGTCCAGCAGTGGACGTTCTACGGCTGAAATGATGATGATGATGATGCATTTATAATGTGAAATAGCCCATCGGCGGTAGCATGACAGATAATTTGTCACATTTCTTCGAATCTATCTGTCACTATTGTGGATCATCTTCATACATTTTCCATCCAAGTAGCAGAGTACCTACACTTTAATTAGTGCACAACAATCGGTCATGCTACCAGTGGAGTGGACACAATATTAAAATTAAAGTAGATACGTGCCTAAAATGTGCTTTGAGAACAGGCTCGTAGGCTAGATAAGCGCGTTATCTTCAGTTTACAAGAGTTTTTTATTATTCAGGATGCGTCACGCCCGCACCTGGTCGGAGCTGGTGGAAAAGGGAGTCTTCACCAGGTGGATGAAGAAGAGAGACGCCATCATCGGCGACGTGGAGACCAAGGACTGGATATTTAGAGAAGCTGTAACTATAACTTCTTAGGTCTAGCACAAATCTGCCGAGGCGCGGAAAAGATAATAATTTAGACTAAGTTGGAGGTGGAGGTGGCAGATAGAGTGGAATGGGTGATAAGGGGGTCAAGTTTCTTAACTAAAAACGATCGATTCGTAATTTCCTTGTTAGCTACTTCGTTAGCCATTGCTGTTTTTTTTTGTGCGTGCAACAGAAATTGCCTTTGTTAAAGCGGCATGGTTAACGAAGCCGCTAACAGGACTGTAGTGTTTGTATCTATTAAATAGATAAAGTGGACTTTTTTTTTTTAGGCGGGGAAACTCCTAACGAGTACCCTGCGATCCCGGGGGGAGTCGCAGAGTTATGTGTGGTTCACACCCACTAAAACCCCGCCGGTGTCCATCTCGGCTGTTGGCAAGGGGGTCACGGGTGATCTTTCGATCGTTATGTTCAACTCCGCGACTAGATATAGTGGCCTGTCTTATGTACACAAGTGCTAGAGCCACACGTCAGTCATCAGATGGTAGTCTGTGGTAGGAGTCTGTGGTAGGCTGTTGCTGCGGCTGGACGTAGGTTTACACACTCGTTGCTACAGTAAGCCCATAGGCAAGGCATAAGTGCATGTGCCTTACTTATATATAATATAAATAGTTCTACAAGGACAATTACGAATCGATCGTTTATAGTTAACTAGTCGACCCGGCGAACTTCGTACCACCTAACCTATTACTATTTTATGCATGTTATAAACTTATAAACCTTCCTATTGAATCACTCTATCTAATAAAAAAAAACCTCATCAAAATCCGTTGCGTAGTTTTAAAGATATAAGCATACATAGGGACAGACGCGGGAAGCGACTTTATTTTATACTATGTATTGATGATATCTTCGCCTTATCACTTATCACAGTGCCTCGTCAGATGTATGCTGGTTCCTATAGTCTTTAACCTTGTGGTTAACTATCGTTCATTATCGTTTGATTTTGATATCAAGTAGGTTAGGTTATACGTTTGAGATCATCATTTGACCGCCAGCGAGGCCATCTGGGAAATGAAGGTCTGCAAGTCAGTTGAATGGGTTTTTTTTAGTATGATAATTACAGTACAGTGCGGGCCCAAAAATAATGCACATCAGCCTTTAGAAAGAGACATTGGTTATTTTAGATTTCGTAGAGCAATGTCGCACGAAACCAATGCCATTGTTACATGGTTACTAATAAAGTCGATAGCAAAGGCTTTTATGTATTTAAAAAACGATTCTTGATGGATGGCGACCAATGTCGCCAGTGAGTTTGGCAAACGCCGACCTGCATTCTTTTCAACCCCGTACTATATCTGAGAAAGAGAGCTCTGCCCGAAACTGTACAACTGGTTTCAGTCTTACTTAGTAATATTTGCTAAAAAAAATACACAGGAAATAGACGAGCTGCAAGACATACGCCTGGCGCTACTGCACAAGCTGCAGTCAGACCTTCGAGAGAAGAAGGCGACGCGCACCGGGAGGAAGCTGCAGAAGCTCTGGAATCACAAGAAGGAGATTATGGAGAGAAAGATTGACGGGATCCGGAGAACCAGAGACAGAGGTTAGAAGGTTCTTCGTCTCTTGAACTGAATGAATTTTCAATTGAATGCCATAGATAGATAATATAATTTAAATACTTTTTTTTTTAAAGCAATAAAAACGTTAAAGTAAATAAAGCGCAAACACAAACGGCTAGAATACAAAAAGGCGAACAGGGAAATTTCATGGAATTCTATTTGACTTAGGGAATGTTCGAAGACAGGGCAGCACCATCCTTCGTTGAAATTTTTTATCAGCCATTATGCACAACTTTCTGATATTTATGCATGGCGATGAAAAAAAAATCACCCTAATGTTTGAGCTTGTCGTGTTCACGTTCGTAATCTGTTGTGTAGTTCGGTTCAGAATCAGAATCAGAAAAAGTATTTGTTCAATTCAACAGGCTCACAGCACAGTTATTGGGCCTCTTTTATTCTATACATCTTACATAAAAATCAAATGCTGTTAGTGTGTCTCGGGCTGAGAACAGCTGGGCTGATTAAGGCAATACAAAGTTTGTCGCGTCAGCTAGTATTGAAATAAAAGAAAATTGAATGCCTTTCAGAGCTCCGCAAACTGACAGCCCTACACACGGGCGGCGGCAGGTTGGGTCTAGTGTCGCGCATGCGCGCGGCGCGCGGCCACGGCTCGGCTACGGAGGCTGCGCACGAGCCGAGCTCGGACGCGCGCGCGCCGCTCGCCCGACACGGCTACCAGGCGCGCAGGCGGCACGCCGAGATCTGCTATGATCTTTCGCTTTTAGGTGATATGTTAATATTATACGCGTAAAGTATAACGCTGTAATACCTGGCGTAAGAGCGTACTAGCGCGGCGTCAGAGCGTCCTTGCGTTGTCGCTTTTTGTGACAGAGTAATTCCGTCATAGTACATTACAAGTGAAAGCTCTGCGCTGACCCAGCAAACTTTCATATCTCCTAAACGTCATCTCAGTTAATTCAGTTCAGTTAATGTCAATAATCTCCACAGAACTTGAAGACCACGCAGCCCTCTCCCGCCCACCAGCCTGGCTGGATCGCTGTGGCCAGGACCTGACGAAGACCTGCTCAGGGCACCACCTGAAGAGGGACGCCACGGCACTCTGCGAGCGGGAGACAAGGTGGAGCGAGGAGTTCCTCAAGAACCTTCATGAGGAGCTGATGAGTAAGGGTTTTTGGGTACTAGCACAACTTCTTCTTCTCTTTGTTTTTTTGTACTAGCACTATTAAAATGTATAAATCATCGCTATCAGGGCCTCTATCTTGGCAGAACCTGTATCTAGGGATGCAAGAGATAGACAAGGTGAAGCAATCACATAGACATACTTTTAAGATCCGACATAAGATCCGGGTTTGATTCCATTCCGTTTGTTTTGATGAAATTTAATTTGTTTCCTAGTCTAGGTGTGATTTTGTATGTGTTTTTAGCACTCTTAATACAGGTTCAGGCTTTGAATGTTGTATTTTTGTTTTTTTGTTTTCGTATTGTTGCCCAGGACAGGGGAGTGTGGAAAAAGGGGAAAAAGGCCATTGCCCAGCAGTGTGACAACATAGGTTAGTTATAATAATAATATTTAATATTTTTTTAAACCCATCAACTTTAGAGGCTCGTCTCGGAGCAGCAACAATGACAGCTGGTCCTCTAAGAGTCCTCAAGCCTCGGCATGTGGTAGTCACTCCGAGACCTTCCACTCCTGAAGTAGAAGGAGTGAGTGAGGAGGAGGAGTCGAGCCACCAGGCGGCGCTGCTGTTACAGAGGATGCTGAGAGGCAGGGCTGTACAGAACTTGGTGAGTTGTCTTGCCTTTAAAGACCAGACTGTCTAAATTCGTTGTCTGTCATTCTAAGGCTGACTTTCACAGTCGAGTCGGAGTCGGATTAGCTCTCCAAAGTGTCAAAATGTTATTTTTAATTGATCTCCGTTCCAAAGTTTTGACTTCAAGACCATAAAGCAAATGCTCGACGGAGTATGAGACGGCTTGAGCGAGGAAAATCTGTACTCGATAACAACTTGTCCGAGTTTCAAGTCAAGCGAGTAGACTTGAAACAGAATGTCAACCTTAATTTAAGTGAACCGCTTGTACGCCCATTCCCAAGAGAAATAATACACAAAGTTTTATTTTATACCACACTTTAGTCCACACTTTGGTGGTACAGACTGACGGTTAAAACAGTAGTTCTAAAATAAAATATAAAAATTCGATGTAAATGACAGCAATTAAAAACAATTACAGTTATTTTAGGACCACAACAGTACATGCGCCAAGTAATGCGACAATGGTTTTTGAATAATACCATTGAAACTTGACAAGTGCTATGTTGGTTGTTAGCGAGACAAAAGGTAAGCAGAAAATTCTTCGTATTCAAAACTCATATCCTTAGATGTACGAAGGCCGTACCCGTGCCGCCGAGCTGACTGAGGAGTTGAAGACGACGCACGGTCTTCAGAAGGAAGACAGGATCGTCATTGAAAAGGAAGAAGCCAAGGCACGGGACTATAATGCTATCAGAACTGAAGTTGAGAAGAAGGTAGGAACAACTCCTCTACTACTTAGTGTGGTTCAGTTTGCAGCGATGAAGCGGTGGTATAACGCGTGGGGTGTGGGTCTCCCACCCTGTGATTCGGGGTAAAGACGTTTCAAATCTTTTCTTTTCTTCTTCCTCGGTATACATCAGCCTACTGATGGGCGAATGTCTCTCCAATTATATTCCAGTTCGTTCTTATGGCTGTCAGTCTCACTAATGCCTTTCCAGCAATAGTCTGTATATCATCTCCCCATCTGGCTAGTGGTCAGCCTACACTTCTTTTCCTATTTCTTGATCGGAACTCAAGAACGAATTTGCTTCATCTTTTGACACTGGCAATAACTTATTATTAAATCAGTTCCGCCGTTCTAGATTTAGTCCGAAGTGGTGTTACTTACCTAATATCACTTTTTTTTTAACTTATTATTTTTTATAATATATAGTTTGATTTATTTTTTAGGAGGATGCAATAACAGCGCTGGTGGACGAGCTGTGCGGGGGTGCGGTGTCTGCCGCCCTGGACTTTCTGGAGAAGGAGTTGCGAAGGCTAAAGGAGGAGAGACGGCAGCACGCCTTCATATTGATTGCTGGTTGGTACATAACTCTGTTTAGTTGGTCAGATGCAGCCGCACACTAGCGCTTCAGCTTCACTTAAATACGGAGATCTAACGAACTAATTCCTGGGCACATCCTGAAATAAATCAGATAGGTTTATCTGTACTACCAAAAGTGGTGGCCCCGACGTGAATATCTTAAGCCGGGTTTCGGTAGTGTTTAAGAGGCATAGCACAGCTAAAGTAGCGCCACCCGAGAAAAAAATAAATATCTTCTAAACTAAGGCAAATATCTCAAATGTGAAACAGCATTCCCCTAGATAATTCAGCCTAGTATTTTTAGGGCATTGTTGTATAGCTCTTAGGTTAAAGACCACAGAAAGAAACTGATTGTTGCCAGAAGCAACATTTTTGATATTTGCCTTAGTTTAGAAGATATTTATTTTTTTCTCGAGTGGCGCTACTTTAGCTGTGCTATGGCTCTTAAGAGCTTTTAGGTAATTGAATAAGTTTCTCTTAAGTTTCGGAATCGGACGGAATCGGAATGCATACTTACATTCCGTCCAATGCCGATCCAGCCTGTAGATGGAGATGCTGCTTTAGTTGGCTAGGTATTGGCAGCTAGATCATCGTCAAATTGGTCACCATTATAATCTTAATTTTTGTCCACCTTAGTTCGCGAGAAGAACATGAGGGAAGCTGCCGAAGCTGGTCGCAGGCAGAAGGAGGAGCACAGGAGGCGCGAGCACGACGAGATGTTTAAACAGGTTGCTATTAATCATTCAGCTTTATGGAATGTGTAATTTGGGTACAGATGTGTACCCCACTGCAATATTTTACTGTGTTTGTATTATTTTGTCTTTTTGTGTATACCTACCTACTTACTTGTTTTATATTTGGCAATAAATCGTTTTTTATTAACTTAAAGCGAAAGGGTTGATTTACAGATAATATAATACTTTTTGAGTAAATTGTCATTATCATATCTGCCAAAAAACGACAGTCCACAGCTCGAAAATAGGCCTTTTACAAAGATTGCTATACCAAACGGTCTTGTGCGATCGTCATCTAATGTTTACTATTAAAGCAAACTTCATTAGGTCGTCTGACCACCCTAAAAGAAGGATGCTGCTGCTTCGGGTGTTTCTTTGGTCGCCTTTTATGGGTGAAGAGATGGTATGCTATGGCACTACTAAACAGCACAGTTTTAGTACATCATTCCTTCCATTGTCATTGCATTATGCTCTTTATTAGCGAGGAACAAGAGCATGGTATGTTAGTTAGGTTGATTGTGCTAGTGACCTGCTAGTGACCATATAATATTTGTCAGGTTCTCGGAGTAACCCAGGAGACGGTGGACGAGTATTTGCGTGAGATGGTCACAGCGGGAACGGAACAGTGCGCCAACGATGAGGCTGAAGCCAGGGCAGCTGCTGAAGCCGACAAGGTGCAGGCTGCTATGATGGAGCATGGTTCTATGTACGTAGATTATTATGATGATGATGATGTAATCTTGAAGACCCTCATCAGGGAGAAATGTCTTGAATGCTCTCCACTTCACTCAATTTTGCGTAGTGCAGCTGAGACCAATTACTGCCATCGTAGCATGACGGACCATTTGTCGAGTCGTTCTGTCACTTTTGATCGCTTTTGACATTTAAACGCGGGAAAATGTATGGAGAAGATCGACAAAGGTGACAGATAGATACGACAAATTCGTCAAATTTTCGTCATGTTACCCCTACGGCTCAGCTTTCCGACCTAGAGAATCCAGGTTCTCCTGGGGCATCCCGGCTGTCTATGTACGTAGAAGTGGTAGTTTTTACGACAGCTCATTATTTAGGATGTAGGTTGCAATGATTCCAAGCAACAATAAACATTGTAATTGAAGATTGCGTAGAGTTAAGTACGGGAATGAGAAATCAATCCACATTTGTCTCCACGAGCTAGAAAGAGTAATCAGTCATTTATTTGAAAGAAAGAAAGAAAGAAATTTTTATTTGCTCTAACTAAACACACCAAAATTTAAAAAAAAACTACACAAAAAATACAGCAAAACACGTAAAAAAAAGAAGAAATAAATACAAATTAATGAAACAAAAAATTATAATTATAAATTAATACTTAAATAATCAGTTGCGTATGGTGTGTCGTAGTTGGTGCAAAATGGCATCAACTCGGCATTTGCTGAAGGCTTTCACCAACAGCGCTGATTTTCAGTCAATGCCAGCAGTGACCCACAAGCGTCATTTGCGATAAGATCCTAAATTATTTCTTCTAAATACGCCGCCAATGAGTTTTTTCTTTTTATGAGTAAGAGGCCATTCCGGCCCACTTGTGATTATGTCGAGTGACAAAGAGGAGTTTAAGTAAATCTTTTCTTCTCCAGGTCAACAGCAGAACAGAACGAGCTGGTGGCAGAGCTGGTGCAGCAGTTCCTTCTCCCTGAGGCTCACAGGTGTGCATTGAGCTCTATTGAATGTGCCCGCCCTGTGGTTGTGCCTAAAATTCCACCACTTCATCTCCTACCTTGTGTGTCGTAAAAGGCGACTAATGGGACTCCCAAAGGACGGGCCACTTAAAGCGTAGAACCTCGAACCTCAAGTGCAGGTTCGACTCCCGCATTGTCAGACCCTATTCATAATAATTTTTTATTTTTTTTTTCAAAAAGAGACCCGCCTTTAACAAACTGACACATACATAAACGGAGAACTTCCCCTTTTACGAAGTCGGTTAAAATAGATACTAAAACCTTTTTCTGAATATTACAAATACATTTCTGAAAACCGCGTCAAAATCGGTTCAGACAAACGCGAGTTTATCGAGGACAAACATACATACATACAGGTCAAACTGATACCCTCCTTTTTGGAAGTCGGTTAAGAAGTTAAATAGCATTTCAATACATAGTATAAAATAAAGTCGCTTCCCGCGTCTGTCCCTATGTATGCTTAAATCTTTAAAACTACGTTACGGATTTTGATGCGGTTTTCTTCAATAGATAGAGTGATTCATAAGTTAGGTTTATAAATATAATACATGCACATAATACTAATAGTTTGGGCGGTACGAAGTTCGCCGGGTCGACTAGTTTTAGTTATTTACGCAAGTCGATTTTGACCCGATGACTCGAGTTTACCATACAAGTAACCAGATAAGTTAGACCTCCAGTAATGCAATATATATATATATATATACAGGGTGTTTCTGACAAGGCGGTAATAAATCAAAGGAGTGATTCAGCTCACCATACCTAACAACTTTCCCAAGGCAACATGGGTCG
The DNA here is from genome assembly GCA_951802225.1 of Euspilapteryx auroguttella. NCBI lineage: Eukaryota > Metazoa > Arthropoda > Insecta > Lepidoptera > Gracillariidae > Euspilapteryx > Euspilapteryx auroguttella. Next base: position 3,569,627 of record OX637669.1, read on the forward strand.
AAAACTCAAATAGAAAACCAGCTGTCCCGTACATTGACCCCGTCAGCTGATCGAACCAATGTATGGAACAGCTGATATTTTTTTTGAGGTTTCGACCCATGTTGCTTTGGGAAAGTTGTTAGGTATGGTGAGCTGAATACCTCCTTTGATTTATTACCGCCTTGTCAGAAACACCCAGTATATATATATTTTTAATTTTTACAGGTGTGCCTCGAGGCAGCGTTTAGCCGCGATGCAGGACGCCAAGCTGGAAGCAGCGAGACGAGAGATATTCTCTATGCTGGATGAGAGCGAGATTAGAGCAGGTTAGTTTATTTCATAATTACAATGAGAGGCTCTATCGAAGATTAGATTGTTCTATATATCGAAGAATCTTATATATCGAAGATTAATATGCGTTTTTTTGTTTAATATATAGAGTGATTCAAGAGGAAGGTTTATAAGTATAATACATGCACAAAATAGTAATAGGTAAGGCGGTACGAAGTTCGCCGGGTCGACTCGTTTAAAATAAATCAATAAAAGATGTCGCAGACGCAGTTGCTTTACAATGGCAGAACTCAGTGAGTTGCTCAGCAATGCAGAATTTTCTGAAGGCTGTTTTTCATTTAACGCAATTTTTTGCGATTTTTTGTCGACAGAAACGTGCACAAGATGCGGCGGCAGCCTTGACGAGCTGTGCCGCTGCCGGCGCTGCACCATGGCCCAGGAGCCGGTCGAGAAGCCGGAGTACAGGCTGGATCCCAGGTGGAAGATGACCAGACGTGAGTTGGTGACCGGGAAGGTCATATTTTTAAGTATATTTGGACAGTCACGCACCCTCTAAAGTAAGAGCACTAAGACAATATACAGAATGTTAACAAAAATTCAGAGGATAGAAAGAAAAATTCGTAATATCGAACGCAAAGGACTAATAGCGACTGCTCCGTGGCTCAGTTGGCATTATTGTGGACGCGCGATTATCCGGGTTCGATTCCTAGTGGGGGCGAACCTAGTTATAATGAACTTCGTTTGTTTCCCGTCAGGGTGTATAGTCCAAGCCCTGTAGGTCCGGGCGTAAGAATAGGTCTACGGTATGCCCTGCCTATCGTAAGAGGCGACTAAAAGGGGTCTTTGGGGTCGTGGGTGTGAAGGGCGGGGGCCCAACACACTCATCAAACGGCCCTGAGATGGGTGGCGGCACAACTTGTGGCACTGTGCCGCCGCAGCTCCAAAGGCGAGCCGGGGAGGGAACAATATGCCCTCCCCGAGCATGAGGCTAATAGTAGCTGAGCGTGGGAAGACTTCGGACGCTATAATGTGTGGTTCCCGGGGTTCTTCCTAAAAGCGCCAAGACGGCCGCCGAGGGGTTTTAGTGGGTGCGAGCCCCACATACCCCTGACGCTCCCCCGAGGGTCGGGAAATGCGATAGGCATTTCCCCTCGTTAAAAAAAAAAAGGTGTATTAGTTCGTCTCTGTATGTTTTTCGTGCACCCTCGATACAGATTTCTACCTAGTTGTTATGATATGTTATTTACTATCTCGGGTTGCGGTGGGGACCTCTAACCAAGAAAAACTGCAACGTTACAGCTGAAGTGAGACACAAAAGCGTTACAGCGTGAAAGAGACCGAGACTATATACAGAAGGTGTTTCTGACAAGGCGGTATTAAATAAAAGGAGGGGTTCTGCTCACCATACCTAAAAACTTTCCCAAAGCAACATGGGTTGAAATCTCTAAACAAAAATCATTGACCCCATCAGCTGATCGAACCAATGTATGAAACAGCGGTTATTTTTTTAGTTGCTTTGGGAAAAGTGTAACAGTAATCATGAGCAGAATCCTTCCTTTGATTTATTACCACCTCGTCAGAAACACCCTGTATATATCTCTCTCTCTCTCTCTCTCTCTCGCGCTCGCTCGCAGTACCCGCTCCCCTCCCTACGGGCAGTGGCTTGGTCGACTATCAGTCGGCCTTCGATCCTATCGCGTGTCCAACGACACGTTCTTCTTTCTTATTTATTCTTACTCTCTTGTTGTGTACCAGGTCCCCCAGCACCACCTCCGAAGACCCTGGAGGAGCGGTATCCGCCGCAGCACGAGTTCAGATGCATGCTGAATACCCTGGTCGATGAAGGTACGACTTACGACTGATGGCTCTGTGAGATGTACCTGATGACAAGATTTCATCCATACATTTGCACTCCCTCGGTTACTAAGTAGAAGTTCCGGACAGAAAGTACTGGAATTTCCACTGGGCGATTATTATTATTATTATTAACACTGACTCATTTAGTTTTATACAAATAAGTTTAAGGCTTTTATTTTCTTAAGTTATTTTTTGAGTTATTCTCAGCAAGTCCTTTCATTTGATACCAATATTGTAGTTACACTAAAAACTACTTGTCCGCCATCTTGATTTTTGTGCCATGTTGGAGCCTTGATTTTTGTGCCATGTTGGAGCTATTATCAATATATATAAAACTCTTCCGTTACTGACTGACTGACTGACTGACTGACAGACAACGCAGAGCCGAAACTACTGGGCGTAGCGGGCTGAAATTTTGCATGTAGGTTCCTTAGGGAGTGTAGGTGAGCACTAAGAAGGGATTTCCCAAAATTCCCACGGGAACGGGAAAAAACGGGAATTTTGTGTTTTTGAGAAATCTGCGCGGGAAAAACCGCGGGGCAGCCTCTAGTTTTAATATGTATTGTTAGACTATACATGTATACAAAATTTCAGCTCAATCTGCTTCATGATTGAGTGGCAAGACTTAACCCGAACATCATTCAGTGACTGCTCCGTGGCTCAGTTGGCAGTGATGTGGACTGAGTAAGCGTGTGCACCCGGGTTTATTTCCCGGGCGGGGCGAATATTGATATGATGAATATAGACATAGACATAGACATAGACCCTCCCTAGATACAGGTTCTTCCTAGTTGGGGGCTCTGAGTGTGATGTGTTATTATTATTATTCATGCATACATCCTTACATACATTGCAAGTTTAATAAAACCTTATCCAGTATTGTTTTATTACAGTGGTGATATCATCTAGAGAGCATCGCGCAGAGTTGCAAGATGTCAGCCGCGAGATACGAGACTCTATCAGAGAAAACATTGAAGTTGTATTGGACGCCAAAGATTACGTTGATGACGGTGAGGTTTTTACTGTTCATTGAAAGCAGTTATTGAAACTAAAGAAGCACATTACTTGCATAGGAATGCAACAGTTTCACGATGCGCCAAATATGCACACATTGTGCAGCTCTAAACAAGTGAGTATTTGAACATCGAACGACATTATTGTATATGAGCTGTCCCGGCTTACTTCGTTACGCCATAGAATATAAGATACCACTAAAAGACTTGGCTCTATAGACATTGTTCTTTTGACTGCCCAGAATGAGTGAATCAAAAAACAAACAACAACAACAAACCACCTGTCCAAATACGTAAACAACGGAAAAAATATTGCACCTTGGGTTACATTAATTGAGTTTAAGTAAGGATCCCAATTTTTTTTGAAAATCTTATATACCCTATGTCACTCGGGGATAGTGTAGCTTCCTACCAGTGAAAGAATTTTTCAAATCGGTTCAGTATTTCCGGAGCCTATTCGTTACAAACAAACAAATCTTTCCTCTTTATAATATTGGTATAGATGAAGAGGCATAGCACAGCTAAAGTAGCGCCAAACGGGAAAAAATCAATATCTTCTAAACTATGGCAAATATCAAAAATTTAGAACAGTATTCCACTAGATAATGTAGCCTAGTATTTACAGAGCACTGTTGTATATCTATTAGGTAATATACCAAGAATGCTACAAAGTGTTGCTAAAAACGGCCACTTTTGGCAACAATCTGAAGCTTTATTTGGTCTTTAACCTAAAAGCTATACAACAGTGCTCTAAAAATACCAGGCTACATTATTTCGTATACTGTTCCACAATTTTGATATTTGCCTTACTTTAGAAGATTTATTTTTTTTTCGCAGGTGGCGCTACTTTAGCTAGGCTATGCCTATTAAGAATAGAGATACTTATCGCTTGCTATCGCAGTGTAACTAGTAGCTTTCGGATTGTTTTTGTTATTTATCTCATCTTATTGGCCCTTCATTAGTCTATCTAATGTTATCTTTTGCAGTTGTAAACCTAGCGACCGGTGCTGTTCAGCTTCCAGTGAAGAAGTTGGAGTATCGCCACCTGATGATGAGGAGGGTCGGTGACGCCCTCGACAGATCTGAGCCGTTCCAGAGGAAACCTTGTTAGTACCTGTAATATCAACTAGGGAACGCCCCGCGGTTTCGCCATCATATTTCTCTTTAAAATTTTCTCGTTTCTGTGGGATTTTTGTGATGAAAGGTAGGTATAATGTCCTTTTCATGATTGTAAACTACCTACCTACTAATGTTAAGGCCAACTGGTTCAGCAGTTAAGGCGTGAATGCGTTACACACAGACTGAAAGAAATACTTTTAAAATAATAACCCGTTTTTAAATTTCTCCGTGTTTTTTTGTGGCTACTACCGATTCAGTTTGGATGATAATGAATTACCTAGGCTTGACGTCAGACACGACGCCATGACCTGGAAGTCTGGAAGTAAGAAGGAAATGAATTACAACTACATAAACAAAGTTTTTTACCGTATTCAAGCTTTTTCTTAAGAAGTAAAGTGCACATTAAGGGAGAGGTTAAAAAAAAGGTTAAGGTTAAAGGTAAAAAATAAGGTTAAAATCTTTCGTAATGCTTTTTGTGCAATAAAGCATTCCTTCATTTGTTAATATTAATTTCATTTGTCTACTGCTTTGGTCAGGTCCCGAAGAGCTTCCATCAGTGATAAGGCAGCGAGCTCACGAAGCAGCCATCCTCGCCGACCCCACCTGCAGGTGTGACGACGAGGATCCAGAAGTCACCAGGAGCAAGACCAGATTTGCTTACAGTTAGTTTAAAGGCCCATTCTGTGACTGTACTCTGTAGTAATTTATTTTTCCGGCGTAGTCACTCGCGCGTAGTGATACTGCCGTAGACACTCGCGCGTAGTCATTCCTGCATAGTCACTTGCGCGTAGTCATTTCGGCGAAGTCACTCGCGCGTAGTCATTTCGGTTCCGGCGTAGTCCCTCGCGCGTAGCGTAGTCTTTTCGGCGCTGTCACTTACGCGTAGTAATTCCGATGTAGTCACTTACGCGTAGTAATTTCGCCGTAGTCACCCACGCGCAGTCATTCCGGTTCCTGCGTAGTCCCTCGCTAGTAGCGTAGTCATTTCGGCGTAGTTAGTTATTTTGGCGGTTTATGGACTTAACCATGGTTATTAACCATGCGACTTGTCAAGCAAATGTAAAACCAACAGTCCACAAAAAAGCCGTTATAAAGTAAACAGTTACACTTCGTTCCGACTCATCGGCCCCAATTGAAATCGAATGTAAAATTTACATTTATAACTTTACTTACTTTTCATCAACCAAGTGTTAAATTTTTTATATTATACCAAAAAATTAATAAATAAATAAATAAATAAAATATTTATTTCAGTTTCCGTGTACAATGTTTACAAGCATGGGGCCTCCTTTTAAGTATATAATACCTGTGCTAGGAGACTCCACTCTTCCACAGTGACCAAAACGTGCAAACAGAGTTTCGCATAAATTTTTCTTAAAAAAATAAAAAAATATTCATAAAGATTCTGTAGGTTTTAAGTAGCTTACTAGAGGTCTACTTCTCTGGTTTGTTGTTATGGTAAATACGTGACATCCAGTTTAAATTGACTGATTTATGAATAAAAGGGTAAAAATAGAACTAGCTATAAACAGTCGGCTCTACCACAAAAAGAGTTAAACCGGGTCTAAATCACTAGACTAGGTTTAAATCACTCTTTCGTCATACAAATTAGCGATATTAGACCGGTCTAACTTTTTTGTGGTAAGGAGTATGATTTAATTTTCAACAGATCTGCTCACTGAAGAAGAGAAGTCACGGTTGCTGCCCTCCGAGTTGCGTATTCTTGAAGAGATGCGGCGGTGTAAATGCGACGCGGGGCCCACGCCCAGTCCTCTAGGTAATTACTATCACGAATTATTATTATTAATACTGCTCCGTGGCTCGCTACGCTACTGAGCTACGGAGGCGGCTTCTTGTTCTTAACCGATTTCAAAAAAGGAGGTTATCACTTTGACTTGTATGTATGTATGTATGTTTGTCCGCGATTATCTCGCGTTTGGCTGAACCGATTTTGATGCGGTTTTCAGTAATGTATTTGTTACATTCAGAAGGTTTTAGTGCCTATTTTAACCGACTTCGAAAAAGAGGGAGTTCTCAGATTATATCTGTGTCAGTTCGTTGAAGGTAGGTCTCTTTTTGTAAAAAATAAATTATTGAGACCTGTCTTCGCAAATGTACCTAATTTAAAAAGTTTTGATTATAAATTACTTCACTTTCGAAGCGAAACCCAATGCAAAGTTTCGTTATATAGCGCTGGTTTAGCCCAGAGTGGAGAGGAAATTCGGATTTATTAGTAACTAGTCGACCCGGCGAACTTCGTACCGCCTTACCTGGTTGCTATGTTGCTCATGTATTATACTTATAAACCTTCCTCTTGAATCACTCTATCGATTACAAAAAACCGCATCAAAATCTGTTAGATAGTTTTAAAGATATAAGCATACATAGGGACAGACGCGGAAAGCGACTTTATTTTATACTATGTATTGAAAAAGTAAAAAAAAAATACCTATTTAATATAGGATACAAGATATCGCTTATTGAAAGTCAATCTAGTAAAAGTAAGTAAAAGTAAAAAATGATTTATTCAATACAGGATACAAGATATCGCTTATTGAAAGTCAATTAGACTAATCTAATTAATATTGATACCTTATTTCGTAAAGTATCCTATACTGATAGAGGCGAGGTAGTTCAGGGTGCCCACTAATTGGCTCAGGCAAACAATGTTTGCCTTGCCTTACGACAATGGTCGCCTGGAGACGCCCCCAAACGAGCCCTCCTCTGTCAAATGATTCTACTCCCTTTCGCAATGATTTTACAGCGTAGAGAAGAAAGGGGTAACAAACTCTACTTTACAATCTAAATCGAAAGACTAATCTAATTAATATTGATACCTTTTTTGGTAAAGTATCCTATACTGCTAGAGTCGAGGTAGTTCAGGGTGCAGACCAATTGGTTCAGGCAAACAAATGCTTACGACAATGGTCGCCTGGAGACGCCCCCAAACGAACCCTCCTCTGTCAAATGATTCTACTCCCCTTCATGAGTCATCTAGTGAATCATGAGGTCACCGGTTAGCTCCATAGCGCTACGATATCGAAAGATTTGGTTACCGGTGCCATGGGGGTGGCTTGCAAAGTGTTAAAAAAAGTTCTCTACAGTCGTCACAAAATAAGATGGCCGTTGAGAAAAAGCCCAAACAGTAACTTCTTGACCTGTAAAATGTAACTGAATTAAACAAAAAAAAAATTATCAATCGCCTAGACACCCCAGGTGATAAATAATGTTTTTGTTTCATTCAGTTTCGTTCCAAGCTACATTTTAGGCTTTTTATCATATTTAAAAACGGACCTATTATTTTGTGACGACTGTAACATATTTCCTTGTCTCCGCAGATCCTACGGTTGCAGATGAAATAGAGACGGAGTGGACGGAAACCACCACGAACCCCTCCCCAATGCCTGAGCCAGATCAATGAGAAAGCTGTTAGAGGGATTTGATAAAAGTTTGCAGAAATATAATGTTGGAAATTAATTAAATAATGTTATCGATTTATTTGAATTTTTAATTGTTGGAGTAAGGGTGTTTTAGAAATGTTTTAATTCTATCTAGGTATATTTCGTAAGCTACCACTAACAATGTCGTTTTTTAATTTATTTGAATTTTTAATAGTATGATTAAGGGTGTTTTAGAAATGTTTTAATTCTATCGAAATTTGGTACTCACCAATGTCGTTTTAGATCGATCCTTTATTTCAGATTTCCCGTAGAATTCTAATGGTACAGAATTTTTCAAATTGGTCCCGTAGTTTTGGAGACTATTCGTTTCAAACCACCAAACTAAAAAAATACCTCTTAAGACGAACGTTGTCCTGTCTAGGGCGTATTCACGTACAAATATGGCAACAAAGCGCTTGTCATAGCGCAGACATAGACGCTTGTTCCAGCGCGTTCTAGCACTTGTGCTTAATTTACCTACAATAGAAAAGTAACATAATATGGATGGTCGCTAAGTTTTTATAAATCTTCACAATTTCCTTTAAAGTTTAGAACTTTCTTAACCCATTCAGCGCCACGGGCGCAACGTATGCGTCCGTTAAAAACATATCCCCAGGCGCCGAGGACGCCGGCTGGCGCTCGCACTATTTTCAATAAAAACCATACTAAATAGGATATTACAATATTATTTGTACTGAAAAAAGACACTCAAGGATTTGATTAAAAGGATCTTATTCATGCTTTATACTTTTTTCATACATTTATTATATAAAAATAGCCATTGAAGTTCAACTTGAGATAAATGTAATTCTATTTACTCAAATATTTTTATTTAAATGCAGAATTTAATAATTTTAATAGAACTATACGTTGTAATTTTTTGAAATTTTTATGTTGTGATTTAGTATATTTTGGGACAGGGCACATACGTTGCGCCCGATGGCGCTCGAGGAAGTGTATTTTTCGGTTCGCGCGTGCTACTTTGTCCAAGTGCAAGGGAAAATGTGATTTGTAAGCAAGCAGTTAACGCCGCTTTTAGGATTGAAGTGGTAAACGGTTTCGACTTTTTGTAATTATAAAGGTGACCGTAAATTTGAACAAGCGTCATATCACCAATTTTGTATTCAATGAAATAAAGATAAGGCGGTAATTTATCGGTGCTTTTAAGTTCAAACGAAACATTTTTTGTTTTATTTTATTTAATGTGTCGGTTAATTATAAAGAAACATTTCAAAAATATTCCGAAAATCACACAATACATAATCTTTGCAGCTGTGCGTTTCATTGTTTTTAACATAAGATAAGGATATTTTTGAGTGGTCGCCGCTCGCTATTCTTTTGTCTTTCGAACATTAAAGTGCACAGCGTCGGTTCATTGCCTATTGTTTTCAAAAATAAAGAAATGTGTCGACATTTTTTTTTGGTTTTAGCAGATTAATCCTTCTTAGAAAAAGTGTACACGTAAATATTGCCTCCGAGAGCATACCTACTTATAAAAAAAAATTTGGTTTAGGTTAGTTTTAGGTAGTAAATGCAACGGCAGGTTAGCCTTGGTCTAATCGTTAGGTACTGCGGCGTATCTCATCTCTTGTTTGTATTGGTGTAAAATTTGTGACCTGGTTGTAAATCCCGATACTCCGATTTGAATCAAATGACCTAGCTATGGATACTAGCACTACGAACTACGAACCCTCCTTAGACTGATCTGACAATGAACACTGGCACTACGATTGATATGGGAAATGAAACTGGTACTCTGAACCCTCATTTGAAGATTGATCTGGCTATAAAAACAGACAAATTAAGTTCTTTGAATCCCTTTTCAGAACATGTAATTAACAGAGATGTTATCGCAATAAACTGTAAGTACTCTCTAGTACATAAGAAACTAGTACCTAGTACTTAAATGGACATCATTTTAAGTGTGTAAACTACAGAATTCAATTTTTATTTATTTATCAGGATAACGTTTCCTGTTTACAACTGTTTGCCATATTAAATCTAGACTATGTGTTCAGTCCATATTTGCTAATTGAATCACTAGATTTTAATTCAGAGAATCCTATAAATCCTTTTACATACTTCTTAAATTTGGTATGTAAATTGGATTTTGCTATAAACAGATATGGACGATGAGTTTTCTGAAAATGAATTTGCGGGCTTAGTGGTTGAAACTGGTAATTTATCGGAACCTGAATCTGGAATGATTCATCAGATTTGAATGAATGTAATTAAGAGGAAATTATATAGAAGAATCATTAAATAGCGAACAGCAAAATAATATTTTTAATATTATTATTTTTTTTTGCTGAAGAATTATAATAGAGATGTTGACCTCGAAACGCCAGAGTGAAGTCATGAGCATCCACATATCAGGTCAAATGTAAACATTTTCACTGAGCGTGTTGGACTTGATACTAGATACTAGATTTTTTCTTTACTTAGTTAACTGTTTTTTTTTTTTTAACTAAAAAAAACATAAATGCTTCGAACCTGTTTCTTACTTCCACATATTTCGACAAATTGCACTTTGCTTTGACTTAAAAGCCAGGGGATCTATTGCCGTTCAAAATGAAAATTAGAATGTGAATCATTTTGACATAAAATATGTATAAGTTGTGTGTATATAGGTGAATCATTTTGTCTACCTACACAAGAGATTCAGCTGTAAACCCGCAATGTATACTTATCACATGTCAAAAAAAATCTCATTCTTATTTTCATTGTGAAAGGCAATAGCCTAACTTCTCCAAACCGTCCATAAGTCTAGATCTCGATGTCCGCGCCATTATCCTTGTATCGTTTACCCACCATCAAACCTTCTTTAGGCAGTGGTGCGACCGCCGACGATAAACGAGAAACGAGTAGAACTAGAAACTATAAACGAGTTGACGATCAGTGGAAGGCGACTGTGTAGTTTGGATAGTTTTTTCGCCGGGCAACGAGCGATTTCTCGCGCCACTCGCCCGTTGTCGCTGCGGTCAGTGCGAGCGAGCATCGCTGAACGAGCTCTTTTTTTTAAAAGCTAGTCGTAGCCGGCGGCAGTGTGAACAGTCAGAGAGCAACTATTAATACATGCATTACTTTCCTTAACACAGAATGTTTTTATGTATTGTTCCTGTCTTGAGCGAGAAAATCGCTGAGAGTTAGTCGTTATCTTGCCTACAGAGTCGGACTCTGCCTTAATTATGCTTCGAAAAATTTCTGGTTTTCACCATTCAGCGTTGACAAATATCGACATAATCGTAAGATTATAATATTAATATAATAACAAATTAATCATTTTTATTCCAGAACTTGGTGGCGTGTTCGAAACGGCAATAACTATTTTATTTTTATGTCCTCAGAGACAACATTTTGTGAAATATTAATGACTTATCCTAATCATGATATAGGTCCTGACTACCTGACTAGACCTTTAATAAATTGTAAGATCATTAAGTTGCAAAACAATTAAATATAATATTCGAAACCTCTTTTTCTGATAAAATACACCAAACCTTTTTTAGTTCTTAAAATAAGAAATAAATTGGCAGCTACATTTAAAAACTGTTACTTTAGTCAGTCAATAAATAAACTAAAGTATAGCATTTGGTTGTTGAATAAGAAATTTTCTGCGTAAACACGTCCATTTTTTCTGCCAAAATCGGTAGCTTTTTAGGTGATTTTTACAGCTCGCGCAGCGCCAGGGGACGCCGCACTGTCGGCCTTGCGCGGCGAACGAAATCTTTGTATGGTGGCGTGGCGCGTTGTGTTTTTTGAAATCGCGGTGGAGGTGGAAGAGTTAAGAACCTTTTCCTGACAAACAAACACAAATAGATACGTAATTCGATCTCCCATTATTTGACTAAAGATCGACAACACAGTAAAGTAAGTTAAATAAGTTTATTAAATTTGAATACTTATATGGCTCCGTTAGCTCAAAAGAGCTTTGAGAAGGTGATATGACAGTACAGATATGGCCGTGGTATATTGATTAATAAGTTTATTTGAGGAGTTGCAGGCGTCTGCGTCGTTGCAGGACTGGAGGCAGCCGTGGACGTATCTGCAGAATAAAAAGTAATCTTTCAAATCAAATAATTATTTGTTCAATATAGGATACAAGATATCACTTATTGAAAGTCAATTAGACTACATCTAATCTAATCGCTATTGATACCTTATTTGGTAAAGTATCCTATACTGTGAGGGCGAGGTGGTTCAGGGTCCCCACCAAGCGGCTCAGGCAAACAAATGTTTGCCTTGCCTTACGACAATAACGAGCCCTCCTCTGTCAAATGATTCTACTCCCTTTCGCAATGATTTTACAGCGTAGAGAAGAAAGGGGTAACAAACTCTACAATTTATCACTCTTTTTCTCGCACGCTAGGCACCACAGTCCTGTGCCCGTATAATCCACTGCCTACCGGCGTCTTTTCCACAGTATAATTAATAGTACGAGGTACAGTACGGGCACTCCCTGCCTCCCTCAGCAAGTGCGGCTCCCCCGCTCTCGGTTACCTTTCAGTTATCGCTCAGTACAAATCTTTATTTGTCACACGTCGTAACCACGGCACACCTCGAAGGGTCCGAGGTGTGCCTTTACTATGTCGTCAGGCCATCGGGCTGGTGGTCTGCCGACGTCCGCATCCAGGCCACCAATCTGTGACTCTTGGTGACAGGTGACAGGGTAATACCCAGAGACATGGTATAACGCTAATACCACACCTCGAACATTTGATAGAAAAAAGTGCGTTGTTTTTGCGCACAGCCGAAACTCGTGTACGTGCACGCGCATCATGCTCGTGTGAGTGAGATAAGACGTGCGACGCTGCTTTGTATGTACTGAGCGTCACTGAGAGGAGCCGAGCGCGGGCCGCACTTGCTGAGGGAGGCAGGGAGTGCCCGTACTGTATGTAGTACTATTTATTATAATGTGGTAATACTGTCATAGTAGGTACATTACAAGTCGACGCTCTAGCGCCACGTCAGGCTAGCGATCTAGCTAGATACATACATAATACATAATCTCACGCCTTTTATTCCCGGAAGGGTTAGGCAGAGGTACCAGCTCAAGAGCCGGACCCACGTTTAGCCGAGTTTATGCTTTTTATTACCAACGTGAGAAGGGGCCAGCTTGTCGCCGCGGTTATAACGACCACTAACTGCGGCCGGGACCAACGGCCAAGATCATTTATAATTTGCAAACTAAGCTCTACAAAAGCTTTGCGTAGGTCTAGTGCTTAACGTAGTAAGTAGATCAATAGCTGACCTGTCGTCATAGTAGAATCTGCCACAGTGTGACATCCTGATGATCTCTGTGTCGGTTGTCGCGGTTCCCGAGTCGAGGCCGCAGCCCCGCACTGTTATCCTCTCGCCAGTGTCGTCTGAAAAAAATAGAAAAAAATACTTTAAGTATATTAAACTAGAGGCTGCACTGCGGTATCACCCGCGCAGATTTCTCTTAAACACACTCCCGTTTTTCCTGTTCCCATAGGAATTTCGGGAAATTGTTCCTCAGTGCTCCCCTAAACTCCCCAAGGAACTCATGTGCAAAATTTCAGCCCGCTACGCCCAGTAGTTTCGGCTCTGCGTTGTCTGTCAGTCAGTCAGTAACGGGAGAGTTTTATATACATTGATAATCAATCATCATCATCAATACATAGTATAAAACAAAGTTGCTTCCCGCGTCTGTCCCTATGTATGCTTATATCTTTAAAACTATCCAACGGATTTTGATGCGGTTTTTTGTAATCGATAGAGTGATCCAAGAGGAAGGTTTATAAGTATAATATATTAGCAACATAGCAATAAGTTAGGCGGTACGAAGTTAGCCGGGTCGACTAGTTCGTTATAAAAACTTACCAAAAACTCCAGCTATTTTGATACAAGAAGTGGCGGGAAACAGTCCGTCCCTGCCCTTCCGTCCCCCCATGCAGGGCGTCTCCAGCATTTGCAGAGAATGGTTGTTGTGGAACGGATCGTCGCAGGCTGGGAACTTCCCGTCCATCGAAACGCATTTGAAGCAATCTATGCTGTGAACTAACGGATAATAACGTAAGGAAATCGGTTGACATAATCAATATCAATACATAGTATAAAACAAAGTCGCTTCCCGCGTCTGTCCCTATGTATGCTTATATCTTTAAAAGTATCCAACGGATTTTGATGCGGTTTTTTTGTGATCGATAGAGTGATCCAAGAGGAAGGTTTATAAGTATAACACATGAGCAACATTGTAATAGGTTTGGCGGTACGAAGTTCGCCGGGTCGACTAGTCCTTAATAAAAAACATAATCCATAATAAACGTTTTTTCTTCTTTCTTTCTCTTTCTTTCCTTATTAAGCGAAAGTAACTCTGTCTGTCTGTCCTGCTTTCCTGAGAAAACTACTGAACCGATTTGAATGAAAATTGGTATATGGATAACTTACTTCTCCCAGGGTCCCATCAACTTCATGTTATGGGGACCTAAAAGTGCGGGAGCATTGCACCGGCGACTGGTACTACCGGTGCAACATTCTCACTCCCACAGCGATTCGGCTCACTGATAGGCCGTCGCATGTCCCTTGGCCACTCTGGTCGTTCTGACCCATGGCAACATGCAAAATCTAGCTGGTTCATCGGTATATGGATATTCTAGAGCCTGAAAAACGACAGAGGCTACTTTTTATCCCGAAATTCCCGCGGGAATATTGGGAATTTAATGTTCAACGGTGCTGGCAAAGCCGCGGGGCGCCCAGTAATTTATCAAGAGTACTAGAGACTGCACCCGCGGTTCCAATCCAGTTTTTTTTTCCGTTCCCATGGGAATATCGGGAAATCCTTTCTTAGTGCTCACCTTCACTACCAAAGGAACCTACATGCAAAATTTCAGCCCGCTACGCCCAGTCAGTCAGTAACGGAAGAGTTTTATATATATTGATTATCATGGGAATGAAAATGAGGTAATGAGCTGTTCGTTTGTCTCGCTAAAACTCGAGAACGGCTGGACCGATTTAACTAATTATGATTTTGAAATGTTCAGGGAAATTTTTAATTTTTCTCCCTCATACGCCTAATCCGCTGTTTTTTAAGCTATGGACTAATCAAATCAAACTACTTAATTTGAAACTTACCAAATGTTATAGAAGTAGCAAGCAACAAAACGAGCAAACTGGTCACAATGTGAGGATTTCGCATTTTTAGAGTAGGTATTCTGAAAGAAATAATGCAAAAAGATAATTGATATGAAAAATAATAATTGAGATGGAGGAGCGAAAGTTATTTAGTACCTAGATAACAAAAAGGCCATAAGCTAGGCTGAGTCAACGCCATTTTGCCCACATAATTTTTAAATTTTGTTACTTATTTTAATGTTTCTTATACATTTCACCTGCGCAGATAAAGATCAAATCTCAAAATAACGGCCGTTGTATGGGCTGAGGGGCTGTCTCTCTTCTTAACTCTACTCTCATACAAATATCCGCGAGATAGAATGCGTTCAGCCGCCATTTTCAAATCTGTTCTTTTTCTGCGTGGCTTATACTAAAGTAGGTACCTACTACCTCGTAGTAACTAAGTATTGTATGTATTGTGTGTGTAAAACGAATATTTGACTGCTCCGTAGCTCAGTTGGCAGTGATGTGGACTGAGACGCGTGTTCACCTGGGTTCGATTCCTAGCGGGGCGAATATTGTTATGATGAATATCGATGTTTGTTTCGCAGTCTTGGTGTAATGTTCGTCTCTGTTTATGTTTCGGACATCCTAGATACAGGCTCTTCCTAGTTAGGGGCTCTGAGTGTGATGTGTTGTTATAATTAATTAGGTAAGAATATCCATGATAGCAAAGTTCGCCCCGCCGAGAATCGAACCCGGACTCCTGAATTCACAGACAAGATTACTGTTAACTGAGCAACGGTGTTTATTCCATTAAGTGTGGCTTTACTGTACTTAAAATACGAAAAATTTCACATTTGTAAAATGTTCACGCAACGTTAATCGTCTTGATTTATTATACGCTTTCGTTCTGCACGTTACAGGAATAGATTTTATTATTTTTACGCAATAGATTCAAATGCCCGGCGCATATTGTGCGAGGCGGAGCGAAAATACTTCGAGGATATAAATTTAAACTAAGTTGTCCCTAACTTATATGGCTTAGGGTTTAAAAACAAACGCGTGTTGTGTATAATATTATAGCCGCACATTAAGCCACTAGATGTGGCCACCTAGGACTGGACGCAGCCAGAAACTACGAATGAGTTTTTTTTAATACATTTTGTACGTACAGTGGCGGTCTATGACGGCGTAACACTTCCGGTTTTTCTTTATTAAAAAATTGATCTTGTTTTTTGGTATAATACAGTCTAGGCTACGGCGCACGAGACCATAGACAAATCTGTTAAGCCCTCCTTAGCGGCGGTTTCCAACCTCTCTGGCCCTCCTAGACCGCCACTGTAGGTACTACAGCATAGACCAGTCCATGGAGCTAGTATAGTAGCTAACTTAGAGATTCAACCAACTTGGTTGGTAGCTAACGCTCACCAAGTCTGCCACTAGTGGCTGCGTTTGAAAGCCTGTTTTGTACCCTATGCCGAAGAACATTTGTTTGTCTGAGCCAATTGGTGGGCACCCTGAACTACCTCTACACAGTATGTATAGGATACTTTACCAAATAAGGTATCAATAGCGATTAGATTAGATGTAGTCTAATTGACTTTCAATAAGTGATATATTCTATCCTATATTGAATAAAGATTATTTTATTTTGATTTTTGATTTGAACGATAAAATTGTAAACTAGAGTTTGTTACTTCTTCTCTATGCTGCAGAATCATTTGACAGAGAAGGGCTTGTTTGGGGGCGTCTCCAGGCGACCATTGTTGTAATCTGTGACAGGCTTAACTACCCTGGGCACCCCGAACTACCTCGCCTCTCACAGTATAGGATACTTTACCAAATAAGGTATCAATAGCGATTAGATTAGTCTAATTGACTTTTATTAAGTGATATCATTGTATTGATCCTTGATTGACATTAAATAAATCATTTTTGACTAAGAAGGCAGATAAACGAATAATAATTTTAAACTAAATTTAGTTTAAAATTATTAGGTATTAGGTTAACAGTAGTTTATTATAATATTATTTATAATATTAGTTTGCTGTCGCATAATTCGGGGAAAAAGCTAGAAAAAAGAGACTTTGTCGTGCGTGCCTTTTGCCGTTATTTTTAGGTCAGATTTTAGCTTGGCGTAAAATGAAATAAGCACAAACATTTATACATAATGATTGATGATTATTAACCTTCGCCGTCTGTTTATTTTGTGGTTAAAATGGTTTGCTGAGGATCGTTTACACGCAGGCGGCCAGGCAGCCATGTTTGTTTACTTAACGCGGGAAATATTAACATTGCAAGAGTGGACTGCCCTGCCTCCGCCTCATTTTCGTTTGATATAAGTACAATCCTAGGTGCCTATACTTTAGCTACATAACTAATACTACATAATGTATTACCAAAGTTTTACTACTTATTGCTCGCGTTCACGCTCACTACATAATCGGTAAACATCTGCCGAGCGTATAATTAAGTATGTTACCGATAAAATAAAACGCGGCGACCAGAGCTGGGCCCCTTTTCACGTTGGTAATAAGGCATAAAATCGGCTTAACTTAGGTCCGGCTCTTAAGCTGGTGCCTCTGCCTAACCCTTCGGGGAATAAAAGCCGTGTTTTTAAGAGAATAAAAAAACAAAAAGCTAGCTAGCAGCGAGTCGCTTAAAACATTTTTTGATTGAAAATCTCTTTTGTACCATGTGCCATTTTATAGACCAGGTTTATAATAATAATCATCATTATCATCATTTCAGCCGTAGGACGTCCACTGCTGGACATAGGCCTCCCTCAAGGCTCTCCATCTGTACCGATCGCAGGTGGCCTGCATCCAGCGTGGACCCGCAGCCTTGCGCAGATCATCCGTCCATCTGGTCGGTGGACGTCCTACGCTGCGCTTGCCGATCCGTGGTCTCCACTCGAGAACTTTTCGGCCCCAGCGGCCATCTGTTCTGCGGGCTATAAGACCTGCCCATTGCCACTTCAACGAGCTTATCCGCTTGGCTATGTCGGTGACCCTGGTTTCTCTGCGTATGTCCTCATTTCTGATTCGATCCCGCAGAGAAATCCCGAGCATAGCCCGCTCCATGGCTCGTTGAGCTACTCGGAGCCTGTTCATAAGCCCTATAGTGAAGCACCACGTTTCAGAACCGTATGTCATCACTGGCAGCACACATTGGTTAAATACCTTCGTCTTCAGGCACTGAGGTATTGGACGAGAAGACGTTGCGTAGTTTCTCGAACGCCGCCCATCCGAGCTGGATTCGGCGATTGACCTCCTTCTCAAAGTTGGACCTACCTAATTTGATGGTTTGTCCTAGGTATACGTACTCGTCGACAACTTCGAGAACCGAGTTCCGAACCATAACTGGGGTAGGCAGAACATGGACATTAGACATGACCTTCGTCTTGTCCATGTTCATTTTAAGGCCCACCTGTTGGGAGACTCGGTTGAGGCCTTCGAGCATCGTGCTGAGTTCCTCCATCGACCTTGCCATGACTACGATGTCGTCGGCAAACCGAAGGTGAGTGATGTATTCGCCGTTAATATTGATGCCCTGCCCTTTCCATTCTAGAAGTTTGAAGGCGTCTTCTAAAGTGGCGGTGAACAGTTTCGGAGATATAACATCTCCCTGTCTCACGCCTCTGTTCAAGGGAATAGCCTTCGAATTCTGTTCCTGTACTCGGACAGACATGGTGGCGTTGCTATACAAACACTTCAGCACTTCGATGTACCGATAGTCAATCCGGCATCGTTGGAGAGACTCTAGCACCGCCCATGTTTCGACCGAATCAAAGGCCTTCTCATAGTCCACAAACGCTAGACATAGACATATTATAATAATATCCTTTCAGTATCTTCGGCCGGCGCTCCTCCCCACGTGTGCGCTGAACCTAATAATGATATACTGTGAAATGGCGTTTTATTTTAGGTAAGTATAAGTACTTACCTATAGTTGTCGTATTTTTTTTTATTATCGTTAACGAGTCAATTTTTTTTATAATCGTATATATGTTTTTTCTGGATAAGTAGGTAAGTACTTACTTAGTTCATTCACCTTTATGTAAATGGTGTAATATTAACACTCACCGAGGCCAAAACACTGCGGTACGGCTAAATCAATACTTTGCCGAAACTATAAGCAATCACTACATTAATAAATAATCAATATTGCAGACCGACAATCTTCTAATTAAATAAACTAAAATGTTTGCTGTATAAAGATAAAAAAACAAGCTAAGAATCTACGAATAAAGATAATATTTTAATGTTTTAAAAAAGGTAAATGAACGCAGCTGGCGTTTTGGTCAGATTATCGACTGATCACTGAAAAAGCTCGCTGAAGGAAAAGCTCGCTTTTTCACGAAATTTTTAGTGTTGCCATGCGTGAAAAATTGTTTTCGGTGTCGGTCACGGTGGGAAGAGAAAGAAGTGATTTTATTTAATGAAAATAATTTTCATCAAGACGCTCGAGCGCGTACTAAGTATATAGGTACGTAGTTACTTAGTAAAAAAAATTAAACTGAGGTATTTTTTTTATATTAGCTAGGTAGGGCTTTTAGATATCGATGATGTACAGTCAAGTGGCGGTCTAGGACGGCTTAACACTTCCGGTTTTTATATATTGCAAAATAACCGTAAATA
This sequence comes from Euspilapteryx auroguttella, assembly GCA_951802225.1. Lineage (NCBI taxonomy): Eukaryota > Metazoa > Arthropoda > Insecta > Lepidoptera > Gracillariidae > Euspilapteryx > Euspilapteryx auroguttella. The sequence goes on from OX637669.1 coordinate 3,589,043, forward strand.
GCTTTTGTTCGTGGGTATTACAAGTCTAGGGCACACGGCACCATAGACAAATCTGTTACGCCGTGCTAGACCGCCACTGTACCATAACCATACGTATTTGAAAACAAAGTCGTTTCTAACTGTCTGTATAAACTCAAAGGATTTTGTTGGTTTTTTTTTATAGATAAGTGATTCAAGAGACAGTTTTCTATATAGTAATTCAAGAGGAAGGCACAAAAAGGTGCCTAAGGCCTTTTATTAAAAAGGTTTATGAGTATACGAGCTTTCCCGGCGTACTTCGTTACGCCATAGAATATAAGATAAGTACTACAAAAGACTTGGCGCTATAGACTATGTTCTTATGACTGCCCAGAATGGCCGAATAAAAAACAACAACAACAAACCATCTGTCAAAATATGTACCTAAACAACGGAAAAAATATTGCACCTCGGGTTACATTATTTGAGTTTAGGTAAGGATCCCTAATTTTTTTGAAAATCTAATATAGCCTATGACTGTAGCTTCCTACCAGTGAAATAATTTTTCAAATCGGTTCAGTGTTTCCGGAGCCTATTCGTTACAAACAAACAAACAAATCTTTCCTCTTTATAATATTGGTATAGAAAACATGCTTAACGACGGGTCGGCTAGTTAATAACAAAAAATGGTCCAAAAAAATACTCTTTAAAAATAAATAAAAGTTTGATCAGTTAATCTTATTTATTTTTGGCCTAGACTATATAATACACATAACACATAACACACAACACACAACTTAAAATTATTTACAATACCAAAATGAATATTTTGTTGTCAAAACAAAACCATGAGGCTATTTATTTACTATTTATTTACAGGTATATTTTTTTTATTTATTTGCGTTTTTTTATATTATATACTAATAAATTCAAATTTCCGTACATTTATTATAAATTTACTTGAATTGAATTCAAGTAATTTGTATGGCTCATAAATTTTTATTATACTATTATCAGAGATCACAACATTATTTACGAAACTACTGTTAATAATTACAAAGAAAATGGCGTCATTTATGTCTGCCACCTCAAGAAAATAGCAGCCATATTTTAAATTCATTTTTCGAATTCTGAACACTATGTTTTCTTCTTTCGGTATGACAAAATTTGAATTTTCAGCCAGATATCTTTCGTGTTGCCAAAGTGAAGTGTTAGCATTTTGTTTTTTCAGCAAAGCATGTAGTCTGAATGCTAGACCATCCCTTTTGTATTTTAGCTTTTTCCGTTTCTCATTTTCTACAATTAAGTTTATTTCAGGACTTGTACTCTTGGAGAAACTATTTTTATTAGAAGCTGTTTGAGTCAATGTTAATATTTCTATCTCATCTTCATTAAGTTTGTTAGATTCTTGCGTAGTCTGTGTTTCTTGAATTGAATGTTGTGATTGGGATACACTTTGTGAACTAAAGTTGCTATCAAAGAAAGATTTTACTTTCTTTACTAAATCATTACTGACTTTAGTTTTTAGCATTGAAATTGTATTATCTAAGCATTCTTGGTTTTCCTCTGAAGAATCAGATATTTCAATATAATTTGTATTTTCATTCTCTTGCCTGCTATCAGTACAACAAGTCTCTATTTGAGACGATTGGCCCATTATCCTAAATTCCTCAGCTTTCGATCTTATTCTAGTACCAAAAACTGGTGATTTTCTTCCATCTAAACTAATTTGATTGATTGGTTTATCATCAAATATTGGTTTTCTTATTTTCTTTACAGATCTAGGTGTGCTGTGTTGTTGTACCAATATGGGCCTGGTAGGTTGAATTGCAGGCTTACCTTTAGATGATTTTGACTTGCTTTTGTATGGGGGAAAATATTGTGGGGAAGGCTGTAGTATGGGTGATGTTATAGTTTTCTTTTCAGGTTTTCGGCTGAGATCTGGGGATTTTTGAAGAGATATCGTGTCAGGGACATTGTATACAGTCACGTCGAGATTGGAAATATTATTTAGGCAGCTCCTCTTGCGTTTTCTTTTTCTATTTTGCACTTTATTGGTTATGTTGCTAATTGTGTAGTTTTTTGGTATCTCATATTCACTGGAGTCGCTTGATGACCAGTGTATTTCTTCAAGGTTTTGAGTGCTTAACAATCTAAATTGGTCTTGAAACATTTTTATTTATATAAAACATGTAAAATAAACGGCACGACAACAACTTAAATATTGATTTGATTTTGATTGATTATTTAATTGATTAATGGATTGATTGATTGAGTTGAGTATCAGTATGCAACACTATCCAATCTGTGCGTCAAGCGCAAAGGACCAAAATAATTTAGTCAAGTTTTTTTAAAAGGGTCATTCTTCAGGACACTTTTTTTTTAGGTGGCATCGCAAAAAAAAAAATAGAATTCGTTGAGTAAGAATGCAATATTTTTTTTTCAGGCAATGTTTTCATCCCCCTTTAGCTGGGACATCACTGATTTTTCATGTATTCAAGTATTTAATGCGATAAAAAAAATTACAAACCCCCATTCTTCCATTTGCGTGGTGTGTCCCTTACCCAGATTTGGCAACTCAGATAATTTTATCTATTAAACTAATAGATTCTAAATTCCAAAAAAAATAACGTTAAGTCCTACATAGTTGACACTGCGATAAAAAATATTGACATGATTATATAAGTTTAACTTTTTCAAAAAAAAAAAGATTTGTACTTGTCTTGGGGTTGCCTCTGATTTGCGTGGATCAGCGTTCAATCACTCGTACGTCCCTTGTTTCGAGACCCTGTCTTATGTCATCCTAATACAAGTTATATCTAGCCACACTCCGGCGGTCTAGCTAAGTGTGATGTGTGATGAGCCATCAAGTTTCAGAAAAATAAAGGCAAAGACAACGTTGCGTGGGTTTGGTTTCTGAAATCTTTCATTTGCGTGGTTTGATTTCCAGCGATGTTCATGGACTTATTCATTTAATTAAATATTGTAGCAAACACACATACGGTAACATAACTTTTATTTAAGTAACAGTTTATTTAATCAAAAGGTTTGATTAAAAAAAAATCATAAAGGTTTTATTCTGATTTTGGTGGTTGTGATTTGCGTGGTTTACGTGGCAATTTTGACCACGCAAATCAAGTGTTTGGTCACGCAATTGATATTATTTAAATTTTTACTATAGTTTTACATACTTATCATTACTTAATAGTATAATAATAATAAAAATAAAAATAAGGCGTAGGGATATGACGACCCCATCGCCTAGGGGAAATTCGAGTACTTTCGGTCTGGAACTTCCATTGCAATTAGTCACCGCAGGGACGGCTTGTGGCGAGTCGATGGTCAGTGGCGACACCACGGACCCTTTACCTCCACGGGGACACACGCAGTCATAACACATACACTCACATGCAGACATCACACACCCCCCGCCTCTGAGCTTGCCTTCACCAGCCGGCCAGAGTGGAGTAGCAAGAGCGAAGCCTATGCTCCAGGTTGGAAGTGTAAAATGTCATAACGCCGGGTGCATCTTATGCTGCCCGTAGTCTTACCTTTCAACAACCTTAGCTGTCCACGCCCAGTGTTGCGACCCGTTGACAATATATCGGCGACTTAGTAGAAGCCCACCCAGTAAATAGCGAGTCAACGCCTGTCATTATAATTAGTGAAATGTTGCACAAAAGGCAGGCGTACCGGTATTTCACTCCATAGCACCAGTAAACCGGTCCATTAAACAGTTCACCCCCATAAACCATTTCTTGTCATCCAGTTAACAATAGTTCCTATCACCTTCTGGGTGCCGCCTCTGGGTGCATGATCTATTTGTGCATTTAGTGGCGGTGCCTGGTTGGTGATCCATATACAATATAGCAAAACTCTCGAAAAAGCCTCTACGAGTTGGATTCGTCCCCTCGCACGCCTCTCAAAGGACCGGGCTCCATCCCGTGATACCGAAGAGTATTGAGAAACATAATAATAATATTATTATTAAGTTATATTTTAGAATAAGAATGCCATTTTCAAGAGAGGAATAATTAGAAAAAAGAAATCCGCCGAGATAAATAGAAGAAAAACCGCTAAAGAGAGAGATTAAAGTAATATAATGAAAAACTTTCAACGGATGATGTTAATTTTAAATCATTAAGGACATTCCTTAAAAAATACTAATAAAGTAACTGTTTTATGATGTTAATCCAATTTTTATACGTTTTTACTACAAAATTACTCAAGAAAAAAAAAATGCTAGACTGAACTCATAAAAACTGGCGTCTTTCCAACCTATTTACATCTAACCTACCTAAAAAATAACCATTTAAATGACCATTTAAAACACAATAATCCTCAAAATGTCGTACGTACATACCCTGGGCCTACGCCCAGTTTGTATGCGTTTGAGGGTAGTTCGATATTCCATAATATGAAGTAATAACTATTATAAAATCAATACAATTTTACTTCTGATTTACGTGGTATGTTTTGTGATTTGCGTGGCTTTAGATTTTTTAACTTTGATTATCTCAGTAAGTTTTTTTGTTATTGTGATGCCTCATCCACTAAAAACATTAGTTTTACTTATATATTTGGACTTTGATGTCAAAACAATAAAAAAATGATATCTCAAAATTGCCACGCAAATCACAAAAGAATGCGTTGCTCGAAGAAGCACCCAAAATTTAGAATAGAACCATGATAGAACCCTATGTAGATATTATGATCTTCATTTATAATAGCAATAATGTAGCAATGCAAGTTAGCTAGGTAGGTATAATTTCTTAGAATAGAAATAAGTCATTCTAATAGATAACTTTGAATAAAAAATTTTTTGTTACACAAGCTGTTGGCAGTCCGAATCACAGACCAACTAGAGATATGGAAATGATCGAATCGGTCCTTCCGTCGTCGGAGCCGTTCGTTCATGGTTCGGTCGTTCGTGTTTTCATTTCACTCACTATTTCATTCACTCATTTCTGTCCATTCCATTCTGTCTACAAAACAAAAAATTACTGCGTCGTTTTTGTAAAACGTGTGTGTTTACCATTGTCGATTTTTACCTAATTTTCAGTGGGAATCCTAGGTGATTCTCGCAGAATCCCTACAGATCTTTCTTGCAAAGTATCGTGAGTTTTCCTAGTCGGTATAGGATGTCCGCGATGGACGCCGAGCCCGTTCTTGCCGAGGTGGAAAACGTGGTTGTGGCGGACGGACAGGCCGAGAAGCCGGCGGGCGAAGGCGGCGCGGGCGACGCCGCTACGACCCATGCTGAGCGTCTCCGCCGTAAGAACAAGAAGTACTCAAGAACAAACAGCAAGGAAACCGTCCAGGCGGCTCCGTTGCCAAAGTATCGAAGCTGGAAGAACAGCCGTCGCTCGCGTAACGGCCATGGCCGCGGCTTGCCAAAGAAAGGTAAATTTTGTTCTTTACGTTTACTCCTCAGAATAAAGACAAGCATAGAAGGAGTCCTAAAATAAAAAGTCACATCATTGTGTTATGCTACTTACTCAAGTGCAACCATTGAATATGTTAAAAAGAGGCCAATATACTTTCTCCACTGGGTCGTATGACTCTTCCGCACCTTGCCCGTACCTGGGTTCGACTTTTTATTTTTAATTTTCTAAAAAGCTAGTGATGGCAAAAATAACTTGTCCTAAATCAAGTTGTCTATACTTTTATACAAGACATGGTTCTTTATTATGGAACTTATCATAACTAATTCAGGAGTAATTGTATGGTACTATAATAACAAGAAAACAAAGACAAAGATAAAAACGCTTTATTGCTATAAAAATGCAAATAAAAATACAAAATGTAACAAACCGTATAACATTTTTAACAGAAAAAGAATAAGGGCAATTGTGCCTTATCGATTAAAGCGATTTCTTCCAGGAAACTTACTGCACACAATAAGTTATTTTAATGAATAAAACGGGTGTCTTGATAAAAATATAATAATACTTACCTATTTCTAAAGATTTTCCGTTCATAAAAAACTCTGTCACATCAGATATTATTAGCACAGCTCTAAAATAATTAAAACTAAAAGATGTGTGCCTATAATAATCAATATATATAAAACTCTTCCGTTACTGACTGACTGACTGACAGACAACGCAGAGCCGAAACTACTGGGCGTAGCGGGCTGAACTTTTGCATGTAGGTTCCTTAGGGAGTGTAGGTGAGCACTAAGAAGGGATTTCCCGAAATTCCCACGGGAACGGGACAAACCGGGAATTTTGTGTTTATGAGAAATCTGCGCGGGAAAAACCGCGGGACAGCCTCTAGTATGTATATATAAAACAAGTAAAACAAATCTATTTTTGGAAATTTCATAATGTATGAATTATACGCTTCTTTCTTTACACACTCATTTTCAATAATCTTGCTCTGCACTCTGCACCTCCAATGTTTGTTTTTGCCTGGGTTGATCTTGATCATCACTTTGTTTGTATGTAAAAAAACCCTGCTTGTGGTTTTTTTTTTGAGACCTAAAAATATAATATGTTTTAATTAAAACTTATAAAAGAGAGTAATTATTATAAAACCTGGGTGTAAACAATTTATACATACGTAAGTGATATCCTGCAGCAACAATGGCGCTTTTGTTTTTATCACAAAGTAAAATTTTCATGGAATTTTATTTGTTTACAGTTTACAGCATTGGTTTACCCAAATTTACGGTTCATATATTCTGTAGCTTTTTTTATCAAAGTATTTTGTGAGGCCTGTAAGAAAGCAAGAAAAATGTTCTTAAATATTACATTCAAGACAATAATAATAATAATTTATTCAAATATATATTAATTAAAGCCTTCGTATTTTTTTTAGAAAACAGGTATCTTAGAGAATATTAACTTAAACGATGACATCCCGCAACTTAAACTTGAAATTTTAATATACAATTATGAGGATCTGCAGAAAAAAAACATAGATAAACTTAAACCTGTTTTATCCAGAATGGGCAAATTGTATGTCACGATATTTTCTTTAAGGCCTATATCCAGCAGTAGACGTTTTTAGCTGAGATGATGGTATTTTCTGGTTGCATTTCTTTCTTAGATATGAAATATGAATTGTCCACTGAATGTCGCTGTCCTATTTCCTTTAACATTAAGTTGATAACGAATAACATTTAATTAATTTGATATAAAATAAGCAATTGAAAGGGCAATATTTTATGATTACCACCAACCAACTTATTCAAATTGAAGCAGCAAAACTGTTGTTACAGTTTCAGGTTATAATCTTCACCATCTTAAATCTTCTTTGTTGATAAAACAGTATGTTGTGAATGTTTAAAATCTTGTCTCTTTATAGCATCCAGTCATTATGTTTTTAGTATATAATTTACTTGAAAACTGAAAAAAATACAACAATTAGCATATAATTATGTCTGATTTTTATTTGTCCTTAAGTTAGAACGGATGATTTAGGTTCGATAACTTTTGTCTAAACATATTTTGGCACAACACTATCATAACCTTTACAGAAGGTGTTTTACCGTAATAATTCAATAAATTTAGGTACGAGTTCGACAAACAGCGTGTAAAACTGATGTTCTTGATAATTTATTTGTCAAAATAGTGCCCAGAAGTCTACAATGAAACAAAATTATTTACCGAATGGTAGGTGACCGAAACATCAAGATTTTGATTCCTTGACGCATTTGATTCACATCCCGTCACTACACAAGAGATTGTTATACATTAAGTTAAACATTCACAATCACAAAACCAATTTATCACACCTTTTTCATAAAAAATAATCATAAAACTTTTGGAGCTGCTTCCGATGTTTACAATGTCATATTATACGTCAAAATAAAACAAACCATAAACAAACCACCAAATATGTACCATTTTATTGGTTTTTAATTTTGTACGGTACTAATAAACCAGTGTCATCAATAAACCACTTTGATACCACAAGAAGAAAACTTGCAAAGAATTCTTATATTTTATCTCTCTCTAACTAATAGTCTTTTTGCCGTTTAGTAAGGAGCGTAACAATATGAAAATAACTTTTTATTTTAGCCCGGGTTCTATGCTTGTCTTTATTCTGAGGTTTACTCTACTGATAATCTATAAATCAAAACATCCAAGAAGCATCCAAGCGTTTATTTACATGCATTCGCGCATTTCTAATCAAAATATTTACATACAAAATTGTTGTTTTTGTACAAAACCTGTTTTCCGCGCACCGGTTTAGGTTGTTTTTTTTTTGTTTTACTTATTTTCAAGGTCGCAAGAACGCACCGAAATGCGCAGTTGCGCAGTTCGTTTTATCGGATTTCGTTTGTGATGCTGTCGCTAAGCCTACCTACCTACATGACTTAAGTTATTAGGGTTGAATAACTTGTTACGCAATGGGTTATTTAAAATAAGCAGCGGCAATGTTTATTTGTGTAGGTACTGGCCGGCCGAATGAAAATACCTACAAACAATAAATGAGTTTTTTCAAAACCCGAATGTTGCATTCCCAATATAGGTACTTCCGCCCGTCTAGCGGTTGGTTACTAAAAGGGTTGGGGTGGCGGAAGGGAAAGTTAGCAGTGTGGGGCGTGTCCCTTTATTTAGGTCAAGGTCATCCTTTGTTGTCAGGAGATCACTTTGTTTTGTTATTGTATTATTAAGATTAAAAAAAATAATAATTGTCAAATGAATATCTTCTGTGTCTCTGTCTGTCTGTTTGTCTGTGGCAGCCGCTGAAACTGTTAAAGTTACAGAATTGAAATTTTGCACACATCCTAATTAAATGTTACACCTGCTATTTAACTTGCAACAAAAAATATCCTGAAACCTGAAATATACGTTAAATAAAAAACAATTAGGTAATGCCGGCACAAAATGTGCTACTGGGGAAACAGTACATTAAAAAGCATGGTCTTTATAAAAAAAAAATATATAAAAATTGAAAAAAAATCTTGAAAATTTTCAAAAATCCAACAAATTTCTATACAGTGTGTTGCCACTTTTTAATTTCTACTCTTTTGTACCACACTGTAGGATATACCTAGTTATGTAACAAACTACATACATCCATAGAACTAAAAAATAAATGATATGATGAATGAATGATTTTTACAAAAATCAATGCATAGTATAAACAAAGTCACTTCTCACATCTGTCTCTCGCTATATATGCTTAAATCTTTAAAACTAGGCAACGTTTTTTTATGAAGTTATTTTTAATAGATAATGTGATTCAAGACGAAGGTTTATATGTATAATACATGCAGAAAATAGTAATAGGTTAGGGGGTACAAAGTTCGTCGACCCGGCGAAGTGCACTATTAAGAAGTAAATATATAAAATTAGTTATACATATACAATTCAATGTGCTTAGCCTAAAGTAAAAATTATTAAGCTCAATATACATAATAATATAATACCTGCCTATATTTTATCAGCTACAAAAAAAAAAACATGTAAAAACAAAATATTGATAAGATTAGTTTGTGTTATTTATTATTATCAATTTGCGAAAAAAAAAAGGTGAGTGGTGATTGCAATGTTTTCGATAATCAATATAGTGACATTTATTTTCAATTGCATACTATTTTTAAACTTAGGGCTTATACAGTGCGAAACTAGCGCCACTACCAATCAATAATTAATATCTTCTAATCTAAACCATAATAAGGGAGTCAATTTTTCCCTCCACAATTTTTATCCTTGTGGCAATATAAGCAACATTACACCTACTAGATAGTCAAGGTCGCATATTTTTGATTTCGTCCTTGGTTTAGAAGATATAAATTTTTTATTGAAGTGGCGACCGTTTCGTCCCCTAAACATAACATTATTTTAATAACATTTAAGACAAGAAAAAAAAACATAAATTGGACTGTTAGAAAAGAATAAGAAGAAAGACAAGATTTTGTAGCACTTTCAATTTAAAATGCCTGGGATGAAGATGACTGTTATCAATTTTTAACTAGCTGACCCTAAAAACCTTGTTTATTCTAACGCAATCTAGTGGTTAATTGCAAGACCAAATTGGGCAAATCTTTTTTATCTTCCATTTTGAGAAAAAAACCTGCATGTTTATAATTTAAATTTATCAATTTTCCCCACCAGGTGGCGCTGGTGGCAAGGGAGTTTGGGGCGCACCAGGCTCGGAGGTATTTGAGGAGCTGGTGGAAGATGCCAACGACCCCAACTATGACCCTGATGTGAATGGAGACGTTGAGTTCAAGCAGGTCATTGTTGACCTTGACCCTGCTGAAGTTGTGGTAAGTAATCTATAATTATATCTATTTTCTTCTTCTTTACATCTATCATCTGATAGCTTCTGTGGCAGTGATTTGGACTACGACGCGGGGGCACCGGGTTCGATTCCCGATGGGGCGAAAATTTATGATGATTGATGATTATGATGAATGTTGATGTTTGTTTCCCAGTCCAGTGTTTTGGGCATCCTAGATACAGGTTCTAACTAGTTAGGGGCTCTGAGTGTGATAGGTTATTATTATCTATCTCTTTTATTAAATAACGAGCTTTCCCGGCTTACTTCGTTACGCCATAGAATATAAGATATTAAAAAAGACTTGGCTCTATAGACTATGTTCTTTTGCCCGCCAAGAATGGCCGAATAAAAAACAAACAACAACAACGAACCACCTGTCAAAATATGTAAACAACGGAAAAAATATTACACCTTGGCTTACATTATTTAAGTTTAGGTAAGGATCCCTAATTTTTTTGAAAATCTAATATAGCCTATGACACTCGGGGTTAATGTAGCTTCCTACCAGTGAAAGAATTTTTCAAATCGGTTCAGTATTTCCGGAGCCTATTCGTTACAAACAAACAAACAAACAAACAAATCTTTCCTCTTTATAATATTGGTATAGATTAAAGAAATCAATTGCCGTTTGTTTGTCGAAGTCCAGGGAAGGCTTATAGGTGAGAAAATATGGAAAGTAAAAAACATTTTTTATGGTTTTCCTATACAAATCGTTGAGATCTTTAGGATGATATGTTCATTCTTTGGTCTTTAGCTCTTTAACGGATGAGGACAAATGATAAGAAGCTAACAGGATGCAGGGCTCACAACGGCCTTGTATTAATCTTATTTATTACTGTTATTTTCGTTCAAACTGTGGCCTGTTATTTAAAACTTTTATTCAGAATTTGCTTTACAAGTGTTCAGTTCAGCTGATCAAATAAAATTGATTAACGATGACTTCATATTTGTCAAAAAAAACAATAACAGCCAAAAAAAGATCACCATTGCAGCTTGTTTTTGTACAGTGGCGGTCTAGAACGGCGTAACACTTCCGGTTTTTCTGTACTGCAAAATAGCTCTTGTTCTTTGGTAATACAGTCTAGGGCGCACGAGACAATAGACGGAGCTGTTACACTGTCCTAGACCGCCAATGTACCTCTACATGTGTTAACTTTTTTTAGACTATTTTAACAACTACTTACTAACTTTTACATCACTCTAAGCGATAAGGCCACCCATTGCAAACAATTTAGGTATATCAAAGAAATGTTTATTGATGTTTAGTTGATTGATTGGTGATAGACACCACCCCATCTCCTCCCGTGCGTGTCTTAAAAGGCGAATCCTTCGTTGAAATACTTGAAGAGCCAACTTGGATCGCCAATCCGCTTGCTAATTGTGGCGATCATGACATATTCCCTCAATAATTTTTATCCTTGTGGCAATCTGGTAGATACCTATTTCCTGCAGTGGACGTCTATCTGTTGTTATGGTGATTGATTGCAATAAAGTGCAAAAGACCGGTCTTTATGTCTATCTGTAGAGGAGCACCATGTCCAGCCACAGTATAAAAATAAAATAACACTACATACAGTATAGGCACTCCCTGCCTCTCTCAGCAAGGGCGGCTCCGCGTTCGGTCACCTCTCAGTTACCGCTTAGTACAAGCAGCACGTCTCATCTCACTCACACAATCATCATACGCGTGCACGTACACGAGTTTAGGCTGTGAGCGAAGCAAAGCGCTTTAAAAAAAAAAAACTTAATTCTTTTTTTCAATATAGGACACAAGATATCACTTATTGAAAGTCAATAAGACACTACATGTAATCTAATTGCTATTGATAGCTTATTTGATAAAGTATCCTATACTGCGAGAGGCGAGTTAGTTCAGGGTGCCCAGTGCCCACCACTTGGCTCAGGCAAACAAATGTTTGCGTTGCCTTACGACAATGGAACTTTTTATATGAAATGTCCGAGCTGTGGTCCAGCAGTGGACGTCTTCCAGCTTACATGATGATGATGATGATAATGGTTATGGTGATTGTTTCAGCGCAAGACGGAGCCAATAATCCTTGAGTACTTTGAGCATGGGGACACGGATGCTGCTCTCCAGGACCTTCAGGAGTTTGTCACCCCCAAACGAAGCCATTTGGTGAGTTGAAAGGATTTAGGTTCTACCTAGTTAGGGCACAGATTTATTAATAGTTTCTAGTAAAGGGCTCTTGAGTGTGATGATTTTAGATAGTTTTCTTTATTTTAAAAAACAAAGGAATGTTATCTTTTAGTGAAATTTTATATCTACACTATAATGAGTAACTTCCCTTCAGGTGGCATTACAAAATTCCTCTTTGTCTATTGATTGATTGATATAGATTGTATGTTGTTGCAGGTCTGTGAAACAATAGTAGAAATAGCAATGGACCATAAGCCCTCCCATTGCGAGATGGCCTCGGTGCTCATCTCCGACCTCTACGGGAGGCTGTTTGAGGCCAAAGATATAGCTTTAGGTATGTGCTATTTATTGTTATACTAACTTGATGACCCGGAAAACTTCGTTTCTTCTAACGCCATCTAGTGGTGAAATGCAAGACCAAAGTTTAATTATAATAATAACTAGCACTGCGCGTGGGAAGGGGAGCGAGATATATATATATAGTTCTCGGTCTCTTTCACGCTGTAAAGCTTTTGTGTCTCACTTCAGCCGTAACATAGCACTTTTTCTTGGCTAGGTCCCCACCGCAACCCGAGCGAGATAAGTAACTTCATTCCAAAAAGCTGCTAGACCTGTAATGTGTGAACCTTGTGCTATAAAATTCTTTTTATTGGTAATTGGTATGCCTCAAGTATCATAGCCTATACTTTATTGTGGCGTTGAAATAAATGTATATTCTTTCTTTTACTGTATGTAAGGACTAGCGTTCGACCGTTGTGAACCCTGTGCCATGGAGTAAGACCAGTTTAAATTGGTATTATCTTGGTTTTATCATCTTAAGATCCAGTTTTCAGCGATGCTACCGCCATTCTCAAAAAAAAAACTTCTAAACTAAGGCAAATATAAAAAATGTGGCACAGTATGACACTAGATAATCATGCTTAGTATTTTTTGAGCACAGTTATGTAGTCCTTAGTAAAAAGAACAAAATAATCCACAGATTGTTGCCAAAAGTGGCTACTTTTACCAACACTTTGTAGCTTTCTTTGGTCTTTAATTTAAAAGCTACACAACAGTGCCCTAAAAATACATTATCTACATTATCTAGTCATTCAACACACTGTGAGATGACTCTAGGTTCTAGTGTCATACTGTGCCAAATTTTTGATATTCGCCTTAGGTTAAAAGATGTAAATTTTTTTCGCTAATGGCGCTAGCATCGCTGTAAACTGGCTCTTAATTATTTGTAATTATAACTCCAGCGTTCGACCGCCTACTGACGAAGCTGCCGGACCTGTGTCTGGACGCGCCGGACGCGGTGACCCAACTGTCCAACTTCGTGGCTCGCTGCGTGGCCGACGACTGCCTACCCCCGAGATACGTGCAGGAGAACAAGGAAAATGCTCTCGCACAGTGAGTCTATTTGTTAGCTATTGGTAGTTAAATAACTTGTGATTTTGAATGAGAAAGGTGGCTCATGGTTCTGATCCGGCTCGAAGGACCAAGTTTTTTGGTATGTAAGATAAGATAATATGAAGCATTATTACTAAAAACTTGGATTTCGAATCAGAAAAGTCGCCGGCTCTGATCCGGCTCGAAGGACCACGTTTTTTTTGTAAGTGTGTAAGACAACAAGAATAAATGTGATTGTTAGCGTGCCAGTGCTAAAATCAGCCATTTGTTTTGAATGAAGGGGCAAGTGGCGCATACTCTAATGGTAAGTTGCAAGTTCTAACTGTTATTTCGAATGAATCAATGACCTGCCTGTGCCTACGCGCCGGACGCGGTGACCCGGCTGTCCAACTTCGTGGCTCGCTGCGTGGCTGACGACTGCCTACCCCCGAGATACGTGCAGGAGAACACAGAGAATGCTCTTGGACAGTGAGTCTATCAATAATGCCATTTATTTGTCTAATGAAGGTGTAACCTGGCACGAACCTACATTTTGTCCTTGTGGAAATCAGTGTGGGAAACTTATGAACGGCAGTGAACGTAAATCGGTTGTAATGACGATACGAAATTTGGTCCTTCGAGCCGGATCAGAACCAGCTACCTATGAATCACTTCGAAATCACAGTTGAAACTTGAAATCAACTATCGACTAAATTATATTAAGGTGGTCCCTCTCGGTATGTCGCGAAATTCAAATTTTTTCGCGTTATTTATTTATTCTGGCGAAAGTATTCATTTTTAATAATTTTTGAATGAATTTGCGTATGTAAAAAACCATTTACCACATGTAATACAACGTTTTTGGAAGACAGACCTACTGATTTTGTGTCTAAAGACATAACTTGACTAAAAGGCCAAAAATCAAGTAATATCCTTACCCTGTTATTCATAAAAAGTTAAAGAGCATTTTAGTTATTTGACGTATGTCAATTTAGACTGGATGTCACGTATTTACCATACAACAAACCAGAGAAGTAGACCTCCAGTAAAGCTACTTAAAATGTACTGCATCTTTATGAATAAGACGGTTAGACACAAAATCAGTAGGTCTGTCTTCCAAAAACTTTGTATACCACCTTAAATTCTAAAAATAAAATTATTTTCTCATGGATATAAAATCAACGTTTTTACTATGTATACTTCTTCGTGACGATCTCTGAAGGAAGGCCAATGTCGGACGTTTCTCTGTTGAGATGATGATGATGATGATGATGATGGTGGTGGTGGTGATGATGATGAGTAATATTGTTGTTTCAGACAAGTGCTACACCGAGCGGACACTTTGCTCTCTATGAAACAAGGTCTTGTGAGGCTTGACAACATTTGGGGCTACGGCGGAGGCATCAGGTAAACTGTCAATCAATCACGTCAGTCAGTCTGTCAAGTGCTTGCTTACATGCAATAGTAACTAGGATGTTTTCTGGATTATTGTTTTAACGTTGGTTCCGAAACCACGTGTTTTGTTAGCGGGCTTAAAACAATATTCCAATAAACTTATTATAACCGTATAACGTTGCCGGGCTTTTTTAAGCCCACACTTTTATCTAATTTGTGAACTTGACATTGGCGAAAAAACTCCACTAAAGTGGAGTCACGTCCATTAAATTAAAATAATAATAATAATAGGACGTTTTTAAATTCTTCTGCGACTCATACCATCAAAGAAAGTTATATTTCTGAATTTTCTAATTTCATCATCAACTGATTCTAAAATAATAATATCTATGTTTGGATAATAATTAGAATTAAAAAAAAACTGCACATAATAATTTTTTAACCGACTTCAAAAAAAAGGAGGTTATCAGTTTGACCTGTATGTATGTATGTATGTTTGTCCGCGATTATCTCGAGTTTGGCTGAACCGATTTTGATGCGGTTTACACAAAAGTATTTGTTACATTCAGGAAAAGGTTTTAGTACCTTTTTAACCGACTTTAGAAAAGAAGGAGTTTTCTGGAGAAGGATACATACATACCTCCTTTTTTGAAGTCGGTTAAACAAAACAAAGCGCCATCTAAAAGTACCATTACGCAACATATGTTAACTATTCCGTCGTAAACATACTCAATGATGATATAACTAAGAAATAACCTCAACTTTCAGGCCAGTGACGTTCCTGATCCGTCAGATCAGGCTGCTGCTGAAGGAGTACCTGGCCTCCAACGACCTGGCCGAGGCGGTGCGCTGCGTCAGGGAGCTGGAGGTGCCGCACTTCCACCATGAGATCGTTTATGAGGTGAGTAGCTTGTTGGAAGTAGGGAATCATTTGACAGAGGAGGGCTCTCCAGCCGACCATTGTCGTAAGGCAAGGCAGACATTTGTTTGTCTGAGCCAATTGGTGGGCACCCTGAACTACCTCGCCTAGAGCAGTATAGGATACTTTACCAAATAAGGTATCAATAGCGATTAGATTAGATGTAGTCTAATTGGCTTTCAATAAGTGATATCTTGAATAAAGAATTTTTTGATTTTGATTTGATTGTAACACATGTTAAACCTCATCGCGTCGTGCGCACATAAACTGTGCATAATTTAAATGCGTTTGAGGGTAGTCAATCGTTCCACGGGTTGTACAGTGGCGGACTAGGAGGCCGTAACAGATTTGTCTATGGTTTCGTCAGCCCTAGACTTTATTACCAAAGAACAAGAGCTATTTTGCAATACAGAAAAACCGGAAGTGTTACGACGACCGTGTCCGCCACTGCACGTGTAACTATCATAGAATAATCTATGGTTCTATTAATGTTCTTGATCACTATGAAATATACTATCATTTTGTTTGACATATAAAAGACTAGTCGACCCGGCGGACTTCGTACCGCCTAATCTATTACTATGTTGTGCATTTATTATGCTTATAAACCTTCCTCTTGAATCACTTTATCTATTAAAAGAGACTGCATCAAAATCCGTTACGTAGTTTTAGAAATTTAAGCATACATAGGGACAGACGCTGGAAGCGACTTTATTTTATACTATGTATTGATTTATGACATCCATCTATTTATTTATTTATTTTCTTATCTATGTTAAAGGTGTTTCTTTTGATATATATTTTTTCTATCTACAGTATTCAGAGTACTTTCTCACCAGGTAACATTACAAAGTTCCTCTCCGTATAGTATTCCACTCAGTACTATTCACTCAGTAGTATTCCACTCAGTACTTTATTTTTCTAATTTTATCATTATCTATAGATATAGATAGTCCGTGCCCTAACGTTGTTTCACTGTTGACTAAATGGACTTATACCAATAATAGAAAGGGGGCCAGAAGCCCAGAATGCGTCCGCTTTTCCTATATATTTATTTAATTTTGACTTGTTTTCCTGTACCAGGCCATCCTGCTAGTGTTCGAGAGTGTGAACACGACGGCGGAGGAGCAGCTGAGCACCTTCCTGGCCGAGCTGCGGCGCTCCGTCATCGTCACGCCCGACCAGATGGACCAGGTAACTGATGCTGGAGCACCCTGTGTGCTAGCCACGGAGCACCCTGTATGTCTCTATAGACCAGCTAGGCTATACTCCGTCAGCGTCACGCACGCCGGACTAGATGGACCAGGTTACTGATGCTGGAGCACTCTGTATGCTAGCCACGGAGCATCCTGTATGTCTCTATACACCAGCTAGGCTATACTCCTTCATCGTCACGCCCGACCAGATGGACCAGGTAACTGCTGCTGGAGCATCCTGTGTGCTAGCCACGGAGCACCCTGTATGTTAGACACGGAGCACCCTGTATGTTAGACACGGAGCACCCTGTATGGTAGCCACGGAGCACCCTGTAGGGTAGCCACGGAGCACCCTGTATGTTAGCCACAGAGCTGTCCTTATTTTAGCCACGGAGCAGCCCGTATTTTAGCCACGTAGCATCCTGTATCTTAGCCACGGAGCACCCTGTATCTTAGCCACGGAGCATCCTGTATCTTAGCCACGGAGCATCCTGTATCTTAGCCACGGAGCACCCTGTACCTTAGCCACGGAGCATCCTGTATCTTAGCCACGGAGCATCCTGTATCTTAGCCACGGAGCACCCTGTATCTTAGCCACGGAGCATCCTGTATCTTAGCCACGGAGCATCCTGTATCTTAGCCACGGAGCATCCTGTATCTTAGCCACGGAGCATCCTGTATATTAGCCACGGAGCATCCTGTATCTTAGCCACGGAGCACCCTGTATCTTAGCCACGGAGCATCCTGTATCTTAGCCACGGAGCACCCTGTATCTTAGCCACGGAGCATCCTGTATCTTAGCCACGGAGCATCCTGTATCTTAGCCACGGAGCACCCTGTATCTTAGCCACGGAGCACCCTGTATCTTAGCCACGGAGCATCCTGTATCTTAGCCACGGAGCACCCTGTATCTTAGCCACGGAGCATCCTGTATCTTAGCCACGGAGCATCCTGTATCTTAGCCACGGAGCACCCTGTATCTTAGCCACGGAGCATCCTGTATCTTAGCCACGGAGCATCCTGTATCTTAGCCACGGAGCACCCTGCATCTTAGCCACGGAGCATCCTGTATCTTAGCCACGGAGCATCCTGCATCTTAGCCACGGAGCATCCTGTATCTTAGCCACGGAGCATCCTGCATCTTAGCCACGGAGCATCCTGTATCTTAGCAACGGAGCATCCTGTATCTTAGCCACTGAGCATCTTTTATTCATCTTCACAATGTTCGCCCCGCTGGGAATCAAATCCAGATGCACAGAACACGTCTCAGTCCACATCGCTGCCAACTGAGTAAATCTGATCTCCTATTCCAGGGCTTCATCCGAGTGCTGGAGGAGATGACGGACATAGTGATCGACGTGCCGCTGGCCTACATCATGCTGGACCGCTTCGTGGACAAGTGCTGCTCCAAGTTCCGCCTCGGGGACGTCGTCAGGCAGCGCATGCCCGCCAGGTGACCGACACCGTCCTCTGTAACTCTTCCTTAGTCTTTTATAGTCGAAATTTTAAGCGTAGAAAGTGTTTAAAAATACAATGCGAAACTTCAATTTTACCACTAGGTGCTGTAGGTTTCAAACTGTTACATCCTGTATACATGGCCCCGTTCAAACCGTTACATCCTGTATAAAGGTTAATATTCTCAAAATTCCGGCTCAGTAGGTTCCTAGTCCTACGTAATGTAAGGAAACTATTGACAAATTTCATCCTACTATCTTAGCCGGTTTCTAGTAGGGTAGGCGATGATGAGTGAATAAGTGAGTATAAAGATAGAAACACCTATGGAAAAGTGGCGACCGCGCACTGTACATACTGTGTATACACGAGTAGGCAGACAAGCCGCTTCGTGGACAAGTGCTGCTCCAAGTTCAAGCTCGGCGACGGCATCAGGCAGTGCATGATAACCTAGTGACTGACACCATCCTGTATAACACTTCCTTGGTCTTATAATAACTTGGAAATTGGAGCTTCAAAGTCCTTAACCTTTTAACCGCCAAGCACTTGATATGAAGTAGTCACAAAGTTCTCCCACCACGCCAAGCACTTCTCTGGAAGTAGCTTACATTTTTACATTTTATGACCCAACTATATGTTCTAAAGAGAAAAATCCAATTGGATACTGTCCTTGAAGCTTCTATGAAGTAATTCATGTTAACAGATTTTGTGAAAAGTTAATTAACTTAGAATAATAAGACGATAAACATTAAGAAACTTTCAAATGAAAAATAGTGTGCTCTCCCACGCCAAGTACTTTACTGGAAGTGGTCTAGTGTTGTGACATTACTCGGAATTTTCGATGATTTCTAACAAATATATTTTTTAAATTATTATAACTATACACTTTTTCAACCATCTCATAACGTGTACGCATAGTGCGGACTGGAATAATATAATCTCTATTAGAATTTACTATTGATTCCTTTATTGTACAGTGGCGGACTAGGAGGCCGTAACAGATTTGTCTATGGTTTCGACAGCCCTAGTCTGTATTACCAAAGAACAAGACCTATTTTGCAATACAGAAAAACCGGAAGTGTTACGCCGACCGTGTCCGCCACTGTACACATTACAAATCCTCGCCTTTGAAAATGTCGACAACAATTAATAAGGTAGGCGGGCGGCTCTAGCGAAGCAACCCGTTCATCAGTTGTTTGATATATCCCGTACGCCAAGCACTTGAGGTGAAGTGCTGCTGTGACGTCACATACGCAAGACAAGTTTTTTAGTGCTGTGCTAAAGAGTGGACATTTTGGTACATTGTGTCTAGACTGTTGGTACGCTCAGCGTAAAAAATAGTGAAAGTACATCTACAGATGAATTGCGCTGCGCATTTTCCAATGGTTCTAATTAGAAACTAATAAAATATTGTTGAATTTAATTAAGTCAGTTTGGATTTGGTCGTAAAAGTACCTACCTACTAATACTACGTTTACTTCGAAACGTGTACACTTAGATCTACAAATGGACATCACAGATTTTTTACACACATCCATACATAGTTGGGTAAACGCTTTAATAGACACCATAGAATTGAATATTATAGTATACTATAGAACAAAATCACGTCTTTTAAAAAAAGGCTTTCAACATTTTAAACGGTATTCACAAAGTAATAGGAAATACCCAGCAAAACTAAAAAAAAAAATATTGGCAATTAATTTCATAAATGGGTTTGATTTGTTTGCTAAAGCTTTAGGTAGCAGTTCTCAGGGACAAATAGATGTCGCATTACGTTGTCTTTGTGTGTAAGGTATGTTGGATAGGCACCCCGCCTATGCGTTTATGCTAAAACAAAAGCGTCGATTCCAGGTAAGAATACTCTGCAAAAAACCCTTTACAAAAATGTGATTTATGACTTTGTTTACCTTAAAAATTATTCTTTCCCATGGCTTCTACTACTGGAATACAGATTTGCAGAGAACCATTGGGACCTTACCTCATAAGTTGTTTTTTTTGAACTAGTTAAAAGTTCATTAAAAAAAACTCTACAACATATATTTGTTTACGTATGTAAATTGAGATACTTAAGAAAATTCCTGATGAAAATTAAAAAATCTCTTTGATGAAGTGTAGAGGTTGTAAAAAGAGACTTTATAGTATTTTACAATTATTTGTAATTTTTAATTTAAATGTTATTTATGTCCTCAAAATTAAAACAACCTTTGATTTTACATAGTTCTTTATAATGACGTTTTGGATACGATGTTATCTATGATTGATTTATGGCAATGGTCGAGGGACGAACAGCTACAAACATAAATTAAATTAATTTTTAGATTTTAAATTTATAGAATGTACATATTTGTATTTGAGGACGAAAGAGAATAATAAAAAAAAAAATTGCCAAAAGAAAACTAAGTATAGGTACTAAATTTTTTTTTATCCAGAATTAATTACGTATTTATACAAAAATAGAAAGAACGCGCGTGCGGTCGGTGCGAAGCCTAGATCTCTCTGGAGGGGCACGATAAGGACCGATGCGCTCGCGACACTATAGGCTCCGTCCGCCCCATTTATATTGTCTTCATAATGTAAGGCCCCTGCAAACGCAAAAGCGGAGCATTTTTAAATGGTGGCGAAAACACCAAGGGAACATTATTTTGTTGTTACGAGTGTTAGACAAATTTACCCAACAACTTCCATGTCCCAATACAACTCAATTTAATAAAGCTTGACGGCTATTGGTTTTTTCAAATTATAAGCTTTATAACACTAATACTATACGTTTTTTTAACTAACAACTATAGCTTTTGGAGTATAAATTGAGGTGTGTTTCCATGCCCATTGTCCAGGTATGATCCAATGAAATATCCCGCCACGCTCATGACAAAAATGGTGCCTTAAACTGTAACGAGAAATGCATCACATGACATGTGACTCATGAACTTAAAATTATTAAGTTACTTGAGTGAGATTATTTTGATTGGTACATAAATGGTTTTATTAAAAACTAGTCCACCCGGCGAACTTCGCACCGCCTAACCTATAACTATCTTGTGCACGTATTAAACTTATAAACCTTCCTCTTGAATCACTCTATCTATTTAAAAAAAAAACCGCATCGAAATCCGTTGCATAATTTTAAAGATTTAAATACGATTAAATAAAAGATAAAAAAATATAGTACAAAAAAACTATCGACTCTGTGATTAACAACCCTTTAACGAGATCGAACTTCGCAGTTTTTGTGTCTCTCCAGCGCCGAGTACTTGATATGAAGTAGTAAGTGACGTGCCACCGCTTTAGTTTGTTACATAATTCAGTTGAAAGTAATCAGACAAAACTCCATAAAAGCAAATTCTAATTGGGTTCTAGCATTACAAAAGTTTAAAAAACGGGAAAATGTTTAGCTTTTCGTATATTAATCACTCCATTGTTTATTTATCTCACATAAAAATTTTGGTTGATTTTGTGTGTCGATTGAATTTTGCAATCACTAATGTTTTTGAAGGTAAAATGCCTTGGCGTGGGGGAGCAACCTTCGTTTATTTCCAGTGGCGCCGAAAAGGTTAAATACATTTTACACCCCCAAATTTTAACAATCTAGGGTGAACAGGTTAAGTTTTACACTTTAACTGTTACACCCTGTATACATGGCCCCATTCAAATTGTTACATTCTGTATACGTCGCCCCGTTCAAACTGTTACACCCTGTATGGTAACTGGCCATCATGAGTAAAAGATAGCTACACCAGAACACTTTCTTACTAACACTTAAGGAGAAGTGGCGACCTCGCATCGCAAGACACACGAGTAGGCAGACAAGGTGCTCATTCAGTACTAGCACCAATGGAAAAGTGGCTACCGCGCACTGCAAGACACATGATTAGGTAGACATAGGTACGTTAAATACAATAAACACCAATTTTTACATTCTGAGATCAGCTGTTCTTGGTTTCTCATACTAACTGTTACACCCTGTATACGGTGCACTGGTGTGTAGCATTTGCAGCTAGACGAATTGAAAATTGAAACCTCAGAGTAACATTGATAAAAACATTAGCCCAAATGATTATTGAAGGGCCGAAAAGTTTAAGGTTGACGACCGCGCACTGGATGACGCTGAGTAGGTAGAGACCTCAGTTATCACACGACCTGGGGAGGTTCAAAACTAATTTGTTTTGTTTTCTTCAATAGAGGGCGCAAGCGTTACGTCTCGGAGGGCGACGGTGGCGCCATCAAGGACCACGCGCTGAAACTGCGCGAGTAGATCGCTTCCGGTTCCGCCCGGCCGCCATTTTGGATCGCAGATGGAACGAGTGTGCGCGACAGATAAGTCTGTATACGTACATTGGCGGTAAAGCTTCCGGTTGTTCTGTATTATGTTACAGTCAAGGGTGCACTAGACCACAGACTAAACTGTTACGCCGTCCTAGTCCGCCACTGTAGGTACTTCACCCGTCATTTAAAAAACTAATGGCTGATTACTATACTAATCATGGAATTAATAAGTACTAAAGCTCACTGTGTGTTTCGAAAACTCGTTTTTTTTTAAGTTTGATTGGTTATTTTTAAAAGCACTTTATAAACATACTCTTAAGGTTCATTTTGATATGACTAATAACATGCAGTGAGCATTCCAGTTGTATGTAGTACTTATTAATTCCATGTTACTAATTGGTTTATATTTTGGCCACGAGCAGACTTATTTGGCGCTGAGTGACGCCGTTGCAAGTGTAAAGAAATCTTTATTTTTATTACGAACCTAATATAATATTATTTAAGTGAGAATTTGCCTTTTTTTTAGTTTTGTTTTCTATGGGACTTAAATTTTGTGTACTTGTCTAAAAGTAGGTCTATGGCACGAGAGGTAAACAATTTAAACTGGCCTCTAAGGTCTAGAATACAAGGTTTAAAACAGTTTTTCAATAGAAAATGATTCGAAGCTACCATTAAAACGATAAGCGAGTGAAACTCAACCCTGTGCCACAGAAGATAGAGACCAATTTAAATTGTCGTCTAAAGCTAGTTTTTTTTTTTTTTGTATTTGTAATAAGATCGACAAAGTTTTGTTACTCTGCATTTAAAAGTATATACCTGTAGGGTCAGCCAAACTATTCTTGCCCCCTTCCTATTATTTGTATGTGTCCAGAGGCTAAATACAAGGATTCTTGTCGTTAAACGGTATTAAAACACCATTATATACATTTTTTTTTTTTATTCTGTAGAATGCAAAGAATTTTTAAAGACAGGAGTCTAGGCATGGGGCGTGGTCCCAAGAATGGAGGGCTTACCCTATTAGGGTAAAATCTTTCCGCTTGATCTAAATCATATCTAAATAGTTTTTCATTTACATAAATTCAATAGCCATTTTGTAAAGAGTACAAACTATGTTTAGTCAAATAAAATAATTAAGTCTGTGTAAGAAAAAGGCAAAAAAAATAAGTCGGACCTTTTCTAGTCTGTGGTTCAAACGGCGGCCGTTATGGCGGGAAACCGAGTACCTATACCTATATATTTTTGTTAATGTTTTTCATGAGATATTAATAAAATTTAATAATTATTATATTAATGTAGTGTCTCTCTGTTAATTTAGTTTTTGGACTGGTCAATATTGAAACGAAAAATGACGGGGGAAAAAACCTTTCTTTTTATAAGAAAAATGAAACAGTCCCAAAACTAGGTAGGTAGCTGATACCTACTTTTAGCAATATATAAATGTATGTATGTAGGTACCTACTTAAAATGTAGGTACAGTGGCGGTCTAGGACGGTGTAACACTTCCGGGTTTTCTGTATTGAAAAATAGCTCTTGTTGCTTGGTAATAGAGTCTAGGCATAGAATAGGCAAACACTGTTACGCCGTCCTAGACCGCCTCTGTACGTTGAAGCTTGTCATTCATTATTACTTTAAATATAATTACTTATTTGTCTTTACTTTTTCAATGTGTGGTTGTGTAAAACCATTTCTAATTCGTTTATATATTAGTAATGATTTAGTTGCTTTTTGCATTTATTTTCTTAAATTACAGTATTTTTGGTTAGAAACGAGAATGTCTTCAAAATTATATTTTTTATGAAAATTGTGTGTTGTTCTAAGTATTTTTTTAACCAAATAAATTTAAAGATGGTGCCTAAGAAATGGATAAAGATTGTGATTCAATTAAGAGGCATAGCACAGCTAAAGTAGCGCCACCCGAGAAAAAAATTAATATCTTCTAAACTAAGGCAAATATCAAAAATGTGAAACAGTAATCCCCTGGATAATTCAGCCTAGTATTTTTTGGGCACTTTTGTATAGCTTTTAGGTTAAAGACCACAGAAAGAAACTGATTGTTGCTAAAAATGGCCACTTTCGGCAAAAATCAGTTTCTTTCTGTGGTATTTAACCTAAAAGCTAATACAACAATGCCCTAAAAATACTAGGCTGAATTATCTAGGGGATTACTGTTTCACATTTTTGATATTTGCCTTAGTTTAGAAGATATTTATTTTTTTTCTCGGGTGGCCCTACTTTAGCTGTGCTATGGCTCTTAAATAGTACTTATGTATTATTTGAAGGTTTACTGATAAAAAAAAACTGAAACCAGATAGTATAGGATGAACTACTTTTCTTTATTAAAATTTGCATAAGCAAATAATTTTAATTTTGGAGGTTCGGAAAAATAAAAAGTTGAAAAACAGAAAATGTTAACAAATTTATACTTAAAAAAAGAGCATTTCTGTATTTTTTAGCTTTAAAGTCTTAAGTTTATCTTTTTATTTACTTAGTACGTAGGCCGAGTTTAATAATAATAAAATAATACTGAAATACATGTTTTTTTTTTACTAAGAATTAGTATATAGCATGGTCTTCTTCAAACGGTAATACTATAGTCGAAGTATAAAGTACAGCTTGGCAAGAATGTCGTGAAACGGAAAATTTGTGTTTTGAAAACCCTAAAAAAAAAAGATTTTTAAAACAGATCAAGGATTTGTCGATTTTTGATTTCGACCAACTTTAGGGTAAGTGAATAAAAAAATACTAATTCCTCATACACAGTGGCTTAAACGACTTTTTTGCCAAGCTGTATATTTTACCATGTACTAATTAACTTTTAAGTAAGTAGGTACATACTTCATAGGTATAAAAAAATATCGAAAAAAAATAATCAAAAAATGCATCAGAATAAACCTACTGGCACCAATTATTATAAATAAATGTCATAAGAAAAATATTATTATGATACTTTGGTTCATTTAATTTCAGAGCAAAAGAATTAAGTTTCTATTACTTAATAAGTAAGTACAATTATTTATATACTAGCTAGTCCATGATATAAATTTTTAATAGGTACCTATAATACTGAGCCGTTGGGAGCTTCCAGTCCTCATCCTGCAATTTGCTGTTGAGATTGGATGGCTCCAAATAAATGTGGGGGGAAATGTAAAATGGCTCCAAACAGTTTTTTTTTTTTGTTTAAAAATTAAAATTAAAAACTACTGTAATATCAAAAAAACAAATACAAATTAAATGAAACAAAAAATTATAATTATACATTATAATATAATAAATACTTGCTTAAAATAATCAGTTGCGTTGCGTATGGTTTGTCGTAGTTTGTGGAAAATGGCATCAACTCAGCATTTGCTGAAGGTTTTCACCAACATCGCTGATTTTTAGTGACGTGCCGCACTCCTCTTACCCCACAACAGAAGAAGAAGTAAGTATCTTAATCTCTGGATCTCCTTCCATCTGTCCGCTGACCATGCGCCGCATAAGCCCGGGGCACATTGCGAGATTGCCAAAAGTCCCAAGCTAGCATAACTACTCCTGCTAACACTGCTACTCCAATCGCTACTCCTTTGATCATTGCCTCCATTTTTTATCTGAAAATTTTACTATTTTTATTTTCTGAAAAGTATACGTTACTTTGTCTATGAGTCGCCATTGTGTCGCCATTTTTGCTCGGTCTGTGTGTACTAAGAGTACCTATACATAGTGTGTGTCCGTCTGTCGACCGTTACACAATACACAGCACTTGAGCATGCGCAAAACACTATTTTATATTTAAAAAAAAATCACAATAGCAGAAAAAAAAAAAACGTTTTTTTTGTATTTATGGGATGAGACAAAGGACGAGCTTCAAAGTAATGCCGCACTTGTATAAGAGGCATAGTACAGCTAAAGTAGCGCCACCCGCGTAAAAAAATAATACACCTTCTAAACTAAGGCAAATATCAAAAATTCGAAACAGTATTCCACTAGATAATGCAGCCTAGTATTTTTAGGGCACTGTTGTATAGCTTTTAGGTTAAATACCAGAGAAATCTACTGATTGATTGTTGCTAAAAACGGCCACTTTTGGCCAATTTATCTAGCGGGTGGCGCTACTTTAGCTGTGCTATGCCCCTTAAAGTTTGTCTAGCGTAAGAAGATCAGTGAGACAGCTCAAAAGATAATTTTTATTATAATTTAATTATTTCAGTGTACATTCAAGGAATAAAAGGATGAGAGGGTGGAGAAAGATGTGTTATGCTTAGGTACAGTGGCGGACACGGTCGGCGTAACACTTCCGGTTTTTCTGTATTGCAAAATAGCACTTGTTCTTTGGCAATACAGTCTAGGGCTGACGAAACCATAGACAAATCTGTTACGGCCTCCTAGTCCGCCACTGTACCTACGCTAGTTTAACTAGGTATAAACAGTCTTATTTAAGTTGGTGTTTAGCTAGGTACGACGCCGAACCGAATAAATATTTTATGTAGAGCCATGTAGAGCTCAACTAAAGCTAAAAGCGGAAAAAAATCTAAAAAGAAATTCACGGTTTCTGTTTTTTTATAATTTACTGGAGGCTGCCCAGCGGTTTTACTCGCGCAGATTTCTCATAAAAACAAAAATCCCGTTTTTTCCCGTTTAGGAAATTTTAGGAAATCCCTTCTTAGTGCTCACCTACACTCCTTAAGGAACTTACATGCAAAATTTCAGCCCGCTACGCCCAGTAGTTTCGGCTCTGCGTTGTCTGTCAGTCAGTCAGTCAGTCAGTCAGTCAGTCAGTAACGGAAGAGTTTTATATATATTGATTAGATCTAGGTAATTACCTACATAGAGTAGGTAGCTAAATACTCAATTCTATCTAACAAGATATTTGAAACATTACAAATCAATATCTTCTAAAAATAGATATGAATACGACGCACTGCACTTCATGCACAGTGCGCACATCAAATACTTTCAAGACATAGGTATAGATAACAAAACTCAACAATATAGATAACAAAACTCACCCTTTTCGTTGTCAAATTGACGAATAAGGACGAATGGTTATCGAAATCAAAAGAAAGTCGTATTTTTTCACGTGTTTTAACTTGAATATTGATCAAGCAAGGCAAGCCAACCAAACTCCTCTCTTTGCTTTGTGTTTGTGTGACTCACTTAGCCAATCCACGCTAAGCGCTCGCTTTGAGTTTATGCTAGGTATTTTCCCGACCTTCACGTCTTGTGTCTCTGGTTTAGGCTGGGGCTGAGATCTGTCTCTCGTCTCTCTCTATGGTCTGACGTGACGTGTCGAGAGGTGCGCCGGAGTCGGGCGTTGATAGGTGAAACGTGAAACAATACTTAAATTTTTTCAACGGCAACACCTATATTTTTGTTTTTAGACAACAAATTGCAGTGAAATGGGGAAAGTTACTGAAGGACATTACTATCGTTATGATTTCTTATTAAAAAAAAAGAAAACCGCCTTTAATAAATTGACACATATACTTACTTACATAAACTGAGAACTTCCTCTTTCTGAAGCCGGTTAAAATAGGCACTAAAACCTTATCCTGAATGTAACTAATAAGTACTTTTGTAAAAACAGCATCAAAATCGGTTCAGCGGTTTTTTTTTACAATAATGTACTTTTTATAAAAAAGGAACCCGCCTTCAGTAAACTGACACATACATCAACTGAGCACTTCCTTTTTTTTCACTTTTTCGAAGTCGGTTTTAATAGGTACCGTCACGGACTAGGAGGCCGTAACAGATTTGTCTATGGTTTCGTCAGCCCTAGACTGTATTACCAAAGGACAAGAGCTATTTTGCTATACAGATTTTTTTTTGTAATATTTATTTGTTTGTTAATATTTTTCTGTATTGCAAAATAGCTCTGGTTCTTTGGTAATGTAGCCCAAGGTGCATTTTTTTCCGTTGTTTACATATTTTGACAGTTGGGTTTGTTGTTGTTGTGTGTTATTTTTAATTAGTCCATTCTAGGCAGTCAAAAGAACATATTAGAGCCAAGTGTTTAGTTGTACAGTGGCGGACACTGTCGGCGTAACACTTCCGGTTTTTCTGTATTGCAAAATAGCTCTTGTTCTTTGGTAATACAGTCTAGGGCTGACGAAACCATAGACAAATCTGTTACGGCCTCCTAGTCCGTGACTGTACTAAAACCTTCACCTGAATGTAACAAATACTTATCTGAAAACCGCATTAAGATCGATCCAGCCAAACGCGAGATAATCTCGGACAAACATACATACATACAGGCCAAACTGATAACCTCAATTTTTGAAGTCGGTTAAAAAAGGAACCCGCCTTCAATAAACTGAAACATTTATCAACTGAGCACTTCCTCTTTTTCGAAGTCGGTTAAAATAGGTACTATACTTAAACCTTCTACTGAATGTAACAAATAAGTAGGTACTTATCGGAAAACCGCATCAAGATCGGTTCAGCCAAACGCGAGATAAACGCGAACAACATACACACAGGTCAAACTGATAACGTCCTTTTTCGAAGTCGGTTAAAACGGTAAATAAATCTATATTTAAAATGGTGCAAGAATGTTTTATCTTACCAAGATTTCTTTGTGATTAAAAGTAATTTAATCCTTTTATTACTTTTACTTAAGTATAAAACAAAGTCGCTTCCCGCGTCTGTCCCTATGTATGCTTAAATCTTTAAAATTTCGCAACTAATTTGGATGCGGTTTTTTTTAATAGATAGAGTGATTCAAGAGGAAGGTTTATAAGTATAATACATGCACAAAATATTTAAAGGTTAGGCGGTACGAAGTTCGCCGGGTCGACTAGTTACTTATATTACTTAATATAGGTGCATCTTTGTCACGCCCTGCAGTACCGGGCCGAAGAATAGGACTGAGGTATTCCCTGCCTGTCGTAAGAGGCGACTAAGAGCCCTGGGGTCGTTGGGTGCACGAGGCGGGGGCCTCGTGTAGTCATATAACGGCCCCGAGAAGGACGGCGGAACGTGGTGTCCCGTTTCCGCCGTCGAGCGTAGGAAGAGCCAGCCGCGCTCAGGGGGGACTACTTACCTTCACCTGCCCCCCCGTGAAGAGGCTACACAGCCAATGCTGGGGGGGGGTCGCGGAGAATTCCTAAGTCCTGGCTTTCCCGCGACCCTCCTGCTATCAGCCGAGAAGGACACCGGCGGGGTTTTAGTGGGTGCGCACCCGACATAACCCTGCGGCGCCCCCCGGGGCTGCAGGGTACTCGTTAGGAGTTTCCCCGCCTTAAAAAAAAAAGGTACATCTTTTGTCGACGCATTTTTTTCAGGAACAAACATTATTCAGACATTTATTAATAAGCCTAATACTTACACTGTTTTATACAAAAATATTCATTCATTCATTCATCAATATATATAAAACTCTTCCGTTACGGACTGACTGACTGACTGACAGACAACGCAGAGCCGAAACCACTGGGCTTAGCGGGCTGAAATTTTGCATGTAGGTTCCTTAGGGAGTGTGGGTGAGCACTAAGAAAGGATTTCCCGAAATTCCCATGGGAACGGGAAAAACGGGATTTTAGAGTTTATGAGAAATCTGCGCGGGTGAAACCACGGGGCAGCCTCTAGTTCATACATATGAGGGAAAGTTACTAAATAAAACGACATTTTAGTTCATATACCCACATTTTATATTACTCAACAAGAGAACATAATTATATTAAAATTTAATGTTTATTAAATAGTTAACAAATTAGGATTGTAATAAAAATAATAGTTTGTTAAAAACAAAATTTGTCTACACAATGATTTTGAAAATAAACATATTCAATTCAGTTTCAAAATAAAAAACAAAACCTATACATATATTATAATATATCTGTATAACTTTCTTTACGAATTAAATTAAATAGTAAAGCGAATATAAGTTACACAATATTAATTATATACCTTTGTACATATACAGGGTGTATAAAGTTTAATTTTAAACATCACAGGGTTGGCAATAAAAGTAAAACAAAAATCAACAGTATATCCTTTTTTTTATTATGCTTTGAAATAGGATTATTTGCTGATAGATAATGTCTGTCTATCCATCTGTTTCAATTATAGAACCGCTAATATGAGGTGACTAACTGATTTTTCATAAATCGCCAAATATTTAAAACAATAAAAAAATTCATAATACTAAAAAAAGTAAATTTTCGGCTGATTTTGTAGGGAAACTTTGAGTGTGAGTGAGTAATCTTGTTCTTGACTAAATATTTTTAGGTTATATTTAATAGGAAGATTGTAATAATGAACTCTATTACTCTATAAAGTTTGCCAATAATTTTTAAACGCCCTGCATACAAACGTAAAATAATATATAATATTTTATAGTAAACATTTTAACAGTAAAAGACAGACAGCTCTACCACACCTTATATACTTCACAGATTTCAAAAGCATATTTATCACTTAAACTATCACAATTATTATATTTTATATGAATAATATAAATATCCGCATTTACTAGTAATTCTTTTATATTCATTCTACTGTTAAAATAGTGATGTCATTATCTTTACTAATGATATATTAAGAAACTAGGTATTATCTACCCTAAGACATGGTAAGTAATCATTGATTAGTAATTATTATTTAGATATAGGTTTCCATAATACAATGACATTTTTTTTACAAAATATTTAATATATTTATTACTAAGATACACTTTTTTTTCAGCTCCACGCTTTTGTACTAAACTACAACATTACCCTATTATTAATAACTAAAATTTAAAATATTCTAATAAATGTTGACTAAAATAAAATAAAATCAAATAGCTTAAAAAGTAAGTAATGATTTAAAGTTATCTTAAATTTAAATTTTTGTAAAGGACCCAAATCCAGCTATTTTTATTATAAAGTAAGTAATATATTAATTATAGTACTACATAATAATATAATTAAACGTTAATAAATAATAATATATAACTAGATACATTAGGCAATATAATGAAATTATTTTATATTCGTTTATAAGCACTCTAAGTCTACAACAATCGATGTTTTATTTGAGGATTGAGATACTATATTTGGAAGATTATGTGATTATATATTTTTTCTACATAATACTTATTATTTTTGATAAGAGTTTATACAGAAAAACTTTGCCATGAAACTCCGAGTCTATTATTTGATATATAATATATTTCTAGTATTATATATAATACAAAGCGATATTAATTAATAAAAATTACAATGAATTTTCTTCGTCCATTCTAAAAACACAAACTACGCAGCCATACGTAGAAAGGTTTAACTTCGTGTGGATTTGTATATTGTTATTGAAAGTACCAACCTAAATATTTTTATTGTTTATAAAAACATAAACAAATTAAAAAACCTTTTGCACAATATACAAAATTAAAACCGTTAAAAACAGGTGACAAGAGTAATTCTATTTTTTTATAACGTTTATTTTATTTTAAATCTTTTAAATAAATTTAGTTTTATATTTTTGTGATTTATATCTGAAGTAATTAAAATACAATAAAGATATTTATAGAAAGTACTTTCTCGGAAAGGTGGCAGTTTGTGGGAAAATAAATAAAAATATCGTAAAGCTATCGATAAAAAAGGCATCAGCGATGATTCCGGTATTAATAAGCATTAGTACATAATCTATTACTGCTCTACCAATGTTAAAAGTTAAAAATGTTAAAAAAATTTTGAAGAAATATATTAATACTCCAACACGAATGGCGAAGTCAATCCAAAGTAAATCTTTATATATGTATATGGTATTAGTATAATTATGAATATAATGCGATATAGAAGAACGTTTCTTAGTATAGTTTAGGTACATATATGTATTAATGAACAGATAATTATATTGTAAAATTTTACAAACTATTATTCCAAATTATGGTACATCTTTTTATAGCAACATAATAAAAAATAAACATGCTTTTCTATTTTGTCTAAATATGTTATGCTGCTTTGTCCGTTTTGATTGACATTAAAGGATATATGAGTAACATAAACAAAAAAGTATGTGTTATATACGATATATATGATTATAGTATAGTCTTTTATAATATATTTACTAAGAAGTACAAAGGGTTTTCATAAAATTATACATTAGCGAATTAATAATATTTAAAGGTAACTTAGAAGGTAAAGTCAAAAACCTTACCCCATGGATATATTTAAAATTAAATTCTACTATTCTTTGGTCCGTCTACCCTTGATTGATTTTCATTCTTGTATGTTCACTAAACCAATTTATAATTAATATAATGCATACGACATACATTTTTTTATAATATAGAGAAGATTGTGCTCCAAAAACATGTGTCAAAATGAAATTATTGTCGAGACTATATCTCATAATATTATTGTCTTATTAGGTATAATAAAATGGGAATTAAATTACATTTTATTGTCTACGTTTAAGCAAATGTCAATAAATACATTTAAGGTACAGTCCCAAACATATTGTCAAAGTCACTTTTGCACATACATAATAATAATATATTTTTATAATTTTCCGAAGTAACTTTTTGACCATTTACTAAATTTCTGAAACTGACACAAATTAAATATTTAAATTAAGTAGGACTTTTAAATAAAAAATTAACTGCCCACTCAGACTAAATTAATTTTTCACAATCTATTTCGACAATACAAAAACAAAATTTTATATTTAATAAGATTACCTATATATTCTTTTTTATGATGTATTCATACATATTATATTAAATTTGGTGGTTTTCTATTAGTCGAATTAAATTGTAAAAAAATATTTAAAAAAGGGGGGGTTTGCCTTATTTCAACTACCTACTCAGAAACACCCTGACTGCGTTTTTTTGTTTTTAATTTAGATTTTTTTAAATTACATATAAGTATATGAATTTGTCACCGAATATTATCACACCAAAAAGCTATTTGCATTGTCTAGCTTATGGTTTATTTTTTTATTATCATCATGGCTATTTAAGTATGTAATGTATATATGAATATATTTATATTGATATAAGTATGATAGTTCACTAAAATATATTTTCTGGGCAATTATAATATAACTATTTGTATATTAATGTATAAGTTAAAGACACACATAAATACTTTAGTCACGCATAATAAGCTTTATACAGCTTTTGAAATCACTCATTATTTTAATAATGATATATTATATTTTTGGCAAAAATACAGCAAAAACGCTCCTTTGACGTCATTTTTTTTGTAGTTTTATTACTTCATAAAATATTTATAACTTCTATATATTTTAATAATTAAATATATAATTCAAAATGGCGGTCTTTTTGGCGGGCTTCATTCTTCTTCGTCGTTCTGGTAGTTCACATAGCGGACTGAAGACTTCTCGCTTATTATAAGACTCTGAAATTAAATTATAACCATGTTTTTATATCGATTACGTACAGTGGCGGACTAGGAGGCCGTAACAGATTTGTCTATGGGTTTGTAAGCCCTAGACTGTATTACCAAAGAACAAGAGCTATTTTGCAAAATACAGAAAAATCGGAAGTGTTACACCGACCGTGTCCGCCACTGTACGATGTTCAGAGACTTTTTTTTAATAGATCACTTTCAAAATTTAGTTGGTTCAAAGGGTAGTAATAAAAGATTCGACAACAAATAAATAATTAACCTTAATCAAAATACGAAATCCTTAATTAAATTTCCGACTACATTTCTCCGAATAAATATGACGAAACGACCGAATGAAATACTGATATCTTCGAAAAATAACTCTTCTACCGACTCTAATAATGTTCTACTGATAAGTATGTATTTTTTTTTTTCAATTACTTCTAATATATATTATCTAAATTATATACGTACCCTCTTCTCATCCCTAGCGGGCGGTGCCCGCAGCAGCAGCAGGCAAGGGGCGTAGGCAAAGTTCATGATGGCGATGATAACCAGCATCCACTCGAAGCCGATACTATTCACCAGGGCGCCAGAGAATGCTGGGCCTGGTCAGGAATTTACGTGATTAGAATAAGTAAAAGTAAAGTAAAAAATGATTTATTCAATACAGGATACAAGATATCGCTTAATGAAAGTCAATTAGACTAATCTAATTAATATTGATACCTTATTTCGTAAAGTATCCTATACTGATAGAGGCGATAGGTAGTTCAGGGTGCCCACCAATTGGCTCAGGCAAACAAATGTTTGCCTTGCCTTACGACAATGGTCGCCTGGAGAGGCCCCCAAACGAGCCTCTTCTGTCAAATGATTCTACTCCCTTTCGCAATGATTTTACAGCGTAGAGAAGAAAGGGGTAACAAACTCGGGGTCGGGGTCAGTGTATGGCACAGCTGATTTTTCTTTTGAGATTTTCACCCATGTTGCTTTAGGAAAGTTGTTAGGTATGATGAGCTGAACCCACCCTTTGATTTATTACCGCCTTATCAGAAACACCCTGTATATAAGCCGCGCACATAAAGAAAATATTTAAATTTTCCGGCCGAACGCATGCTATCTCGCGTATATCAGTATGAGGGAAGAGTTAAGAAGAGAAACAGCCCATACAACGGACATCAAGATCTTTTCTTTATTTCAATGCGGGAAAATGTATGGAGATGATCGTCAAAAGTGACAGATAGATACGACAAATTTTCCGTCATGCTACCGCCGCAGGTCATGTAAGAGTGTGTGTAATGTAAGATTGTCTGGTGGCCCTAAAATAAAAAAAATAAATAATTATTTCATTAATTCCCTTACCAACTGCATAACCAAGACAGAAGGCCGTGTCTCCAATAGCATAAACGGAGCCGTAGACAGCAGCATGGCGTATGTCGACAAGGAATCCTAGTTCAGGCATCATGGAGGAGTCCACCATGCCGATCGCGAAGCCCAGGCCGGCGTTCGGTATTATAAGATGCTCCATTTTCTTCGCCATTGGTATCTGTTGGAGAAGAGATTTTTACACATTGTAATTGACAAATGTGTTTCATGAGTTTTTTTTAGAAACAATCAAAGTAAAGAAAGAAAGAAAGAAAGAAAGAAAGAAAGAAAGAAAGAAAGAAAGAAAGAAAGAAAGAAAGAAAGAAAGAAAGAAAGAAAGAAAGAAAGAAAGAAAGAAAGAAAGAAAGAAAGAAAGAAAGAAAGAAAGAAAGAAAGAAAGAAAGAAAGAAAGAAAGAAAGAAAGAAAGAAAGAAAGAAAGAAAGAAAGAAAGAAAGAAAGAAAGAAAGAAAGAAAGAAAGAAAGAAAGAAAGAAAGAAAGAAAGAAAGAAAGAAAGAAAGAAAGAAAGAAAGAAAGAAAGAAAGAAAGAAAGAAAGAAAGAAAGAAAGAAAGAAAGAAAGAAAGAAAGAAAGAAAGAAAGAAAGAAAGAAAGAAAGAAAGAAAGAAAGAAAGAAAGAAAGAAAGAAAGAAAGAAAGAAAGAAAGAAAGAAAGAAAGAAAGAAAGAAAGAAAGAAAGAAAGAAAGAAAGAAAGAAAGAAAGAAAGAAAGAAAGAAAGAAAGAAAGAAAGAAAGAAAGAAAGAAAGAAAGAAAGAAAGAAAGAAAGAAAGAAAGAAAGAAAGAAAGAAAGAAAGAAAGAAAGAAAGAAAGAAAGAAAGAAAGAAAGAAAGAAAGAAAGAAAGAAAGAAAGAAAGAAAGAAAGAAAGAAAGAAAGAAAGAAAGAAAGAAAGAATTAATTAATTTGCCTGTGTCACACAAACATAACATAACAATGAGACATATACTTACCGTCTTATTCATAAAGATACAGTAGATTTTAAGTAGCGTTACTGGAGGTCTACTTCTCTGGTTTGTTGTATGGTAAATACGTGGCATCATGTCTAAATTGACATACGTCAAATAACTAAAATGCTCTTTAACTTTTTATGAATAAGAGGGTTAAATTATACCCTACGAATATAAAGCAGAGATTACAATTTAGTGAGGAATCCAAAGTGAATCCACTACTCGTTAGGATTTCGACATCGCTTCGGGTAGATCTTACCTTCGCTAGTATTATCTCGCCGCCATTAGAACCGCTTCCGAAGAAAAAGTTTTATAAGCACCCGAAGATTATATAATAAAATCTCACCAAGATAAGGCAAATGCCGATTATAACCAGTCCAGAGAGAGCTGCCAGCCAGCGACCCATCTTGTGTCCCAGGGGTCCGAATAAATTGGTTCCTGGAACAAAATTATTAAGTTATTTATGGATTCTAATGGCCTACCGTCTCGGCCGTCCCTTAAATCTTCAAAACTATGTAACAGATTATGATGGAAGGTTTATAAGTATAATACATGCACAACATAGTTATAGGTAAGGCGGTACGAAGTTCGCCGGGTCGACTAGTCTACTATCTACTGTATAAAAAAAATGAATCGTGGTTTGTTAGTCTCGCTAAAACTCGAAAAATGCCGGGTCGATTGAGCTGATCTTGGGCTTGAAATGTTCGTAGTAATCCAGGGAAGGTTTATAAGGTGAGAAAATATGGAAAAATGGAGGTGAAGTTAGTAAAAACAATAATTTAAGTTTTCCATATAAAGTTGTAAGGTGTGATACGATGTTCGCCGGGTCGACTAGCATTGAATAAATATTTTTTTAATTTTCAACAGCATCACCGCGATCCCCTCCAGCACAAGCTGTAGCCTCTTCTCAGGAGATACATCACTTACCTATCAAATAGCAGATACTGGCGGGAAGAAAAGCGACACCCTGCTGCCACCTGCTGGCTTCCATCGTGTCCACCATCCAGATTGGGAGCGATGGCTCCAGCATAGCTATGCCAACGTTCGCGAAGGTTATGGCACCTGGGTTAAGAAATACCACGATTACGGCTGGGTCCAAAAAATTGTTGCCGAATGAATGAGTCATAAGTAATTTGGTGACAAACGCCCCCCCTCCCCCCTCCTTCTAAAATGTTGCTCCTTTTGGTGATAAGCGGAGAAGATCTACAGCTTAGCACAACTTATGTCACTCACACAAGCGTGGTGCGCGTGCACGTACACGAGCTTAGAATGTGTGATACATTTTAGCGCAAGAGTCCGAGGTGTTATGTGATGTCGCTGACTTTTCTTGTGGTAACGAAACCTCCCCAGGACAGGCGTCCATTGTAAAAAAAAGTCATACTCCTAGCCGCCTCCCAATTATAAGGTGGTCCCTCTCGGTATGGCGCGTAATTCAATTTTTTTCGCGTCTTTTATTTATTTTGGCGAAAGTATTAATTCTTTATAAAGTTTTAATGAATTCGCGTATGTAAAAAACCATCTCCCACATGGCAATACAACGTTTTTGGAAGACAGACCTACTGATTTTGTGCCCAAGAACATAACTTGATTTTTGGCCTTTTAGTAAATAAATAAATAACACGATTTTTTTTATTTTCGCTCCCAATAGAGAGGGACCACCTTAAAAAGAGGCATAGAACAGCTAAAGTAGCGCCACCCGAGAAAAAAAATAATATCTTCTAAACTAAGGCAAACATAAAAAAAGTGAAACAGTATTCCACTAGCTAATGGAGCCTAGTATTTTTAGAGCACAGGGTGCTTATTTGTTCTAATGGCTAGACCTATGTTCAAAAGTGACGACTTACGCGGTTGGTTGTGATGATGAAGAGCTAAAAATATTTACCAGCAGCAACAATGATGTAAGGATCCATGACGAGCTCCTTGAGCGACGGAGGGTCTGACTCCTGACGCACCACTCCGGGCTGCAGTATCATCAGCTGAAGAACTGGATAGAATACCAACATTAGACGGCATACTGTGCATTTACATTGACCGAGCGAATGCTCATTCTTTGCCCAACTCTATCAAATACATATCAAAGAGCATTCTTGGAGCATTATTTCTTGACATTTTACTGAGAGAGCAATGGAAGAAACATCTGTTTTTACAAAAATAATTTGATGGAGATGATGGTTAATGTAAATGCACCGAGACAAATCTTTATTCAAATTAACAATACCTACAAACTAAAAAAAATAATTGTAATGTAGCATGCGCGACCGAACTTTTTTTGAATCTTTCTGTCTCTTTTGACCTCTTTTTCTATTGAGATAAATCAAAAGAGGTCAAAAGTGCCGAGAAGATTCGACAAATGGTCGGTCATGCTACGGCCACGGGAGAAAGCGTAAGCTTTCTTCTTTTGTTTCTGTGATAATACTTACGTCCATCGCCCAAGGCCAGAGCTGATAGCATCAAGAAAGGCGCAGTTTTCCCGACGAACTCGTACATTAGGCCTCCGAAAGGAGGACCTATTAACACACCCAGGGCCAGTCCGCCCAACGCTATGCCCATCGCGTTGCCACGCTCCTGAATAAATAATTAAAATACCGTCTTTTTAAATAGGTAAAGTTAGACAATAAGCGCTCAGACAGGCGATACCGCGCCGCCGCCACGCAATCAATGCAAATTTAATCGTTCTACTGTACTAATAGTTAGTAATAATAATGCGTATGCTAGCTAGCTATGCGTTAAGAAACCAAAGTTTGAAATTATCTTCCCGCTTTGTACTAAAAATCTCCTTACCATAGACTTAATTAAGTCTATTTGGTAAGGAAGTTGCCAAATTCACAATTTTGCGCCAGATTCCACTAAATATCATGTTAGCGCATTTCTGTCAAAAAAAATGCGCTGAAGACTCTAAAAATGCACTAGATCTAGCGCGAAAAGCGCTAAAACGGCAACACTGCCTGTTTGAGCGCTAATTATACCATATTATGTGCTATATATACCGAATTTAAGAAAATATTCTATAGCATCAGTTCATCACGGATAATGTAGGATTCTTATATAGTTTTTTTTACAAAAATGCAAATAATTTACTCTTAATAATATTATTTTAGGGCACTAGATTAAAACTATTGTTACTCATATAGATAAAACATATATTTTAACTTATACAGGGATTCAGCTGAAAAGTTTTATAAAGCTACATCGGGATTTCAGACTTATAGATTTCAGATTTTTAGAGTGTAACGGTACTAACGGTTGCCTTTTTACTACAAAAGATGCGTTGCGATAATGTTTTTTTCTTAACAACCACTTATTTTTACGTTTTAGTTTCCTGTGTTTATTTTTTACCGACTTTAAAAAAAAAATCAGTTTGACCCGTATGTATGTATGTTTTTCCGCGATTATTTCGACTTTGGCTGAACCGATTTTGATGCGGTTTTCACAAAAGTATTTGTTACATTCAGGAGAAGGTTTTAGTATGTACTTAAGTGCCAGTTTATTGAAGGCGGGTTCCTTTTTTGTAAAAAAAAGTTTTTTTTACTTTTTTTTTTACGCCTGGTTGTTGCAAATAAATTATTTCTTACTTTTCTTTCTAACCAATAGAATCATAGCAACGAGTGAATATATTGATTAAAAACATTTCTCGCTTCGAAATGCTCCCTAACGGTGCACAGTTTTGGGTCTTTATTTTACCTTATCATCCGGATACCGCTCGGCCAGCATTCCCATTCCAGAGACAGATGAGCATGAGGAGCCGATGCCCTGGAGGGCTCGGGCTATGAAGAGGACACTATAGGAGCGCCCGAATGCGAAAACTGCGGGCAAAATTTAAAACCCTCAAATATCAATACATAGTATAAAATGAAGTCATTTTCAGCGTCTGTCCCTATGTATGCTTAAATCTTTCATACTATGCAACGGATTTTGATGCGGTTTTTTTTAATAGATAGGGTCATTTAAGAGGAAGGTTTATAAGTACAATACATGATCAACACAGCAATAGGTTAGGCGGTACGAAGTTCGCCGGGTCGACTAGTAATAAAATAATTGTTAAAGTATTCGTAGGGGTAAACGATACTATTAAGGCGGTAGTAAAAATCTGTTTTAAGCTTAGGCATTTTTATATATATATTTTTTTGTGTCTGTTTGTTTTTAACGTAATTGCATATTTGGTAACGTGTCTATCAATTGCGTAGACAAGACATTAAAAAGATCGATATCAATACAAATAAAACAAAGTCGCTTGCCGCGTCTGTCCCTATGTATGCTTAAATGTTTAAAACTACTGCTTCGGATTTTGATGCGGTTTTTTTTAAACAGATAGAGTGATTCAAGAGAAAAGTTTGTATGTATAATACATGCACAAAATAGTTAATGGTTAGGCGGTACGAAGTTCGCCGGGTCGACTAGTTAATAATAAATTAGAAAAGAAAAATGCCACCTTATAGGCGAAGTTCTTTGACTACTAACGCTCCGTAATAGACACATTTTATCAAGAAGTTATTTAATAATGCAATAAAAAAATGCTAATGTTAATAGTGTTTTGCACTTACTTAATGTTGAAAGAAACATCAGTATAAAGCCAGTAAACATGGGGACGCTGTAGCCAATTCTGTAAAGAAAACGAAAATGTTTTGGGTCATTGCCAAAAGTGCTTAAAAAATTAGTTCAGACTTAATTATGAAAACACTTTTTGTATATTTTTATTCTATTACTATTATACTATTACCATTGGGTCAAACATTCCGGGTCTCGTAACTTTGATCCAGTAGAATGTAGAATGAAATTACTATCAAAATTACGAGACTCGATATTTTTGACCCAATCGTAAAGAGTAATATGAACTTAGTAGAATAGTAATTGAATACAAGTGTAGTCGTAAGTTTATGAGATAAGAGTCCCAAGGTCTGTTCCGTAGCTCAGTTGGCAGTGATGTGGACTGAGTATGCGTGTGCACCTGGGTTCAATTCCCGGCGGGGCGAACATTGTTATGATGAATATCGATGTTTGTTTCCGGTCTCGGTGTTCGTCTCTGTATATGTTTCGGGCACTCTAGATACAGGTTCTACCTAATTAGGAGCTCTAAGTATGATGCGTTATTTATTTATTAGATATTCTGTTCTAGAATTGCACAAAACCTTTTGCTTTATATTTTTTTGAATAAAAAGCTTAGTTTATTCATGACGAGCTGTCCCGGCTTACTTCGTTACTCTTTAGAATATAAGATACTACAAGACTTGGCTCTATAGACTATGTTCTTTTGACTGCCCAGAATGTCCGAATAAAAAATAAACAACAACAACAAACCACCTGTCAAAATATGTAAACAACGGAAAAAGTATTGCGCCTTGTGTTACATTATTTGAGTTTAAGTAAGGATCCCTAATTTTTTTTAAAATTTAATATAGCCTATGCCACTCGGGGATAGTGTAGCTTCCTACCAGTGAAATAATTTTTCAAATCGGTTCAGTATTTCCGGAGCCTATTCGTTACAAACAAACAAATCTTTCCTCTTTATAATATTGGTATAGATTCTGTTCTAGAATTGCACAAAACTTGTATAAGTATTTAAAAGAATTCTTAATTTTTTTTTAAATAAAAATCTTACTCTATTCATGATTGATAAAATTCCTAGTTTTAAAAACTTACTTATGAGTCAGAGGTCCGACAAAAGGGTTCGCCAGTAGTTGCACGAGCGCCTTGCTCGCGAACATCACTCCTACCTCCACGGTCTCGTGTATCAATTCCTGATGCCTTTCCTCCCTCTCTGCTGACATGTTTATTGCTGAAACAAATATTTATTGTTAATGGACGAAACGGTGCGAAACAAGCGCCACTTCGATAAATAATTAATATCTTCTAAACCATGGCCGAAATCAAAATATGCGGCTGTATGAGCGCTTAGTGTCACCAGCATCTTACCAGGAGCAGGAGTCTCCTGGGTGGGTAGGCAGGGACAGGCAGGCGGTGTGGGGGGCGCTGGCACGTCGTCTAGCGCCATGCTGAGTGGCGCGTCTGGGTGCCGGATGTCGTAGAGGAACTCCGGTATTATCGGTACTGAGGACAAATTTAGTATCGTTTTAGGTAAGTAATTCAATTCAATTCAAATTAATCAATATATATAAAACTCTTCCGTTACTGACTGACTGACTGACTGACAGACAACGCAGAGCCGAAACTACTGGGCGTACAAAGCTGAAATTTGGCATGTAGGTTCCTTACCGGGATTTTTGTGTTTATGAGAAATCTACGCGGGAAAAACCGCGGGGCAGCCTCTAGTTTATCCAATATTACGTCAGCGTTAAGATAAGTTGCCTTATCCATCCCGTTTTTTACGTCCGGTCCGGTCCTGTTTTAAACTTCCTCTTAAATTATTCTATCAGGTATAAAAAAACGCATCAAAATTAATAAGTACGTAGTTTTAAAGATTTACCCTCTTATTCATAAAAACTTAAAGAACATTTTAGTTATTTGACGTATGTCAATTTAGACTGGGTGACACGTATTTACCATACAATAAACCAGAGAAGTAGACCTCCAGTAACGCTACTTAAAATCTACTGTATTTTTATGAATAAGACGGCTAGTATACATAGGAACAGACGACAGACGGAGGCAGGAAACGACTCTGTTTTATAATAGAGGTACCTATTAAAAGTAGAGAAGTGATAGAATATAAGTATAGTATCTCTATTAAATCACATCTACTAAACTACAATACCTTAGAATAATTAAAAACAAAGTCTTCTATACTACTTGAGGCGAGCTGGATCAGGTTCGTCACCCATTTAGACAAGCGAATGTGAAACCAACTGTCAACCATGAAAATATAAACCTTATCTTAAAATACCTAAAACTCGAAGAAACGTAGCCCGTAGCTAAGTTTCCACGAAAACGTAATTAGGTCGATCCTTTGTCCAAACTCCGTAATCAGCAAACCACGCCCGCATTTGCGTCTAACGAGCCATACACTATCTTTATATGAAATGAAGAAAGGACTCATATAAGGATCATTTCAGACAAGGCAGTATTAATTCTCATGAAGGATTCAGAGGCCCTTTTACGGCCACTTTTGCAATATTATTATAATTATTTTAATTTAATGGACGCGACTCCACTTCTGTGTTTTTTTTGTTCTATGTTTTTTTTGTATTGATTTTGACACTCCAGAGGACGAAAAGCAATAATGCAAACGCGGCCATAATAGTACCCCTGATCACTATAACGAACAACCAACTTTACTAAAGCAGCGTCGGTCGATATCTTAAAAAATATCTTTCGAGAGAGCATCTGCCTTGTTCTGTGATCTTTCCCGTAC
Organism: Euspilapteryx auroguttella; assembly: GCA_951802225.1. Lineage (NCBI taxonomy): Eukaryota > Metazoa > Arthropoda > Insecta > Lepidoptera > Gracillariidae > Euspilapteryx > Euspilapteryx auroguttella. Next base: position 3,632,949 of record OX637669.1, read on the forward strand.
ATAGACCCCGTCATTCTGATCGAACCAATGTATGGAGCTATTTTTTAGAGAATTAGATTTATTGGTGCATTGGGAAAGTTAAAAACTGAAGACTTTTGAAATAATAGTGGCGGCACTGGGAAAGTTAAAAACTGAATACTTTTGAAATAGTAGCGATCTTGTTGAAATATTTTTTTGTAAGTATGTTTAATTTTTTTTAGTTTACCGGAATTGTATTCTGTAAATAAGGAATGTACAGTGGCGGTCTAGGGCGGCGTAACACTTACGATTTTTCAGTATTGTAAAATAGCTCTTGTTCTTTGGTACAGTAGCGGACTAGGAGGCCGTAACAGATTTGTCTATGGTTTCGTCAGCCCTAGACTGTATTACCAAAGAAGAAGAGCTATTTTGCAATACAGAAAAACCGGTGTTACGGCGACCTAGTCCGCCACTGTACTGTAAATAGTTTTGTGTTCCTATAAATAAATGATTTGTAAAGTAAAAAATCAACCTTAAGGCGGTAAGTCACGGTATGGTGCGAAATTCAAATTTTTTCGCGTTTTTTAATTATTCTGGCGAAAGTATTCATTTTTAATAAAGTTTTAATGAATTCGCGTATGTAAAAAACCATTTCCCACATTGTAATACAACGTTTTTCTAAGACAGACCTACTAATTTTGTGTCTAAGGACCTAACTTGATTTTTGGCCTTTATGTCCTTAGGCACAAAATCAGTAGGTCTGTCTTCTAAAAACGTTGTATTACAATGTGGGAAATGGTTTTTTACATACGCGAATTCATTTAAACTTTTAAAAATATGTATACTTTCGCCAGAATAAATAAAAAACACGAAAAAATTTGAATTTCGCGCCATAGCGAGAGTTACCACCTTAAGGGAGTTGAGATTGATTTGTGAATTCTTAGAAACTACTTACATTCTGTTTAATTTGTGATAAGTAACGTTAATACAACAACAAATTAACAATAGTGCCCGTAGGTAAAACAAAATAAGGAAGTCGATCTGCTGGCTACTCTACCTACATACAGAAACCACAACCCGTGCGGAAGCAAAAAGCACTTGACATAAACGATCTGTCAAATTCACGCGCCAACTCAAATTGGCGGGAAAATTGCTCGATTCAGCGCGCTACTTGAGATGTGCGGCCAATCGAGGATTGAATCGAGGGGGAGTCGATCGATTCTATAATTTGCTCACAGTAAATAGTAAAGTAAATGAGAAAAGTTTATTAGGCTCTCAATCATCTGAGCCGAAAAACGGGAGGTTTTATGAGCCTTTCTCCAAAAACTCTACATACTGACTGGTCATATGATATACGAGCTGTCCCGGCTTACTTCGTTACGCCATAGAATATAAGATACTACTAAAGACTTGGCTCTATAGACTTTGTTCTTTTGACTGCCCAGAATGGGCGAATAAAAGACAAACAGCAACAACAAACCACCTGTCAAAATATGTAAACAACGGAAAAAATATTGCACCTTGGGTTACATTATTTGAGTAAGGATCCCTATTTTTTTTGAAAATCTAATATAGCCTATGACACTCGGGGTTAATGTAACTTCCTACCAGTGAATGAATTTTTCAAATCGGTTCAGTATTTCCGGAGCCTATTCGTTACAAACAAACAAACAAATCTTTCCTCTTTATAATATTGGTATAGATATTAAGGATAGGTCCTCGAACGAAAAAGTTATTAGAAAAACTCATGCTATCGCCCCCGAACCGCAATCGTGCGATAGAGAGAAGGCAAATTTTTTGATGAAACTTGCGTTTCGGGCGTAAACCTTTTGTTCACTACCTAAAACGTACCAAATTACTTTGATTTTGATGTCCATCGCTTTTAGCATAAAATATTCTAGCCCTCTTATTCATAAAAAGTTAAAGAGCATTTTAGTTATTTGACGTATGTCAGTTTAGACTGGATATCACGTACTTACCATACAACCAACCAGAGAAGGAGACCTCCAGTAACGCTACTTAAAATCTACTGTATCTTTATGAATAAGACGGTAGATTTGTACGTTTTCCTTTTTTTTTTTAATACGCGTAGGTTTTGTTACAAACAATGTAATCTGATTTTTATAAAAAAAATATTTCTGGGGCCTATAACATTTCTATTGAGATTTTTTTTTAAAGAAAACGTAAACCTGGTTTGTTATAGTCAAAATTTCAGTGAGTGAAAAATATTTCGTAGTGGAAAACGTTTTCTCTTTTTGAATAGACGCGTACCGGGTAGTCTCTATATCTCAAGATCTCGCATGTCTCAGATATTAGTTCCTTGTCCGTTTGGTTCAAGTTCAAAATGATAATTTAAATTGTTAAATGATGTATTTCCTTGAATCTAGGAATCTATTTTTAAAACTGCGTCTGGCGACTGTTTACAAGATTTTAATGTTAAATTGGTATTTACGTGAATCAACTAACTCGATAAGTATTAATATTTTTTTTTTTTTTATTTTATATGAACACGAGCTTTCCCGGCTTACTTCGTTACGCCATAGAATATAAGATACTAAAAAAGACTTGGCTTTATAGACTATGTTCTTTTAACTGCCCATAATGGCCGAATTAAAAACAAACAACAACAACAAACCACCTGTCAAAATATGTAAACAACGGAAAAAATATTGCACCTTGGGTTACATTATTTGAGTTTAGGTAAGGATTCCTAATTTTTTTTAAAATCTAATATAGCCTATGACACTCGGGGTTAATGTAGCTTCCTACCAGTGAAAGAATTTTTCAAATCGGTTCAGTATTTCCGGAGCCTATTCGTTACAAACAAACAAATCTTTCCTCTTTATAATATTGGTATAGATAAATATTTTCATTTTGAGTTTAAATTTAAAAAAAAATATCTGCGTACACGTAAAGCACAATCTAGCTCGCTCTGTTACATTACATAAAAATAAATTGCTGTTCGTTTGTCTCGCTTAAACTTGAGAACTGCTGGGGCGATTTAGTTAATTTTAGTTTTGAAATGTTTGTCATAGTTCGGGGAAGGTTTTAAAGGTGAGAAATTATGAAAATTTCTAAAATAGATACAAAGGTCGCCGAACAGCAAGTTTTGAATTCCGAATTTCTAGTCTCTTTGTTGGTATACTCGCTTTTACACTGACTTGTATCGTCTATTCTCAAATATCTACCACAACTAACCTTTAAAAAAAGGTGGAAAAAATACAAACGCAACCAACTTTTCGAAACCTCTCCAGAAATCACCAATCAGCTAAGAGTCTCATGCCTTATGCATCAGAGTGCCCGCTTGAATTATTACACCGCAATATATTAACACCTATCTCTATGCCTCAGGTAATACAAGCTATATGGTATCATACATACCATACATACACAACAATTTTTATATAGGTACACTCTTTTTAACAAACTGATAATAATGTTTGTATGTACGTATGTTTGTCCGTGATTATCTCGAGTTTGGCTGAACCGATTTAAATGCGGTTACAGACTTATAGGTCAATTTCAGAACCTCCTCTTTTTTGAAGTCGGTTAAAGCAAGCAACTTTCCTCACACTGTTACAAAAACAAATGGACAAAAGAAAAATATTTTAAAGTAGAGTTTGTTACCCCTTTCTTCTCTACGCTGTAGAATCATTGCGAAAAGGAGTAGAATCATTTGACAGAGGAAGGCTTGTTTGGGGGCGTCTTCAGGCGACTATTGTCGTAAGGCAAGGCCAAAACTAAACCACATTTATTTGCCTGAGCCGATTGGTGGGCACCCTAAACTACCTCGCCTTTCACAGTATAGGATACTTTACCAAATAAGGTATCAATACCAATAAGATTAAATAGTCTAATTGACTTTCAATAAGCGATATCTTGTATCCTATATTGATTAAAAAAATTTGACTTTTGACTTTGACTTTGACCTCAGCAACGTGGTCAAATGTGCGTTTGTTGCGTAGGTGCTACGCCGTAGTCAGCAGGTCGTAGCAGCTACGCACGCACAGAACGTAAGTTCACTCATAAGTAGCCGATTTTAAAAATGTATTCCTATGTTCGTATTATTTTCTTTTACTTATCGAATTCACGATTAATTTTTAATATTTTAAACCGACTTCAAAAAAGGAGGGTATCAGTTTGACCTGTATGTATTATATTATTATCTCGAGTTGGGCTGAATCGATTTTGATGTAGTTTTCACAAAAGTATTTATTACAGTCACTAGAAGATTTTAGTACCTATTTTAACCGACATCGAAAAATAAGAAGTGCTCAGATGATATATGTGTCGGTTTATTGAAGGCGGGTTCCGTTTTTGTAAAAAAAAAAGAAATTATTGAGACTAATTTTCATAAAAATGATTTTAGCTTCATAATATCAACTATTCTATAACCAAAATATAAAAAAAAAACCCCGACCCTGTCAGATCCCACATCAACTAAACAAGAACTAGAGCTGATCATCTTCAAAAGATCATGGTTACCATGGCGCTATTATGCCACAGACAGATACACACGTTAAACTTATAACTCCTTTCTGTTTTTCGTAGGGGTTTATAAATCCTAAATGAAGACGGTCACAAAAGAAATATAAGGGTTTCTTTTTGACTAGAAAACCCTAGAAACTGGAGTTGGGTACCTATTAAAATACATAAGGCACGAAACCTTAAGCGGCTTAGAAATTTTTAAGTGAAAGTAAAAAAAGAAAATTCCTTACTTTTCTAGCACCGTTCCGCAATTCCTTGACCGCTTTCCAAAGGCTTTTCTATTAATTCAAAAGCCTTCTACAAATTGTTCAGACTCGGCGAACGAACAGAAGTGAACGAAAGCGAACGAACGATATCTTTATAACTACTAAGTAATCGAGGTGCTCCATTATTGCACTGCCGTAACGGACCAATATGTTGTTTGTTTTCCACACATGCAACGACGCAATGCAATAGGTCCAGCTCAAATCTGACGAGGAGAGGCGTAGATACTAAAAAGATAATTATTGAAACTCTCTCTAATTTTAAAAGCGCAGGTTTCAAAACGGATTTGATTGAATTATTGTATCAGCATGCTATTGCAATAGAATCACATAATTATATGCTAGATAAAATGAAAATTGGTTTTACTTTATGTTACAACTTTAAAAAAAGTGACCTGAAAAAGGGAGAGTAAAACTTTGATTTTTTAGAAAAACATTTTCTCAACTTACTGTTTTTTGAAATTTCTATCAGTGTTTGATGTAATAGACAGTTTATTCATTAATTAACACTAACGTTCAAATACGAAATTGGTCCATAATCCAAAAAACAAATTTAAATGTAAAAGAAATCTGTTCGCCACAACTTGTTCGCTACGCGTTCGTTCGTTTGCTCTGAGTCTAAAATAAAATGCGTGAAAGGGGGGTGAGAAGGGCGGTACTGTGGGAGGGGCAGGGAGCAATTTCCGAGCGGCAAGATCAAAGTGAAACTCACTTAGCCGCCTCATCAAAGGGGCCGACACGGGTCGCCTAGGGATGGGAATGGGGATATCGATTATTTTAACAGTTAAAGGATAATGGCGTGTGAACGAATGAACGTACTCATTTATTTTAGTGCGACAGAAAAATCTAGAAATTAAAAAGTGGCAACACTGTATGGAAATTCGACGGATCAATTTTTTTTCTTCTTCTTCTTTGGTAATACAATCTAGGGCTGACGAAACCATAGACAAATCTGTTACGGCCTCCTAGTCCGCCACTGTACCTAATCTAGAAATTTAAATTACCTCATATTTTATCGATATTAACTATGTCATCCCTAGAGGTTCCTAGTGCAACTACAAATCACGGGCAGGCCGGGCGGTAACGTTATTACAAAGAAAATCCTATTTTGAAACGAATTCACTACGGCTAACTCAGTTGGCGAGTGACACGACAGTTTAGGCTTTCATTATAGCGAGTGGCTGCAAGTTAAAACTTTAATCTATACCAATATTATAAAGAGGAAAGATTTGTTTGTTTGCAACGAATAGGCTCCGGAAATACTGAACCGATTTGATTTTTTTTTTTTACTGTAAGGAAGCTACACTATCCCCGAGTGTCATAGGCTATATAAGATTTCAAAAAAAAATTAGGGATCCTTACTTAAACTCAAATAATGTAACCCAAGGTGCAATATTTTTTCCGTTGTTTACATATTTTGACAGGTGGTTTGTTGTTGTTGTTTGTTTTTTTATTCGTCCATTCTGGGCAGTCAAAAGAACATAGTCTATAGAGCCAAGTCTTTAGTAGTATCCTATATTCTATGGCGTAACTAAGTAAGCCGGGACAGCTCGTGTTTGTTAAAATCCATACTAATATTATAAATGCGAAAGTAACTCTGTCTGTCTGTCGATCTGTCTCGCTTTCACGAGAAAACAACTAAACCAGTTTTAATGAAATTTGGTATATGGATGGATAGTCTAGAGCCTGAGAAAGGACTTAAGCTATTTTGATCCCGTAATTCCCGCGGTAAAATTAGGAATTTCATGTTGCAACGGAAAATGCGCTGGCGACGCCAGAAGCTAGTTTTACATATAAATAACTAAGTTGCCCCGCAGCTTCACCGCGCGATTTCCCTTCAAGCCGCAAAATCTCAATTATCCGTTCCCATGGGATTTTTAGGACAAAAAGCAGGCTATCTCCTTTCTCCAGGTTCTTTCTTTCGGTATACCTACAAATTTATTTTTAATCGGTTAAAAGTAGTTTTGGAATGTGGCCAGGGCATCTGACAATCGGTGGAGTGAAACACTCATCAACTGGTTCCCCAGAGACGTAAAAAGAGGACGAGGGCGACCACGACGACGTTGGAGTGACGACATTGTTGCTCTAGCCGGCTCTAACTGGGCGAGAATTGCACAGAATCGGAAACAATGGCAAATGATGAAGGAGGCCTTCACCCGGAAATGGGTACCAAAAAGTTTAAATCATTGTTTAATATTTTTATCAAATTTAAAAAATTAACTTACTTATATTTAATTAAATAATCTTAATCAAACATAAAATTGTACTTGTGAATGTAATAATTTGTAATTAATATTAATTTAATGTATCTTTTTGGAATAAATGGCTTATATTATTACTAGAGGCTGCCCCGCGGTTTTTCCCGCGCAGATTTCTCTTAAACACAAAAATCCCGTTTTCTCCCGTTCCCATGGGAATTTCGGGAAATCCTTTTGTAGTGCTCGCCTACACTCCCTAAGGAACCTACATGCAAAATTTCAGCCCGCTACGCCTTGTAGTTTCGGCTCTGCGTTGTCTGTCAGTCAGTCAGTCAGTGAGTCAGTCAGTGAGTCAGTCAGTCAGTCAGTAACGGAAGAGTTTTATATATATTGATTATTATTATAAAGTAGTTTTGGCGTGAAAGCGTGGCGGACAGACAGAGTTACTATCGCATTTATAATATTAGTATAGATAGAGAACTCTAGCGCAGCCTGGCGTGGTGTCGAAGTATCGCATAAAGATGTCGAGAGTATTAACAGAAGCACAATGTACAACTAAAATTTGAAAGTACCAAAACTATGCTTATAACACTCCCATAAGGTGGTAACTCTCGCTATGGCGCGAAATTCAAATTTTTTCGTGTTTTTTATTTATTCTGGCGAAAGTATACATATTTTTAAAAGTTTAAATGAATTCGCGTATGTAAAAAACCATTTCCCACATTGTAATACAACGTTTTTAGAAGACAGACCTACTGATTTTGTGCCTAAGGACATAAAGGCCAAAAATCCAGTTAGGTCCTTAGACACAAAATTAGTAGGTCTGTCTTCGAAAAACGTTGTATTACAATGTGGGAAATGGTTTTTTACATACGCGAATTCATTAAAACTTTATTAAAAATGAATACTTTCGCCAGAATAATTAAAAAACGCGAAAAAATTTGAATTTCGCGCCATACCGTGACTTACCGCCTTAAGAGGCATAGCACAGCTAAAGTAGCGCCACCCGAGAAAAAAATTAATATTTTCGAAACTGAGGCAAATATCAAAAATGTGAAACAGTAATCCCCTGGATAATGCAGCCTAGTATTTTTAGGGCACTGTTGTATAGCTTTTAGGTTAAAGACCGCAGAAAGAAACTGATTGTTGCTAAAAACGGCCACTTTTGGCCGATTGAAAGACTGAATTATCTAGGGGAATGCTGTTTCACATTTTTGATATTTGCCTTAGTTTAGAAGATATTTATTTTTTTCTCGAGTGGCGCTACTTTAGTTGTGCTATGGCTCTTAACGCAGACGAATCTTCGATGAAAATTTTGTGTGAACGCGGTCCATTGATAAACAGCCCATCCATTTCTGAAAACACTTGTTTCTCCCTGATGAGATATAAAATCTCAGTTCCAAGGACATCCTGTTGTTTAATAAAAGCAACAGGCTTCGAAGCTGAACTATTGAGCAATAAACCACGACTTCTGGCTGAGCTTTATCAGCACAGTATCAAGTTTGCAGATCTATTCAAAAGATCAAAGGCACGGGAAAAATTTCTGACACAATTTTGTATCATAAAATCGAAATTTTGTAAGAATATTAAGATAAGATTAGATATTTATTGCATACTTTGTGGTTATCGGTCCGACCGTCCTTCGGCGTTCCCTTAGTCGCCTTTTATGACACCCAAGGGAGGGGGAAGGGGGATTTTGTATTCTATGCCACCACGCACACATAACAAAGACTTACAGAGGCGTCTAGGATGGCGTAACAGATTTTTCTATGTTCGCGTGCGCCCTAGACTGTAATACCAAAGAACAAGAGCTATTTTTCAATACAGACAGACCGGAAATGTTACGCCATCCTAGACCGCCACTGTACAAAACATACTGAGGCTGCCACACAAAATAACGAAGGAGAGGCAGTACAGCGCGTCTTTCTTAGAAAAACATGAATAGTAACGCCAACCCACCTGCCCAGCGTGGAGTTTATGACAGAGGCCTGTTTCCAGCACTGTACGTCTTTAAGCGTGAGAAGAAAAAGTCAATCCACTCACCCACGGTGGTAAGCAGCATGTTGTCCAGCAGCAAAGCGATGGCGACAATCACCAGCACCAGTTTCCTGGACTCTCTGCATGCTGAGATCTTGGCCCGGAGCCAGGAGCCGTCGAAGCCGTCTGATGCTGCACCCATGGCTGGTTAAGACCTGGTGATAAAAAATATTATATTTTTTTTGGATTTTAAGGGCACTTTGAGCCGTTGGTTCCGGCCGCAGTAGTGGTCGTTATAACTTTGCGATATCGACACGATGTCTATAGTAGTGGACGACTTTCGGGTGAGATAGTCGAAACAGTACGATAGATACAGTAATTTTTTTTTATAATCTTTCAGTCGTATTTAAAAAGTTATCGATTTTTTTTTGGTAAGCAAGGATGCTTGAATTAGATTAAACGGAAATAGACCTGTCCTTCTAGAAAATTCCAGATAATAATAATAATAATAACACATCACACTCAGAGCCCCTAACTAGGAAAAACCTGTATCTAGAGTGCCCGAAACACACACAGAGAGACGAACATCACACCCAGACCAGAAAAAAACATCGATATTCATCATATCAACCTTCGCCCCGCCTGGGAATCGAACCCGGGTGCACACGCTTACTCAGTCCACATCACTGCCAACTGAGCCACGGAGCAGTCGATCGGATCAAATATTAGTTCAAAAGGGGAAGCAATATCCTCTTGTTGAGTAAAAATCTGATTTTCTATTGAAAACGGTTGACTGATTCGATAAGGTATAAATATTATCCTACTTCCTGCTAAAAAATTGAATTGGAGTATTCTGTCGTTGATAGAGTACTTTTTGAATTAAATAAATAAATAAATATGTTAAATGCAAAAGTTAGTAAGTATTTTTATATAGTATCGTATAGTAGTGTTTTACTTTCACGCCAAAACGAATATGATAAAACTTAAACTGATATCATAAACATATGAAAAATGCACCAGTCGTCTAGATATTAAACTAATTTTTAATTAATTATTTAATATATCTATTTTACGTATTTGTTTCTACTTCACTCGGAAATTCGAAATTTGATAAAACTTCACAGTATTAAAGATTAGAATAGCACAGAAGCTATAATCTTTTTAAAAACATTATATTGTAAGCAATACGCGTAGCAACGAATCCGTTTAGCTACGCTGCTACGCCATAGCTGCTACGGCATTCTACAAAATTCACTGTGAAAAAGTTCAATAAAAAAATTACCCTTTACCATCTCCGCTATTCAGTGAGGGTAATATTACTTTGGAGGTCCGAATTCGATTCCCGACGGTATAAATATTGCTATGATGGGACACAAGACAGAGATCCTTAGAGTATTTTGGCCCAAGACAATCAGGAACTGGGAGTAATGGAGAATCACGCTCCAGAAACCTGTTGACTTGGAGATCAAGATAAGAAAATTGCGGCCACACACTGAGGAGGTCAGACAACCATCCGTCGCAGATAAAATAGCCTTTAAATGGTGCCCACAAGGACGTCGCAGAGTCGGCCGCCCGAAGCAGACCTAGCGCCGCACGGTGGAACAAGAGTCTCCCACACTCGGAGCACCGTGGGGCGAGATGGAGGAGGTTGCCCAAGACAGGAGCAAGTGGCGAGCTTTACTGAGAGCCCTATGTCCCTGATGAGGGATGAGAGCACATCATCATCATCATGATGGGACACTAATCGGGTGGTTATAGGTAAATGGTGTTATGTGACGAAATTTAAAAGGAATAAACCCAAGCCTTAACAATTTTTAAAGCTAAAAATAGAAAAATTCTCATTCAAAGTATTCAAAAGTCGCATATTCTGAAACGGAACGCAGGAAGCCGCCATTAGCGCGGCAATACGCTCATTTCCTGACGCTGCCATCTTGATTTTTACTGCGGCCATTTTGTTTTTTTTTTATTATATTTTTATTTGACGTTAAAAAAATAAATAAAACCACTCTGTTATCTAAAAAATATATCATTTTATCGATTGATATGGGTCTTGTTTTATTGTTTTAATTTTGATGATATTTGTTTGTGCGCGCTAAACGGCAAATATACAGAACCAATGTTTATGGGCTTTGGAGAGACATATCCTCATTAATAAAAAAATTAAGAGAAAATATATTTTAAAAGTAAACTAAAATAACAACAAAAAAATTGAGAAATAAAAAATCAGTTCAATCAGATATCAGCCTTAAAATTTAGTTGCAAGATTTCGACCAAACAAAAAATAGATAGAGCGTAGGCGGAACCTCGGCAAACGTTAACTATAGCAATATTACGTGCAGTTCCCCCTTGGAGCCACAGGGTACTTGTTAGGGGTTTCCCCGCCTTAAAAAAAGGTATTAATAATCTTAATAGTCACAAACAAATTATACCAATTTTATTGCTATAGTTGAAGCTTTGTAACTTTTACAACGGAGGACGAGAAGCATTCTCTCTTTATTTCCCCCGGGACTCCTTTGTTAAGCCTCTTATAGCGCTGGATTATTATGAATATTTTAAAATGTTGAAACTGTCTCAAATTATTACAAACGAGAAGCCTTAAAAATAAATAAGACATTTCTTGAAAGGGATTTTAGTTGTAAATGTGGGTACATATATACCGGAGTATAATACAAAGGAACTCAGTCTGTCTGTCCGTTTGTCAGTCTGAAGCCTTAATTTTTTTAGGAACTATTGAAGTTACAATATTAAAATTTTACACCCTTATTTTAACAAATACGCAAAGGAAAAGCCTCCATGATTTACCTAAGGGCGATACCTTATCAAATAGAATATAAAAAAATCTAGGTCTATATAAACACATTATATTTTAAGTTTTTAATGCACAAACTACGAATTTTATTGTTACTGACTTTTATTAAAAACTGTTGTTTTTAATCTTCTTAAAAGAAATCAAAGTATTAATTAATAGTCAAAGATAACATAGACAAGACTTTGTCACACCAAATTCATTGAATTTTGAAAAACTTTGATTAAATTTAAATTATATACATAAGTTATTGTATTTACGAATTCTCCTGTTTCTCCGTTATCTTAAATCCACCAATCTAGACATAATCATCTCTAGCTAAAATAAAGATATCAACAAAATAAATACCTTCAAATATCACAGCCGAAAAAGCGCCACATCTTCAAGTCCCCTTAAAAATAATAATTATTAATAAAATTAAATACTTTAATAGGGACAACAGCCGACCTCCCTCGCCGACGGATCGACGGCTACTGCGCCGTCAGGAGATCGGAGTCAGCGAATGAAATAACGGGAAACCAGTTAAGATAGAAATCCTGATTTTGTTATCTATGTGAAAATTTGTAAAATGTGCGTTCGTTTGTTCTTTAAGGGCTTACACGGTGTGAAGTAACGCTACTTTGGATAAATAATTACTAAATATCTTCTAAACCATTGCCGAAATCAAAAATATGCGCCTTTGACTTCCTAGATAATCTTGCTTACAATTTTTAAGGCCCTGTTGTGTAGCTTTTTGGTTCAAAATCAAAGAAAAAAACAGTTTGTTGCCTAAATTGGCCACTGTAGTTTCATAACGGTGATTTTAACCTAAAAGAAAAGCTACATAACAGAGACTTAAAAATAAGATTAAGAATAAGCAAGATTATCTAGTGAGTCAAAGGCGCATATTTTTGATTTCGGCCATTGTTTAGAAGATATTAATTATTTATCGAAGTGGCGCTAGTTTCGCACCGTTTTGCCCCTTCATGAAATTAATTATCTTGAACGAATACATTTAATAATAATAATAATAATAATAATAAGCATTGAAGGCAGGCGTACTGGTATTTTACTCCATAGCACCAGTTAACCGGTCCATTAAACAGTTCACCCCCATAAACCATTTCTTGTTATCCATTTTACAATAGTTCCTATCACCTTCTGGGTGCCGCCTCTGGGTGCATGATCTATTTGTGCATTTAGTGACGGTGCCTGGTTGGTAATCCATATACAATATAGCAAAACTCTCAAAAGGGCCTCTACGAGTTGGATTCTTCCCCTCACACGCCTCTCAAAGGACCGGGCTCCATCCCGTGATACCGAAGAGTATTGAGAAACATTATAATAATAACGATCCACAGTCAGAGCCCCTACTAGGAAGAACCTAGTGTATCTAGGGTGCACGAAACATACAGAGACGAACATTACACCCAGACCGGAAGCAAACATCGATATTCATATCAATGTTCGCCCCGCCGGGAATCGAACCCAGGTGCACACGCTTACTCTGTCCACAACACTGCCAACTGAGCTACGGAACAGGCAATAATAATAACGTTTCGCACTCAGAGACTAACTGGGAAGAACATGTATCTAGGGTGCACGAAACATACAACCAGACCGGGAAACAAACATCGATATTTATCACCCCCGCCGGGAATTGAACCCGGTGCGACCGCGTCTCAGTCTATATCACTGCCAACTGTACTTTCATACTTTCTTATTTTAATTGCCTGGCTGTTTGTATATATATCTTTGTATGTGTTTCGGGCATTGATACAGGTTCTACCTACTTAGGGGCTCGGAGTTCGATGCGTTATTATTATTACTACTAGCTGTCATCGCGAACTTCGTACCGCGCACCACAATTTTATATGGAAAAATTCAATTGTTGTTTTGGCTAATTTTCCCCTAATTTTTCTAAATTTTCTCCTTACCTTTTAAACCTTTTCTGGACTACTGCGAACATTTTAAGACCAAAATCAGCTAAATCGGCCCGGCCGTTCTCGAGTTTTAGCGAGACTAACAAACCACGATAAATTTACATCCTTTTTCAAAAGCTTTAAACAAAGACAGAAAGTATTTTCTAAACAAACGAAGTCATGTTCGAAACTTATGCAACAACAAGGGTAGAAAGCTCAAGTAAAGCTGGTCTTGTAAAACTACCATTTTGTAAAGGAACAACGAATTTTGAGTCTTAACTCTGTGCTCGAAAAACTAATTTTGTGTAAACAACTTATATTGGATAATAAAAAAGATTATGGCATACCAATTTCGATGTTATTGTGACTGATATAAGGACGGTTTTGGTCTGATATGCAATAAAAGCTACAGGTCCCGGATTTAGCTATAAAAATGTGCGAATGAAAATGTCGTGTAAGCTTTTTTATTTATTTTAACAAGTGAGCGAGGCATGTGTCGCTCAAAAAGCGTTTTTTTTTTAAATCCAATTCCCGATATTAAATTATAGATTCTACAATGAATGATCATTAACAAAGTCAAGTCAAAGTCAAATTCTTTATTCAATATAGGATACAAGATATCACTTATTGAAAGTCAATTAGACTACATCTAATCTAATCGCTATTGATACCTTATTTGGTAAAGTATCCTATACTGCGAGAGGCGAGGTAGTTCAGGGTGCCCACCAATTGACTCAGGTAAACAAATGTTTGCCTTGCAAATACTTACAAATTTAAAGAGTAGGGCCTCAAACACAGACGATTACACCCAGACCTAGGAAACGAACATGCATCCATCCATCATCAGCGTTACCTTCCGCCGGGAATCGAACATGGAACTTCAAATTCACATTCAACATTTAGCAATACCACTGCCAACTGAACCATACGTTTAGGTGATCAAATAATGATACGTTTAAAATTATATTTTGCAAAATGTTTATTGTACAGTGGCGGTCTATGACGGTGTCACACTTCCGGTTTTTCTGTATTGCAATATAGCTCTTGTTCTTTGGTATTAAAGTCTCGGGCGCACGAGACTATAGACATTCTGTTACGCCGTCCTAGACCGCCACATATTGTATTTCTTTGGGAAACGGATAAAAAACCGATGCATACCATAGAAGTGAAATATATTTTTCATGACACTCATTTTGCGTAGCAATTCCGATTAGCTTGCTACGGTGCTAAAACCGTAGCACCGTAGCAGCTACGAGACGTAGCGGTACGTTTTTCGGCCACCTTAGCTTAGGTTAGATCGCTTAGATACTGGTTTTACCTAATAAGGGTCTCTGAGTGTGATTGATTATTATTTTAAACTAGCTGTCCCGGCGAACTTTGTATCGGGCCTTACAATTTTATATGGAAAATTGAATTGTTTTTTTACTTAATTCCCCTCCATTTTTCCAAATTTTCTCACCTTTTAAACCTTCCCTGGACTACGAACATTTCAAAACCAAAATCGAGTTTTAGCGAAACAAACCACGATTCATATTTTATAAATATAGTAGTGTTATGAAATTAATACACAAGGATCACTTTACTACTTTTATTCTTCACTCACAACATTGTCAGCACGGTCTTAACTACTTTTGAGTACGTCTTGGTCGCGCGAAGGCTCAGAACAGAATCCCCGCCTGCTCGTCGAGTGCGGTATTTATATGCTTTTGGTTAACAGACGGAAGATAGACTACCGTCTATTATCGTTTATTTAAAAATTCCTTACACTCGTCCATCCTGACCGCGTGTACGTCCTCGTACACGTGACCAGAAATACGGAGAAGATATTATAACAATCCTTACACTCGGCGAGCGGAAGTCACTCTAGTCAAAGTCAAAAAGTCTGATTCTACTCCCTTTCACAATGATTTTACAGCGTAGAGAAGAAAGGGGTAACAAACTCTACTTTACAATTTATCTCTCTTTTTTTTTTTTTTTTTTTTCTTTAAGACATTACAATTCAATTTACAACAATTAAAAAAAAAATACAAATTACTTACATGTTTTACAATTAGTACATTAAGTGATAAAAAATAATTACGTTACTTCCATGCATCTTTGTCGTTTAATTTCACAAGAACTCATAAACTAACCCTGTTATTCATAAAAAGTTAAAGAGCACTTTAGTTATTTAACATTATACAATAAACTAGAGAAGTAGACCTCCAGTAAAGCTACCTAAAATCTACTGTATCTTTATGAATAAGACGGTAAGTGTATAAGAGTAATAAACAAAATCATAAATTCTAGTATAAATGAATATTTCTTCCAAAACTAATCGTCATCTACGTCACAGATTACCTACCAATATTTCTGAACAATTATTGTACTTTTGAAAACTAATGCTTTTGACTTAACAATGCGTATTTAATTATCTTAGTAAAAATATTGATTTACATACTATATGATTATAAAATTCTAAGGGGATACCATTTTTTTTCTATTATGCTTTTGACTTAACAATTCGTATCAAAATACCTAAGTAAAAATATTGATTTACATACTATAACATTATAAAATTTTAAGAGGATACCATTCTTTGTCTATTCGATATCTCCATTCCGGAATTCTCAGCCTTCCTCGATTGTGTAAAATCTCATACAAACTATTACTTAAACAATATTTTTTTTTTTGGTAAAACGTAAAAATTACAACAATAAATAAAAAGATTATCAGTCAATCAAGATTAAGGCCAAAATAATGCCTCTTCTAAATATAATCATATTAGCTTCACGAATATAAATTAGTTCACGAACATAAAAAAACTTATTTAAATATAAGCTAACTTCAACAACATTATATAAATTTCAGATTAACAAGTTCAAGGTTTCAATCAATTTCAAGCTTTTGTTTGACACTTAACAGACACGGCTTGCTGTTCCATTATTTTATTCAAGCTACCGTTTGCCACACTTGGGACACGGCCTGCTATGACATACTATTCATTAAGCTACCGTTTGCCACACTTGGGACACGGCCTGCTATAACACATTATTAATCAAGCTACCGTTTGCCACACTTGGGACACGGCCTGCTATAACACATTATTAATCAAGCTACCGTTTGCCACACTTGGGAAACGGCCTGCTATAAAACATTATTAATCAAGCTACCGTTTGCCACACTTGGGACACGGCCTGCTATAACACATTATTAATCAAGCTACCGTTTGCCACACTTGGGACACGGCCTGCTGTAACACATTATTAATCAAGCTACCGTTTGCCTCACTTGGGACACGGCCTGCTATAACACATTATTAATCAAGCTACCGTTTGCCACACTTGTGACACGGCCTGCTATAACACATTATTAATCAAGTTTCTTCTAACATAAATAATAAAATACAATGGTAAAATACAAAAACAATGGTTTACTAAGACTTCAGACAAATTCAAAACTAAATAACATCCTTTTTGGCACACAGGGCTGAACAGCACTCTGGATCGCCAACCCCAGGCATAGCGACTCCGGAATCGGGAACTACGGGTCGTAAGGATAGTAGTGCTGACAATATGGAGAAAGTGCTTCGTGAGATTAACGAAAAGCTGAAAATTACCCAGGAACTAAAAAAGGAAATAGGGGAAATGCATAAAACAATAGATTTTTATGCAGATAAATATCAGAAGCTGTTCGAGATTCAAACGGACATGATAGAAAGAACGAGAAAGGCTGAGAATCGTATCCAGGATTTATCCCAAAAGTACATAAACTTGGAAAAACAGAACAAGGTATTGGAAGATCGAATCTCAGCACTGGAACAAGAAAAATTGGCTAAGAATATTGAGTTAGTGGGAGTGGAGTATAAGGATAAAGAGGATATAAAGCAAGTGGTTTACAAATTATCTGAAATTTTAAACTTAAACAAGGAAGATATAGAAAACGCATGGAGGGTAGGTAGACAAAACCCGGGCGCCAAACCAAGGCCGATTATTGTGCGCCTGCGCTCGTCTTACGTCAGAGATCAATGGTTGTCGGCCCGCAAAAAACGTTGCACCAATGATGACTTGTTTAAGAATGGAAACAGTAAGGCACTTTTTATTAATGAAAACGTGTCGAAAACTACAAGAGATTTGTTCTGGCAGGCAAAAACTAAACTGAAAAATTACTACAATTTTATATGGATACAGAGAGGAAATGTTTTGGTCAAACAAAACGAAAAAACAGGCAAAATTCACCAGGTGCACGGGGACGTCGATATAGAATGCCTGTTATCTAAACAAGCTGCTAATGAGTCTATGGGCGGAAATAGTGCCTGAATCGCCACTTCTAAGAACTAATTAACTATTGTAAAGAATAAACACAGTTAACATTCAACTCTTTTAAATATATAAATAACGATGTTATGACACGAAAATTTGATAACAGTACTGAATGGATGCAATACATCAGAAAATCAGAAAACGAAACCAACATAATACACTTAAATATACGCTCGTTAAGAAAAAACTTCAATCAATTACTGGTACTGATCAATGAATGTTTGAATCAGCTGGATATTATTGTTTTGACGGAAATAAACATAAAAGAACATGAAGTATCGCTTTACAATATACCTGGGTTCAATGCCTACGCTAACACGAGATCAATGCGCAGAGGAGGGGGCGTGTTTGTTTATGTAAAGGAAACCATGCACTTTGTGCCTACATACACTAAAGGCAGAGCGAGCGAGTCTATAAGTGGCATTATACAGACAAATAAAGGTGATCCATTATACTTGTTGGCGCTCTATAGACCACCGCGCTCCAACAAAAACTGGTTTCTAGAGGAAACTACCGAGCGTTTGAAAACAATGCCTAGCGGGATGGACGCAGCAGTATTAGGGGATATGAACATAAACATATTAAATGGATACACAAGTTCAACTGTCGAAAAGTATAAAGATATATTATCAAAGTATGGATTGCAGTGCGGATACGAGATCGCGACTCGTGAAGAAATAGTGAGCGGTAGCTTATGTATATCATGTGTGGATCATGTGTGGGTGCGTGAAAAATGCAATGGTAATAAGTCGTGCGCGTATGTATTGGCAAGTAGCAAGATATCCGACCATTACTTAATAGGCTTACGGATGCAATCAACAGACTGTGACCGCGGTATATGCGAGGACAAAGCGCAGGTATCTAATACAGTATTGGACAATAAGATGGTAAGTGAGCACTTAAGTATTGTGGATTGGAACCAGTTAATTGATATAGAATGCCCATTATCTATGTACGAAAAGCTTTCTAGAATTTTTGGCGAAATTTATCAAAAGTGTAAAAAGGATAAATTGGTACCTAAAAAATCTAGATTAAATCAAACATGGGTTAGTAGCAATTTACAAGGGATGTTAAAAAAACGAGATGAGCTATTTCGCAGGTGGAAATCAGCCCCTAAAAATATGTTATACAGACTTGAATACACGAGTTATAGGAATAAAGTCAACAAAAAAGTTAATTTTGCCAAAAATAAGAATAGGTTGGATATGCTAGATAGTTGTAAAAATGATTATAGGAAAATATGGGAAAATATCAATACTTGGCTAGGAAATAAAAAGATGAGTGTGGATAAAACCATTGTACAAAATTTTGGAAAAACGAAGGACTTGAAAGATGTATGTAATAAATTTACGGAAACATTTACTAAAGAAATTGAAAATTTAAAAAAATTGCACCAATGTTCATCAAAATTTATAGATAGGAATACATATGTAGTTAACGCTAACGTAAGTATGAGGTTTCAGCATGTATCCGCGGCACAGGTAGAAAAGGTCATAGATAACCTAAGTGATAAGAAATCTGCCGGCATAGATGAGGTGAGAGTGAGGGATATAAAACAAGTAAAACAAGAGATAAGTCCTCTACTTGCTAAATTTATAAATCTGTGTTTAAAATGTAGTACCTATCCTGATAAACTTAAGCAAAGTATAATCAGACCAATATTTAAACAGGGCTGTCACTCTGACTACACGAATTACCGACCGGTTGCCATACTACCAGTTATTAATAAAATAACTGAAAAAATTATAGTTCGACAAATAACTTTGTTTTTGGAAAATAATAATATTATTTCCGACAATCAACACGGTTTCCGTGTGCAAAAAAGTACGGCCACGGCTCTTACTCAATTTGCACAACTTGTTAATAATAAACTTAATGAAAAAGAACACGTTGTGGCTTTATTTATTGACTTTAAGAAAGCTTTTGACACCCTCGAGCATGACTTACTGCTAAAAGCGATGAGCGAGTGCGGGGTGCGCGGGGGTGTCAACAGCTGGCTTGAGCAATATCTAAAAAATAGGAAAATGACAACTAAGGTGGCGGGCAGTCGGAGTTACAGTGCTGATGTGACGCTAGGAGTTCCTACCGGCTCCGTTTATGGACCAATAGGATACATAATGCACGTTAATAGTGTGTCAAAAATAATAAAATATTGTGATATGATAATGTACGCTGATGACATGTGCATAATTTATTCAGGTAAAAATCAAGACAATATAGAAAGTAAAATCCAGGAAGATCTTATCAATATAATAAAATGGTCACATGACAATGGAATTATTATTAATATGGCTAAAACAAAAGCAATGCACATTTCATCACCGCAAAATATAAGAAAATGTAAAAGCTATGAAATAAAGGGGCATTCATATGATTGCATACACTTGAATTATACTAATTGTAAGTGTGAGTTCATAGAATTTGTAGAAAAATTTAAATATTTAGGTCTAGTTATTGATAGAAAATTTAGTTGGAAATACCATATACAGGAAGTATGTATAAAGCTTAGATGTATTTTGGGCAAGTTTTATATGTTAAGGCAGTGTGTAAGTAAAAAAATATTATTCAGTGTTTATTTTGCCCTCGTGGATTCGCTGATAGACTATGGGCTAGCGACATATGGCCTTACCTTTAAGTCGTATCTTGATCAAATTCAGTCACTTCAAGTCCGTTTTCTCAAAATATTAGTTAGCAAAGCCTTGAAAAAATCCTGTCAGGGAGACTATGAAAGGCTGTTTCGTCTATGTAAAATTATGCCAATTCACACAAAGGTCAATTATTTGCTCGCTGTTCAAAATTATAAATCAATTAATATGCTCAATGTGCCAAAGTTTAGTGGGGATGTACAGAGGCGAAGAAATTTAAAGAACTTCGAAATGAATATTAAAACTAATAACTACTATGGAAAGAGATTGTTAAAACATAAACTTACTAGTATATATAATCGACTTCCCTCTGACCTCTTTACGGGCAAACTGTCATTTAATACTTTTAAAAATAGGGTAAAAATGTTTTTTCTGTCGACCATTTAAGCATAGTAAGTACTTATATTTACTTTATAATAATACTTTTCTACGGCTTTGTTTCAGCATCGTATATTATAAATTGTGTAATAGGTATATTATGAGCTGTACATAATATTTCATATTGAATAGAGAGTGTACCGGCCGACAAACTGTCCTGCAGTTTGGCCGATATAATGTGTGTTATATGCCTGTAATTCTTTATTATTAATAAACGATTTTAAACAAAAAACAGATCAACAACAACAAACAACTAAAAAAACAAAAACTAAAGTATACAATCTTTTTACTTTTAATTTTTTTTTTTTGTTAATTGTAATTCCTTTTATTTCTTAATTTCTGATAGCACAATATTATATTTAGTCTGCATTATGTCACACATGGCCTATTTAGACAGCAAATTGCCACGTGCCATCTTCATTGGTAACACACAGGGCTACAATGATCACTAAAATAATTGCCTACATGGTATATGTTCTACCTTATGGCACACATGGCCGAATAAAGTGTATAGTAAAATATAACTTCGTTATCCTCTTCCGACACACAGGGTCACACACACTAGCACGTAAAAAAAAAAAATAACATACACAATCACATTGATCCTTGCGCACGGCCGCTGTGCTCTCTGTCCTAAATGCTTGGGCTTCCCTTGCACTGCGCCGCGACGCCCACTCAAGACTTTCTGGTCGTGGCACCTTCGTCATCACTGACACGTGATGCAGCGCGGTGAGAGGTGTAAAGGCGGTGTCTATCAGTCCCTTCGTCTGGCTCCATCTCTATGACTCAGATACAGAAAGAAAAGAAAATGTTATTGTAATTTTATTAAGATTTGACATTAAAATTCTAGGTTTTATTCAATACTCAAATGAAAATATATATTATAATCTTCCGAAGGTATGTAACTCAATATTCATAAAACCCAAACGCCACAAAAAAATATCCTAACATAAACAAATCTTTAGAACAAACAGCACAGGATAAGTTGTTTAATCTTTACTTTCAAAGTATGGTTGTCGTGCCCGATAAAATAAACTATTATTATTATTAGGTAAGTAAGTATTTAAATACAAAAATAAAATTTATTATAAGATCCCAAATAATTGATTGAATGAATTAGTAGTAATAAAAATAAAATTGAATAAATAATTATTACGATTCCCATTAAAAAGTATAAACCGACGCTAGCGACTAAAATATGACTGTCCCTTTCCCCAGTAGTAGTAATTGAAGCTCTGTCTCCGTTCTTTATTTTACTTTCCTTTGATTTCTTCTGCATAAATCCTCTTAAATCCTACCTTGCCGAACAGATTCATTCAGATAACTGAAATAAGTCTTAAATATAAAAGAAATATATAAAGTATTAGGCCCCTTTTAATTCTAATTTGCATTAATGACATTGCAAATGCTATAGATTTTCTTTTACATTATTCCATGATAGAAACCTAGTCAAACCCGGCGGTGACGTTCACAAGTACGAATCAGATTTAAATAATGCATTAAACTTATGTAAGTAACTTATTATGAAATTTTCTCAACTATGTACTTTTTTTCATAAACAAACAAATAGGGGCTCAGTTTTAATTTTTGCTATCAAATTGATCTAATCGTAAAAAAATATATATAATATTGATTAAAACACTTTTTTTTTTTTTTTTTTTTCAATTAAAAGTCACCGATAGGCTGAAATTTTTAGATTATAATGACACCGAATAAATTCTTGTACAAATTAAATAATTTATATTTTTACACACAAAGAAATAACACACCCATAATAGTTTATTTTTATTTTAGTCCTACTTTAAGTTTTTTTTTTTTTTTATCAATTTAAAAGTAACCGGCAGACATTTTAAAATTATTACTTGGATGAATTTAGTTGGAGCGCTATGCCTGAGACACAGGCTTACCTTATTTCAAACAAAGAAGATAAACCAGTACACAGTTGAAACAAGTTTTAAGAGTGTTTTTGTCACTTTATTATAATTTATTTTAATAACTACAAGGAAAGTATGTAGGTACGTTTATTTTTATCAGAAATAAAGACTTTCATTGACACCTATGTTGCAAAAATAAACTTTTTGAATTTGAGCTTGAACTCTATTTAATAAGAAATAAATATCTGCATTACCACAGAAACAACGTATTCCATTAAAGCAAAACGGATGACAAGTTCATACCCTTATAATCTCCCTCTACTTTATATTATAATAAATATCTTTTGCAATTACACTCTTTTTGCTTTTTTTTGGTACGTTGGTAGGGTAACTGTTAATAACGCCATGAATAAAATGATGTTGGTTGTCTGGTTAAATAATGATACCATCACGGACGTTAAAATTCCAATTTCAAAACAAAAATATTTTTAAATAATGACTTAATTTTAATTTTACCGTGTGATAGAAAAAGGGCCATACTAATCATGCAAAAAACAAATTACAAAATTGGCAGCGTGTACTTACCACTTCTGACTTGTTATGAAATTAATACACAAGGATCACTTTACTACTTTTATTCTTCACTCACAACATTGTCAGCACGGTCTTAACTACTTTTGAGTACGTCTTGGTCGCGCGAAGGCTCAGAACAGAATCCCCGCCTGCTCGTCGAGTGCGGTATTTATATGCTTTTGGTTAACAGACGGAAGATAGACTACCGTCTATTATCGTTTATTTAAAAATTCCTTACAGTAGATAGGTAGATATATAAAATAAGATATTAAGAAAGTAGGTACACAAAATATTTTCTGCAGATATATATATGTTAGTAGTGGATATATTTTCCATGAAAGGGTCATACGTCTGTCCTTAAGACATTTACACACTTTTCCTTTTAGACCCATGAAAAGGGACTCCGTAACGAGTTACAGCTAGAATCATTTGACAGAGGAGGGCTCGTTTGGGGGCCTCTCCAGGCGAATATTGTCGTAAGGCATGAGCCGCTTGGTGTGCACCCTAATAGTTTAGGGGTAGTCCTCTCCTCTCACAGTATAGGATACTTTACCAAATAAGGTATAAATAGCAATTAGATTAGATGTAGTCTAATTGACTTTCAATTAGTGATATCTTGTACCCTATATTGAATAAAGATTTTTTTGATTTGATTTGATAAAACTATTTACTATTTTAGGATAATATTAAAAAGTCAACTCATCATCATCATCGCCTAAGCCGTACGACGTCCACTGCTGGACATAGGCCTCCCCCACACATCGCCACACCGACCGGTCTTGAGAGACCCTCATTCAGTGTACTTCTGCAACCATCACCAGGTCGCCTGACACCTTGTGGCGGGTCTGCCTACTTTCCGTCTTCCGATTCGCGGGTTGACACTCAAGAACTTTTCGGCCAAAACTACTGTAAAGTCGTTTTAGTCTGTCTAGGACACAGGACAACTAGTACATAAATCAGTCGTTGTTCGTTTGTCTTGCTTGAACCTGAAAACTGCTGGACCATTTAGTAGATTTTGATTTTTGTCGTAAGTCCAGAAAAGGTTTAAGACGTTTAAAATATAGAAAAATTACTAGGAAGATAGTAAAAAAAACAACTTAATTTTTCCACATAAAATTGTAGGGCGATAGAAGTTCGCCGGGACAGCTAGTTATATATAAATATATATTATAGAGGGTGGAGTCGTCAATAAACGGCCGGTGATTAGGCGTGGAGTGCGCTATCGTGTCACTGCCGGCCTTGGCTAAAGAAAGCTATGGAGCTAAATTTAACCTTACAAAAAAAAACTTTTTTGTGTAGGTTTCAGTTTTTTTTTGTAATTTTAATGAATAAGTACAATGATTTTTGCAGTATGGAATCCTGAAAGAGGTTTTACCAGTTTATCTGTTTGATATAATATATTGTTTAATATATTCTCTTGTCGTGTCGCGTCAGTCACGTCGTCGTATAGTAATAAAACATTTAAACAATAACAAATTAACCACCAAAAAATCTAAAACAATAAATTAAAAAAATATTATTTGATCTCAAGACTAATGTGAGTAAACTAAATAACTTTGAGTAGGTGCCACAGAATCAAAACCAATTTAACATTTTTTCAGGTTTATTTTTCGAGTAGGTAAGTGACTAATAAACAAACAAATTGTATTGATTACGTTTAATACAATAATAAATAAAAAAAAAACTAAAAATATGACTCCATCGTTTTTCTTTTCCAAGCACCATCTTCAAGTGCTCGCTAAGTGTTAGAGCGAGTTAGAATCAACAAAACTGTACGGGAAAGAGTGAGAAAGCAATAATAGACTGTTGAATAGAGGATCTCGAGTGAAATTTGATTCCTGTTTAATTACTTTATCTCCGTATATATATAAATATAGATGCTTATGTATTTAGATGAGGGCATCTTTGTTTGAGTTTCCTTTTGATTTGTTTTTAAGCCGCTTGCGTAAGACAAACAACCGAGCCACTCTTGGTAGAAAAAATATGAATTTTGAAAGTAGGTATTGATTGAAGACATTTTGTCGGCGTAGCAATGGTATATTAATATCAATACAAAGTATAAAACAAAGTCGCTTTCCGCGTCTGTCCCTATGTATGCTTAAATCTTTAAAACTATGCATCGGATTTTGATGCGGTTTTTTTTAATAGATACAACAATTCAAGAGGAAGGTTTATAAGTATAATACACGAGTACATAGTAATAGGTTAGGCTGTACAAAGTTCGCTGGGTCGACTAGTACTTAAATAAACTAAAAACAAACATAGCCAATAAATTGCAAATTACCAGTTTAGATTGTCATTTTCACGGTATTATCACTGGGGCTCGCCAAATGTCATCATCTGTCATTATTTAAGCTGAAAGACGTCCACTGCTGGACATAGGCCTCCCCCACAGAGCGCCACAGCGACCGGTCTTGAGCGACCATCATCCAGTGGATTCCCGCAGCCTGCACCAGGCCGTCTGACCACTTTATGGGGGGTCTGCCTGCCCTGCGTCTTCCGGTTCGTGGTCCTGGTCGCCAAATTATGTACGCTGATCTAATTCTGCTTCCTTATCGTATTGCTCCGTAGCTCAGTTGGCAGTGATGTGGACTGAGAAGCGTGTGCACCCGGGTTCGATTCCCGGGCGGGGCAAATATTGATATGATGAATATCGATGTTTGTTTCCGGTCTGGGTGTGATGTTTGTCTCTGTGTGTGTTTCGGGCACCCTAGATACAGGTTCTTCCTAGTTAGGGGCTCTGAGTGTGATGTATTATTATTTTTTTTTTTTTTTTTTATTTCCTAAGGTTCAAAGTTTTTCCTATTGGAGCAAAGAAGAAGTAGGCAACAAAGTAAGTCGTGACTAAAGATATATTTAACTAATTATTGCTCTACGACTCTACCCGGCCCTGCATGCTAACGGATTCGTCTCCTTTTTGAGATTTTGACAGAATAATCCAGGGTATGCTTTAATGCAATGATGCCTTTCCTGGGCTCGGTCATGAGCCGGTGCCTCTGCCTAACTCTTTGAGAAATACAGGCATGAGATTATGTTATGATACTATGTTCTGTATAGATGTTGTTTAAATTTCTAAGAAAATGGTTATCTTTCGAGCTGTCAGTTGTAAACGACTTTTGGCGCCAAATCTAATTCCGTATCCAAGATGGCGGCGGCGATGGAATTGTAAAATTCTATCGTCAAGGCACGTCGTTAAGAGACGGACTCTCGCGTGCCGGGACGATATTTAATACAAGCGGATGTTCATGGTTTTACTCTGTAATCCCAACAGGGTAAATATGAGACTATAAAATCATAAGTATAATAATTTATGTTGGCGCAATGAAGTATGTAAAGTACGATTATTCATTCCAGTCTGTATATTCAATATATATAAAACTCTTCCGTTACTGACTGACTGACTTACAGACAACGCAGAGCCGAAACTTTGCATGTAGGTTCTTTAGGGAGTGTAGGTAAGCAGTATGAAATGATTTCCCGAAATTCTTATGGGAACGGGAAAAAACGGATTTTTGTGTTTATAAGAAATCTGCACAAGTGAAACCGCGGGGCAGCCTCTAGTTTCTTTTAAAAAAAAAAGAGACCCGCCTTTAATTAATTGACACAAACATAAAACTGAGTACTCCCTCTTTTCTGAAGTCGGTTAAAATAGGTACTAAAACCTTTTCCTGAATGTAACAAATACCTATCTAAAAACCGCATCAAAATCGGTTTAGCCAAACAACCACAATAATAATAACACATCACACTCAGAACCCTTAACTAGGAAGAACCTGTTTTGAGTTTGCGCTTACCAACACATTTAGCAATTCATTTTCATTTCATAGAAGACTAGAGGCCCCGCGGTTTCACCAGCGTAGATTTCTCATAAACAAACACATAAATCCCCATTTTTCGCGTTCCCATGGGAATTTCGGGAAATCATTCCTTAGTGCTCCCCTACACTCACCAAGGAACCCACGTGCAAATTTTCATCCCACTATATCCAGTAGTTTCAGCTCTGCGTTGTCTGTCATTCAGTCAGAAACAGAAGAGTTTTATGTATATTGACTAGAGGCTGCCCCGCGGTTTTTCCCGCGCAGATTTGTCATAAACACAAAAATCCAGTTTTTCCCGTTCCCATGGGAATTTCGGGAAATCCTTTCTTAGTGCTAACCTACACTCCCTAAGGAACCTACATGCAAAATTTCAACCCGCTACGCCCAGTAGTTTCAGCTCTGCGTTGTCATTCAGTCAGAAACGGAAGAGTTTTATATATATTGATTGAAAGTAGATAGAATACAATGTGGTCCAGAGACCGGTAAAGTTTTTATGAGTACACTGGATAAGGATCGTATAAGACCGATAGGTTTGGAGGCCTATGTCCAGCAGTGGACGTCTTGCGGCTGAGATGATGATGATGATTGACATATCGGCAAAGTCATACGGACAAAACAAATTATTTAACACGAGCTTTCCCGGCTTACTTCGTTACGCCATAGAATATAAGATACTACAAAATACTTGGCTCTATAGACTATGTTCTTTTGACTGCCCAGAATGGGCGAATAAAAAAACAAACAACAACAACAAACCACCTGTCAAAATATGTAAACAACGGAAAAAATATTGCACCTTGGGTTACATTATTTGAGTTTAGGTAAGGATTCCTAATTATTGAAAATCTAATATGGCCTATGACTCGGGGTTAATGCAGCTTCCTACAAGTGAAAGAATTTTTCAAATCGGTTCAGTATTTCCGGAGCCTATTCGTTACAAACAAACAAACAAATCTTTCCTCTTTATAATATTGGTATAGATATAGAAGCGGCGTACCAATGGCGGCTTTATTAAATAACTGCGGGGCATGAGCGGAATTCCGTTTGCACCTACGCCGCCGGGTTAGCACACTGGTCCGGAATAATAATGGTTTTTATGACCGACTTTTAAAATAAAGAAGAAAAAAGTCTATAACTTGGTTCTTCTAAAACATAACATAATCTCACGCCTTTTATTCCCCGAAGGTACCAGCTTAACTTACCACATGAAGGAAAATAAACTATTCTTATTCTCAAGAGCCCGACCCACGTTTAGCCGAGTTTATGCTTTATTACCAACGTGAGGCGGCCAGCTTGTCGCCGCGGTTATAACGACCACTACTGCGGCCGGCACCAACGGCTTAACGTGCCTTCCGAAGCACGGAATCATCTTACTTTTCGGACAATCAGGTGATTCAAACCTGCAATGTCCTATCCAACCGAAAACAACCACAATCTGATTTTTGTGAGAAATCATTATGTGGTGTTTTCTGCGGGGATCGAACCCACAACCTTCCGTGCCCTAATCAAAGATGCAACGCGCTACGCTACTGAGCTACGGAGGCGGTCTTTTACAAAGAAAATATAATATAGTTACGTAAATTAAGGTATGGGAAAACCCTGTTTTCATAGCTCTTGCTGGAACTTAAATTCTATTTTTAGTGCGCCTTTTTTCAAATTATACAACTGACACAACTGAACATTATAATATGCATAATCTATCTATACCAATATTATAAAGAGGAAAGATTTGTTTGTTTGTTTGTTTGTTTGTAACGAATAGGCTCCGAAAATACTGAACCGATTTGAAAAATTCTTTCACTGGTAGGAAGCTACCTTTTTTTTTTTTTTTTAAGGCGGGGAAACTCCTAACGAGTACCCTGCAGCCCCGGGGGGAGCCGCAGGGTTATGTGGGGTTCGCACCCACTAAAACCCCGCCGGTGTCCTTCTCGGCTGATAGCAGGAGGGTCGCGGGTAAGCCTGTGGAATTCTCCGCGACCCCCCCCAGCATTGGCTGTGTAGCCTCTTCACGGGGGGACAGGTGAAGGTAGTCCCCCCTGAGCGCGGATGGCTCTTCCTACGCTCGACGGCGAAAACGGGACACCGCGTTCCGCCGTCCTTCTCGGGGCCGTTATATGACTACACGAGGCCCCCGCCTCGTGCACCCAACGACCCCGTAGGAAGCTACCTACATTAACCCCGAGTGTCATAGGCTATATTAGATTTAAAAAAAAAGTAGGGATCCTTACCTAAACTAAAATAATGTAACCCAAGGTGCAATATTTTTTTCGTTGTTTACATATTTTGACAGTGGGTGGTTGTTGATGTTGTTTTGAAATTCGCCCATTCTAGGCAGTCAAAAGAACATAGTCTATAGAGCCAAGTCTTTTGTAGTATCTTATATTCTATGGCGTAACGAAGTTCGCCGTGTCAGCTAGTCATTACATACAATCGATAACACATCACACTCAGAGCCCCTTACTAGGAAGAACCCTGTATCTAGGGTACCCGAAACACACACAGAGACGAACATTACACCCAGACCGGAAACAAACATCGATATTCATTATATCAATATTCGTCCCAACGGGAATCGAAACCAGGTGCACTGCACACGCTTACTCAGTCCACATCACTTCCAACTGAGCCACGGAGCAGTCAACCGATAGACGTCCACTGCTGGACATAGGGAGACCATGGATTTCCACAAGGCACGCCACGCTTGGCAGGCTGGTTGGCGACGGGGTGCGGTTCAGATTGACCTCCACGTGGTGCACCCCGGGCAACAGCGGACGATCACACTTTTCGTTTCCCGTTTGGTGTGATCGTCCGGTGGCTAACAATCTGACGACTGAGGTGGCAGTTGTCTCTGGAGGCCCTATCTCCGGAGACAAGACTCTCCGAGCTCTCTCTGCTCCATCAGAGAGAGTCTTCGGACGAGTCGGGATGGGCTCGGCGTGCACTCGCACTGCCGTCGAGCAGGCGTGGGAAACATCTCGTTTCTCACGCCCCCGTCCGCAACTCGTAATTCTGGCTAGGAAGTGTCGTGGTCACGTCTCGCGGCTTCTCCAGAACCGAGGGTCTTGCCTTAATTGGCCGGACCGCGAGGAGACAACCTCTATAAAAATCCCCAACTCCACACGCTGGGGCGCCCTCTGGGGCCTCGCGCGGCGTGTGGATGCTCGAAAGAGCGGCAGGAGGGTACACCTGTCCCTAGCGGCCACCCCAGGGGAAGCCCGAACCCCTGGGAGATTGAGGGTTCTTGTTTAAAATGTCACATACTCGTGGGACTAAAAATGGAAAATAATAAAATTAAAAATAAAACCCAGGAAGAAGGAGGCCAGGCTGGCTCTTGTAGCCAACCTGGCGAAGAAGAAGTTGGAGCGGCGATGACTGTCGCAACCCCTGATGGGGCCGGCGGTCATTCGCCGATCGTGGTGAACGATGACCCGTCTCCGTCGAGACGGGTCACGCTAAGAAGTAGCAGGAGTCGCAATGGGAGCAGGAACGGATCTAACAGCTCCATTGCGACCATGCTCACTGTGGGATCCGCCGATTCCAGTGAGCGCGAGCGGAGTCAGAGTCGCACTCGCGACACCGACTCCGGGTCTGACTCCGCTCCGGGGCTGGGACTTCCCGCCCCCGCGAAACGGGGAAGAGGGAGGCCCCCCACTACGGGGAGGGGCATCGGCGTCGGCCGTGCCCGCGCAGAAGCGAAGCGGCTGCTCGCAGAGCAGAGGGCGGCGGAAACGGCTGCCCAGGCCAAGGCTCGCGGCGACTACCGCCTGCGCGTCTCGGAAGACGTCGGGGATCGCTGCGAGCGCTACGTCCTCAAGCGCCCCCGATCAGGGGTACTCGACGACGTGGAGGGGCGGCCCACTGCCGAACTCCAGGCTAGAATCCTGGAGGACTTGGCAGTGGTACGAGAGGTGGCGGCCAAGTCGGGGCACTTGAAGGGTACGATGGCGAAGGCGTTGAACAACGCCTCGTACTCTATCGAGAAGTCGACGGTGGAGCTGACCACGCGAACCTCCTCTGAGGAGAACCAGCTGCTCCATGCAGCCAATGCTCGCCTCAGAGGAGAGCTTACGGCGGCTCGGGAGGAGCAAAGGAGCCTCGCTGGCGAAGTTGCCCTCCTCCGAAGGGAGACGGAGGAGCTCAGGACGAGCTCCACCTTCAATTTGGAGGAGGTGATGCGTACCATCATGGTCCAGGTCGGAACCATGGTGAACGCTCGCTTCGAGGCTCTTGACGAGCGGCTCCTCCCTGCCACACGTCCGCGGCCGCCTCTGGCTGCGGACAGGGCCACCTCGACTCGGGTGACCCCGGCTTCCAAGGCGCCCGCCGGCTCTCGTGCGGCCCTAGCGAAGTCCCGCGGCGCCCCAGCGGCACCCCGTGCTGCTCCGGCAGCAAATGGAGCACCCAAGGCTCCCCGTGCGGCTCCTGCACCTCGGGCGACCCCGGCCCCGGCCCCGGCCCCCCGACAGTCTGCGTGGCAGCCTGCGGCAGGTCCCTCTTCTGCCCCCCACGTGCCTCCTCCACCCTCTGGTCCAGCCGAAGTAGAAGGCTGGACCGTGGTGACGAGGCAGGGGGCTAAGAAGAAGAAGAAGAGGAACAAGAAACGGAGAAACCGGGACAAGGAGCGGGCTGCTCCGGTCCCGGCACCTGCCACTCCAAGGCCGAAGCAGACGGCCTTGGAGAAATCGAAGGCTGCCGCCAAGAGGCTGCGCGCCCCCCGCACTGCGGCGGTCGTGTTAAGCCTTGGCCCCGAGGCCCTGCAGAGTGGGATGACCTACGCCCAGGTCATCTCCTCTGCCAAAGGGAGTATGAACCTGGCTGAGCTGGGTATCGACAGCGTCCGCTTCCGTGCGGCCGCTACCGGTGCCCGGCTCCTCGAGATCTCCGGGCCTCCGGAGGATGCGAGGGCCAAGGCTGACCTATTGGCCACCAGGTTGCGGGAAGTGCTCCCGGCGGAGGCAGTCAAGGTCTCCAGGCCTATGAGCAGCGCCGAGATGCGCCTCACGGATCTGGATGACTCCGTGACCCCTGCAGAAACCGCTGCTGCAGTCGCAGCCAGCGGTGGATGCAGGGTGGAAGACGTCCAGGTGGGGCGCATCGCCTACGAGAGGGGCCTCGGCTCAGTGTGGCTTCGCTGCCCGGTGGAGGCAGCGAAGAAAATCGCACTGGCCGGGAAACTGAAGCTCGGATGGAGCGTAGTCCGAGCTAAGCTCCTCCCAAGGCGGGAACGGCGCTGCTTCCGGTGCCTGGAGACCGGGCACCTCCGAGCAGACTTCCGCTCCGAGACGGACCGCAGCGGGCTCTGCTACCGCTGCGGACAAGCCGGGCACATTGCCCGGACATGCGGGAACGAGGTGAGCTGCCCGCTCTGCCAAGCGAGCGGCTCGCTCGCCTCGCATAGTCTCGGCAGCGGCAGCTGCAAAACTGCAGCCAAGCAGAAGGGGAAGGGAAGGGGGAAGGGGCCCGGTGCTCCCCCTCGGCCAGCCACCACCGCCAGTGAGGTGGCCATGGATGTGACACCACCGTCACATCAATAATGGCCACCCGGATACTGCAGGCGAATCTGAACCACTGCGCCATAGCTATGGATCTGTTCATGCAGAGCCTGGCTCAGTGGTCCATTCACGTCGCAGTGGTGGCAGAGCCATATTACTATGGGGGCCACATACCAAATGGATGGATCTCGGACCGCTCAGGCCTCGCGGCCATAGCCGTCCGCCCCTCCGCGGACCACGTGCTCCGGCCTGAGAACATCACGCGAGGAGAGGGTGTCGTTTCTTGCATGCTGGGGGAAATGCTGCTTGTCAGCGTCTATTTTCCCCCCCGAAGGCCGCTGCAGGACTTTGAGCGTCTCCTCGCGGAACTGGAGACGTTGGTTCTGCGGAGTAACGCCCGTCGTGTGCTAGTCGCAGGAGACTTCAACGCTAAGAGCGTTGTGTGGGGATCCCCGATGACTGAATCACGCGGCAGGGCCGTGACGGAGTGGGCTGTGGCCGCGGGCCTATCAGTGATCAATCGGGGCACAGAGCCGACCTGTGTGCGGCACAACGGGTCCTCAATCGTCGATCTGACGTTTGGGAGCCCGACCTTGCTGCCACAGATCACCGGCTGGCGGGTGCTGTCGGAGGTGGAGACGTATTCGGATCACAAATACATTCGATACGACCTCTCCGCGGCACTCGCCGCTGCCCCGATCGCGAGCGGTCCGAGATGGGCCCTCAAGAAGATGGACGGGGAAGTGCTAAAGGAAGCCGCCCTGGTGCAGTCGTGGATCCCGGTGCCTGACGGCGCTGCTGAGATCGAGGACGAGGTGGAGTGGTTCCGCGAGGCTATGACCAGCGTCTGAGACGCTGCCATGCCTCGCGTTAGGACGCTCCGCCCCAGGCGACAGATGTACTGGTGGAGCAATGAGCTAGCGCGGCTGCGCAGAATCTGCGTGGCTTCATGGCGCCAGTACAAACGGCAGCGCCGTCGCCGTCGCAGAGACGAGGACGAGGAGGTTCGTCTCTTAGGCGTGCACCGGGAGAACAAGCATGTTCTTAGGGCGGCAATCCTTGAGGCCAAGACAAACGCGAGGAAGGAGTTGCTGGAGACTCTGAACGAGGACCCATGGGGCAGGCCGTATAAAGTGGCCAGACGGAAGCTTCGGCCTTGGGAGCCCCCGCTGACACAGAGTCTCCAGCCGCAAGTGGCAGATAGTGTCGTCTTGGCCCTCTTCCCCGTCCGAGGGGAGCACCGGGCCCCAGATATGGGAGTGACAGGCCCGGAACCCGATCTGGGAATACCTGAGGAGGTCTCAGAGGCAGAGTTGGCGGCGGCGGTCGAGCGCCTCCGCGGCAAGAAGACGGCACCAGGCTTGGACGGAATCCCAGCCAGGGCCTGGTTCCTGTCCTTGAAGCCCGAGGTGTTGGAAGCTCGACTCCGCAGCCTGTTCTCCACCTGCATGGAACAAGGTGTGTTCCCTCTGCAGTGGAAGACGGGCAAGCTGGTCCTCATACGAAAGGAGGGCCGGCTCGCCGACTCTATCGCTCCGACAGATTTTCGGCCAATCGTCCTGCTGGACGAGGCGGGCAAGCTGCTCGAGAGAGTTATAGCTGCCCGCATCAATCGACATCTACAATCGGTTGGGCCGAATCTGTCGGAGAACCAGTTCGGGTTCCGCGCCTGCCGCTCTACGTTGCACGCTGTGCAACGCGTGCGCGACATAGCGGATGAGGAGATCGCACGGGGCGGGGTGGTGCTGGCGGTGTCGTTGGACATCGCCAACGCCTTTAACACCCTGCCCTGGTCCTGTATCAGGGAGGCCCTAGTATACCACCGGGTGCCTCCCTACCTGCGGCTTGTCCTCGAGTCGTACCTCTCGGACAGGTACATCTCGTACCCTGGCCGAGAGGGTTGGGTCCGCCGGGCGATGTCGTGCGGGGTTCCACAGGGGTCCGTCCTAGGCCCCCTTCTGTGGAATCTTGGCTACGACTGGGTGCTGCGCGGAGCCAACCTCCCGGGTGTCCAGTTGACGTGTTACGCGGATGACACCCTGGTGACGACTCGAGGCGGAGATTATAGAGAGACTGCGATCATCGCAACCGCTGGTGTCGCGCACGTGGTGCGCAGAATAAGAATGGTTGGTCTGGAGGTGGCCCTCCACAAGTCTCAGGCGATGTGGTTTCACGGGGCGAGAAATCCTCCGCCCGTGGCTGCACCCATCATTGTGGGCGGGGAGCCCATAGCCGTCGAATCCACCTTGAAGTACTTGGGGTTGGTCCTCGACGGCCGGTGGACGTTCCGCGCTCACTTTGAGCGCCTGGGACCGAGGTTGCTCGTGGCGGCAGCAGCGCTTAGTAAGCTGCTGCCCAACCTTGGAGGGCCAACGGCCTTCTGTCGGCAATTGTATGCGGGGATCGTGCGGTCCATTGCCATGTACGGCGCCCCCATCTGGGCGCCTGCACTGGGCGGCAACAATAAGGCGGCGCTGGGCCGAGCCCAGAGGATCATGGCCGTCCGGATCGCGCGCGGTTACCGCACGATCTCCCGCGAGGCGGCATGCCTGCTGGCGCGGAGTATGCCGTGGGACCTTGACGCGAGGACCCTTGCTGCCGTGTATAACTGGCGCGAGGAGGCGCGCGCGAGGGGCTATTGGCCGACTCCGCGCGAGACCGTAGCACGCCGACAGGAGGCCGACGCCGCTGCAGAGGAGGCTTGGGCGCTCAGGCTGGGGAGGCCGAGCGCGGGGCACAGGACGGTGGAGGCTATACTCCCCGTCCTGGAGCGGTGGTTGCATCGGCACCATGGGGCTCTAAGCTTCCGTCTGACCCAGGTGCTCTCAGGGCACGGATGCTTTGGGAGTTTCCTGGCGATGATAAAGCGCGAACAGTCCCCCCGGTGCCACCACTGCGATTGCCCCGAGGATACGGCCCAGCACACCCTAGAGGTGTGCCCAGCCTGGGTGGCTGAACGTGCGGTCCTCCAGACCGCCATCGGGACGGACCTCTCCCTGCCGGCTGTGGTGCGAGCCATGGTCGGCAGCAGAGAGGCTTGGACGGCGGCTGTCTCCTTCTGCGAAGCAGTCATGCTCGCCAAGGAGACGGCCGAACGAGAGAGAGAGGCGGCGAACCCGGCCAGACGGCGAGTTCGTCGCCGCGGCGGCGCGAGGCCATGAAGCGCCGCCGTACGCCCCGCAGTACCGGGCCGAAGAATAGGACTGAGGTATCCCCTGCCTGTCGTAAGAGGCGACTAAGAGGGGACCCCGGGGTCGTTGGGTGCATGAGGCGGGGGCCTCGTGTAGTCATATAACGGCCCCGAGAAGGACGGTGGAACGCGGTGTCCCGATTCCGCCGTCGAGCGTAGAAAGAGCCATCCGCGCTCAGGGGGGACTACCACCACTTGTCCCCCCGTGAAGAGGCTTAACAGCCAATGCTGGAGGGGGTCGCGGAGTTGAACATAACGATCGAAAGATCACCCGTGACCCCTTTGCCAACAGCCGAGATGGACACCGGCGGGGTTTTAGTGGGTGCGAACCCCACATAACCCTGCGACTCCCCCCGGGGTCGCAGGGTACTCGTTAGGAGTTTCCCCGCCTAAAAAAAAAAAAAAAAAAAAAAAAGGCTGGTTGGCGACCGCAGTACGGCGGTATAATTTTTTTCAATGAAGGACAGTAAACGCCCGTCCTTCGGCAATTTCCTTAGTCGCCTTCATTAAATCAAACCCGGACTTCTAAAGCCACAGTCAATAAAATTACCAACTGAACCACGACGGAGGTTGTTAAAAATATCAATAAATTACTTATGATAAGACACATTTTTTTACCTTATCAATCTATATCTACTAATTTATCAATATCAATAATTATCATAGATAGATAAGAGATAATAAAATTTCAATGCCAGTTTAGTACAAAGCATAATTTGTCGTTTTCATGTGCAGTGTAAACAATTGTTTTAAATTTGTAAAGTTTCTTGTAAAAAAAAAACTTAGTTCTATATAAAAAAATTACGATTTTAACGGAGCGAGGCGCGATAATAAGATACCGAGTGAATAACAATTTAAATTCTATTGCTTAAACTGACATAAGGCCTCATTTAGGCGCACGCGGGGCGTCGTGCGGGGCGTGTTGCGATGAAATCAAACGTATAGGTAGTAATAGTAATGTATGCGACCGTTTACGGAGACGCGTTGGCACAGTCGAATACACGCCTATAATTTGATCTTTAAGCGGTGAGCGACGCGGGCACCGCCGCGTAAAAACGCGTGAAGCGCCTCACCACGCCCCGCACGACGCCCCGCGCAAAGGCCCGCGTGCTCCTAAATGAGGCCTAAAAGACATGCAATTGCTTCTCAACCCTATGCCATAGAAGATAGAGAGGCCAGTTTAAATTGTTATCCTTTCGGTGTCTTCACTACGCTTTGTCATAAGAGCGATAGCCATAGGCTTTTAAAATCAGATTTTTCAGCGGATAGTAAGAATAGCTTCATATTTTATTTAATAATTAATCTAATAATGGGTTTACAGTGCAGTGATGCTTCATGGAAAACGAACATAGTCGATTGTTAAAGTTTATTTTAAATGATAAGAAGTAAGTACAGTAGCAAACTACCCCTAACTGGTTGAAACTGTATCTAGGGTACCCGAAACACACCCTTCATTATAATAAATAGTACTACATACAGTACGGGCACTCCCTGCCTCCCTCAGCAAGTGCGGCCCGCGCTCGGTTACCTCTCAGTGACGCTCAGTATTACAAGTAGCTCGTCTCATCTCATTCACACAAGCATGATACGCGTGCACGTACACGAGTTGCGGCTGAGCGCGAAGCAACGCGCTTTTTTCTATGAAGTGTCCGAGGTGTGCCCATAACCAGCAAATGAGAATCGATGTACAGTCACGGTCTCGTTCTGCGTAACTCTTCCGGTTTTTCTGTATTGGAAAAAAGCTCTTGCTATTTGGTGTTACAGTCTATCGTGCGCACGAGACTGTAGACAAATGTGTTACGCTGACGAGTCCGTGACTGTACGGATTAAAGTTTTTATGTAGGTACTTAGTCCGATTTGATTATTTAATCTTATGGAATTGTATAAATTGATAAATAAGTGATAGATAAATGTCGTTTTATAGATTAAAAATGGCGGAGCAACATCAATTCAACGTTTTAATTGAGGATATTGGCAATCCAAAAATACAAGCCGATGTACCGAAAACACAGGTCATCAGAAACGGGCAGGAGAAATGTGATGACATTTATACTTCGGTTTTAAAGGTAAGAGGGACACTGACGTGCAGTCGTGGTAGAAAACGAAAACGAAACTTCGGTCTAAGTCTCAGTTTTTGGCCGAAACCGAAACTGACGTAGCTCGTGCGAGCGAAGCGAGTTCCGCGCTCGTATCGCCGAATTCTTCTGAGATAAGCCGAGCGACGCGCGAACAACGAGTTTCAGTTTCAGTAAATGGTTCGGCTTTTTTTAGCCGAATCCGAAACTGTGGCCGAATTTTTTAGCCGAAAACTAAGGGAACATACACAAAAGAAAACCCTTATAATTTTATCAATTTTTCTATACTTTGTAGGTAACAAAAAATGAAGCAACTTTTACAAAGGGAGACAAAAGGCTTCAAAAAGTTACCGTCACTGAAGAGGTAAGCTCTCAAAAAGTTAATTAAATTGTTCGTACTAACGTAAAAAGTAAAGATTTTATATTAAAATAAATTTAATTTCATATTTTCTTATTTGTTTTGTTTTAATAAACGTTTCCCAATAAAGTTCACAAATATTTTTCGACTAGTCGACCCGGCGAACTTCGTACCGCCTAACCTATTAGTATTTTGTGCATGGCATGTATAGTTTATAAACCTTCGTCTTGGACCACTCTATCTTTTAAAAAAAATCATCAAAATCCGTTAAGTAGTTTAAAAGATTTATGCATACATAGGGACAGACGCGGGTAGCGACTTTATTTTATACTATGTATTGATAGTAGGTACTACTACAATGTAATAAAATATTATATTATTTTTTTTACTCAAAGGCTCTCTGTACTCACTAGATAACTTTTTGTTTTTAACTTTTTAAGAATCCTACAACTTGTGTGAATCCAGTGTATTCGGAAATCCAAAGCGAAATCATACCGACTCAGCTGGTTAGAAAGCCTAATGAAGGTGTGTATTTAAAAATAATTAAATTATGTCCAAGAAGCAAATATTCAAATAGTAATTCCCATCCATTGCTCCTTTTAAAAAAGAGAATAGCTTCCTTAACTCACACAATACATAAACAGAGAATTTCCTCTTTTTTGAAGTCGGTTAAAACACCAACATCTTCCTGAATGTAACAAAATACTTTTCTGAAAACCTTATCAAAAACGAATCAACAAAACGCGACATAATCGTGGACAAACATGACCTTTACGTGTTTATAGTGAGAACCTCCTTCTTTTGATGTCAGTTAAAAAGCGTGATACTTACTATACCTACTTAGCTCTGCATTCTTTACTTTGATTTCAGAAACAAAAAAGGAATTAGAATCTAAAAATCCAAAATCAAAAACAAGAATACCAATTAAGAAGTTTAAGGAAACAGTGAACAAAGTCAGCCAGCGAAGATCTTCAGTGGAAGGAAAGGACGTTGGAGATCAGGTGATAATACCATACCGATTTTATTAG
Organism: Euspilapteryx auroguttella; assembly: GCA_951802225.1. NCBI lineage: Eukaryota > Metazoa > Arthropoda > Insecta > Lepidoptera > Gracillariidae > Euspilapteryx > Euspilapteryx auroguttella. The sequence continues at coordinate 3,672,272 of OX637669.1, forward strand.
GAAGGCTTTTCTTAGGCAGTTTGTTCATAGCCAGCGTCTCCACCGCCACGGGACCAAGAACGAGATTATTTCGTGTGACGGTCGTGGCGAGGACATGCGGTTCTATTAAATGCATGCACCGCGCCACCGGAAAAAGCGCGTTGCTTCGCGCACAGCCGATACTCGTGTACGTGCACGCGTATCATGCTTGTGTGAGTGAGATGAGACGTGCTGTCTGTATACTGAGCGTCACTGAGAGGTAACCGAGCGCGGTGACCGCACTTGCTGAGGGAGGCAGGGAGTGCCCTACTGTATGTCCTACTATTTACTATACTAAGTTACCGTGACGGTGACGCTGGCTGTGGGCAAACGGCCAAGTACACCAACACTTTCGGAGGCAGCAGTGGATACACGCAAACATTTTGACACAGTAAAAATCAACTCCATTTTTTAAGTAAAAGTAAAAAGTAAAAAATTATTTATTCAATACAGGATACAAGATATCGCTTATTGACAGTCAATTAGACTAATCTAACTAATATTGATACCTTATTTCGTAAAGTATCCTATACTGATAGAGGCGAGGTAGTTCAGGGTGCCCACCAATTGGCTCAGGCAAACAAATGTTTGCCTTGCCTTACGACAATGGTCGCCTGGAGACGCTTCGAACGAGCCCTCCTCTGTCAAATGATTCTACTTTCTGATTCTTTTAGGTTCCAAAAACTCAAACTAGCAGGGACCAGCGAAAATCGTCACTACCCAAACTCATAATACCACCGAATGGTAACAACCACAAGACCGAACCCCACACTCTATTAGCTGATGAAGAATTTGACAAGATATTTGATGAAATCGTTGACAGCGACAAAGTGATAGACGATACTTTACTTAAAAATACAAAAATTAATGATCCGGTATCGTTAGAACACAATTTTGATGAAATAGCAGAAGCGTATGATAAAAACCTTTTAAGACCTATCGATGTTACAAACGTCAAAGAAACAAAAGATACTGCTCTTGATATTAATAAACATGAAGGTGTCGAAAGTTTCCAAAACTCTAGAATACCTCTTGGTAGATTCAAAAGCGTTCAAGAGGTCAAACTGCCCAAAAACAGTGTAAGGCGCAGATCATTGAAGTCAGGAGGCAATGATGATTTTAATAAAGTAAAAGACGTAGAACTAAGTAATGAGAAATATAGAAATGATAAGCAAATTAATAATAATAATGACAAAGTTAAAGTGAAACAAATAATCATTGATAATAAGAAGTTAGGAGATGATAAGAAAACAAAGGATAAAGAAGTAAAAGCTTTGCATAAAGAACTTGTCAGCATATTAAATACTGATGATGATAAAAATAAAGTTGTGGTTAGCTCAATTCCTAAGTTGGTAAAGGAAATTAGGACCAAACAAGAAAGCGACATAGCTGAAAATAAAGTTATAGCAGGACCAACAATAGATGTAAATAAAGATTTAACTGAAAATAACGTAATAGATGAGATTAAAGAAAAAGTTACTAAAGACGGCGAGCTCGTTAAATATAATGCGACAAAAATTGCAAATAATGATTTACCGAAAACAGTCGATGTTAAAGAACAGGCCACAGGTAATCAAAAGAAACAAGGTAAAAAACATGACTATCAGACAGATCGAGATTTTGTAAAAGATGTCCTTAAAAATATTGATGCGGAACATAAAATGGTAACTGAAGAAAACCAAAAAGGTGATATAAATCAAGATAAAACTAAAACGTATGTAAAAGCAAAAGAACATTCAATAAAAGCAGTAGAATCAGATGTGGATGACAGAAAAAGAAAAATGGTTTCGAGCGAAGGTCAACTTAGACTTCAAAAACTAGGAAATCAATTTGATGATGTTTCTTATAAAGATAGTAGACAAAAACAAGCTGAAATGGACCCTATGAATACTCCAGTAGATTATAAAATCCCTTTTGATGGTAATGTACAAAGCAGTTATGCTCTTGTTAAACAAGCTGTTGGTAAGCTTAAGGATGCTGATAATGTGAAGAATTTTAGAATGTCAGACGGTGATAGTGAAGAAATAATGAAAGATGGAAACGCAAAGCAAAAAGTTAAGGAAGATTTTAATTTACAAAATAATACTTATAGTAATTTCGAAAATGATAGCGCAAATGGTAAAATATCTCCAATAGTAGAAAACAAAATAAATAAGCTTCCTCATGAAAATAATATGAATGAAAAAGTTACACCCAAAGATTTGCTTTTGAAAGAAGATATTCAAAATAATCAGAAAAACAATGAAACTGCTCTTCCTGATAATTTACCTAAAGAGACGAATGATATTGATAATGAGACTACCTTTCAAAAAGACGTAGAAATTTATGAAGGAGGAGTGAATTTCAAGGTTAATAAGAAATCATCAGTGCTATCTAAAATAGCAATGTTTGAGGTAAGTACATATATAAAGTTGATGAAAGAAATATTCTGGCAGTCCACCTGGCCACCAGATAATCACCGGGTCTCGGTCGGTGGTTGTTGAGTTTATATTTATGTGTCGTAGGGTAAAATGTCCTATTACCGCGGTAGTCAAAATCCCGTCCTATTACGGCTCTATTTTATCTTTTGCAATTTATGACTCGTTGTGACTGTGTATGGTAAAGGTGACTACATAGTGTCCAAGGGAAACTAACACGTAACTTATTACCCAGCACTCGTGCATTTAAAATCGTTTAAAATTACTTAAATTAATTATTTTGTGTAACGTCAGCGAAGCGAGAAGCTGTGTCATACAAACGTAGACTGACTCGCGGAAGAACATTGAATTTTCAGACTTCGTTTTTAGTTAAAACAAACACTTAAAGATAATGTTACTATTTTCGAATACTTTTTACATTCAAGTAGTCTTAGTAAATCAAGTTTATTTCTGTTTAAAATCAAATAAAACAAGTAAATATGAGTAAACAAAAGTCCGCCGTGTTAGGAAGGCTATTTGATGGTACCGCCTATTACGGAGGGTACCATCGGTAATAGGAAAAACGCAGTGTCGGTAATTTATAAATTTAGTGGTATAATAAATATAATTTATGAACATTTCGTTATTTAAGTGTAATTTTCATTAGTTCTCAAGTATAAAACCAATTTTGGAGGTACATGTTTTTTAACTAGAATCCTTGTTTTTTACGCTTAAAGTTGACAGTAAAATTTAAGTTTTTTAGAATACTGTGAAACCTAACGTATGAGTTTTAATGAAGAAAAATAGTCTAATACAACGATTACTAACGATGTGAGAGTTTTATGGTAAAGTCAGAGTGCTCTTATTTGTAAATAATAACTTACATTACCGAAATATCTTAACATTATGTTTCAGAATTAGGATATAAAAACTCATTAGATATTTTAGTACCTACCGTATTAGGCTGTAAGGAATCCTAACACGGTGTATGGAAATTACAGAGCTAATAATTTAACCGTATTATTCATAAAGATACCGTACATTTTAAAAAGCTTTACTACAGGTCTACTTATTTGGTTTGTTGTATGGTAATACGTGACATCCTGTCTAAATTGACATACGTCAAATAACAAAAATGATGAATAACAGGGTAAGTAAATAATTAAAAAACTTGCACAAAAATGTATACTAAGGTTAGGTTTATCGTATTTTCCTATCAATATAATAATTTACTACTAGATTTTACCGCAACTTTTAAACACCATACAAGACTGATTATGATTCGTTGGTTGTTTTATTAATTATTGTATTTTGGTTTACTGTTTTGTTGTTGTTTTTTTTTTGTGTTCCATTTTATTGCATGTTTGCGTCAACTTTGTTGTAAAAAAATGTATCTTTCTTTTTTTAACTTTCTCCGCATGGGTAGAAATCCATTTTCCCTATTTTTTTACCGTTTAACTAAACCTTCACTGACTGCACCCAGGTGCTTCGCCAGTTAAATTTTCCTTCAAATATGTTTTATGTGTAAGGTTTCATTAAAATCTATTTCGTAGTTTTTACGTGAAAGAGTTACAGAGATCCTTTATTACAAACTTTGTCGTTTATAATATTAGTAGGATTATTAAAACCCTCGTCCATGCCCTTTCAAATTAAAGTCGGAGAAAAACGAACAGCAATTGGTTTATAACGAGGTTAAGGATTAAGGTTATCCGCGATTATTTCTATTTCGTCAAACCCGATTTTCACAAAAGTATTTTTTTAATTCAGAAGAAGGGTTTTAGTACCTATTTTTAACCGATTTTAGAAAAGAGGAAGTTCTCAGTTTAGGTTTGTATCAGTTTATTGATTAAGGTTTCGGGTACACGTCCCGGGACCTTATTAATATGTCTTTTCCATCCGTCCGTCTGTCTGTCTGCCAAAGCTACTAATTTCCGAAACGGCTCGATTAATTTTAATGAAAAAAATTCACGATATTTTATTTGTCGTCCAAAGAATACTAACAAATATTAAAAACTTCAAAAAAATATGGAAATTTTGAGAAAAATGCAAAAATTGTGCCAAAATCTTCCTTTTTTGAACAAAAGTCGAGCCTCTTCTGAGATATTGACCTGGTCATTGGACATTAGTAACTTCACTCAATGTAGATTAACAACAAATATTAAAAATAATGTTAATAAGCTAGCCAAATTCGCATAAATTACGCTTTTATGTGTATAACCTGCGCACATAAAAAAACGTTCTCAAAATGGCGGCCATTGTATGGGCTGTCTCTCTTCTTAACTCTTCCCTCATACTAATATACGCGAGATAGCATTCGTTCGGCCGCCATTTTCAAATCGTTTCTTTATCAGCGCGGCTTATAAAAAGAAAATCGTCCCCATATTTAATTCAATCCATTCCGTTGTGCAGAGAGATGGGATAACGTTACGATGCCGTAGATTGATTGTTGTTTTGTTATTCGTTCGTTCAGGTTAGGCAAAGGAACATAGTAGCCCATACAGCCAAATATTCATTATTCGTTTTTCCTAAACTAATTATATTACTGGAAATTTCTTAGCGCGAGGCCGTTTATTAAATAGTTGATACACAAAATATTATCAAAATAGCCCCTTACTAGGGAGAACCTGTATTCGTGTACAGTGCCAGTAACAATTATAGCCATCGCATACCATTTTCTTATTGCACGGGACCATGAGCAAAATGTTTCATCGTTCGTGTGTTGTCATCCCATACTCCGTAATAGGCTGTGCTTACCACCGTAATGGGCTTCAAACTTTTTTTTGCCGCCGTAATAGGAATTCCGAATTGTCAGAAAAAATATTTATTTAATATAAATTATCACTCTAAAATAAATAAAACGACAACTGAAATAGAAAATATAATTATCATGAGTGTCAAAAAAAAATTTAAATATCTGCTAACATATTTAGAAATGCTTAATTTCTTACCCTTCTTTAAAATGTCGTCAAAACGCGCCGTAATAGGGCATGTTACCCTAGTAAGATTTGATAATTAGGTTTTTTGCAAAAAAAAAACTAGGGATTTTGCGAAAACCCGGATAATTTGATATAAGCATTACTTTTTTTTCAATCATCCTGACATAAAGCAGTTTTTTTTTTCAAAAAAACCTAGTAAAATTGAAAACTTTGAAACCTTCCTTTACTCTAATTGGATAGATTATTGCTTGCTGGTAAACTCTTATTCTGATTGGTTCTCTGTAGCGTCAAAGGATATTTTAACGAACCAATCAGAATAAGAGTTTACCAGCAAGCAATGGTCTCGTGCGGCCTAGACTGTATTACCAAAGAACAAGACCTATTTTGCAATACAGAAAACCCGGAAGTGCTACGCTGTCCTAGACCGCCACTGTACACTTGCATTAGTAGTGATTTTTTATATGTTTTACAGAAAAAAGCTCCCGTTAACAATCAGCTAACTAAACCAAAACATTTAACTGCTGTTCCTAAAGACGAAACACTCAAAAAACCAAGAATAGTTGAAGAAGTACTAAAAACAAGGATCATTAGACAAAAATCTGTAAAAGGTGATGATATATTTATCGAACAAGACATTGCTGATGATCGTCATTCTACTAAAGAACATATTATTATGCCTGAAATCATAAGTGTAGATAATGTTCATGAAACTAACACGAAAAATTATACTAAAGACGGAGAAATTAAAATAAAAAATAGTGAATTTAAAGATATAATTCCGAATCACACCAAAGAACCAATAGTTCAAATTAACAGTAATCCTAATGAGGATAAAAATAATAATAATCTAAAAGTAAAACCAGTAAACGAAGATTTCAGCGAAGCTAAACCAATTTTAAGTGAATTCAAAAGATTTGATAAGAAGCCGATCTACAATTCTGTAGAAAATTTATTTAAAGGCATTGAAAATAAAATTGAAACGACTAACAATAACAATACGGAATCAAAATTGAGTGAAAACAATGATAACAAAGAAAGACCTAAACTTACAAGAGCAAAGTCTTTAGCTGACATAGAATTAGGAGATGCCATCAAGGGAAAAGTGGAATTTGTTATTAAAAATATTAATATCAAGAATAATAATGAGACGGAATTAACAAAAGAAGTTATTAATATAAGAGAGAGACCGAGAAAAAGGAGTGTTGCTGATAAAATTGCGATTTTCGAGGTAAGTCTGAATATTTTTACCCAGCCTAACTTTGTAAACAACTTAAAAAAATATATATTTTTTTTAATAGTCTGTGGCTGTGTCTACTTATCCAATTGGACTCAGGTGGCACAGGAGAGAGAAACGTGGAAATGGGAGGGGGAGGTCTTTGCCCAGCAGTGGGATAGCCACAGACTATTAAAAATATTAATTCGAATAATTTCAATCAATCAATATATATAAAACTCTTCCGTTACTGACTGACTGACTGACTGACTGACTGACAGACAACGCAGAGCCGAAACTACTGGTCGTACAAAGCTGAAATTTGGTATATAGGTTCCTTAGGAAGTGTAGGTGAGCACTAAGAAAGGATTTTCTGAAATGCCCACGGGAACGGGAAAAAACGGGAATTTTGTGTTTATGAGAAATCTGCGCGGGAAAAACCGCGGGGCAGCCTCTAGTATATTATAAAACTCTTCCGTTACTGCCTGACTGACCGATAGACAACGCAGAGTCGAAACTACTGGGCGTAGCGGGCTGAAATTTTGCATACAGGTTGCTGAGAGAGTGTAGGCGAGCACTAAGAGAGGATTTCCGAATTCCCATGGAAACGGGAAAAAACTGGATTTTTGTGTTTATGCGAAATCTGCGCGAGTGAAACCGCGGGGCAGCCTCTAGTATAAAATAAAAGCATAATGTGCTATAGTAAAGTCTAATCTACAATACTGTGAAGTTTCCTCAAATTCCGATCAGTAGTTTAAACCGTGCAAGTAGAATAACCCGCTAAACATCTAAACCATCTAAACGCAGCCAATGAATCGGCTACTATTCCTTTTGTTTTGCATAACAATGACAAAGAGAGCATATAATATGATGCTATACAATGACCAATGACACTAACCGAGTGGCAAACTACCCTCAATTTTTATATAAAAACCGTAAGACTCATTGGCGCGGTACCTATCTGATTTTCTCGAGATTTTCTATCAACTAATGGTGAAAATAAAACGTTAATCATATAATGAGTTCCATAATGCTTTTATTGTTAAGTAGCCTAGTGCTTGTTCTGTGTTTGGGTCCGAATCCACATGTAGAAGAAAATGAAATTACAGGACACAAACTGGACATCGATGTGAGTCTAACTTATTCTAGAGTACCTATTTAACCAAAAAAAAAAAGTACATATAATATGAAATATTAAATAAACATGTATAACCAAAAAAAAATTTAAGCGACGAATTTTATTGAGAACCTCCTCCTTTTTGTTTTTTCGTCGGTTAAAAAAAGCCTAGAACAAGGATACCATTAAGGCACTATCGCCAATCCATAGCAAATATCAAAAATGCGCTACACTATGAGATATTATGAGACTAGATAATAAACTGACCCGGTGAACTTCGTAGGTCACATCGCCTTACAACTTTAAATAGGAAAAATTAATTTTGTTGTTTTTACTTTATTCCATATTTTTTTACCATTTAAGCCTTCCGGATTACGTACCACGTACTACAAATATTTTAAAACCACAATTAGCTAAATCTTCTCGTGTTTAGAGTGACAAACGAACAGCAATTGTTTTTATTTACGTATTTTTTAGTTAAATGTATCGGCGTCTACATGGTTCATGCGGTGTGCTTTTTACAATTTTACCGCTTTTCTCTACCACATGAACGGATGAACAAAATAAATTATATATTCTAACTTTGCTATTTTGAGGTCATTTTTTATTTGTAAATATTTATTTAAGAGGCATAGCACAGCTAAAGTAGCGCCACCCGCAAAAAAAAAAAAAACTTCTAAACTAAGGCAAATATCAAAAATGTGAAACAGTATTCCACTAGATAATGCAACCTACTATTTTTAGGGCACTGTTGTATGAAAGCTACTAATTGTTGTCAAAAGTGGCCGTTTTTAGCAACAATCAGTAGCATTCTTTGACCTTCAAGCTATACAACATTGCCTTAAAAATACTAGGCTACATTATCTAGCGCAATACTTTTTTTTTGCGGGTGGCGTTACTTTAGCTGTTTATGCTTCTTAAGTTAATAAGTTTATAAATATGTTGTGTTGTAAATATTCTTTAGCTTTACACAATAAAAATTCAGATCTTTTATTCCAACTAATAATACAATCAATTTTTCAGAAGAAGCTGGTAGCCATTGAAATCGAAGATGAAAAATCTCAAACTCAAAACACTCTTCCGGATTCGGAAAAACAAAATGGCGGTAACGAAAAACCGCGGGAACTCGACGAAGAAGTGAAAAAGAAAATTGACGATCTACTAACTGCAAAATTGAGATATAGAAGTGTTGAGTCTATGCCCTACGTGAAGCTGAGTGATGGTCGTAAAATGCCCGTATTGGCTTTAGGAACTGCTTTGGTAAGCTTTAAAACTTGGGCCCTTTTTTTTAACGAGGGGAAATGCCTATCGCATTTCCCGACGCTCGGGGGAGCGTCGGGGGTATGTGGGGCTCGCACCTACTAAAACCCCCCGGCGGCCGTCTTGGCGCTTTTGGGAAGAAGCCCGGGAACCACACATTATAGCGTCCGAAGAAAACTTGGGCCCTGCCAGCTAAGTTACGTGCAAAAGTCATTCGAATTTCGAATACCTACATTAATTGATTCTCTGTCTGAACCAATAAGAAACAAGCTTTTTTTTATTGTTTTTAAGTTCTCGATGTTCTTGCCTCTCGCATTTTCCTCATTTTCCTAGCTGTAGTGATGTGAAAAATTGTGCGTTTTGCATTGCTGCAAAATTATTTGGCGTCTCGTATCTGGAATGCCTCGCTACGCTCAGGAACATCGCTCAATGGTTCAAACTTAGATTCCATCACTGCAATCAGCAGCAATTTTTATTAGGAAATTGGGTCGTCGACTTGTGGACCGCGGGCACGACCGCAGCTCAGAGGCTTTTCTCATGCAAAGGCTTTCCATTGCCGTACAGCGCGGGAACGCGGCTAGTGTGATGGGAGCCTTCGAGGTAGGTGCTCTGGGTGGTGGTCTTTTTTAGGGTAATTTAATTCATTTTATTTGGACGAAGCTTGTGCTGATTTTTATTATGTTTGTTTTATATAATTTTGTATATTTATAGTTTAGTTTAGTTTTTACTTTTATCAATACAATTAAAAATAAATGATTCCATCACTTACTCAGCTTTTAATTTTTAAGTTTAAGTTCTAAATGTTTTATTACAGCTAGAACCAAATATAGCAAAGTATGTGGTCGGCGCAGCCATAGACCTTGGCTATAGGGCTATAGACACTGCATACATTTATGGCAACGAAAAGCATGTTGGTGAAGGAATACAAGCTAAAATCTCTGATGGCACTGTTAAAAGGTAAATATATTTCAACTGCTAGACATAGGCCTTCCCGCAGATCGACACACATGGACAAATTTAATAATCTACTTCTACTATCTACTATATACTTATATAAAAATGAATTGTGGTTCGTTAGTCTCGCTAAAACTCGAGAACGGCCGGGCCGATTTAGCTGATTTTGGTCTCAAAATGTTTGTAGTAGTCCAGGGAAACCTTCCCTAAAAGGTGAGAAAATATGGAAAGAAAAATTGGAAAGGCGCGATACGAGACGAAGTTCACCGGGACAGCTAAAAACAGTATAAAATTGTACCTAGATATATATTAAATTTGGTAACATGTTCGTTAACTTGATGATATACTTGGACATATCTTTGTCAGAGAGGACCTCTTCATCATGTCGAAGCTCTGGAGTACCTTCCACAGACCAGACCTGGCGGAGAAGGCGTGTAATGACACCCTTACTGCCCTTGGCTTGAACTACTTGGACCTGTTAATGATACATAACCCTATGTCCTTCAAGGTATGTAAATTTCCGGAAAAGAGTTAGGAAAACGTAGTCAAAATCACGTCCTATACCTACGCAGGTATTTTGTCTTAAGAATAGGTCTACGGTATGCCCTGCCTGTCGTAAGAGGCGATACTAAAAGGGGTCTTTGGGGTCGTGGGTGTGAACGGCGGGGGCCCGACACACTCATCAACCGGCCCCGAGATGGGCGGCGGCACAGCTTGTGGCACTGTGCCGCCGCAGCTCCAAAGGCGAGCCGGGGAGGGAACAATATGCCCTCCCCGAGCACGAAGCTGATAGCAGCTGAGCGTGGGAAGGACTTCGGATGCTATAATGCGTGGTTCCCGGTGTTCTTCCCACAAGTGCCAAGACGGCCGCCGGGGGTTTTTAGTGGGTGCGAGCCCCACATACCCCCGACGCTCCCCCGAGCGTCCCCCCGTTACAAAAAAAAAGGCATTTTGTCTTTTTTGGTCATTTATAATTAGGTATTTGTTTCTTTTCGTATATTACTAACTGGTACACACGACTTCGTCTGCGCTGAATTAATATTTCGATAAGCGTATATACTCTTTATAATACTTTTAAATATTGTAGCCAATGTGTCATTTTGATCTTTAAGCTACATTATTAAGTTTCATTAAAATTCATTCAGTAGCTTTTACGTGAAAGTATAACAAACATCGATACTTACAAATTTTCGCGTTTATAATCATCAATCATCATCATCAAACAATACATATATAAAATAAAGTCGCTTCCCGCGTCTGTCCCTATGTATGCTTAAATCTTTAAAACTATGCAACGGATTTTAATGAGTTTTTTTTTAATAGATAGAATGATTCAAGTGGAAGGTTTATAAGTATAATACATGCACATAATATATAGTAACAGGTAGGTTAGGCGGTACGATAAGTTCACCGGGTCGATTAGTATGGTATAAAAACCTAACAAATCAAAATCACAATAATTTTCAGGAAGGAGCAGATCCAATACCAAAAATAGCAAACGTACTGCAGTATTCAGATTACGACTACTTGGACGCCTGGCGCGCCATGGAGGAACTTCAGCAGCGCGGCTTAGTCAGAAGCATTGGCGTGTCCAACTTTAACTCTGAACAGATCGACAGGATTGTTGAAAAGGGCAGAGTTAAACCTGTTGTTAATCAGGTATAACATACGCACGTAAAGAAACGATTTGAAAATGGCGGCCGATGTATTTCTCGTGCTAATATGCGCGAGATGGCATGCGGACGCCATCTTCAAATGGTTTCTTTATGAGAGCGGGTCAGAAATAAAATCCTGACATATTTTCTTTTAAAAAAAAGAGAACCGGCTTCAGTAAACTGAGCACTTCCTCTTTTGAAGTCGGTTAAAACACCAAAATCTATTCGCGAATGTAACAAATACTATTCTGAAAACCGCATCGAAATCGGTTCAGCCAAACGCGAGATAATCGCGGACTAGCATACATACGTATGCAGGACAAACTGAGAAGGAACCTCCTTTTTTAAGTCTATTCAAAAAAGGGACCCACATTCAATAAACTGACACATAGGAACATAAACTGAGAACTTCTTTTTTTTTCGAAGTCGGTTAAAACACTAAAACCTTCCCGGGCGGGGCAAATATTGATATGATGATGTTTGTTTCCGGTCTGGGTGTAATGTTCGTCTCTGTATGTGTTTCGGGTACCCTAGATACAGGTTCTTCCTAGTTAAGGGCTCTGAGTGTGATGTGTTATTATTATCTATATATATAAAACTCTTCCGTTACTGACTGACTGACTGACTGACTGACAGACAACGCAGAGCCGAAACTACTGGGCGTACAAAGCTGAAATTTGGCATGTAGGTTCCTTAGGGAGTGTAGGTGAGCACTAAGAAAGGATTTCCCGAAATTCCCACGGGAACCACAAAAAACGGGATTTTTGTGTTTATAAGAAATCTGCGCGGGAAATACCGCGGGGCATCCTCTAATTATTATATATTACTAGAGGCTGCCCCGCGGTTTCACTCGCGCAGATTTCTCATAAACACAAAATTCCTGTTTTTTCCCGTTCCCATGGGAATTTCGGGAAATCCCTTCTTAGTGCTCACCTACACTCCCTAAGGAACCTACATGCAAAATTTGAGCCCGCTACGCCCAGTAGTTTCGGCTCTGCGTTGTCTGTCAGTCAGTCAGTCAGTCAGTCAGTCAGTAACGGAAGAGTTTTATATATATTGATTTAAACGACTTTCAGGTGGAATGTCAACCATATCTCTCGCAGCGTCGCCTCTCCGACCACTGCAGGTCACGAGCCATTGTGATCAGCTGTTACGGAGCTTTGGGCTCTAAAGGCACGCCTGCTGAGTACAAGTCTCCAGGTTCGACTCCCGTCATTGATGATGCGGTTGTCAAGGTCGTGGCTAGCGACTTGGGGGCTACTCCCGCTAAAGTTCTTATAAGGTGAGTCAAATTATTATTGTAGGCTTAGTTTATGCTGAGTTAGCGCCCTTTTTGTCGGTGAAGCATAAGTGGCCGTTTTTGTGAATATTCAATTGCATTTTCTAACCCTAAGTTTCAGCGATCCTCTCGGTATGGCGCGAAATTTAAATTTTTTCGCGTTTTTTATTTATTCTGGTAAAATTATTCATTTTTTAAAAAGTTTCAATGAATTCACATATGTAAAAAACCATTCCCACATTGTAATACATCGTTTTTAGAAGACAGACCTGTGCACTAATAGGGCAAAAATCAAGTTCGTTGAATATACACAAAATCTGTAACTCTGTCTTTCAAAAACGATATATCACAATGTTTTTTACGTACGCGAATTAATTTAAACTTTATTAAAAAAGAATAAGTACTTTCGCCAGAATAATTTAAGAAACGCTAAAAAAATTTACTTCGCGCCTTACCGAGAGTTACTTAAAAATCAATTTAAGAATTTCTAGAGGTTTTTGTGCGGACAAAACATAAATATATATGACTTCGCCACTGTCGCCACCGTACTACTACTACTACTACTGTACTATTATGTCTTAAAAGCATGAATTATCTTGATCCAGATATCAACTACAAAAAGGACACGCGGTGGTAACAAAGTCTTCAACATCAGCCCATATTAAGGACAATTTAGAAGCTTTGGACATGAAGCTGTCAGACCGCCATATGGACATGCTTGACGGTCTGAACCGTAATCAGAGGAATTTCAACTTTAAAGGGTATGTATTAGAAACGTTATTTTAATCATCAATCAATATATATAAAACTCTTCCGTTACTGACTGACTGACTGACTGACTGACAGACAACGCAGAGCCGAAACTACTGGGCGTAGCGGGCTGAAATTTTGCATGTAGGTTCCTTAGGGAGTGTAGGCGAGCACTAAGAAAGGATTTCCCGAAATTCCCACGGTAACGGGAAAAAACGGGATTTTTGTGTTAAGGAGAAATCTGCGCGGGTGATACCGCGGGGCAGCCTCTAGTCAATATTTTATTTTATTTTATTTATTGAGAAACAAACAGTCATACATAATAATATTACAGTAATAAGAATTACACAGGAAGACCTTGAGTTCCCTTAGTTATAAATATATCAAATATATTCAAAGCTCGGAAGCGTGATAATGCAAAAGATACAAATGCAAGTTTACGTTTAAGTTGCAAACATAAATACTAAGTATAAAGAATAATATATAATTATTATATAAGAGTGATCTGAGACACATATAAAAATTTATAGTTTTAATGAAATTAACATTTATGAACAAGTGAACAAAGATAAGTGAACAAGTGATAAGTGAACAAATATAATTTTATAATTAAACGTATATAAAAAACCCTTCCGTTACTGACTGACTGACTGACAGACAACGCAGAGCCGAAACTACTGGGCGTAACGGGTTGAAAATTAGCACGTGGGTTCCTTGGGGAGTGTAGGGGAGCACTAAGGAATAATTTCCCGAAATTCCCATGGGAACGGAAAAAAACGGGATTTTTGTGTTTATAAGAAATCTGCGCGGGAAAAACCGCGGGGCAGCCTCTAGTCATCAATACATGTACTCTTCCGTTACTGACTGACTGACTGACTGACAGACAACGCAGAGCCGAAACTACTGGGCGTAGCAGGCTGAAATTTGGCCATAGGTTCCTTGGGCAGTGTAGGGGAGCACTTAGGAATAATTTCCCGAAATTCTCATGGGAACGGAAAAAAACGGGATTTTTGTGTTTATAAGAAATCTGCGCGGGTGAAACAGCGGGGCAACCTCTAGGAAACTATATTTTGCGTTGACTGTGGAAGAAGCGAAGAAGTAGGTAATGTCAGGATCGTAGCAAATGTGGAAATCATTGTCTCTGCCTAGCCCTAGGATCGTTTCGGGATAACTTTGCAATAAAGGTAATTCAACCACGTGGCATAAACTAGGCCGAATTCATACAACTGTTTCCTATCATAAAGAATAATACTACATACAGTCCGCGATTATCTCGCGTTTGGCTGAACCGACTTGGATGTGGTTTTCAGAAATGTATTTGTTACATTCATGGGAAGGTTTTAGTACCTATTTTAACCGACTTCGAAAAAAGGAAGTTCTCAGATTATGTATGTGTCAGATTGTTCAAGGCGGGTCTCTTTTTGCAAAAAATAAATTATGTTGCTCTTTTTACTTTGGCGCCGCGTTGAATCTTGTTTGTGTAATTTATTTTACAGAATGGGCGACACTCACAGAAACTATCCCTTCAAGAAATCATTTTAATTTTATTTATTTTTTTATTCTTTATAAATTTGTAACTTTTGGACATGTCTTAATTTTGATCTAAGATAAGTTTTCTTTTTAATTACTTTCTATTTGCATAATTTAAATTGACATTAAATTTAATCAATTAATTATTTTCCTATTTTTTTAATGTAAGATTTCTTATTTTTTTATGACAATAAAACAACATTTTTATTCATAAAACAGTATTTTATTTCACACAAAATAAGGGCAACGCAAGGTATTATACATTTAAAACGTAATTAAAATAAACAACAATTAAATTAATACAAACACTTAAGAGCCAGTTTACAGCGATGGTAGCGCCATTCGCGAAAAAAATTAATATCTTCTAAACTAAGGCAAATATCAAAAATGTGGCACTGTATGACACTAGATAATGTAGCCTAGTATTTTTAGGGCACTTCTGTACAGCTTTTAGGTTGAAGACCAAAGAAAGCTACAAAGTGTTGCTAAAAGTGGCCACTTTTGTCAACAATCTATGTTTTTTTTTGTTCTTTTTACTTAGGACTACTTTGCTGTGTTCAAAAAATACTAGGCTACATTATCTAGTGTCATACAGTGCCACATTTTTGATATTTGCCTTAGTTTAGAAGATATTAATTTTTTTCGCGAATGGCGCTAGCATCGCTGTAAACTGGCTCTTAATACGCTAGTAAATTAGATCACATACTAGGTTACCTAGAAGAAATCACTCAAAGCGACATGGCCGCCCATTAAAATCAATGTATCTAAGAAAATCTTAATTCTGTTATGTTGATTGATTCGAGAGCTTATCGAGATTAAAGTCAAAAAGTCAAAAATGATTTATTCAATATAGGATACAAGATATCACTTATTGAAAGTCAATTAGACTACATCTAATTGGTATTGATACCCTATTTGGTAAAGTATCCTATACTGCGAGAGGCGAGGTAGTTCAGGGTGCCCACCAAGTGGCTCAGGGAAACAAATATTTTCCTTGCCTTACGACAATGGTCGACTTTGTATGTGTTATGGGCATCCTAGATACAGGTTCTACCTAGATAGGGACTCCGGAGTTTGATTCGTTACTTTCATAATAGCTTTAAAGTTATAATAATACTGTATTCAATTCATTTGAATTATTTATTTACAAAAGACGCTTAATTTAAAAAACTAAATATAATTAAAATTTAAATTACATAATTAAAATGCAAACATGGATCCCGTTTTTGCAGCTGGATTTTTAACAATACCTGAAAAAGAATCATACATTTTAAATACTAATATAATAAATAATTTTGTATGTCTGTGTGTTACGCAATCACGCCTAAACTGCTGAACCGATTTTAATTAAATTTCTCACCTCCAGAGATAGAACCTTAAAAATTATCCTAAAAATCATATTTAAAAAATGCGTTAAAAAGAAAAACGATAAAAGGTAACATAGCTTAATATACCTACCAGCTGACACTAGGCTTCGAACAGCCTAGTTTACAGCACAATATTTTAAAATAAAGCCTATATGCTAATCTGAGTTTTTGATAATATTCTATAGCCTCTGTTTAACAGGGATAACTTTCCAAATTGTTTCAGTAATTTTTGAGCATATTAGACTTAAACAAACAAAAAATCATGCAGCAATCTATCTCTCTTTTTAAAATACTTACGCGGACTCATCCTTACAGGATTCTGAAAGTTCTTTCCTTTTTCATTATTACCACCAAGTTTTTGGGGAATTTTCGTTTTAACTGGCAACACAGCCTTCTTAGTGTTACCACTTAATACGCCCTTTTTCACCACATTTTGGGCAAGTGGTATTTTAGTGTTGACTTTCGAAGTTTTTTGTATATCTTGCTTACTTTGCACGGTTTTTGGATTATCAATATTAATAGTTTTATTACCACTTATTATTTTATCAACGACTTTAGCCGTTTTGACAATATTAGCTTGTTTGTCATTGTTTTTAGTATTTTTCGTTGCATTATCATTTTCTTTGCTCATTTTGGTTGGTACTACTTTGTTTTGTACAACTTTATTATCAGATATATGTTTCTTTGTCTCTGTCACCTTATTTGGTTTCACATTTGAAGCTTTTTTTATTAAATCACCCGATTTCGCTTTTGGTACAACCTTTTCTGTACCTTTTTCCTCAATAGTTTTTTTTAATCTTTCTGTACCGTCGTAAGCAGAACCTTTTTTAAGATCTTTATTAGATTTTGTATCTTTATTATTAGTATTTAATGGTTTTTCTTTATTAACTGGTTTATTGGCAATATTTTTATTATTTTCGCCGTCATTTCTATCACTCATCTCTATTTGTTTCTCTTCAGCGTCAATCTTTTTAAGTGGAGCATTTGGCTTGGGTGCTTTGTTAACATTTTCTTTTGTTTTTTGAGCTTTTATATCAGTTTTAGCCTTTTCAACAGTTTTAGCTACATTTTGATCTTGTTTTACTTTTGTATTCTTATTGATTACATCTTTTGCTGAAGTCTTTCCTTCCTTAGCTACAAATTCTTTATTTTTGTTCAAATCATTTGATTTCTTCGCGATATCATCAGTTTTTTTAACGGCATTTGCACTTTTTGCCACCCCATTATCAAGTTTCGCTGATAATTCATCTTTGTTTGAATCTTTATCGCTACTTTTCTTAACCACATCACCACTTTTTAAACCTTTCTCATTAGTTTTCGATTTCTGTACTTTAGCGA
This sequence comes from Euspilapteryx auroguttella, assembly GCA_951802225.1. NCBI lineage: Eukaryota > Metazoa > Arthropoda > Insecta > Lepidoptera > Gracillariidae > Euspilapteryx > Euspilapteryx auroguttella. Next base: position 3,690,085 of record OX637669.1, read on the forward strand.
CTTTATCTACGCTTTTAGCATCCAATTCTTTCTTTGTCACCTCATTATCACGTTTAGTTTCCATTTTATCTTTCTTTAAATCTGTATCACTATGTTTCTTAACCAAATCATCACTTTTTAAACCATTCTCATTAGGTTTCGCTGCCAAATTCTGTATTTTTGCGACTTTATCTACACTTTTAACCACTTTATCTACAGTTTTAGAAGCTTTATCTACATTTTTAGCATCCACTACTTTCTTAACCACAGCTTTATTACTTTTCTCTCTACCCTCATCATTTTTAACTACATCAATAGACTTTTTAACCCTCTTCGGTACAACTTTAGGCGGAGCCATAACTTCGGAATCTTTAGCCTTTTTTTCCACCCCATCATCTATAGTTAGGCGTCTCTTTTCTGCTCTTTTAGGGTTTATAGGTGAAATTGGGGGCTCAAAATCGCTTTCTTGGATACTAGATATACCACCACTAGCTTCTAAGCATGTATCTATAATATTTGCTAGCAGTTCTGTACGTTCGTTCGTCTCTAACGACGGATCCATTAAATGTTTGTGAGCTTGCTTTATTGTTCTTATGTAGGCTTCGTCTGAAAATTTTAAAATATATAATTATCAGGATGTTATGTTAGTAAATAAAATATATTTTCTTTAAAAAAAAAACTGAATAAACTGATATAGAACTTCCTCTTTTTTGAAGTCGGTCAAAACACCAAAACATTCTCCAGAATGTAAAAAATACTTTTCTGTAAACCGCATTAAAATCAGTTTAGCGAAACACGACATAATCTCAGAAAAATATACATACTATTATAATTGAGGGTTTTGAGTGTAAGCAAAGTAAGGTATGCGTACATTAAATACTTACCCATGTATTCAAGATCAAATTTGAGTTTATGATGGAAGGGTGCTATGGGGGACCACTTGTTCACAAGAGTCCATGATATCTCCAAAAGATTTGCACATTTCAATATATAACCGCCATCGGGCTGCAATCACATAAAATAAAATTCTGTTTTATTTTTTTAGCAAACAAAGATATTGCATGATAATGAATTTTAATTGTTAGAGCTGGTCTTTTCTCATAACAAAATCTAGTGGTAAAATACGAGACAAAGTTGGGAAAATTAGTTTAATAAAATAAGTAGTACAGTACAGTAGCTGAGAAGCGTGTGCACCTGGGTTCGATTCCCGGCGGGGCGAATATTGATATGAGGAATATCGATGTTTGTTTTCGGTCTGGGTGTAATGTTCGTCTCTGTATTTGTTTCGGGCACCCTACATACAGGTTCTTTCTAGTTAGGGGCTCTGAGTGTGTTGTGTTATTATTATTATTACTTACCAAAGCTTCCATGAAGAGTGTATCGGCGTATTTCTCAGCAAGCCTCGCAAGCGTGGTTCGTCTGGCGCGGTGGGCCGCCGAGTAACTACGCAGGACCTGCCAACAAGCTGAGCATGAAGTCCACTGCTGGACATAGGCCTCTCCCACAGATTCAACAACACATAAAAATCACTGAAATCTCAATTCCAAATTTCATGTCTTTTTCTCAAGCAGTTTCCGTTTTATTTCAGTGTAGTAGTAGAACTTGGTGGAGAAGGCCTACGTCCAAAAATGGACAGTGCCACAATCAAAGAAATAAACATTAAAAATAATTAAATTGAAATTAAATAAATCGAGTATAAAAAAAATAAAATAAAATTATAATAAAGTTATATGTAAATAGTTAAATCAAATCTAGAGTCAAATGAAAATGATTTGAAATGTCTTTAAAGATTTTAGATTTTAGTCTACTGCATGTTCCCTTGTAAATAACGAAACTGATATATAATAATAATAATAAAATGGCGTAGGGATGTGACGACCCCATCGCCCAGTGGAAATTCCAGTACTTTCGGTCTGGAACTTCCATTGCAATTAGTCACCGCAGGGACGGCTTGTGGCGAGTCGATGGTGAGTGGCGACACCACGGACCCTATACCTCCAGGGGGACACACGCACTCATCACACGCACACTCACATGCAGTCATCACACACACACACCCCCCCGCCTCTGAGCTTGCCTTCACCAGCCGGCCAGAGTGGAGTAGCAAGAGCGAAGCCTATGCTCCAGGTTGGAAGTGTAAAATGTCATAACGCCGGGTGCATCTTATGCTGCCCGCAGTCTCACCTCTCGACAACCTTAGCTGTCCACGACCAGTGTTGCAACCCGTTGCCAATATATAGGCGACTTAGTGGAAGCCCACCCAGTGGACAGCGAGTAACCGCCTGCCATGATAATTAGTGAAATGTTGCATTAAAGGCAGGCGTATACCGGTATTTCACTCCATAGCACCAGTTAACCGGTCCATTAAACAGTTCACCCCCATAAACCATTTCTTGTCATCCATTTTACAATAGTTCCTATCACCTACTGGGTGCCGCCTCTGGGTGCATGATCTATTTGTGCATTTAGTCGCGATGCCTGGTTGGTGATCCATATACAAAATAGCAAAACTCTCGAAAGGGCCTCTACGAGTTGGATTCGTCCCCTCGCACGCCTCTCAAAGGACCGGGCTCCATCCCGTGATACCGAAGAGTATTGAGAAACATAATAATAATAATAACTATTTATTTTCAGACAACAAGGTCCATAGTTGTTAGTAAAAGACTTAAAACAAACAATTTAAAAGCTATGTTAAATGAAAACTTAAGTTTAAAATATAAATAAAATAAATTATAACAATTGCTTATGTACAACACACGAGATTATTTCTTGTTGGGCATGGAGAATATTTTTTTGATCCAGTGCCCAAGCAAGGGATTGTCCAGTTTCGCCGCAAATATTCGCAGTAGGCTGTTGTTAGAAAACTGTAGCCTCATCCTTGTGGAGTTCGCTCGTTTTCTGATTACAGCGAAAAAATCGTCCACACGAGCCACCGCGAACATTTGCGACGCACTACAATAGCGAGGCTTCTTCAAAAGAATCCTCATAGCATCATTATACTGGACGCGCAGGGCGCTGTATGTATATATACTTACTTGAATTGTTGGAGGGGCAGGAACCTACCTTGTTGCGGGAACACGTTTTCCTCCAGAGCTTGCGGTGTGTGGTTTCCGAAAATCCAGGCTTCAGGTCACTAGCACAGGCACTAGATAGTTCAGAGTCCAGGATCGCGGAATGTACGGCCAACGGAGTTCACGAGTTTATTTTTATGGTTTTATTCGAGTTTTTTAAGTTAATTCTTTTAAGAGCGCGCGCGGCGAGCGGTGAGTTTTGCGAAGCGTTGCGTAGGAGTTTTTTTTTTTTTTGTAGGTGCGGGGGATGGGAAAGGAAGGAACAGTGTTGCAAGAGTAAAAAATATATAAAATGCGTGCGTGAGTGTGTAGCGTTGAATATTGTTAATAAATTTTAAATAAATATCAATTATAATTAATACGGCGCAGCCAACTTCGGGGGGCCTAGAGGTTTCCTCTACATTGCGTTAAATATACTAAAATTAAAAAAAAAGTTTTATGAAAAAGGAGTTATTGAGTGGGCAACGGGCAAAGCCGAGTTACAGGGCGAATATAACTTCCTGAAGAAGTCTTCACTTTAGCGACTCTAACTATATTATCCCTACCCGGGAAAACCTCTGAGACAATAGCTAGCGGCCAATTCATTGGATGAGAGTTGTGTTCTTTTATTATTACAACAGTTCCCACCTTCACAGGATTTGATGGTGAGTTCCATTTCTCGCGTTGTTGGAGTGAAGTAAGATACTCCATGCTCCAGCGTCTCCAGTAACTTTGTACTATTCTATTCAGAAGCTGATAACGAGTTAATCTGTTATCAGGGAGAGTGTCATCAATATTTTCAGCGGGTAAAAATTTCAGCGGCGTTACATTTAAGAAATGATTAGGCGTTAATGCGGATGGATCAGCGGGATCCGAGGATAAAATGCACAAGGGTCGGCTGTTTAACAAGCCTTCCACTTGGACGAGAATTGTGTTAAATTCTTCATACGTGAGAATCTGACTTCCAATGGCCTTTGCTAAATGAGTTTTTGTTGATTTTATATTAGTTTCGCTTTGACCATTGAAATTCGGACCAAACGGCGGGGAGTGCATAAATTTTATCTTTTGTTGCGCAAGATACTCAGTTAAATATTGATTATAATCAGTGGACTGTATTAATGTATAAATCTCATTGAGCTTGCGTTTTGCTCCAATAAAATTGGTACCTCCGTCACTGTAAAGGACAGAGACGGGGCCTCTGCGTGAAATAAAGCGTTTGAAAGCGGCGAGAAAGAGATCAGAACTTAAATCCGATACTAATTCTAAATGTAATGCCCTTGTCGTCAAGCATACGAAAAGGCAAATATAAGCCTTATGGCTTTTTACACCACGGCGGCGGATATGCGTTACGTAATAGGGACCTCCATAATCGACAGCAGTGTGGACGAAAGCCTTCACTTGGGAAACTCTTATGGAGGGGAGATCTCCCATCGGAGGGGTAGTGTTGCGCGGATTGCGTTTAAAACAGATGTTACATTTGTGTACCCTGTTACGAATTAGATTTCTTGCTGCAAGAATCCAAAATCTTTGGCGAATGAGCGAGAGTACTAAAGCGGGACCTGTGTGCATATTAGATGCATGAAAGTGATCGACTAAGAGCGATACTATGCGACCTTTGGCTGACAGCAATATCGGGTGCTTCTGTCCAAAATCCAGGTCAGCGTGAGATAGTCTACCACCTACGCGTAATAGACCATGATCATCTATGAAAGGTTTGAGTTTTAGAATTGCTTTGCTAGGGCAAACTTTATTATTTTTTATAGCGTCGAGCGAGTGAGACAAATGCTCATTTTGTGCGTAGCGAAATGCATATAGTTCAGCGTGTTCTAAATCATCTACCGTGATGGAACCTCGGGTAGCGATTACCTTCGCGAAACGGAGTACGTATACTAATGCGCGAATAAATTTATTCCATGTGGAACAGCGTTCTGCGAGATCATATATGGGGTGAGTAGCGGTTGTTGTAGCTGATGTTTGTACGAGAAAAGCTACATTTTTTATTTCTTGTGTTTCCGTATTTTCATTGTGATTAACAATATATCTTTTCACAGGCCAGGCGTTTATTGGTGCGGACAGCCACTGCGGACCATGGAACCATAGAGTGTTATTTACTAACTCCGTAGGTGTTACAGGGCGCGAAACGATGTCGGCGGGGTTCTCTACGCCACGAACGTGAAACCAGTGAGAAGCGGGTAAGTACTCATTTATTTGAGCGATGCGGTTAGCTACGAATGTATGATACTTGTACGCGGGAGAATGAATCCAGGTAAGAGTAACTGTTGAGTCCGAGAATGCGTATATTTCATTTATATCACAGCGCTTATTAAGAACAGAGCGGACAGAGTCGATTAACTTTGCCAGCAGCACTGCGGCGCAAAGTTCTAATCGTGCGAGCGTTTTATTCGTAGTGGATACTTTTGATTTAGAGGTGAGTAGTCTGACAGAGTGAGCGGCGGCGTTTTCTTCGGAGTCGACACGTAAGTAGACGGCAGCTCCGTAACATTGCTCGCTGGCGTCGGCGAATCCGATTAGAGTGACCCGAGTGTTCGAGGTTATACCTATATGGCGCGGTATTTTTAATTTAGAGAGTTGCGGTAGATCCTTTTGGAACTTAGTCCATTTTGAGTGAATAGAGTCTGGTACTTCGTCATCCCAGTCCAGCTGTAACTTCCAGCAGTCCTGAATGAGAAGCTTCATATAAGCGATGACGGGACTGATGATACCTAGCGGGTCATATAAGCGCGCGGTTACCGAGAGCATCGAGCGTTTCGTGCAAATCTCTGGCATATCTATATTAATTTTAAATTGAAAGGTATCGTCCGTAGGCTGCCATTGCATGCCTACGATTTTGGTGTCGGCGTTGGGGTCATCGTCAAAATTAATAGCGTGCGGACTTCTATGCGCGGTTGATATGCGTGACATGAGTTGAGTATCATTTGAGATCCATTTTACTAAATTGAAACCTCCAGACTTAAACATTGCGGTCATTTCTTTATAGGTAAGTTCAGCGGTTTCTATGTCGGCAACTGAGCCAGCGTAGTCGTCAACGTACATATGATTTTCAGCTTCATACGCGGCGAGCGGATAAGAGTCGCGACTGTCTGCGGCGAGCTGACGAACAACGCGCATAGCGAGGTAAGGCGAGCTAGACACGCCAAAACAAACCCTATTGAATTGGTACATGTCAATGGGAACGTTCGAATCAAATCGAAAGAGAATGCGTTGAAATGAGTGATGATTTGTATTAAGTTTGACTTGAAAATACATTTTTTCAATGTCTGCGGTCATAGCGATTGAAAACATGCGTAAATTGAGAAGCAATTCAAAGATATTGCTTTGTAAAATAGGACCCGTATATAATAAATCGTTAAGCGATTTACCAGACGCCGTTTTACAACCAGCGTCTAAAACAACGCGTGTTTTTGACGTTTCCTTGTCGGGACGATAAACGGCCCTATGCGGCATATAATAAGAGCGAGAGTCTTCAAATGAGTTGGGAACTTTAGTGAGATATCCCTGATCAATGTATGTTTGAATCGTTGCGTTATAATCGGTGCGTAAATTAGCGGAGTCAAGTTTCTTTTCTAGATTTAATAAGCGGCGTTTAGCTATAGAGTATGAGTGTCCCAAATTTTCAGGAGAGTGTTTGAACGGAAGAGCAACTGTGTATCTACCGGAATCTTCGCGAGTGTATGTATCTTGGAATATTTGTTCACAAGCTACATCATCGGGACTTAAATGTTTTTTGTCTGGAACATTTTCTATTTCCCAGAAGCGTTGAGTCATTTTTTCGAGTGAAACCGTCTCTGTTTGACATAAAAAAGTTTTATCGGAGTTGTGCGTAGTTGCGTGAAGAGAGAGCGAAGCGTGCGGGCGACATTGGGCTTTACCCATAGCGACATAACCGAGAGTTGTTTGAACACCGACTACCGATGAGGTAGGTGACGCCATCTTGTGAGAACCGAGTAAAAGCGGGAATAATTCGTTGCCTATCAAACAATCTATTTCACCCGGTGAGTAATAATGGTCGTCGGCCATTGGTAAATTTTGTAAATGAATTAAGTCATTCATATCAATTTCCGTGTTCGGTAAGAAGTCAGTTATTGTTTCGATTACTCTAGCATTAACTGTGTATGAGCAGCGCGAGTCGAAGCGAGAATATATTTTAAATTGTGTGACACCAATCGATGGATTTTCCAGTTGACCTATACCCTTAACGATTGAGTGTGCAGGAGTAATTTTTAAATTTAAGCGTTCACAACAAGATTTTGTAATAAAATTACTCATTGATCCCGTGTCTAAGAACAAACGAATACGATTTTCTTTGTTGTTATTGTAGACCTTAACAGTCGCGGTCGGTAACAAAACAGTTGTATCACTGTTTGAAATACGCGCGGGAATTGTAACCGAATGTGCACGGTTGTTATCAACAGCGCCGTTCGAGTTCAAAGGCGGGCGAGAAGTTAAAAGTTTCGGTACGGAATCGGTAAGATGAGTTTGAGCGGAAGCGAACGAGAGATGCGGAGCGACGGCGGTGGCGGCTATCTGCGGGTGCGAGTGCGAGTGAGACGGGTAATAGACATCGGGTTGGTTATGGGACGGCGCGAGCGGCTTGTCATACGACGTGTTATCAATGTTAACATTGGATTCAGCTTGGCGGCAAGAATTTAAATAGTTTCTTTCGAAATGTAATAGCGAGTGGTGTTTGCGGTTGCAAATAGAACATTTGTTGTTAGATTTGCATGTTGATATATTATGAAAACCTAAACAGTTTACACAAAAAGAATATTTGCGAACGATGTCGTTTCTGGCTTGAGTATTTGAGTTTATAAAACGTTCACACTTATAGAGTGGATGCGCGTTTTCAGATTGACACACCTTACAAACGGATGGTTGAAACTGAGTAACCGTTTTGGATGAAATTTGCGTTGTAGGTGCATGTTCAGAGTGTTGAGTGTGAAATGATTTAGTTTTATTATTAAATGGCGTTGCGTTAGGCGTTATTTTATTATATTGAGTATGAGTGCGAGTGTTGTTATTATAAGCGTTTGAGTGAGAGTGCAAATTTGAGAGTTTACTTTGTTCCTGTAGGAATTTTTTCAAGTCATTGAATGTGGGAATATCCACATGTCTATGAGCTTGTTCAAATAAGTCAAGTGTGGGTTTGTCTAGTTTGCTTAGTGCAATATGCATTAGAATGAAATCTGACAAGTTGTCTAATTTTAAATGTTGCAGAGCGGCTTCGGCTGAACAAAAGTTATCTAGAATTGTTTCTGCTGATTGGCCGGTCTTATGGTGAAGGAGTTTATCTAGGTACATAGATGCTTGTACTCTAGTATTTTGGTATTTGTCCAAAAGCGCTTGCCATAATATTTGATAATTTTCTGAGGTAGCGGTGATACCTGAAGAGACATTTAGTGCCTTTCCCGATAGGCATCCTATTAGGTATTGAACCTTCTCAGCGTTGGATAGGCGTGTGTTGGTGTGTATAACACTGCGGAAGTTTTCATAAAATACTGGCCACTTACTAGGAGTACCATCAAAACTTGTGAGTTGTAGCGGAGGTAATTTAATGTTTACATTATCATTCTTATGTTTGTCCTCTAGCTCTTGTCTCAGACCAGTTTCAATTTGTTTTATTAAACAATATAGCTCGTCAAATGTGTTGACGCTGGAGTAACTCGGCTGAGCGTCAGGGTTTACTTTGAATTGTTCGATACAGAGTTTATCTAAAGTGTCGAGGTAATCTGAGCGTATTTTGTCAATAGAATGAATTCTAGCGAAAAATTTATTGCGTGAGAAATCATCGGAAACCTTTAGGCCGAGATTGTAAACTTCTTGAGCTATAAGAAATAAACTTTGTTTTTTATGTTCGAGAAAACTAATTAAGGCGTTTTCATCACTGCATGAATCTTTGTATTCATCGTCCTTCTTTTTTCCTTTGGACATGATGAAAAACAATTAAACAAGCGTGAAGGAAAGAGAACTTGTTGCGAGTTTGAAATCTAAAACGAAGCGAAATGTTTTCTGAATGCAATAAAAAAATGGCGATGCGTGGGTAGGTATTTTTTCCGATGCGGTGAAAACTAAATAAGATTCTAGTAAGAAAATGAATGTTTTTTTTAGAGAAATATAAATTTAAACAAAAAGTATATTATTATAAGTTGCGTTTTTACTTGAGTTGCGTTAAAATAATAGGTAATAAATGCGATGAATCGCGATTCGTTGCGTAGGTACCTAAGTTGGCCGGGGTGTGCGTTTGATAATTGTGAGTTTGCGTTGAAAGTAAAATGAATAGCGTGTGAGTAAATTGAGAGGAGGATAATAGGGAATGTAGGAAGGATCCGGGGTAGAAGGACCAAATCTTGGAGGGGCAGGAACCTACCTTGTTGCGGGAACACGTTTTCCTCCAGAGCTTGCGGTGTGTGGTTTCCGAAAATCCAGGCTTCAGGTCACTAGCACAGGCACTAGATAGTTCAGAGTCCAGGATCGCGGAATGTACGGCCAACGGAGTTCACGAGTTTATTTTTATGGTTTTATTCGAGTTTTTTAAGTTAATTCTTTTAAGAGCGCGCGCGGCGAGCGGTGAGTTTTGCGAAGCGTTGCGTAGGAGTTTTTTTTTTTTTTGTAGGTGCGGGGGATGGGAAAGGAAGGAACAGTGTTGCAAGAGTAAAAAATATATAAAATGCGTGCGTGAGTGTGTAGCGTTGAATATTGTTAATAAATTTTAAATAAATATCAATTATAATTAATACGGCGCAGCCAATTGTTATAACTAATTAATTTTGGCAAATAAAGGCTATTTTTATTTTATTGCCAGTGCGTCAATGGAAGAGTTTTAAATCACATACTAACTGTCCCGGCGAACTTCGTATCGCGCCTTAGAATTTCATATGAAAAAATTAATAGTCTTCTCAATTTTGTATTTGTATTTAAATCAATATATATAAAACTCTTCCGTTACTGACTGACTGACTGACTGACAGACAACGCAGAGCCGAAACTACTGGGCGTAGCGGGCTGAAATTTTGGACGTAGGTTCCTTAGGGAGTGTAGGTGAGCACTAAGAAAGGATTTCCCGAAATTCCTATGGGAACGGAAAAAAAATAGATTTTTGTGGTTATGAGAAATCTGCGCGAGTGAAACCGTGGGGCAGCCTCTAGTTTTTCTATATTTTCTCACCTTTTAAACCTTCCCTGGACTACTGCGAACATTTCAAAACCAAAATCAGCTAAATTGGTCCGGCCGGAATATAAACCTAGGACTATAATACAAAGCATGAATATCTAGTCAATAGACTTTAGAAGCCAATAACTTTTTTTGGGCTATTGGGGTTTATATCCGTGGCCACTTTTGCATACCTGCACAGCATCGCTAGGCTTGGTGACCCCAACCAGAACAGACTTGGAAAGTTCCTTGTCGTGTGCCGCTTTCACTGCTGTAACTTTCAAGTCGTGATAAGTGTACGGAGCGAATTGGCCGTTCTGAAAATAGGAGAAGACATAGTTATATCATATACTTGTCGACCCGGCGAACTTCGTACCGCCTAACTTGTTACTATGTTGTTCATCAATATTACTTATATAAAACTCTTCCGTTACTGACTACCAGACAATGCAGAGCCAAACGACTGGGCGTAGCGGGCTGAAATTTTGCATGTAGGTTCCTTAGGAAGTGTAGGTGAGCACTAAGAAAGGATTTCCCGAAATAGTTTATGGGAAATTTGCTCGAGTGAAACCGCCGGGCAGCCTCTAGTGTATGATACATTCACAACATAGTAATACGTAAGGCGGTACGAAGTTCGCCGGGTCGACTATAATACACTATACTTATAAACTTTCCCCTTGAATCACTTTATGAATTACAAAAAAACGCATCGAAATCCGATGGATAGTTTTCAAGATTTAAGCATACATAGGGACAGACGCGGGAAGCGACTTTGTTTTATACTATGTATTGATTGATGATAAATACAATGCTTACCGGTTGGTGGACATAGAAGACTATGGAGAACGGCACCAGGTCTACTCGACATTCAGCCGTCACCTCGCGCCAGAGACCGTCCGTGGCTGGGGCGGAACTGAAATAAGATACCGAGGAGATAACAAGGGTTTTAAAAGGTTTTTAATTAAGGCGTTAACAGTACGATGTGAACTACAGATGTGAAGGTCACACTGTTTAAATCCTACTGTCAGAACCTGTACACGTGCAGTCTATGGGTAGACTACACTACACGCAGAAGGCTGCTAAAGCTCTTCGCGTTCAATACAATAATGTGTTTAGGATGATGTTGGGGCTGCCACGTTTTTCTTCAGGAATCTTCGCTGAAGCCCGCGTGGACGGGTATCACGCCATCATTAGGAAGAGAGTTGCTTCTGCATTGCGCAGAATGCGTGCCAGCTCCAATGTTCTCCTCAGTGTTTGGGCGGATAGATATGATTCCTATTTCAAACACTGGACGAAACTACATTTCACTTTTAATAGGTACTTAAAATAATTATATCACCATGTTATATGAAACTTATGTTTTGATATAAAGATTTATTTATTATTTTAATCGAAAATTATTGTAAGCTACCATTCGAAATAGGACGCGAATGCTGTGCCATGTGCGATAGTCCTAAGGTATATAATGAAACAACAACTCTTAAGGGGAGAACGGGTGCGATACTGGCGCCACTTCGAAAAATAATTTATATCTTCTAACTAAACTATTTACTGCTACTATTTGACAGAGGAGGGCTCGTTTGGGGGCGTCTCCAGGCGACCATTGTCGTAAGGCAAGGCAAACATTTGCTTGTGTGAGCCAATTGGTGGGCACCCTGAACTATCTTGCCTCTATCAGTATAGGATACTTTACGAAATAAGGTATCAATATTAATTAGATTAGTCTAATTTACTTTCAATAAGCGATATCTAGTATCCTGTATTGAATAAATATTTTTTTTACTTTTTTAATTAACTTAATCTAAACCATGGCCTAAATCAAAAATATGCGTCAATGACGCCCTAGATAAATATTCGTTTGTAAAACTAAAAGTGGCCACTTTAGGAAAGTAACGATTATTTCTTAGATCATTATCCTGGAAGCAACCCAAATGCCTTAAAAATTCTTAGCAAGATTATCTAGGGCGTCATTGACGCATATTTATGATTTCGGCCATGGTTCAAAGATATAATTATTTAACGGAGGTATGGCGCTGTAAGGCACCACACGGAGTCCCAATGACTGAACTCTTTACCCTACCTTTCTTGACAAATGAAATTGTTTTGTTTGGATTCGCCTCATCCAACCATCTAAATCTGCCCTGTAAATTTTATTCTTCAATTTTTGTGTTATCCATCCACTAAATGGCAAATTGAATAGTTTAATGAATGCTTCATACAAATCATGCCTAAAAAAAAAACAAACATCTCACCCTAGCTCCAAAGTGGGAGGCGCAGTAAGTATAGCCACGTCCGACTCCAAAACTGTCAAACTGGTCAGCTCTTGTGTGGCTTGTAAGCGAACGCTCAGCGCAGAGCTGTCAACCTTCAGCTGTTTGATGGAAGGACCTAGTTCCACTGGTACAGGGAACCCAGAGTCAGAATCGGAGCTGGAATAAATAAATATTGATTTTTATATAGATAAAGTTTAAATTTTCACTTAATATACTAGTACTCACAACCTTAAATACACATAATTTCTTTTTTGCAAAAAGAGACCAGCCTTTAACAAACTGACTGATACATAATCTGAGAACTTCCTCTTTTTTGAAGTTGGTTTAAATAGGTACAAAAACCTTCTCCTGAATGTAACAAATACATTTCTGAAAACCTCCTCAAAATCGGTTCAGCCAAACGCGAGATAATCGTAGACAAACATACATAGATACAGGTCAAACTGATAACCTCCTTTTTTGAAGTTGGTTAATACAAACGTAAATAACAAATAATAATCCTACATATAAATGAGCTAAGGTGCAAGGAGTATTACAACTGAAAATGGCCCTGACTAAGCATCATGTAAGAGCTTTACATAGCTTTTCAGGACTCTACCAATATTCACAATAGCTTGCATAGATAGTGTATAGTTAAATATTATCCTCTGACTGATTTTAGATGGCATACATTGCCACCACCCAATGTCTTCTCATGGGAAAAGGGCGACTAAGGGAGTTGCCAAAGGATGGGCAGCAGCAACCTTGGTTGAAATAATAATAATAAAATAAAATGTTTATTTGAAAAACACAGTTTAAATTGACATGACAAGGAATCTCTATTTAAGTACGAAAATACCTGTATGTATAATTATGATTATGATTCATTTTAGAACATAACATTTCTTTGTACACACTTTAGTTTGCAATAAAAACTACCGACCAAATTGATAATTATCTACCTGTATTTGTTGCAAAAATTTATAGTTACAAATCTTTTAGATAGAAACAATCAAAATGCTTACAAAACAAGCTTGGGTATGGTGTTTGTTTACTTGTTTACAAAGTTTGGTAGACCTTAAAAAATCACTTTGTACTCTTTAGAAAACCTTCAAACCTTTGCGAATAATTAAAGATACATTTAATAAGAGTTTTACTTACGAATTTACACGACCAAACATAAATATATTTGAATTTACCTTTCTCCATCATCGTAGAAAGCTTGAATGTGACCCGAGCGGACATTGTCGATCTTTTTTTCGTAACTGCGTATATCACAAAGCAGTTTTTGCTTATAGGCTAACAGCGCCTTCTTTTTATCACTGATAACTTGCTCTGCGGGCATATTAAGAATAATTTTAGAAACAAACTAAGAAATTCAAAATAAAAACAAACAAAACTTCACTTCAGCCAACCAACACCAACCGTCGCCATTTCAAATTTCAAAATCAGTGACTGACAGACAGACTGACAGCCTCAAAAAACATTATTACAATCAGTCAATCAGTTTGAAGATTAGGGTCAAAAGGTGTTTTTATTTCCGGAACTTTTAGTTTTTTTTTCTTCAAAGGCAATGATAGGTGTAGGTACAGCTTTTTTCCGGAACCTAGACAGACAGGCAGACAGGACTACTAAACAAAACATATTTTTTCAGCGCCTTTACATCACATGCAATTCACGTGCGCATTCACTCCACATGATCTTACGCATTGCTCTAGAATCAAAAATAAGGACACCTGAACAAATATGAATAGGTACAGTCACGGACTAGGAGGCCGTTACAGATTTGTCTATGGTTTCGTCAGCCCTAGATTGTATTACCAAAGAACAAGAACTATTTTGCAATACAGAAAAACCGAAAGTGTTACGCCGATCGTGTCCGCCACTGTACGTGTTGTTAGGTGCGTGGACAAAAATACTAGGCTACATAATATAGCTAGTGGAATACTGTTCCAATTTTTGATATGCCTTAGTTTAGGAGACATTAATTTTTTTCGCGGGTGGCGCTACTTTAGGTGCGCTTCTATGCCTAAGTTGGCAATTTATGTCTTTATGCTAAGTAAATTTCTTTTTCTTTTGGTACCTCTTCACTACTGGAGGTGGCGGTCAGCTCCGCAAATTGTGCTTCTTTTTCTCCTGCCAGTCGAAACAGTTTTTCTACTCTGGAAACTACTATCCACCTTGATGTTTGCGAGCCACGACTTCCTTCTTCTACCAGCGTGTATTTTACCCTCTATCTTGTCCACCACTGTAACTTATAGAATAATGTTCTAAATAAATCTATTGCTGTTCGTGTGTCTCGATAAAACTCGAGAATAGCTGGGCCGTTCGATTTAAGTTTTGAAATGTTTTTGTCGATCATTTAAAATAACATCAACGCCATCTTTTGGTATTTCTGCAAACCATTTTTGACTTGAGGGAATGGTGGGAGGGGCCTCATACTCTTATGAAGATGTATCTGAGGGAGGTAGGTACCTAAAACGAACACAGTCATATCGCTACAACTTCATTCCATACAACTAAACGTCAAAGAACTGTCATCCTGTCAGTCAAGTCAATCTGTCAATCGATCGACTTGTGAAAACTTCACGCATGTGGCGATATGTCCAATTGTCAATATAATAATTTCTCATTTTACAATGAATTAAGCTTTAAAAACTAATATCTAAACTGTTAAATACAGCGCAATAATAACTGCCTCCTTGTGTACACAAAACTTTTTTACCTGAACAGTTTTCATACCTGAATCTTACAAGAAAAGCTCGATAACTTTACAACACAGAGATGTAATCTAAAATTTGAATAAAACACCACTTTGCGTTAAGTAATGGGTCCATAGTTCATTATTATCGTAGTCGAACCGTGTACAGACTAAATGGAAGCAATAATTGACTGTAAAGTGCAAGAATTTGTTGTGAAAATAATTTCGTGAAAAAAGCCTCTTGCTGCAGTGAAAAGTCAAAAATATGGGGCAGAGCGGCAGTGCAGTACCCGGTAAGTGTTTGATAAATGGCCTTTTATTATCTGTTTATGTAAACATTGTATTGATAGACGAATTCCAATTAGAAATCACGTGCATACTTAGCTTCTTAAAGCGTAGCACTGTTAAGGAATGGTAGGGAGATTTTGTACCTTATTTTTTATATCATCGGAATGAAACAAAGGACACAATTCTTAATTAATAAATATAAGGTTTAAGGTTCTCGTTATCCTCGACCGCACCATCCCTTTACTCAGCATTTTTGCCATTATACATTCGCCTTTGCAGGTACAAAATTTTGTTGGAAATCAATGCAATAGTCTTTTCAACAATTTTACAACTTTAACATCTAATTCCAGCAATTTAACACTTCTATTACTGTAAAATTTATGAATGGCTTATAATGCAATTTATGTAATGTAACACAGCTGATAGATTAATTCAATGTATGGAACAGCTGATTATTTTTTTATAGATTTCACTCATTAAGTTACTTTAGAAAAGTACTTTTGGTTATATTGTTCTGCATTGCTGAATAACTAACTCACTTCACTTTATCTGTGTAATTATGTCGGTTTTGGTGAATAAATGTTTATTCTATTCTATTCTAACTTGAAAAAAAAAAAAACAAATCTTTATATAAATAAATACAGACGGCGACCTATATACACTGACTTAGAAATTGAATAGAATATTATAAATGAACAATGTGAAAGTCCAAAATGTATGTTATCAACACTCTAGCCTAGTCCCAGAGCAGATTTGGCGAGGCGCATTGAAGATACAAAGACGATAACAATTAAAATTTGTCTCTTAAGTTGTACGGTACAGAGTTTGAAACAAAACACTATGCTACCATGAAAAAATTATTTTTTTTTTACAAAAAAGAAACCTGCCTTCAATAAACTGACACACACATCAACTGAGAACTTCCTCTTTTCTGAAGTTGGTTAAAATAGGTTTAGTAAGTACTAAAACCTTCTCCTGCATGTAACAAATATTTTTGTGAAAACCTCATCAAAATCGGTTCAGCCAAACTTGAGATAATCGCAGACAAACATACAATACCATACATACAGGTCAAACTGATAACCTTTTTTGAAGTTGGTTAAAAAGCATGTGATTGCTCCTCAAGTATGAAGCCTGTCTGCTAATTGTCTATATTAAATTTAATCTACTTACTTCTATATTATATTTCTTTCTTTTCTTTTTTTCTTTCTTCCATTCAAGAGATTCAAAGTACATAGTTTTTAAACATAAATTCTTGGTAAATTTTGCTTCACACGAATTATTGCCAAACCAATTGGAACCTTATTTTATATGTGCTAAAGTCTGTTATATGGAGGTTTAGCAAGAACAGCTGACAGTCAGCTGTTGTGCAACCAGGCAGGTAGGCAATTTTTTTACTGGTATTGTGAATTTTTAGAGTTCTTTCGGCTCAAGGTAAACTAACCTTTATTAAAATATTGTAATGAATTTTGGTTCTAAAATAAACCAAAACATTTGTGGACAGTCTATACCTTATTCTGCGGATTTTGAGAAAAAAAAAAAATAGTTTTTTTTTGGATCTTCTTTCCTTAGGCCACATTTAGGAAGACGCGGCGCGTTACGCGGGGAGTCGTGCGGCCGCCGACGCGTCTCCTATATTATATCGAACAAAGGCCTATGTTTTGCTCTTGAAGCGTTGAACGACGCGAGGCCCGCGGCGGTGCCCGCGGCAGTGCGCAGCGCACGTCGACGCGTCTCCTTAAACGGTCTCATGCATTGCTATACGTTTGATTTAATCGCAGCACGCCCAGCACGACGCCCCGCGCAGCGCCGCGAGTGCCCCTTAATGCGGCCTTAGGTTGAACATTAATATTGTTTTCTACTTTGCAGATAGTGGTCATTCTAGGTAAAACTATTTAAATTGCCATATGCTATATGCAGTTCGCAAAAAAAAAACTTGTAGCGATTCGTGGGGGAGGCCATGGACGTCCAACAGTGGACGGACGTATCTGGGTTAAGATCTTTGAACTACGGAACCCGACTAACGAAAACACTCGTCTAGAATAAAATTTGCCCGCACGTGCATCTTTGCAAATTGAAAGAAAGAAATCATTTAAGATTTGAGATGTTACCGTTCAAAAAACATCTCTAAAACGTTATGAATTAAGACGAAATTTGATTGATATTCTTCAGGCCTACCTGTGATTTTTCGGAGACAAGTTTAGTAAAAAAAAAAAACAAAACATACTTTTTTTTGTCATTCTGTTGAGAATGCAAATCAGCTGATCTTTGTACAATTCTGACAATGGACTCCTTTTGTAAGGAATAATAATTTTATTTCGAATTTTGAAAATTTTCGTTGGTAAAGTTTTTTTTAAAGGAAGTTGCAGAAATAGCCCGTTCGGCCGACTAATTTGGTAAAAAAACAATAATGATTAATCTCTCTTATATACTACTATATAAAAATGAATCGTGGTTCGTTAGTCTCGCTAAAACTCGAGAACGGCTTGGTTTGAAATGTTTGTCGTAGTTCAGGGAAGATTTAAATGGTGAGAAAATATGAAAAATAATAGTTGAAGTTAGTAAAAACAACAATTTCATTTCCTCATACAAAAGGTTCAATGACTGTTCTATAAATTTTCCTGTCAGATTCATTTGACGTAGTTTTTTAATTCTACTATTCTAGGCGGGCAAAGTAACATTGTCCATACTGCCAAGTTTTTGAGTAAGTGGGTAGGGTTGTGTATCGTATCATCAATATACATAGTATAAAACAAAGTCGCTTTCCGCGTCTGTTCCTAAATGTATGCTTATATCTTTAAAACTATGCAACGGTTTTTGATGCGATTGTTTAATACTACAGAGTGATTCAAGATGAAGGTTTATATGTATAATACATACACAACATAGTAAGTAATAGGTAAGGCGGTACGAAGTTTGCCGGGTCGACTAGTAAACTTATAATCTATGGCGATACGGAGTTTGCTGCGTCAGCTAGTGTTTGTCTATCCATCATGAAATAAGATCTTCATCATTGACAAGAACGGTCGTTATGGCGATCTGTGGGCTGTGGGGGAGGCCTGTGACCAGCAGTGGAAGTATTCCAGCTGAGATTATGACGATTATTATGCAATGCGGCAGCTTTTTAACCGACTTCAAAAAAGGAGGTTATAGTTTGACCTGTATCTATGATTGTATGTTTGTCCGCGATTATCTCGCGTTTGGCTGAACCGATTTTGATGCGGTTTTTGTAAAAAAGAAATTATTCATTATTTATTATGCCTTCTTTGTTTTAAATTCCGTTTCACACAAATAAAAAAAACTAACAAAGAACATTACACTTTTAAACGCATCTGTCAGTCAGCTGTTTCCATTCCATGTCTACCTGACTTGACCATTTTAAAAAGTCTTTATAATAAACTTTACCTGCGCAGTAATAAGGTTTATTTTTGGTTAAACGTAAATTTTGTATTATAGTTAGTAGAAAACATATATTTACACAATTAAATTATTTCTTTTTTACAAATAGAGACCCGCCTTCAATAAATTTACACATACATAAACTGAGAACTACCCCTTTTCTCAAGTCGGTTAAAATAGAATGTAACAAATAAATTTGTGAAAACCGCATCAAAATCGGTTCAGCCAAACTCGAAATAATCGCGGACTAACATACATAATACAGGTCAAACCTCCTTAACCTCCTTTTTTGAAGTCGATAAAAAAAACGCATCACACTCAAAGCCCCTAACTAGGAAGATCCTGTGTCTAGGGTGTCCGAAATACATATATACTCTGTACCGTATATGCAGAGACAAACAATACACCCACACCGGGAAACGAACATCGATATTCATCATAACATTGTGCGCCCCCGCCGGGAATCGAACCCAGTCCACCCGCGGAGCAGTCATATTCATAAGCTATACATACTGCGATCGGCGACCCGCCTGCCTGCGTGGTCGATTATGGCAAACCCCCAAAAAAAACATAAAAAACATAATCTCACGCCTTTTATTCCCCGAAGGGTTAGGCAGAGGTACCAGCTCAAGAGCCGGACCCACGTTTGAACAAGACCCACCCCAAAAAAATCTTTGTCCTTTTGTCGAACTGAGGGGGAGGCCTGTGTCCTACAGTGGCCGTCCCTTGGCTGTTATCTACTATCTATCTACTTCTAATATATAACTAACTAGTCGACCCGGCGAACTTCGTACCGCCTAACCTTTACTTTTTGTGCATGTATTATACTTATAAACCTTCCTCTTGAATCACTCTATTTATTAAAGAAAACCGCATTATACATAGGGACAGACGCTGGAAGCGACTTTGTTTTATACTAAGTATGAATCGTGGTTCGTTAGTCTCGCTAATACTCGAGAACGCCCGCGCCGATTTAGCGGATTTTGTTTTTGAAATATTCGTAGTCCAGGGAAGGTATAAAAGGTGATCAATAATGGAAAAAAATCGAGGAAGTTAGTAAAAACAACAATTATGATTTCCCATACAAAGTGTTCTTCCATTACTGTTTTATCCATTTTTCTGTAAATCAAAATTGATTGATTTGACTTTGTTTTTAAATTCCTTTATTCTGGGCGTGGGGCAAAATAACAAAGTCCATACAGCCAAGTTTTTAGTGGGTAGGTAGTATAATAATAATCGCGAAAACTTATAATCTATGCGATACGGAGTTTGCCGGGTCAGCCAGTGAATGATATAAATTATTTACTGACTAATTTAAAACTAAGTAAAAGATTTGCATGCAAAGCAGTGCTGCCTAAAATGCAGTAAGTAATAAAAAATATGTTTAATTAAATGCTTTAAATATGTCTTTTATTTAAAGACTTTTTAATTACATAATCACAAAATAAGTGCTCATAATTTAAATACAAATTGTTTTAAAGTAAATGTGTTTTTGCTTTTAGGCTGTTTTGAATATAAAAACTAAAGAAACCTCACAGCGATATATAATACCAGCAGTTTCCTAAATTATTTACAAAAATTAAATATAATAATAACTAGTCGAGCGGCGAACATCGTACCGCCTAACCTATTCCTATTACTATATGTGCATGTCTTATACTTAAAAACCTTCCTCTTGAATCACTCTATCTATTAAAAAAACCGCATCAAAATCTGTTGCATAGTTTTAAAGATATAAGCATACATAGGGACAGACGCGAAAAGCGACTGTTTTATACTATGTATTGATAACACATCACACTCGGAGCACCTAACAGGTAGGGCATCTAGTGTGCCCGAAACACATACTGGGTGTTTCTGACAAGGCGGTAATAAATCACAGGAGGGATTCTGCTCACCATAACTAACAACTTTCCCAAAGCAACATGGGCCAAATCTCAAAAAAAATAACAGCTGTTCCATACATTGGTTCGATCAGCTGACGGGGTCAATGTACGGGACGGCTGATTTTTGTTTTGAGATTTCGACCCATGTTGCTTTGGGAAAGTTGTTAGGTATGGTGAGCAGAATACCTCCTTTGATTTATTACCGCCTTGTCAGAAACACCCTGTATAAAGACATACATACGTTCGATTCCTTTGTCTGGCTGGCTGTACAGTGGCGGAGACGGTCGGCGTAACACTTCCGGTTTTTCTGTATTGCAAAATGGCTCTTGTTCTTTGGTAATACAGTCTAGGGCTGACGAAACCATAGACAAATCTGTTACGGCCTCCTAGTCCGCCACTGTACAAAGGAATTGAACATCGATATCCATTGATAGCAAATTTTACCCCTGTCGGGAATCGAACCCAGGCCTCGAAGTCACCAACTAAGCTAGTGCCAACTGAACCGCGGAGGTTTTCAGATTGAGGGTCCTTTTATTTTTGAGGATCTTACTTAGTATTTTTTTTGCGAGTGATTTAGAAACATATTACTTAGCTAAAACTGTTTTCTTATCAAACCTTTTTACTTAAAACAAGATGTCGTCGTTATTAAAAAAAAAAAAGAACCAAGTTAAGAGCCAGTTTACCGCGATGCTAGCGCCATTCTCGAAAAAAATATTATATCTTCTAAACTAAGGCAAATATCAAAAATGTGGCACAGTATGGCACTAGATAATCTTGCTTAGTATTTTTAGAGCACAGTTAAGTAGTCCTAACTAAAAATAACCAAATTATACACAGATTGTTGCCACTTTTAGCGACACTTTGTAGCTTTCTTTGGTCTTTAATTCAAAAGCTATACAACAGTGCCCTAAAAATACTAGGCTACATTTTTGATATTTGCCTTAGTTTAAAAGATACCTATTAATTTTCTTCGCGAATGGCGCTAGCATCGCTGTAAACTGGCTCTTAATACTAATTACTTATTATCGTTATTCTTTATCTCATTTTAATTCTTGATCGTAAAATGCCCAGCATATCTGATCTGGCGAAGATACTGAGGCTGTCGGCGGAGTATGAGACGGGACCAGGAGTTTGGATATTCTTTACACGAGTTAGTACAGTCACGGACCTAGGAGGCTGTAACAGATTTGTCTATGGTTTCGTCAGCCCTAGACTGAATTGCCAAAGAACAAGAGCTATTTTGCAATACAGAAAAACCGGAAGTGTTACGCCGACCGTCTCCGCCACTGTACAACCAGACAAAGGAATCGAACGTATGTATGTCTTTATATGTGTTTCGGGCACGCTAGATGCCCTACCTGTTAGGTGCTCTGAGTGTGATGTGTTATCAATACATAGTGTAAAACAGTCGCTTTTCGCGTCTGTCCCTATGTATGCTTATATCTTTAAAACTATGCAACAGATTTTGATGCGGTTTTTTTAATAGATAGAGTGATTCAAGAGGAAGGTGTATAAGACATGCACATACAGTAAATTTGCAATACAGAAAAACCGGAAGTGTTTCGCCGATCGTGTCCGCCACTGTACAATACAAACTCGAGCGAGAAACTCAAAAAAATTACTGTGAATATCAGCCCAAGTATATAGGTACTTCTCTAAATTATATTGGTAATTCTTCAAGTTTTTCATCGAAGAACGCTGCTGCCCGTCCTTCGGGTGATACCTTAGTCGCTTTTTAAGACACCCCTCCATTAGGAGGAGATGGGGGAAGGTATTCTATGCTGCCTGCCAGCCTGCCACAACGCGGCCAAATTATTTCTTACTTATAATTTAATGTAGCTTAAATTACCTTTTTTTTAGCACACCTTGCGTCGCGCTTCTGTCATTGGTCGGTAACGTCACGCACGCGCGGCGCGTGGCGCGCTTGCAGCTGTTCGAATTTTAAACTTGGAACTTTTTTTTTCTTCATAAATGCAGCCAGCGCGTGGCTTGATGCCTTCGACCGACCCCGTCCTTGCCTTTTACTAAAGTTTTTTTTTTTTTTGCAAAATATGGTTTTAGTTTTAGAATAATGTAGAGTACACAGCTGACACAGCGAACTTCGTAGTTAGTTAGCGCCTTACAAATTATTGTCTACAGAATATTATTAATTATTAGTCTTTGTAATATTCTATATCCTATGTTCATTAGGGATATATAGATTTTTTAAATCGTTCCAGTAGTTTAGATTGTAGATGCAAACAAACAACCAAATCAGTTCTCGATTTAGCGTGATTTATTCTGCAGTGTTAGGGGCAGAGCAGTAGAGAATAACTTAATGTTCATCTAAAGAAAAAAGTCACTAAAAAAATTAACACTAGATGAACGAAAGGATTCTTTATTAATGGGGCGCGGCAAAAAACCTTTTCCAAAGGTACTACGCGACTTAGATAAAAGCTAGCTCCGAGAGAAGATCTTTTATTGGTCGGAAAGCGAACCTAGGACCGTCTCGAAAGCCGTAACAACTGTGCCATGGGCGCACACAGACAACAAAGAACACCTGTTAAGAATTAGGTTACTCAGACAACATTTAACAGCCCTATTAAAGCCAATTATAATAGATAATTGCCATGGCATTTTAGATATAAAGATGTTTTGAAAATGAAAAGAAAAAAAAAGAAAAGGTCACACATTTGATGCACCACTTGCCTGAAAAGGTCATATTAAATGGATTAATGAACCTTAAGCGCTTTAACAGACGATGCCGCCGCCGCGCCGCAACACTGTGTAGAATCATTTGACAGAGGAGGGCTTGTTTGAGGGCGTCTCCAGGCGACCATTGTCGTAAGGCAAGGCAAACGATTGTTTGCCTGAGCCAATTGGTGGGCACCCTGAACTAACTCGCCTACTAACTACTAACTTTCAATCAATATATATAAAACTCTTCCGTTGCTGACTGACTGACTGACTGACTGACTGACTGACTGACTGACTGACTGACTGACTGACTGACTGACTGACTAACAGACAACGCAGAGCCGAAACTACTGGGCGTATACATCTGAAAATTGGCATGTAGGTTCCTTGGGGAGTGTAGGTGAGCACTAAGAAGGGATTTTCCAAAATTCTCACGGGAACGGGGATTTTTGTGTTTATGAGAAATCTGCGCGGGAAAAACCGCGGGTCAGCCTCTAGTTAGTGATATAGTGTATCCTATATTGAATACAAAATAATTTATTTTTGACTTTTTTTTTGACTTGATGTTCGCACACGCCGCCACCGTGTGAACAGTGTTGCGGTGCGGCGCCGGCGGCGGCGCGGTGACGGCGTCGTCTGTTTAAGCGCTAAAGATGCGTTTTATTGTGTTGGGCAACAGAGTGACAAGCCATTCAGCCTAACGACATTATGAAGCTTTAGACATCAAAACAGGTGTCACCACTTAGTTAAAAGTTTTTACAAATGTCTGACTAAACTGTGAATGAATAGAAATTTATTTGTCCTCAACCCTGTGCTGTTGAAGTTAACGAATATTTAAAAAAAAACCGAAATAGTTTTTCCTAGTCAGAGCTCGCAAAGATATTTCATACGCTATGTTCAACGTGACTAGACTTAGCACAGCTAAAGTAGCGCAACCCACGAAAAAAAAACACTTCTAAACAAAGGCAAATATCAAAAATCTGGAACAGTATTCCACTAGATAATATATGTAACCTAGTATTTTTAGGCCGCTGTTGTATAGGCTTTAGGTTGAAGATCAAAGAAAGCTACAAAGTGTTGCTAAAAGTGGCTACTTTTGGCAACGATAATATAGTGGAAAACTGTTCCACATTTTTGATATTTGCCTTATTTAAGAAGATTTTTTTTTTCGCGGGTGGCGCTACTTTAGCTGTGTTATGACTCTTAAAATACGCAAATTTACATGATATAGGTAGTTCATTACTTAAATATTATCGGTACTTTTGATAATATAAATAATATATTTTTTTGTCAAAGCTTCCGCCGCAGAGTTCAAGATGGCCGACCATATGGTGGGGTTGCGATAGTATAGCATCTGTTTTACAATATATAATTTTTTCACAATATTCCTTGGCTATTGGTGGCTGCCTATTACATGCTTGTTTTGCGTTCTGTATTATGTTAAATGAAGGGTCAAGTGCGAACGCGTATTTAAGATCTCTTTATCATAATAATAATAATAAATATAATAGCACATCACACTCAGAGCCCCTAACTAGGAAGAACCTGTATCTAGGGTGCCCGAAACACACACAGAGACGAACATCACACCCAGACCGGAAACAAACATCGATATTCATCATATCAATATTCGCCCCGCCCGGGAATCGAACCCGGGTGCCCACGCTTACTCAGTCCACATCACTGCCAACTGAGCCACGGAGCAGTCTACACTAATACATAAAAATAATAAAAAGGAACGATTTGATTGTTTGTTTGTGAATCGAATAGGCTCCGAAACTACTGGGCCGATTTGAGAATTCTATCACTGTTAAAATCCTACGTTATCCTTGATGAACATACTACAGAACACAAACATACGCTTAATATTCTTAAAATTAATAATTAAAATGCTAAAGAACAAAACCCTATTGAGCCAACTGTGTCGGTCAATCTTACAAAACAAGGCTCCAGCGCGAAAACTGCAATACAAAATCAGATGAAATTTTGATAGATTTTCAGTGTTAAATGTGCTTGAACACCCACAACTACAAGGAATTCAAGGGAATGAAAAATTAAGATTTTTTGATTAAAGAAGGCAAAATTCACAGGAGAAGCCGCGGGACGCAAAGCTAGTTAAAAAGGAACCCTGTGGTATATATTTTTTTCTAAGGCTGTATAGAACTTTCCATGCCCTTCAATTAGTCATGAAAAAATATATAATACCGGTTCACCTTTCTAACCAGCCAGTACCATCTGTGGCATGACAACTGTTTATACGCACCTTTGCCATTATTGATCGGATGAAAAAAAAACTTTCATTAAAATTGAGGAATAACTGTTCCATTAAATGCTTAGGCTGTATAGACGCGTGCCATGTGCAAATGTTTGGGGGAAAAAAGTTAACGCTTTCAGCTAGCGACACCAGCTTTTTTTTTCATATAATATACCTACCTACTCGAAATTTTGTCTCATCTATCTATACTGTTTGTACAGTTATATAATATATATGTACTCAGTATAGTTTTATAATATACGACATTTTTGATATTTCCAATTGTTTAGAAGTTTTTTTTTCTCTACATTGGCGCTAGCATTGGTGTAGAATAGAATAGAATAGAAAAACACTTTATATGTCGTAGAAGATTGATAATTAGGTTTTTTGCAAAAAAAAAAACTAGGGATTTTGCGAAAACCCGGATAATTTGATGTAAGCATTACTTTTTTTTTCAATCATCCTGACGTAAAGCAGTTTTTTTTTGCAAAAAACCTAGTATATAATTGAAAAATTTGAAACCTGCCTTAACTCTGATTGGCTAGATTTATTGCTTGCTGGTAAACACTTATTCTGATTGGTTCTCTGTAGCGTCAAATGATATTTTAACGAACCAATCAGAATAAGAGTTTACCAGCAAGCAATAATTTAGCCAATCAGATTATAGGACGGTTTCAAAGTTTTCAATTTTACTAGGTTTTTTGCAAAAAAAAAAAAACTGCTTTATGTCAGGATGATTGAAAAATAAGTAAGGCTTATATCAAATTATCCGTGTTTTCGCAAAATCCCTAGGTTTTTTGCAAAAAACCTAATTATCAAATCATACACACACACACACACACATACAATGACATAGACACATACAATGTAAGATTCAAAATGTACATTAATAAATTAAATTTGCATGCAAGGTGTGAGGTATTTTAAGAAATTGACCACCCATTTCATATACTTACTTAGTAACTTTGATGCATTTTCTGAAGATACAATTTTCTTATTATTTCAAAAATGAATCACGGTTCAAACAATGATCAAAATTAATTCCAAGAAATGTTTCTTTATGAGTCATTTGCTTACGTTTCCTAAAACAGGATTGAAGGTTAACGTTAGAAATTATATCCATACTAATTTCATCAATTCAAAAGTAACTTTGTCTGTCTGTCCCACTTCCACGCCAAAATTACTGAACCGATTTAAATTAAATTTGGTAAGTGTAGAGATAGTCGAAAGCCTATGCCTATGGAAAAAAAATATTGGGATTTTGCTGTAGGGAAAATTGCGCTGGCGATGCCAAATTGATAGACACTTTATTGCGTCCACTGCTGGACATTGGCCTCCCCACAGAACGCCACAGCGAACGGTCTTAACATAAATTTCAATAAAAGTAAAAAAAAAAAGTAAAAAAATGATTTATTCAATACAAGATATCGCTTATTGAAAGTCAATTAGACTAATCTAATTAATATTGATACCTTATTTCGTAAAGTATCCTATACTGATAGAGGCGAGGTAGTTCAGGGTGCCCACTAATTGGCTCAGGCAAACAAATGTTTGGCTTGCCTTACGACAATGGTCGCCTGGAGACGCCCCCAAACGAGCCCTCCTCTGTCAAATGACTCTACTCCCTTTCGCAATGATTTTACAGCGTAGAGAAGAAAGGGGTAATTTTCTTAAACTAAATACATTGATTGCAATGGGCGGTCTAATCTCTTAGAGCGATTTCTTCCGGGCAACCGATACGAAGCCGTGGAGTACTTAATAGTCTATATTGTGTGTGAACATATTCCCTAATGAACTAAAGAGGATATAAAATTAACCCAATTAACCTAATGTAAGAGTTAAAAGGACTAATTAAACTTGATTAACTAATTACGAGAAGGGTTCAATGGAATCATCTGATTCATTAATGAATGAATTATTTTATTACGCATCACACTCAGAGCCCCTAACTAGGAAGCACGTAGATCTTGGGTGCCCGAAACACAAAAGAAGACCTACCTATACTAAACAACCATACGTTTCCAGCCAAAGTTAGCCTTCGCCGGGAATAGAACCTTTACCTACAAAGTATACATTTATAATTAGGTACTAGAGTACATCATCATCAATAGTATAAAACAAAGTCCCTTCGCCTGTCGCTATAAGTACCTATGCTGAAATCTTTAAAACTATGCAACGGATTTTGATGAGTTTTTTTATACATCGAATGATTCAAGATGCAAGGTTTATTTATATGTATAATTCATGCACAATATATATATGTAGTAAACAGATTAGGTGGTACTAAGTTCGCCGGGTCTACTAGTAACCTCTAATAACTAATTTTGTTATCTTGGTAGAAATAATCGAAATTGCGAGACCCATTTGTAAACTAAGGCTAGCCCAAACTTCAAATAGCGTAAGTTCAAATTTCGTTTTTTTTCTAAAACGTTGGTTCACCATAAGGTCTTCGACCTTTAGGCAAAAAAAAAACTATAATCTTTGGCATATGTGCTGAAATTAAGAGCGTCTAGCGAAAAAAAATATGGCCTGCGCTCGCTTGACACGCGCAGACTCCTTGCAAGGTGCGCGTGGGCATCTGTTTTGTTGCAATTTCGCCGCAAAATGTGCCACGGTTGCTGGCTCGTTTAATTAGTTTTTTTTTTATTAAATGATATAATTGCTTATCATTATGATGTCCTTGTCGTTGTAGAAAGTTGGCTTTAGTAGAACAAATGATTTGTACACTCGATTCTAACATACTACTCTAGCTGTCGCATCGTCCGCTACACGCAACTCTCTCGCTGCAAATTAAGATAAGGAGATTTTAGGTGTTTTTTTCTCTGAGTTATTTTCAGATCCCTGTTTCCTTCCTCGCCTTAATTGCTGACCTGGCGTACTTCGTACCGCCCAAAAATATAGATTTTCATCATTATAAATCAAAGCCCACGTGCTGATTCTGATTCTGATGTTACAAGTTATTCAACTCTAAAGATTCATATCGAAATCGAATCAATTGTTTTCCGTGAAAGTGGTAACCTGCAAACAACCTACAAACTTCCGCATTGATTGCATTAGTAGTTCGAAAGGATTTCATAGAAAATCTAAAAGAAAAAACTTTATATTACTTATTATAAATGAAATAATTGATAAGGCATTAGTCAGAATAGAAAATACTTAGATTATCAATCAATCAATATATATAAAACTCTTCCGTTACTGACTGACTGACTGACTGACTGACTGACTGACTGACTGACAGACAACGTAGAGCCGAAACTACTGGGCGTAACGGGCTGAAATTTTGCATGTAGGTTCCTCAGGGAGTTTAGGTGAGCACTAAGAAGGGATTTCCCGAAATTCCCACGGGAACGGGAAAAAACGGGAATTTTGTGTTTATGAGAAATCTGCGGGGGAAAAACCGCGGGGCAGCCTCTAGTATATATATAAAACTCTTCCGTTACTGACTGACTGACTGGCAGACAACGCAGAGCCTAAACGACTGGGCGTAGCGGGCTGAAATTTTGCATGTAGGTTCCTTAGGGACTGTAGTTGAGCACTAAGAAAGGATTTCCCGAAATTTTGATTTTTGTGTTTTGAGAAATTTGCGTGAGTGAAACCGCGGGGCAGCCTCTAGTAATTTATATTTATAATTTTGTGTGTTTCTAAAGTATGGCCGTACTAAGATATTAATTTTTTTTTAAATGATATTTAATGCCTGAAGTTTTATGCGATTGAAAGTAGTTCATCAAAGAAACAAAAATATTACTCCAATTTCATTTTAATTTGAAACTTGTCCCTCAAGCTTAGGAGCAACTAAACTTTAAACTCCAATTAAATTTCCTATCGTCAAGTCTCTGAATGAAAAAAGGAAACAACTCAACACCTTTTGGACAACTTCAGCCATCATCTGCCAGTCAGCCACTCACCCCTTTGTTGACATTATACTCTCTGACCCCTTCTAATTCAGTGTGGAAGAAAGAGAGGTAGCAGTGTAAGCTGCGTTCACTAGCTCATGCGCAGTGGAGCGTAGCTTCAGCGCTTGAGGAGTCACTCCGCCGTTAGGGCTCGTCGGGTGCGGATGTCCCCGAGTCGCGTTCTAATAAAAAATAACCGTTAAACTATTTACGTCAAGTGCCAGTGCTCGTGAAAAGTTTAAGTGCGTCATGATATAAACTGTATAAGTTCGAAAATTAATTTTTTTTTCGTCCAAAAAAAATTCGGATTGATGATGGGAGTAAATAGTTGCGTTAGCATGAGGTCTGCTAGGGCTCCATGCCACTGCCCCGCGTGCCCTAGGGCTATGGGCCATGCCCATGCTCATATGCCGCCTCAGACCCTTGTCCTGCCACCCATGGGTTTGGAACCTGAAACCACTCCGGTGAAGGACAAGAAGGGCTCCAAAATGAAGGTGCTGAAGAAAATTAAAAAGAAAATTGGTCTTGGTGAGTTTTTACTTGTTTCTTGGGAGGGTAGACTGTGCGACTGCAGTTTTTCTTTTGAATGGTATTGAAAAGATTGCAGTTTAAGTTTTACACAATTTTTTTTTACTTTTTGATTGTGCAATATCTGTTGTTTCATATAATCATAATGCAGAATTCGTTCAGAACATAACACAAATAATAAACAAAATCTAATAATGGAATGCCACAAATACCGAAATGAATATTGAAAAGTTTATGTTTATAAACATGCTGATGCACTTGAAATGTTAAAGATTGGACTGGATACAAAACAGAAAGTGAACT
The DNA here is from genome assembly GCA_951802225.1 of Euspilapteryx auroguttella. Taxonomy (NCBI): domain Eukaryota; kingdom Metazoa; phylum Arthropoda; class Insecta; order Lepidoptera; family Gracillariidae; genus Euspilapteryx; species Euspilapteryx auroguttella. The sequence goes on from OX637669.1 coordinate 3,720,464, forward strand.
TATTATGTATTTTCTTTCATAAGCTAACATTTGTTACTTTCCTTATTTAATTTTAATAATGTCTAGTTGATCATAATATTTTAAGAAATTGGATATGATTCATAATGCAATAAATAACTTTGACCATTTCAGTGGTTCAGTTGGCTTGGCAGTGATGTTCACTTTGACTTTGGAGAACCGGGTTCGATATCCGGAGCGAACATTGTTATGATGGTTATTGATGCTAGTTTCATAGGTCTTTGGGAGTGAATTGTCTAGCGGACTGACAAAAATATTGTAATTAAAAACGAGTAAATTTCAATATTTTCCATGAAACTGACTCTGATATACAAATTCTAACACATTCGGTCGAATTGATGATGCATTGGGACGGGTTTGTCCCCTAGACAAAATTATTTGAGCATTTCTAAGATCAAGTTCGGATTGAGGAAAATTACAAATACATTTTAAATTACATATTTTAACATATAGGTATACATACATACAAACCCAATAAATAAGAGGCAGGTAAACTGTATGGACCCTTGTTAAGGAGCCTTTACACAGCAGCTGCTCTTGATCATGTTAAAACCGTAAAGGTGTGCACACATCTGCTATTCATTCCCATACGAGAAGTTGTTACTTTGGCTAGTAATATTTTATGATAAATTACCATTTTATACGAGTATTATAATTAGTTTTAGAGATAAAAAGGATCCATGTCCGTCTCAAGGTTCTAAGCTACCTGTCTACCAATTTTCAGCCATTTTAGCTTAGACGTTTAGGCAAGATTGCGTAAGTGTTGGAATCTATACCAACATAAAGTAAAGAACTATGTAAGAGTATTCTCTTTGATTTGACCTGTTCTAATTTTAAGTTTCTTTTCTCTTCAAATAAATTGTTCGCACCATGAGCACGTTTTTCTTTACTAAGACCAGGGCCTATAAAAAATAAAATAAATACAGTCCACTATTAACATCCAAACAAAAAAACAGTAACCCTCTTATTCATAAAAAGTTAAAAGCATTTTAGTTATTTGACGTATGTCAATTTAGACTTGATGTCACGTATTTACCATACAACAAACCAGAGAAGTAGACCTCCAGTAACGCTACTTAAAATCTACTGTATCTTTATGAATAAGACGGTAAGACACAGGCAGACTGAGTTATTTCACATTTCTATTAGTATAAATAGTCAAATCTAATGCTTGATCTAACTTATTTCACAAATATAAATAAGTTAGAGCGCATTCTACAAGGATTGATGTTTTTTTGTTACCTAGATTAGATTAGCACCAAAACCAATTACTAAGTCACGAAAATTTGAATTTTAAATATTCTCTGATATCGGTAACAGTGGCGAATTCAAAATGCAAAGGTAAAAAAGAACAAAAGAAGCCAAAAGTCATCAAAAAATTGCCACTCGAACAAAACATTATGCTAATACCATTAATAAAAACGCAAGGTGGGACAACAGGTGAATGCTGAACCGTTGTTAATGAAAACAAAATCGATTATAGCAAAATTGTTGAAGACACGAAAGGCGACTTACGACTTCCTCCAAAAAAAAGAGAAGTCACTTGGGGATGTCGCAAATTATATATGTGCAAATTTTGTGGTTTGCTACCAATTTGAGTTGGCTAATGTGTCCGCGAATGTGGTACAGAGGAAATGGTAATAACTTTGGAAGTAAAAGTTTTATGTCTATTAGTAAAAAATATTATTTTATTGGTAGTTATTCCAAAAATACTGGTATAGACGTGGGAACTGTGAAAGACAAATAATAAACTACAGATGAGCACTGGTCATGGCCAGTAAGGGCTGTTGAGTTAAAAAAAATATGTACTAAGAAATTCACACGAGACAAAACAAAAAGACAATCACCAGTTCTAAATTCAAAAAAGTGCCCCGAAACAAAAGGGGAGCAACACATGTTTCCCAAAATATTTCGGAAACGGCAAATAGAAATTGACGGAAACGCAATAAAGGAAGTTGGGTGGAACAATGAGCCAGATGTGTCAGGGAATATTGGCTTTGGCCAAGAAGATGCCAGATGTTGTACGTAATTCTTAGGAATAATGCCTTTAGTTTTTGAAGGAATTAGCCTTTTATTGGAACTCTTGCGGCATGCGGCATGTGCTTCGAAACAATGGAGGTAACAAAATTAACAAAGTTCTCGGAACGTGGTGTGCGTTTGAACAATTGAGTTACTAACTGGATTACTTGAATGTATTTTTTCTACGCTGATGGTCGCTCAACACAATGTTTGTCCTTCTATTAATTTTTGAGGGAAACCTATGTCCAGCAGTAGACGTCTATCGGTTGTAATGATGATGCTATCTATAGAAACTTTTTTAATATTCATGACTGACAGGTCAATGTTTCTATTATCGATTAAAAAAACCTTGTTTAAAAATAAATGCTCATTAAATAATTACTAGAACTTTTCAGATCATTTGTTTGCAGTTACTCAAACGAGACTGGGATTTTTTATTTTGTAGACCTAGATGATTTCAATAATCTTTCTAATTCATAGATCGTAATGTAAGTCATGGATTGAAACCTATTGAGCCTTGTTATAAAATGAAAAAAAAAAAACTGATTTCCTTTGTTCCTAAGCTCGTGATCTGGTAAGAGCGTGATGCAAGATTCGTGACCGCAACGCAGCACAGCGCTAATTATTTAAAACGACAGAGCGGTTAATGATATGCGTATGTTAGTATACAAGACAGACGGACAGGTTGAATGTACCATTGTTAATGTTACGATGAAATTCGAAATTGGTTGGTTCTGACGTGTTCTGCAACTGGTAACTATCGTAATCTAGCTACTACTTGAGCTAAGAAATAACATTGAAACTGTAGGTCAAGAAATGCACCGAAAATACATAATATGAATGAGATACTGGCATAAATTTTATGACACATGTTATAATTTTTTTACGCTTTTACTGTTTAAAAAGTATCTCAAGTTGTTTTTTTACACACTTTTACTGTCAAACATTTTTAGCCATTAAAAACCTGATAGGTTTCCTAAAAATATAAAAACAACGCTCCAACAGGAAGTGTTCATATCAAACAATACTGGCCACTTCCGCTTAGTATCAATTATCAGGCCAGTGTTTAATTTTCTCATAATCATTACTTTGAACTTAGAACGCGTGTTCGAATAATGTGAAGTGGAAAAGTGGATTTTTTCACTTACGCCGTTTTTTTATTGATAAGGAAGGTTTACAAAAGAATGTTACTTTTAGGATTCCAATTTTCAAGGGTATTTTAAATATAATTTCTCCACCACCACCTGCATGTATTTATTTTTTATAACATTACATATACATCTATTAATTTGTAGACAAGACAAAAGAAGGAAATGTTTTAGGATGACTCAGATATACTTAAAATTAATAAAATGATATTTATATTAGGTTTTTTTTCTATATGTTTTGTAGTGTTCATATAATATACACGCACAATGCAACGAACTGAATAACATAAGGAATTATTAAACGCAAAAAAAATATAATATTGCAGTCTTGTAAGAAACTCAGGTAGCAAATGCATTTGCAAAAAATCCAGCAAAACTGAATTCTATTTCTTTAGCTTTTGGGTCCATATTACCATTTTGTTTCTACAACGGCCACGCACGCTCCAAGCGTTTTACTATGGCTCTGTCTGTACTTACAGTCGGTTGCAATGAAGTTCTATCAAAAATTTGCAAAGAAGAATATACTTTATGTTCGAGTACTAAGTGAAACTAACAATACAGGATACGTGTTTTGGACTTTGAAAAAGGAATGCAATAATGGAACAGCTGGGTTTGAATTGTCGCGTTTTTTTCTGTTACTAGCAGCTGACTAAGTCACTTTGCCAATTCAGCCTTTAAGGGCTATCAAAAGTGATTTTTTTTTTTTTTATCTTATAATATTTAACTGAATTTATGTTTTATACTCATTTGTTTTTTTTGTGTCAAATTCTAAGTTTTATTTTATTTCGATTCTTAATTTTACTAACAACTTAGTTCAAATAAAAAGACACCCTAAAAAGAGCGACCCCATGCTGAAACAATGTCTTTCCAGCTAAAAATATGAAATTCAAGGTTTACAAAAAATACAATGTAAGCAACAATAAAATAATTTTAGCGTGCACTGCTCACATATCTTCTTATTTTAATGTGAATAAAGATCGACAGCCCTACATCTTATACCGACCAAACAAAAGTTTATTACCGTTGTGCAACCAGCTGACTTATAACAACAAGTGAGACAAGGATGCAACATACCTTTTCTATCGAGAAAAGAGAGATGCATGGTGAGGGCATCTGTTAAGACGCTTCTGTAAAGATAAGAAAGAGATGGGAGGTTTTTCTATAAAGAGAGAAGAGGACAGAAAGAGGCATATGCTGGAACATCTGTCCTGAAATGATAGGGATGTATTTTTTTCGCAAAGCTTCGAGTTTGAACTAAGATACGGGATGATGGGGCAGGCCAGGTGGTATTTTTATCAAGCTGAAATTTATGAATTTTGGTAGTTTTCGTCCATCTGCCCTTTAAATGTGCGGGTTGGTTTGGTTTATTTTAAATATTAATAATGTATATAAAACATAATTGTAAAAAAACATACTTAGTATTTAAAAAAATTGGGTTCCGGCGGTTCGAATTCGAATTATCATAAGTAATATTTATCGGAAAAAAAAAACTAAAAAATACTTTTCTCCATTTTTATTATTACGATATTTCCTTAAAATATCTTCGGCGTAAAATAATAGTATCGAAAATTTAATTTAGGTAACTTAAAAAGTCGTTACTCACGAGTTGAACCGAAATTCCTCTAATGATCGTGGGAACGGAGTTCGGAATGCCTAACGTAACGAATCTTTTTAAATGTTTGAATTTCGAAGGGCCAACACAGCTAGAACGTCATTAAAATTGTTCTTCATTTTATTTAATGTTGTAACTGGATGGCCAAAAATGTCGTATCGTGCCTTTTTTTTTAATTAATAAATCATCTTTTTATTGACCATAAAACACAAAAACAAAAGGCGACGTTAATAAAAACAAAAAAAACTCATAGAAACATAATTATATTTATTATGCAAGGTAGGTAAATGTCTGTTTAATTTTTTTTAAATACTGCGATCACGTACTTATTTATGAAATTTCATCTCGTTTTGTAATTTTTAGAAACTAAAGGGGGTAAAAAAAGTTGCGAAAAATACCTAACAAAAAAAAAACACTAAACAGTTTTTTTTTTTATTTAAACAAGAAAATCGTGACCGCATCCACCAGGCGATCATGGTACGGTCGGCGGTTGCGTGAACCATCCTCTCCCACGACCTTGTGACCCCGACGCTCTGTGTACAAACAACTGGTCCGCTAGTCTTCTATGCTAGCCTAGTACTTCTATTCTAAAGGAATCGATTCGTGTGTTTGTATTTGTTTGTTTTACGGTGAAAATTTTCTTTTGCAAAACAAAATAAGATAAAATCAATAAAATTGTACTAATTGTATTGTATTCATAAAGCTTTCAAAGACATCTTCGCATATGATATGATGCACCTTGCAAGGTTAAACACCTTTCCTTTTTTACGGCAAAAACTTAAATTCTTAAAGGCGATTCTCCCACGCGGTTTCCGGAAGTTCCAAATTCAAATTTCACCGAAAGGGTTGCCAATTTCTATTGTTGTCCGGATCAATGAAAAAGTTATACATCTGGCCATGGCTTGCCATTGCCACTATTACTAATTTGTTAGCGTGAGAATTGTCAAAAAAAACTCTAAGTACTTTTTTTTTACGTAAAAGCTGATAGGACATACTTCATCATACCACCTAACAATACAAGGTAACACAATATTATTACTTTTAGCCTATGTGCTATTCTGAATTTTTGAGAACACTCTACGTTATCAAAACTACATGTATATGTTACCTATGTTCATCAGGGACAATGTAAGATTCTAATAAAATGCGAAAGAAATTTTCAAATAATTCCAAACAGTTTCGGAGCCTTTTAGATTCAAACAATCAAATCTTTCCTCCTAACATACAGATATAAGTGTGTAGACTGTAGACATTCAAATAACAAGAAGTTATTACGATAGATTGTTAATACATATTTAATACCTTTAATTCCTCAAATAAAGGATCGATTCTGTAAACGAGTACTCAACTCGATTACAGTTGTTCGCAATCGCAAGGACACTAGAAAACAAAACAAGTTATCGTTTCCCACGGCCCAAATGATTCATAAATCGATTCGCGTATCGATGCGTCCGAGATCGATACCGGTTTTGAGTTATATCTTTACTGAAGTAACCAGAAATGCATCGCGGTAGACAAGATGCATTATCTACTTACATTCAAAAACAAAGTCTTTGTTCCTAGATATAGTTAGTCGCGGTCTAGGACGGCGTAACAGATTTGTCTATGGACTCGTGCGCCCTATACTGTATTACAAAAGAACAAGAGCTATTTTGCAATACAGAAAAACCGGAAGTGTTACGCCGTCCTAGACCGCCACTGTACTCCTAATAGTCTTTAGTCATTTTTTATTTTATTTTTTATTTTTATTTTATTTAGGACACCAACAGCGTTTACAATTAATTGAGCATTATAAACTAAAACTGTAGTTATTTGTATAAATAAATTGTATGTTTATTCTATTTTCAAATATTTAAGGTAAAACTTCCTATTACGGCGGGCGGTAGCCAAAATCTCGTCATAATGGAGACATTTTTAATTTGTCTTTAAGTGTTTCACGTACAGTGGCGGACACGATCGGCGTAACACTTCCGGTTTTTCTATATTGCAAAATAGCTCTTGTTCTTTTGCAATACAGTCTAGGGCTGACTAAACCATAGACAAATCTGTTACGGCCTCCTAGTCCGTGACTGTACCTAACCCTATATTTAGTAAAATGTCTAGATTTAATTTTACTATTTGAGAAAATGGGATAGGTTGCGAAGGAAAGGCGGCCCATCGTACATTTCTCTAGTAAGTTTTTAAAGTAACATAATAAGCTCAATGTTAGACAGATACTAACCGAAAGTACATTCATTATTTACAACACTCGGCCCAAAAAAAAAAGTTATCTTAACAGTTAATCTTTGTTATACCTATCACTTTCTAACGCGGCACATACAAGGAGGCTAGCCTCTGCTCACTCTTTCGTAATCAGTCTTCCCTCTCGTTCTAACACCTCCCTTCTCTTTCCCCCTTCCCACGGTCCGTGAGAAACTAACCTTTGATGCAGCGTCTTGGTGTCACTTGATTATCGATTCGATTGTGTGATCGATACTCGTATCTCGTAAGTACTCTATACTTTTTGTCGATATAAAAACGAGTAACTTTTAAGTGGTCGCTAATTGGTAATGGAACAATGTGTCGTTAAAATTATTTTGACTGTTTTAATGAAGAGTCAAGAGGAAAACAAACACAATTAAAAAAATAACCAAATAGGTTCTCCAGCAAGATGACGTTCTATTTTTATATTTTTATAAATAAAAAAAAGAATAGGCTGTATAAGTTAACGGTCCACATCCCGTTTCCCACGTCCCGATCGACGACGGTAATTGTCAACTTTTGCGCGCCTTTTTATCAAAACAATCTTGAACTTGATACGTACTTACTTGGCGGGGCCTAGTCTGTTATTTTTAACAATAATAGTTAAAAACAAATAAAATTTATAACCGAACTGTTACATATTCATATTCTTTCATTGAACTTATATTATATAGAGAACATAATTCTATATATTTTTTCTTGGTCTAGCTAGTGGGAGTTATTTATTCTGTTTTATTTACTTTATTAGCATGATGCCAAAACCAAAAATGGCCGTACGTACGTAACGACATTGCCACCACCCCATCTCATCCCATGGGTGTCGTAAAAGTCGCACCTAAAAGACGGGCAGTGGTTTTTGTGGCAATCTGTGGGAAGGCCTATGTTCAACAGTGGACGTCACTTGGCTGAGATGATGATAATGATTTATTTTATACTCTAAATTTAATCTGATAGTGACTTTTCATTTTGGAGAACAGGTCGACAGGATAAGCGCCGCATTTCTTGTTTTTTTTTTTAAAGTGTAATCAATGAGTAGGCGTAGGTAGATTCAGCCTTGTTTTTATTTTTTTTATAACTGAGGCCTTTATTATCTTGGCTGTATGTAATGCGTGGGAATGCTCTACGGTACAAGGTTAACGTGGCAACATCAAAAGTTTACTATCTAAAATTCTTTCATTCTTTGTATTTAATCCGGTATTATCATTGTAAGATGCTTAAACAGAATTTCTTCTATTTGTATGTATGTAACTAACAGACTTATAAACTTTTTTTTTTAATTTTGACTTTTTTTTATAGAATTTAACTTTAAGAATGATCCTATATTGGGTTTTACGGCTTTTTGTTGCTTAAGTATTATGTTGAGCCAGATTAATATTAAATTTTTTACGTCGTTGTGTGATATGGATGTGTATATCGAAATCGAACCTCGCCATTCTACCCAGACAACCACAGACTTCCCATAAGTGTAGTTTTAAAAAAAACGGATGTGTGTTAACAAGTTACCATACTGGTAACTGGATATTCATTGTGAGAGAGTTTAATGTTTATTTATAGAGTGGAAAACCCATCCCTTATGTGACATGACAATCAGACCATAAAAAACTATGTACACTAGATTAGACTTTTTTTTGTGAACGAGAAGCTTTTTTTTTCAGTTGTACAAAATTTGATACTTACCTACATATAATAAAAACAAAAAAAAATATTTTTGCGTCAAAAGGCACTGATTAAGCATTTACTGAAGGTTTTGACAGTCAGCGCTTCAGCTGCAGCAGGGACTCACAAGTGCTCCAGGAGTTCGAGTAAATGAAACCCAAAGCGGCGTTAATTTCATATACTTACTACACAATTTGTACAGTTAATTCAAATCTTTTGTGACATTTTAGAATTAATAACACATCACACTCTAGAGCCCCTAACTAGGGAACCTGTATCTAGGGAACCAGAAACACAAACAGAGACGAACATTACACCCAGACCGGAAACAAACAACGATATTCATCATATCAATATTCGCGGGAATCGAACCCAGGTGCACACGCTTACTCTGTCCACATCACTGCCAACTGAGCCACGGAGCAGCAATTATAGGAATGAGTTTTGCTATTCGTGATAAATTGTATTTATTTTTAAAATTCATGAACAAACACAGCATAACCGCAAAACGTAGCCATGTGGTGCAATTCACACATTTTTAGAACGGCATGCCACCCCCGCGTTTCAAATCCCCGTGGTCTCAACCACATGTGCTTGAATTAGACCAAGATACTCCCCCGCGTTTAGTGGAATGGGGGCCCTTTGTTGTTATTGTTATTATAGTTTTTTTTTTGTTAGGCACAAAGTCTAAGCGGCCAAGTCTTCAATAGTATTTTCTTAATCTTTTTTTTTCTAATCTTACTCATTGGGATGCGACGGTGGTTTCTCATTGAAATTATCAAAAAATAAATTTGCCGGGATATCAATCTCGAATCAGCGCCTTCCTTTGTTTCTCACTATTTTACTTCACAGTTTTTCATATCCACAAGTGCCTTTGCCTGTACAGATGGGGCGCATACAAAAAAAATATATAAAGTACTTTTCGCGTCTCTATGAGAAACTCAGAAAAAAGTGGTTTTTATAAGCCTTATTGAATATTTAAAAAAAATACATGATATACCGTTATAAAATATTTTTTTAATAAAATGTTCATAGTACTCGTACATACCTAAATTATATCGTCTGAGTTAGGTGTTTAATGAATGAATTTAATGTTTTGGAGATCGAAATCCATCCTACAGACAAAAAGTCGGGTCAGAGATTAACTGTGCCTACAAAATCGTGCGTAACAAATACGAAAATGATATTAATTTAAAATTTTCCATTCAATTTTATTTGGCCGAATCGATCGATAAAACGAACAACAAAACAAAATAAAATTTTATTGGCGGGCAATTTGACAGTTACTTTTTTCACGCTTCATCGATGGTTTAGGACTTTAGGATATACATCAGTTCAGCCTAGTTTGAATTTGCACTAAAGCATGTCAATTTGTCTGCGTTCGTTGTTCAGTGGCAGTGATGTCGACTGAGACGCAGTAGCACCGGTTTCGATTCCGGGCGGGGGCGAAAATTGTTATAATAAATATCGATGTTTTTCGCGGTCTTTAGTGTATTTGTTCATCTTTGTATGTGTTTTAAGCACTCTAGATACGTGCTTTACCTACTTAGGGCTCTAGAGAGATATGTGATACTGATTATTTTATTTTGTTACTCTGGAGCAAAGAAAGAAATAGTTCGGCATAAAAATTAAAAAGTTACAACACTGTTTGCCTCTTTCAAATTTCTGCATTTTTGTGCAAATCTATACTTTGTCTTTTAAAGGAGCATACAATAAAGTAGACAATAAGACAAGAGGGTTCTATATTTAGGGCTGAGGACTCACTCAGGGCACAAAGGGAATTACGATGTATAAATAGGGAGTGTGTACTTGACTTTGTTGAGAGGGTTTAAAGTTTTTATTTTTGTATGGAAGAGTAAAATGGTTTTAAATTCGATTAAGCGAGAAAATATAATAGAACAAAAGACGGTTGAAACAGAGACTACCTAGTAGCTAATACCTACTGAAGAACATGTAATATCTTAGTTTAGTTTCCGTTTTTTTGAAACGATTTTAGTCTATAGGTAGGGTATTTAAAAATCACATGGCATTACAATCGGAGCCTCTAACTAGGTAGAATCTTTATCTATGGTGTCCGAAACAAATACAAACACACCCAGACATAAGAAACGAATATCGATATCTATCGAAACAATCTTTGCCACCGCCGGGAATCGAACCCTGCCATCCGTAGTCGCGGTCAACTTCACTGCTAACTAAACCACGGAGGCGTGTGTGAAGTCTTCATAAAACGGATGCTTGAGTTATTTTTTTTATTTCTTCGCGTTCGTTATGGTTTAACGTTCTACAGGCGGACGTTGACCGATCAAATACCGTGACTTGGTCACGTGACGTAGTACCTGTGCTAAGAAAAAAAAACTTCTGCAGTTCATACTTTTATTGCAAAAACTTAAATACAATCTAAAGTAATTGCAATTTTGCTTCAAACTGCAAAATTCGTACAATATCTTTATAAATTGTAGCCTATGTATTTATTCTGATGTTTAAGCTATGTTATTGTAAAGTTGCACTAAAATCAATTCACTAGTTTTTACGTGAAAGTAACAACTAACGACCAACCATACTTACAAACTTTCTCGTTAATAATATTGGAATTACAAAAGAAAAATGCCTACGATTTTGACTACCGCCGTAATGGGACTCTTTACCCTATAGGTTTCTCGTTTACGCCCCTCATTTAGTTATCTTGGGGCTGATTCGATCAGCTCATAATAGATACGCAGATGGCCGCCATTTTGATTTGACGCTTCAACGACTTTTTTGGGGGGGAAATTAATGATACTTTTATATCTAGGCTGGGTATCTAGAAAAAAAAACCTGGACCTATAGGAATTTAAAACAAAATGGACTGTCCTCCTGTGGACTCTTGCTAAATTGCCATTTTGTATGAAGAATTAGTGATTTAAACCTAGTCTAGTGATTTAGACCAGGTTTAACACTTTTTGTGGTAGAGCCGTTGGTTTCTCAATGGTTTCCCTGGAGCCGCATGGTGGACGACCCTGAACCACCTCGCCTCATGCAAGCAATATGGGATAATATGTTTTTAATAATTTAAGGAAATGTAGTTTACTTGACCTTATGAGTTGAGAAATATTGCGTCCCGTTTCTTAAAATAGCTAAAAATAATTTTCTTTTTAAAACCTCCTTTAAACCCTGTGCCATATAGAATTTAAAGACCATTTTTGACTGTTATCCTCTCGGTACCTTCGCCTTGGCTCGTCAGATATTGTGCTGGGCCTTAAAGCATAGCTAAAGTACCCTCAAAAAATAAATCTTCTAAAGTAAGTAAAATATCAAAAATGTGGAACAGTATGACACTAGATAATGCAGCCTAGTACTACTTTTACTGCACCATTGCATAGCTTTTAGGTTAAAGACCAAAGAAAGCTACAGATTGTTGCTAAAAGTGGCCACTTTTGGCAACAATCTACTGATTATTATGTTCTTTTTACTTAGGACTACTTTGCTGTGCTCAAAAAATACTTAACAAGATAATCTAGTGTCATACTGTGCCACATTTTTGATATTTTCCTTAGCTTAGAAGATATAAATTTTTTTCTCGAGTGGCGCTAGCATCGCTGTAAACTCTTAAGGGCAGGGCACTGCACATTTTGTGAACTGTACATCTGTGATAATGCGTCTAAATTCTCAAGAGAGCAGACCCCTAATGAAATGTGGATTAACTTGGGTCTTGGTGACCAGAGGGAGTGTAAATGTATTGAAAATTAAACTGCAAAAGTTCTTACGTAATTTTTTTTTATGTTTCGATACAGGTTCTACATAGCTAAAGGATCTTAGTATGATGATTATAATCAATATATATAAAACTCTTCCGTTACTGACTGACTGACTGACTGACTGACTGACTGACTGACTGACTGACTGACTGACTGACTGACTGACTGACTGACTGACTGACTGACTGACTGACTGACTGACTGACTGACTGACTGACAACGCAGAGCCGAAACTACTGGGCGTAGCGGGCTGAAATTTTGCACGTGGGTTCCTTGGGGAGTGTAGGTGAGCACTAAGGAATAATTTCCCGAAATTCCCATAGGAACGGAAAAAAACGGGATTTTTGTGTTTATGAGAAATCTGCGCGGGAAAAACCGCGGGGCAGCCTCTAGTAACAATTAAAATTTTAAGAGCCCAATAAAAGAAAAAAAAGCCAGATAAAGCGTCGCGTTTTGCATTAAAATTATCTAAAAAATCAAGTGTGACAAATATCAAATACTGGATCGAATTTTTGATATTAAGCGCTAGCTAGTATCTCAGTGTGAAGGGGCTCTAAACTTATATTCATAACGCGTGTTTTCACGGAGATACGCTACGCTGAGTATGCCTGGCGTTACTATTAAAAAAAAAAACAAAGAAAGGGTGCTTATTCTATTGTAACTAGAAAACATCTGAAGCGTGCTTGATTTTAATTGAAGAACTAGAAGTAGTTAAAAATACTCATATTTTGATCTCTTTCTCACTTTATCTTCAATATTTGTTCAAACTAAAAGAAAAATAAATCTTCAATAAGGAATTAATAATCTAATAATAATATTAACGCCCCGCTCAGAGCCCCTAACTAGGAAGAACCTGTATCTAGGGTGCCCGAAACATATACAGAGACGAACAATAAACCCAGACCGGAAACAAACAACGATATTCGTCATATCAAAAAGACGCATTTTTACGATGAATATCGACCTAAATCGGGAAACAAACATGGATAGGTATTCATCATATCAATGTGCGCTGGGAATAGAACCCGGTGCACCTGTTTCTCAGTCTATATGACTGCCAACTGAGCCACGGAGCAGTCAATTATTAATATTAATTATTATTATAGTCTTTAAAAAAAATGTTAACAAGTTATAGAGCGCCTTCGAAGCTTCTCGCTTCTTCTAGTGTATTTAGTTTTGTTTAGAAAATAGTGAGTTAATGCAACGTGTTACGTTCTATTCTAATCTAGATCGCTTTTTGCGTCATCAGACGTCTAAAGTTAGTCTAGGATTGCACCAGGAAGAAACCAATGACGTCAGCGGTGACATTTTACTAATGTTCCAAGAAAGCGCGCGTTGCGTTTCGATGGATTGCAGTTTTTTTGTTGTTGTTGTTTGACGTGATGACTGACAGTTTGATGGCGGGAAAATTTTTAAGGTTTTGTTTTGATTTGCAAAGTTGTAGAGACGAAGATTCTCTCAGATTACTCAGATTATTCTCTCCGATGTCTCAGAAGATTCTTAACGAAGTTTTGAAGGTTCCAGTACTCGCTTGTCCCGGGACCTTATTAATATGACTAATCTGTCCATCCGTACGTCCGTCTGACTAAGACACTTCTCCAAAACACCATAACGGATCTATTAGTGCTATTAGTTTGCAGGGGACACCCTTGTTTCCTAAAGAATAAGTACTTAAAGAAAATCATAAAGTTATTTTTGTTAAAAACTTCTGTTCAATCGCTCGCTAAACTAATTATTTTGATAAAATATAAGAAATCGGTTTGTAAATTTACCAACAATATACTTTCAAAGCAAACGGGTACTTACAAAACAAAAGTAGAAACTACCAGTCAAAAGCCAGGTGGTCTATTTATTTGACAAAAAAAAATTAGAGGGTGGCCGCCATTTTGAAATATCCGAGGGGATACCACGTCCGCCGGAAGCAAAGATCCGATCTCGATATTTTTTTTACTAAAACTGAAATTAGATATTATGTTTGATCTAAATTTAATATTAAAACAGTTTTCTTGTTGAGATATAAGTTTATCGTGTGAATTTTTGCGCAACCTTTTTTTTTCGTGTGATTTATTAAATAGATTTCTAAAAGTAATGCAAAAGTTTTTTTTTCTTCAACCAACTAAGTATCAATATCAATACATAGTATAAAACGAAGTCGCTTCCCGCGTCTGTCCCTATGTATGCTTATATCTTTAAAACTATGCAACGGATTTTGATGCGGTTTTCTTTAATAGATAGAGTGATTCAAGAGGAAGGTTTATAAGTATAATACATGCACAAAATAGTAAAAGGTTAGGCGGTAGGAAGTTCGCCGGGTCGACAAGTTAACTTATAATTTTTGCTCCCCCAACATTAAGTGAGGGTTGTAAACATAATAACAATAAGTTAGCGTAACTTATTCGTTGCCTAATCGCTGGCACGTGTTAAGTTGCTTACTTAACTAAATTTAGAATGCATATTGCATTGCAACTTCCGATATTAGGGATATTTTTAGATATATTTAAAAATAAGTTATATTTAAGTAAGCGGAAGTAGTTAGTAGATCGTTCGGTCCAGTAGTTTAGAAGCATTGTCGATTCAAACAAACAGTCAAATCTTTCTTCTGTAAGTATTATATTCGTGTTAAATGTTATTAAAAGCATATAAAATTTTATTTCATTCACCATTTAATTGCTTTCAATCACGCACGTCTACCTTTGCAAATCTATTGTCATATGATATATTTAGGATTTAAAAACTTTGTACCGCCTTAAAAAATAAATTTCAAATATTATACCAGTAAATTTTAGAGTACTAGTCGACCCGGCGAACTTCATACCACCTAACCTTTTGCTATGTTGCTCATGTATTATACTGATAAACCTTCCTCTTGGATCACTCTATCGATTACAAAAAACCCCATCAAAATATGTTGGATAGTTTTAAAGATATAAGCATACATAGGGACAGACGCGGGAAGCGACTTTGTTTTATAATTATGTATGTATGTATGTATTGATACCCTATCTATATGCTATTCTAATCTGGCGTAATCAACATTACTGAGCCGTGTAGGCAGCCAATGCAAAAGCAACATTGATCATGCAGTAGAAATTTAATTTTAAGTATTTTTTCTGAATTCTTGTGCTAGCTATAGTAACGCAGAATCTAA
The DNA here is from genome assembly GCA_951802225.1 of Euspilapteryx auroguttella. Lineage (NCBI taxonomy): Eukaryota > Metazoa > Arthropoda > Insecta > Lepidoptera > Gracillariidae > Euspilapteryx > Euspilapteryx auroguttella. The sequence goes on from OX637669.1 coordinate 3,736,043, forward strand.
TGGGGTGGTTCCAAACCAAAAGAACATTTTCATTCAAAGTTCTCCCCTCGTTTTGCGTCCCCTAACGTTTCAAAGATGGCGCCCACCTGCCGGACAGATGCGCACGCGTCGACCAAGATGGCGGACGAATTGCTTTTGAAATCTTTTATTTAACTTGGAATGTTGAACTTGCAACTGTATGTTGGTTCGCGTTTAATTTTGCAACTTAATTTTGAAGCAGTTATTTTAAAGCTATTAACAAACATTTTAAAACTAAAATCAGCTAAATCGGCACGGCCGTTCTCGAGTTTTAGCCAGACAGACGAACAGCAATTGGTTTTTAAAATAGGTTGGTAGATATACTAGCTATGCCCGCGACTTTCTTTGCATGGACCAGTGACTTTTCTGTATTATCTCACCGTTTTAATATATAAACTAAGCTGAACATTTAAAACAAAAATCAGCAAAATTAACCCAGCCGTTCGTGGATTTTAGTGAGACAGACGAACAGAAATCGATTCTTATATGTATAGTTATGCTTTAAAAAGCGTGCACGACATTCTAAAGAGCTCACTTCCTCTAGGATGTAATTTCTCGCCCGTTTTACCTAACAATTATTATGCTCTTGCGCTTCGATAGCGGAAGTGCGGTAGGACTAGCACGTGTGCAGGGTGTTGCCCTCGGTTAAGCTCGGATGGGTACGCGGTACTACATACGGGTACAGGATGTAGCTTTTTGTGTTACTAAAACAGTGAGTTTTAGTATTAAAATCACGTTTTTAAGACTTATTGAATTGATTACCTAAGCTGCAAAGGATTTATTATTCTAACTACTAGTTTGCCCGGCGAACTTCATACCTTAAATATACACAATATAGATAGCCTATGTGTCATTCTATTGTATAATACTTATATCTAACCGAGAAGTTTCGTAGAATCCTGATCAGTAGTTTTCCTTGAAAGTGAAAACCCTTACAAATTTTCACATCTATACCAATATCATAAAGAGGAAAGATTTGTTTGTTTGTTTGTAACGAATAGGCTCCGGAAATACTAAACCGATTTGAAAAATTCTTTCACTGGTAGGAAGCTACATTAACCCCGAGTGTCATAGGCTATATTAGATTTTAAAAAAAAATAGGGATCCTTACCTAAACTCAAATAATGTAACCCAAGGTGCAATATTTTTTCCGTTGTTTACATATTTTGACAGGTGGTTTGTTGTTGTTGTTTGTTTTTTATTCGGCCATTCTGGGGGTTGTTACTGTTTCGACCCCCGGTCTTTCTACCCACGCACCTTTTTTTCTTGTTTCAACCCACAACAAATGATCATTATTGTTTCGACCCACGATAAGTACCTACCTATTAAATACATTTAAGTAATATGTAAGGTTGTCAAAAACTAGATATATTTGTAAGGTAAGCCAAAGAAGTCCGAGAATTCTTTTGTTTTCCACTATTTAAAAAAAAAACTTTAATTCTTTCAGATTTTCGGTATCCCCTTTAGCATTAAAGTGATTATTTTTTTTGGTAAAAATATAACAAAAAAATTAAGTTAAAAATAAAACACAGAAAACCGCAGATATGTTTAATTACTTTCGTACTATGAAATTTCACAAAATTTTGGTTAGTACGAGTAGGTTAGTGTTTTGTGAAGTGAAACAAACCTATCGCAGTTAACATTAGTATGATTTTGATCATGTTTTGCAAACTCTCCAAAATTATAAATTGCACAGCGGGTTGAAACAGTACTATGAATGGGTAGAAAACGGACAAAAATAATGATTATTTTATGTTGGGTTGATTGTGGGTTGAAACAGGCATACAAATGGGTTGAAAACGGAAAAAATAATCGTGGGTAGAAAGTCCGTGGGTCGAAACAGGAACAACCCCATTCTGGGCAGTCAAAAGAACATAGTCTTTAGAGCCAAGTCTTTTGTAGTATCTTGTATTCTATGGCGTAACGAAGTAAGCTGGGAAAGCTCGTTCCTAATAAGTAGGACTCCGAAAACCAACATAAAAAACCCTGTGACATTAATTGAATGACTATCATCATCTACATTAGAAAACCAAGTCGTTTTCCGCTGTCTTTCCCTAATGCTTAGATCTTTAAAAGTACGTTCTAGATTTTGATGAGGTTTTTTTGAAATAGATAGAGTTTTTCAAGAGGAAGGTTTATGTTGTTTACGTATTTTACTTGTAAACCTTCCTCTTGAATCACTCTATTAAAAAAACGCATCAAAATCGGTTGCATAGTTTTAAACATTCAAGAATACATAGGGACAGACGCGGAAAGCGACTTATTTTTATACTAAGTATGTATTGATTGGTCAAATCTGAGTCGGACGTTAAAAACTTTTAATTTTTATTTAAAACTAACGTAATCGTCTCTATTGTCACCAGCCCCTCGCAGCTCGTGCTCTGGTGGCGCCCCGAACAACCTGCCGCCCCTGGCCTTCCACCGGGTTCACGGAGAAAACGTCAGGGTCTCGAGAGACGGCTCCACCGCTAGGAGAGTCGAGTCCTTCTGCAAGGGTGTCGCTTTCAGCGCGAGGCCGGTCCAGCTTAATGAGAAGGTAAATCCAAACAAATATCATAAATGCGAAATCAACTCTATCTGTCTCGATTTCACAGCATAACTAGGGAACCGATTTGAGCCACTTTACAGCGATGCTAGCGCCTTTCTCGAAAATAAAAAAAATTGTCTTCTAAATTAAAGCAAATATCAAAAATATGGCACAGTGTGACACTAGATAATATTGTTTAGTATTTTTCGAGCACAGTAAAGTAGTCCTAGCTAAAAATAACAGAATATTCCACAGATTGTTGCCAAACAGAATATTCCACAGATTGTTGTTGTTGATTGTTGTTTACTTTTAGCAACACTTTGTAGCTTTCTCAGAATAAGGACTGTAGCTTTCTTTGACAGTGCCCTAAAAATACTAGGCTACATTATCTAGTGTCATACTGTGCCAAATTTTTGATATTTGCCTTAGTTTAGAAGATATCAATATTTATTGCGAATGGTGCTGTAAACTGGCTCCTAAGGTTAAAAACCTAACCCACTTTAGGCAATAATTTGTCAGAGGTCTTATTTATAAGAAATAGTTAGTTTTAAACTTGTCTTTAAATATGTTAACCCTCTAACATACCCTTTCTTTCTTCCAAAGGTCTGCATCCGCTTCGTCGAGATCTCGAACAACTGGAGCGGAGTTCTTCGCTTCGGCTTCACGACTCATGACCCAGCAAACTTAACTCACTGCCTACCCAAATACGCTTGCCCCGACCTGACCAATAAGCCTGGCAACTGGGCTAAGGCGTTGGGCGAAAGATTCTGCGAGAAAGACAATGTTTTATTCTACTACGTCAACTCAACTGGCGATGTCCATTTCGGTATCAACGGTGAAGATAAAGGCGTTTTCTTTACCGGTGTTGATACTAGATCCCCATTATGGTCTTTGGTAGATGTCTATGGAAATTGCACGGCAATTCAATACGTCGATCCAAGAATCCCGAATCAGGTTAGGAGATCGTTTTCGGAAGAACAAGACGAAAGATTGGCTGGGAGTATGCGTAGTCTTACAATGGAAGATAATCTTCCACCACCAAGGTACCAGAACCAATCGGTGGCTCCGCTAACCCTGCATAGAATGAAGGGAAGGAACGTCCAGTTTACCAACGATAGGGGAGTCGCAGCTAGGGTGGAAACAGAATTCTGTCAAGGCTACGTTTTCACAGCGCGACCAATGCAACCTGGGCAAACTTTGGTCGTCCAAATCTTAACAACTGAGCCAGCATACGCTGGATCTCTAGCCATTGGTCTAACCTCATGCGACCCAGCTACATTAAGACCTTCGGATCTCCCCGATGACGCAGAGCAACTCCTAGACAGACCAGAGTACTGGGTGGTGAGGCGGGATGCAGGCAACGGTCTTAGAAGAGGTGATGAACTAGCAGTCACTTTGACAATGGATGGAAAGGTTTTAGTGAGAAACGGAAACATGCCAATGACGGTGATGCATGTAGATCACTCGTTAAGACTGTGGGCTTTTGTGGATATCTACGGGGCTACTCAGAAAGTGAGGCTCCTGAGCTCCCAGCTTCCTCAACCTGTCCAAACTCCACCTCAGCAGTTGAGGGTTTTGACTGGAGCTGCGTCGCCGATTTCTACTGGCAATGGGGGAACTGTGCTGGTCGTTAGTCTGCCCCCACAGAATGGCGGGCAAAATTCCCAGAATCATTCCCAAGCTTTGACGTTGGCTAGTGCACATTACATTGAGGTGAGTTAGCTTTTTTGTTTGTCCTAATGCTAGGTAAAGTCCTAGGCCCTTTTGCCTTGAGTAACTTTTTTTTTTTTTCTTCTTGAGCATTGGATTAGTTTACTGTTAAAAGATTATAAGAATACTTAAGAGTTACTTGCAGAGCAATTAAAAGGTTTATGCTTGATGTCATATGCTATGCTAAGGTTATGCTGAGTATTTTTAATGAAATTCACAAAATAAAACTCTTTTCAAATACTCACTTCTACTGGAAACCACAAGGACAACATGTAAGGGCTCATATCCAGCAGTGGAAATCTTTTGGCCAAGAATTATATTAAATACCTTGATGTCAAAACTGCTGTATTTTTTTTTTAAATGAAATTCACAAAGGAAGTAATTTTTACTAGAAACCTTAACACATTGAAAAATCATACTAAAACACTAACTTCCATTGTTACAGCCAATCCAGAGCTCGTCCCAAGTGTGCCTATCAAACATACAGATGCAACCACAACCGTCCTGCAGCGTTCAATACCAACCACCACCCCGTCCCGCACCCAGAACGGATTGCTCAACGTCCCAGAACTGCCAGAACGAGGTCCACGAGCCAAGAATGATTGAACGCTTGCACCAGAACGGTCCATCTACGTCTCACCAACCTGTTTATTCCATCATCGGGGATGGGCCAACTGGAACGGAGTGTACTATTTGCTATGAAAACCCTATAGACAGTGTGTTGTATATGTGTGGGCATATGTGCATGTGTTATAGGTGTGCGGTACAACAGTGGCGTGGTAAAGGAGGTGGCCAGTGTCCCCTTTGTAGGGCACCTATTAAGGATGTTATTCGCACTTATAAGTCCTGATTGTATGTTTTGATGATGTTCGAGTGTTACTTTTGGTTATGCCAACTTTTCTTAAAGAGGGACTTCTTGCTTGTACTTAAAACGAGTGAACTGAAAAAAAAGAGAAATTAACACCCCGTATAGTTGTACTGTACTTACCACCTATAGGAATTAATGTGAACGTACTTTAATCAAAAATCTTATTGAATTTTTTTTATGGAAATTTACAGTGCGACACAAAATTCTAGAAATTATAAGTGGCAACATTGTATGGAAATTTGACAAAAATTTCCATACAGTGTTACCACTTATTTCTAGATTTTGTGTCGCACTGTAACATCCTGTATAAATTGCGTTTAGTTTTTTTAGAAAGAGAACTAAGTAATACTCAAATACTGATAATCCTATTAATTTATTTCCAAGAAAACGCGTATTTATAGACTGTGCAAATAGTTTTTATGCGTCCCTGTCTAGCAAGTCGAGAATGGTTGGGAAAGAAAGAGAGATGAAATATAAGAATAACTGAAACCTATGACATGCCAAATAATTATTAAAAAAAAACATTAAAATTGACATCTAAAATGACATTTGACTTGTTTGTAGGTACTTACACTTATTTATGACTATGTACTTATCGGAAACCACAAATATACAAGGTGTAACTAGTAAGGTTAGCCAGTAATAATGTACTTTTCCAAAGAAAATACGGTTAAGTTATGTAAAAAGAAAACTAGTAATACATCCTGTATAATTTGAATAAGTAATATTGGAAAATGGATAATATATATCATTTACTTATTTAACAAATTAATATAATAATCATAATAATTATAGCATTTGGGCATAATATTCTAAAAAATTCATTGTTAAACAATGATTTTTTTAAATGAGTATATATTTCTGAATTAATTTAAATACTTTTTGACAATTTGGTTAATAATAAACTCTTTAATTTATTGATATTATTATTGTAGTATTATAAATGATCTTAACATTAGGTTTCTTTTGAAAAAAATTAGAGCAGAAACGCTTGTAAATGCAAAAAATAATAATTTTAGATGACTTATTCCGCACAGATTAGAAAAGCCTTTGATCGACCGAAAATTAGGTTATCTAATTGTTGTGTATAATTTTTTATAAGTACTCAAACGTTAGGAACCTAGTTTTAGCGACTCCAAGACCTATTATTAGGTAGAGGCTATCATGTAAATAGGTAGAAAAGCTAGGTTTTTAGACTAAGTTTAGGAGCTATTTAATAATTACTTACTAAGTTTTTATAAGGATTCAGAATTTACGTCCTATACACGGTGTAAAAGAACTTTTTTTGCCAAGAAAAGTTTAAAAACGGTGATAGAAGCATTTAGGAGAGCACATATCTTAATTTTACGAATTTCCAGACTAAAAAACTTTGCATGTTCCTAAAAAACTTTTTTGTGTTATGTTGAGCTTTTTTCAGTCAAGTATGCAAGAAAATTGCTCAATATACTTTGACATCTTAGAAAAAAAGATCGAAAATTTAGTAGAAAATATTTTGGGTAGACTAGAGCTATCTAAAAAAAATAGAAAAACTAAATTTTTTTGTATCGTTTTTTTTTTTCTTTTCTTTGTTTGCTAGATACTTTGTCTTTTCTAAACGAATCTTTTTTCACTATTAACGTGTATTTTGTAACCATATATCATTCCTTGATAAATATTTTTTTTTTGTAAATTAATTTGTAGATTATAATGTACTTACCAATTTTGTTTTTTTGTACCAAACTACGGCAGCCAGTTTCTTATTTAGACATATATTTTTTGTAGGTAACAAACAATGGTTTTTTTTTTTTGATAATATAAATCCCGTAAAAACATTTTGCTGAATTTCACAATGTTGCAATGTAACCAAAATAGAATGACCAGTTTTTTTGTTTGTTTTTCTAATCTAAGTTTTTGTCAGAAGCCAAATCGTAAAGTAAGTTTATGTTTTATATTTAACTGTACATAATTATTGAAGTATTTTTAACCGATAAATACAGTTTTCAATGTTATACATAACATAGGTACCTACATGCAATTTTTTTTACCTTTATAAGCGGGCGCATATTGAGGCTACTAGTGTCTCAGTCAAGCCACTAGACGCGGCCACCAATCAGCCGCTCGTGGCATAGTGGTAAAGTTCAGGGACTCCAGCTTGTAAAATTTATTAAAAAAAAAAAACCCTCCACAGTTTGTGGCCGCGTCCAGACTGCTTTAATGTGCGCTAGCATTATACTTACCAAGATAATGTGATATTTCCGCATTTTTTTTTTCTGTCCGCATCACATAGTAAATTTCCTTATTAAGTTTTGGAAATGCCGCTATTTAAAAAAAAAACTACCCATGTATGGTTCTATTTTCTTCTCGATTTCTGTTTTTTTTTTTTGTACAGTGTTGTCCTCTAGTCGTTAGCTATTTATAAAATTTTCTAAAATGCGAGCATTCTTTAACTATTACCTATTACTATGTTTTAGATTAAGTTTTTAAATAATAAACAGAACATGGTTATAATAATAATTTATGAAAGTTTTTTATTTTAATTTTCTATGGTTTTTTTTCATAAAAAAAGTTGTATTTAGGTTACATAACATATCTTAAAATTCATCTTTCTTCATAAATATTTTTTTTCTTACTCTTTTTAAATAGTTAATAGAATAGCAATCCAAAAAAATAAAACTAGTTTTTTTTTTCAATCGATTATATATTAAAAACTCCTATTTACATAGTAAATAATAAATTAACATTCTATACAATATCATAGAACAAGGCAACCAGTTAAATACGAGTCCAAATATACCATTCATAATTTTAGAAAAAAAAAAACTTCTAAAAATGCATATTTTACAAGAATATACAAAAAAAGATTTACTTTAGATAGTAACAGAACTCTCCAAAAATGTCGCATGATTTAAATGCATTTAGTATAGAACTAGGAAGGTTGAAACGAAAAATACTCAAATCATTAAATGAATGCCATAAAAAAAGTTTATAGGTGGTACTTTCGACAGAAAAGTTGAGTGTAAAGTATCGCATTTTTTTACGCATAGGGGATTTACAAAAAAGTAAAACTTTAAACCATACCACATTTTTTAGAGAAACAACAGGGTAAAAAGTCATATTACGGCGGTAGTCAACGCCATTTGGGGGGGGGGGGGGGGGGCGAAATTTTGACTACCGCCTCGTGATAGGATGTTTTTCCTCAGCAATTATCGAGACATATTCGTTAAACTACATTTCATTAGAAAAGTAAAAAAAAAGCATTAATATAAATCGTTCTACAAAAATATTATTTCTAAACCTTACTCCGGGTCGTAGCCAGTCGTAGGTTCGAGATTGTATTAAAGAAAAATTTGCAATTTTAAGAATGTTTAAAAGAAATATGAAATGATGCATTGACCCTGTGCTGTTTACTACAGATAAAAAATGATTTTTTTTTTCTGTTGAAATAAAAATTCTTACTTCAAGTGGCGAACGGGTGCAATACTAGCGCCACTTGGATAAATAATTAATATATTCTAAACCATGGCCGAAATCAAAAATATGCGTCTTTGACTCCCTAGATATAATCTTGCTTAGAATATTTAGGCTATGTTGTGTAGCTTTTAGGATAATGATCTTAGAAATGTTCTTTTATGAAATTAAAGTGGCCACTTTAGGCAACAACCGCTTTATTCCTTAGATTTTGAACCTGAAAGCTACACAACAGGGCTTAAAAAATTCTAAGCAAGATTTATATCTAGGGAGTAAAAGACGCATATTTTTTATTTCGGCCATGGTTTTGAAGATATTAATTATTTATCAGAAGTGGCGCTAGTTTCGCACCGTGAAGCCCTTAAGACACAATGATGGAACGTCGACCAATGCGTAGTCGAATGAAACAAGGATTAAAATTAAGAAAAAAAGAAGAAGATATTTTAGGCGGTAATGGTTGAAATACGCCACTCCAGATAAAAAAAATATAACTTCAAACCATACAATACTTGTATGGGAGTATTAAAAACATATGCAATTAAATTTAATATTAACAACAAGCAGTCCATTCCAACGATTATATTAATTAATTATTTTTATTATTAATATTAAAAAATATTTATAGCCATTTTACAATCAGAAATTAAAAATGAAAGTTATTTTTAAATTGCTTTTAAATACATAATTAATGAATTAGGTATATGTAATGCATTAAAAAATACATTCTTTAAAAACGTTTCTTACAGTTTCAGAGCCGATTATACCTTCTTTGTTTAAAAAAGAACGATTATACAGGGTGTAAATATAAAACAGCGAAAACCAAAATAACTTCAATGTAAGAAAATTTTCAGGTTTATGTTTGTAACGTATATTGGTTAAAAACGTTTTGTATCTTTCTAATATCTTAAAGAAAATGTTTCAAACATCCTGTATACTGAAGACGCAACAACATAATGGCTACTACATCATATGCAATATATCACAACCGAAAATTAAACAATAGTAAAATAATGCTACTTACTTTAATAAAATAAAAAAACTATACAGGGTGTAAGGGACTAGTTTGACAAACAATGATAATTATTTAAACATTCCATTTGTGTATAATTTGGCGACGCCGTAGACTTTCCTTATATCCGATGAGGACGCAGGCAGGCTAGTGGTTTCACCAGCAATGGGATGCCTGCAAGGAGGTCGCGGTGTCGGGCGAATATTAGCTGTGTTTGGCTCCATAGATAAACATTTTATCTATTGTCGACTTGACATGCTGTCATACGATACAAAAACATAACAATTTTTCTTCTTTGCATTGTGAAGTTCACATAATTTACCGATGTTGCTCTGGATCTTGGAAAGTGCTTGTGCCCAATAAAGACCAGACCCATACACCCGGGTGTGAACGCCGCGGACAGGATTTCAAGGTTGGTGGAACCAATTTTCCTTCCTCGTATTCGTCGGATGTAGGAATTACTACGGCCTGTTGCCTGTTACCTCGACCTGTCCTGTTTTGCCATCATCTTTTCTTATGGTGGCCCATTTACGCGCCACCATAATTTTTATAAACACAAACATTGAAGTGTAAAAACGAAAACAGTTTTAAAGAAAAAAACACGCCTTTACACCCTGTATATCATTCTAAAATAGCTTTTTATACAAAAACCTTGGTATTCCATTCAATAACCATAAAACAGCACATCACAAAGACTTGGTCTTCTATTTAGGGCCTTCAGGCCGTTCTGTTACTTAGTTTGTCCTTCACCACGTCACTCCTAAACTACTCGCCTTTTAACCTTTTGCTGAACTCTTCCTGTTGTAGCTCCTTCCACTCCTTTTTGGGTTTCATACGCTTCAGTTGACCATCCCTGGAATTTAAAATATCTTATCATCATCATCATTTCAGCCGTAGGACGTCCACTGCTGGACATAGGCCTCCCTCAAGGCTCTCCATCTGTACCGATCGCAGGTGGCCTGCATCCAGCGTGGACCCGCAGCCTTGCGCAGATCATCCGTCCATCTGGTCGGTGGACGCACTACGCTGCGCTTGCCGATCCGTGGTGTCCACTCGAGAAAATTATCTAATGTTAGGTCGCATTCAGATGAAATCATCCCTGTCCAAAGACGACCAATGTTGGACATAGGCCTCCTCCATAGAGCGCCACAAGGACAACCATATTGACTGCTCCGTGGCTCAGTTGGCAGTTGGCAGTGATGTGGACTGAGTAAGCGTGAGCACCCGGGTTCGATTCCTGGGCGGGGCGAATATTGATATGATGAATATCGATGTTTGTTTCCTGTCTGGGTGTGATGTTCGTCTTTGTGTGTGTTTCGGGCACCCTAGATACAGGTTATTCCTAGTTAGGGGCTCTGAGTGTGATGTGTTATTATTATTATTAAATGATCAACCCCCCGATCCTATTAGCGAAGACCGCAACGGTTTCTTCAGGAATACGTCCAGGAGCCTCCCACTTACCACATTAAAGTCCTTCATTAGAGATTACAGCCTAATTTTCCTCCCTCCCACTTACCAAATAAAATTTACAAGCCTCCTCTTCAAAAAGCTTTCTATCGATGTCTACCTACTATAAGTCTACCTACTGTAAGTACGTTTGTAAGTCCCTCCCACTTACCACATAAGATCAACCAGTCCCCCACGCCTTGCAATATCAGCCTTGATCCGATTAGCAAAGTCAGCAGCTCTCGGGGGAAAGTTACCAGACATCGCATACGATGGACCAGGAAAATCCACATCAAAATAAAGCCAATTTTGCCTCCCTCCCACTTACCAAATAAAATTTACCAGCCTCATCTTCAAGCGCATTTCCCGACGCTCGGGGGAGCGTCGGGTGTATGTGGGGCTCGCACCCACTAAAACCCCCCGGCGGCCGTCTTGGCGCTTTTGGGAAGAACCCCGGGAACCACACATTACTGGCGTCCGAAGTCTTCCCACGCTCAGCTGCTATCAGCTTCATGCTCGGGGAGGGCATATTGTTCCCCCCTCCCCCCGGCTCGCCCCGGAGCTGCGGCGGCACAGTGCCACAAGCTGTGCCGCCGCCCATCTCAAGGCCGTGTGATGAGTGTGTCGGGCCCCCGCCCTTCACACCCACGACCCCAAAGACCCCTTTTAGTCGCCTCTTACGACAGGCAGGGCATACCGTAGACCTATTCTTACGCCCGGACCTACAGGGCTTAGCGATGTCTACCTGCCTACTGTAAGTACGTTTGTAAGTCCCTCCCACTTACCACATAAGATCAACCAGTCCCCCCCGCCTAGCGATGTCAGCCTTGATCCGATTAGCAAAATCCGCAGCACTCTCATCAGTCATACGACGCGCGGGGGGAAGGTACCACACATCGCACACGATGGCCCAGGAGGTCATCATGTTGAGGAGGTAGTGCAGCATGCCGTGCCGGGAGGAGTTCCAGAACGCGTCCCCGAATCGAGGGTCGTACCTTGGTTGGAAATTGAAAAAGCAAGGTTTTAGTTCAGAGAAAATAAGGCCACGCTCACTTTGGATACGAATCAAGTCGTACGTATACGTATGAATGAGTTTTGACTGTCCGTTAGGCAAATTTGTCTTCATAAATTGTTTGAACGCACGAATAAGCATAAAATCCCAACAGCTTCGGATCGTGTTCGGACATCGGACGTATTCGTACGTACACCTACAAGTATACGTATTCGCACGTTTAACTCGCGCGGAGACTGAGCACTTTTATAGAACTTAGAAGTTCGGAAACGTACAAAACAAACACGTGTGTTTCCGAACGAATAAAATTCGTACGAAAACATATCCACATACTGAAATCTCTAATAATTTCTTTTTTACAAAAAATGAACCCGCCTTCAATAAACTTAGGCAGCATGTCAAAAATGACAGAACGACTCGACAAATTGTCGCCATGCCTTTGTAGGCAGGACGGCGTAACACTTCCGGTTTTTCTGTATTGCAAAACAGCTCTTGTTCCTTGGTAATACAGTCTAGGGCGCACGAGACCATAGACAAAACTATTACGTCGTCCTAGACCGCCACTTTACATTCAAGAATAAAGGTTAGGCGGTACGAAGTTCGCGGGTCGACTAGTATACTGGGTGTTTCTGACAAGGCGGTAATAAATCAAAGGAGGGATTCAGCTCACCATACCTAACAACTTTCCCAAAGCAACATGGGTCGAAACCTCAAAAAATATCAGCTGTGCCATACATTGGTTCGATCAGCTGACGGGGTCAGTGTACGGGACAGCTGATTTTTCTTTTGAGATTTCGACGCATGTTGCTTTGGGAAAGTTGTTAGGTATGGTAAGCTGAATCTCCCCATTGATTTATTACCGCCTTGTCAGAAACACCCTGTATTATAACTTGACTTACTTGATAGCAACCGGATGCACGGTGCCGCCAACTTCGAAGCTTCCTTTCTTGAATTGCATAACAGATGTGTTGTTGATGCAGGTCCCTTCGGGAAATATCAATATCGGCGGGTTGTCCGGGACTGAGATGTGCTCTTTTAGTCTGTGGCAAATACAGACGACAAATTATAGAGATTTTTCTGGAAGCGAAAAGAAAATATCGGAGTTTTGTTTCTCAATTTTCAAATTAAGGTGCGAACGGATGCGATACTAGCGCCATTTAGATAAAATAATAATATTTTTTAAACCACGACCGAAATAAAACATATTAATAACAATAATAATTCTTTATTTTCAGAATAAAACATTCTATAATATTTGTTAGTAATAGTAAGTACTTAATTAAAAACTAGAATGTCGCTTAGAATTTTTAAGGATCTGTTGTGTAGCTTTTACATTCAAAATCAAATTCAAGAGCCCTAAAAATTCTAACTAACATTATCTAGGGAGTCAAAGGCGCATATTTTTGATATCGGCCGTGGTTAAGAAGATATATCAATTTTTTTTATCGAAGTGGCGCTAGTTTCGCACAGTTTCGCCCCTTAAGCCCCGTTTCTGAGCCCCGTTAAGGCGGTAAGTCACGGTATGGCGCCAAATTCAAATTTTTTCGCGTTTTTTAATTATTCTGGCGAAAGTATTCATTTTTAATAAAGTTTTAATGAATTCGCGTATGTAAAAAACCATTTGCCATTACAATGTGGCAAATGGTTTTTTACATACGCGAATTCATTGAAACCTTTAAAAATATGTATACTTTCGCCAAAATAAATAAAAAACACGAAAAAATTTGAATTTCGCGCCATAGCGAGAGTTACCACCTTAAGATCTTTTTCTTTTCTAGAAGTTTTTTTTAGGTTTTCATACTACAACTACAAAATTAAAATAATTCCGTTTTAAGACAACCTTGCTATAATGTATGTCTATGTTGACTTACCGTCTAGCAACAGCAGTCCTGTCCTTAGTTTCCGATCTCTCAAACCATATATGAGGCGAAGCACGAGCTAGCGCCCTCTGGAGGAGACCTAGGAAACCTCCGTGCCTTTGACCGATCTGAAATGCCTCCCTCGATTAGTATTTAACGATCTACCGGGTGTTTCTGACAAGGCGGTAATAAATCAAAAGGAGAATTCTGCTCACCATACCTAACAACTTTCCCAAAGCAACATGGGTCGAAATCTCAAAACAAAAATCAGCCGTCCCGTACATTGACCTCGTCAGTCAGCTGATCGAACCAATGTATGGAACAGCTGTTTTTTATTTTTTGAGATTTTGACCCACATGTTGCTTTGGGAATGTTGTTAGTTATGGTGAGCAGAATCCCTTCTTTGATTTATTACCGCCTTGTCAGAAACACCCGGTATATACTTACTGGATGTTACTGAAAATGCGGTAATAAATCAAAGGGGCGATTCAGCTCGCTATTGTACCCTAAAACAACTTTCCCAAAGCAAAACGGGTCGAAATTCTAAATCAAAAATCAGCTGTTCCATACATTGGTTCGATCAGCTGGCGGGGTCAATGTACGGGACAGCTGATTTTTGTTTCGAGATTTCGTTCGACCCATGTTGCTTTGGGAAAGTTGTTATGTATGGTTAACCGAATCCTTCCTTTGATTTATAACCGCCTTGTCAGACACATCCTGTATATAACCTGTATATATTTAATAGTGGTTTGTTTGTCTCACTAAAACTCAAAAACAGCTGGGACAATTTAGCTAATTTTGGTTTCGAAATGTTTGTCTTAGTCCAGGGGAAGGCTTAAACGGTAAGATTATTACTACTTAAAGGATAAAAAAAATATACTTATAGGACAAATTTAGAAGTTACAATTTATAAAAAAAAAAATAAGGATAAGCCGTGGCGAAGATTCTGAGAGGATAACATTTTTAAATGGTACCATTTAAAATGGTATCTAAATTCAATGGCACAGGATTAAGCGTACCGTTTCTTATGCTAGGTTATAAAAAATACAAACTATTAACTGAGATTAACATCACAAATGCACATGCAAGCATAACTTAACTTACATTTACCCAAAAACATTAAAATGTTACATAAACATGCAAAATGGCGGGAAAAAAAATAATAAAAACAAAACTCAATATTTCGAAAAGGCAAAGGTCCCTGGACCATGCAGCCCTAGAACACAATAAATGTTCCGTCAGCCCGGCTTGTTGTATTTAGCTATTGACAGTCAGTCAATCATAGATCCTGTCGTTCATCTATAATCTGTAAATTAATATCTTCGGAACAAAGGCAAATATTAAAAACGTGATCTTGTTCGAATTTAATATCAAAATCGCTAGTTTCACAAAACAAAAACTACTACTACTTCAGTCAATCAATCAACAGACCAATCCAATCAATCAATCAGTCAACCAACCAGCGAGTAAGTATTGTCGCACATCAGTACGAGCGCGTCAATCGGGCTGGTGTGGTTGGCCACGCAAATGCCTCCCCGTGCCGGGCGCATGTCCTCCCCATGGTACGTAATAACGCAGGAAATGCAACGGGACAAAAAGTTGAAGCACGCCAGTGACGTCGTATGATTGATACGCTGCTTCAATCCGCCGTCAGGCAGGATTCCGATGCATGCTGTGCATGTTATCAGCCACCATACCTGTTATGGGATAATGATTGTGATGGTTTTGATGCGTAAAAGAGTTTTTTTTTTTTTCGTTTTATGGCGGTAGTTCGAAAACAAAGTTTTGACGGCTAAAGTTGGAACTATATTGCTGTGTTGTGTGTGGCGCGGTTTTAATATACAGCTTAACTGTATGACAAAAGTTGTTATGTATTTTCTAGTGCTAACAGCAAAAAAAAAACTCTTTTCGCATCAACAATCACTTTTTATGAAGATGTAAATGTAAAAAAAAAAACATTGTTACAAACATACCCTATGAAGATTTAGCTTATGAAATAATACCCATCGCGTACATAACGGTATAGAGGCCTAATACTGACTTAGAGTGACCAAATAGCTTTCCTCTTACCAAATTAACAATGAAAATTCGATGACTTTGAATACCATTGCTGCTTTTCTCAGGGCATGTGGTGTTTCGGGCCTTAAAAAGCAGCAATGGATATCGAAAGCTGTTTTATTAATCAATTTTTATGAAGCTACTTACGCCCCCAGAGGGTTTAAAAAATCTCAAAATACAGAATAAATGCATTTCAACCTCTATACAGCTAAGTCCCCGATGAGTTTACCCAACGTTTCGAAGAAAAGAACACACAAGATGGAAAAATAGAGAAATGAAATGGAAAGTGTCTCTTTTGTATACTGTTTTCGAGACACTACAGGAGCGACAACCGTGATTAAACCTGAACTCTTAAAAAAAAAACCCCAAAATGTATTAAAATCTAACATGTTTGTAGTTTTAAATGTTTTTTAGCAACCCATCTCTTTCTAACTCGTCTTAAAGACGACAACTAAAAAGAGACAACACTTGCTTTTTTGTTCATTAAAAAGCGCCACGCATTATGAATCCCATGGACTTAATAGACCTACATTGATAATACCGCCACTCACGAAAAAGTAATATCTTCTAAACTAAGGCAAATATCAAATACGAGAGCCTGTATGATACTAGATAATGTAGCTTCGTATTCTCACAGTACACTACCTCACCTCTCACAGTATTAGATTAGATGTAGTCTAATTGGCTTTCAATAAGTGATATCTTGTATCCTATATTGAATAAAGATTTTTTGATTTGATTTTATTTTTAAGGGCATTGTTGTATAGCTTTTAAGTTAAAGACCAAAGAAAGCTAAAAAGTGTTGCTATAAGAGGCCACTTTTTTTTTCTGGAAAATTTTGTTATTTTTATTTAGGACTACTTTACTAAAAATACTAAGCAAGATTATCTAGTGTCATACTGAGCCACATTTTTGATATTTGCCTTAGTTTTAGAAGATATTAATTTCTTTCGCGAATGGCGCTAGCATCGCTGTAAACTGGCTATTAAACAAGTAAACAACTGCATTCACGATGAACCCATAATCTGACTTCAGAAAAAAAAAAACACAAACCAAAGAGTAACAATCGTTCGCCGACAGAATGGCAACATCGATAATACTCGTGTGGTTGGCAACACAGAAGCCGTTCTTCTTTGGCCGGTGTTGCAAGTCGTGAAAATTCGTTACGGCTGATATGCTGCGCACGAGTATGCGAAAGGACAGTTTGTAGCACAGGTTTCCTAGGAATTTACGCATTTTCCCCGCTGGCAACAAATTTAGGAGCACAGCCGTCGAGAAGAGCGTTAGGACCTGAGTGTTGCCATGTCAAAAAAAATATAAAATGTTTTAGTAAAAATATTTAGGCCTATTTTTATGTTATTTATTATTTAAAACTTATACTTATGTGAATATTGCCTGGAATAAATAAATTAAATAATTTAGTACCTATTGCTAGATAATATAGGTATGTCACTTAATTTTCGATTTGAAAATACGGGCGTTTCATAAATTTTTTTTTTTTTTTCAATTTGATTTTTCAAATTTAACTTTAAACGGCTGTCATAGCATACAGTGTAAAGAAAGAAAGGTTAGAAAAAAAGTATAGTGAAGGAAATATCAGGAAAATAATGTTTTGTACTTATTTGAAAATGTATAACATCAATCATCAATACATAGTATAAAATAAAGTCGCTTCCCGCGTCTGTCCCTATGTATGCTTAAATCTTTAAAATTAAGCAACGGATTTTGATGCGGTTTTTTTTAATAGATAGAGTGATTCAAGAGGAAGGTTTATAAGTATAATACGTGCACAAGATAGTTATAGGTTAGGCGGTACGAAGTTCGCCGGGTCGACTAGTTTTATCTAAAGAGAAAACCACTGTAAATTAAATGTTTTTGGTAAATACTCTATCGTTTCCCCACAGTGCTTCATTAAGACAAAAACCGATTTTGATGCAATTTTTCATAAATAATAATCATCCTCATCATCAGCCTGTAAGATCCCACTGCTGGACATAGGCCTCTTCTCTCGCACGTCATGCACCACTCACGGTTCATAAATATGGGGTCACCCAATATGTAAAAATTTTTTTTATTATTTTTATTAAAAAAAAAGAATTCAACTCACCCCAATGGCGAAGATAAGCACCCTCAAAGGTAACAGAAAGAAATATCTAACGACAAAACCCATCATCCATATAATTGTTAGGCGCCATGTCAGAAACTCGTATTGCCTGAAATTAAATAAAAACATTATTATATCACACGAGCTGTCCCGGCTAACTTCGTTACGCCATAGAATATAAGATAATACTTAAGACTTGGCTCTATAGACTTTGTTTCTAAGACTGCCCAGAATGGGCGAATAAAGAAACAAACAAAAACAACAACAAACCACCTGTCAAAATATGTAAACAATAGAAAAAAATGCACCTTGGGTTACTTTTGAGTAAGGATCCCTTATTTTTTTTTTAAATCTAATATAGCCTATGTCACTCGGGGATAGTGTAAGTGTAGCTTCCCAACAGTGAAATTATTTTTTAAGTCGGTTCAGTATTTCCGGAGCCTATTCGATGCAAACAAACAAACAATCAAATCTTTCCTCTTTATTATTGGTATATACTGGGTGTTTCTGACAAGGCGGTAATAAATCAAAGGAGGGATTCTCTGCTCACCATAACTAACAACTTTCCAAAAGCAACATGAGTCAAAATCTCAGCTGCTCAAAAAAATAACAGCTGTTCCATACATTGGTTCGATCAGCTGACGGGGTCAATGTACGGGACGGCTGTGTTTTTTTTTTGAGATTTTGACCCATGTTGCTTTGGGAAAGTTGTTAGGTACGGTGAGCAGAATACCTCCTTTGATTTATTACCGCCTTGTCAGAAACACCCTGTATATATTGGTATATATATAAATAGGGCATACCTACTACCCAATTATTTTCACTTTATGGTACAGTGGCGGTCTAGGACGGCGTACCACTTCCGGTTTTTCTGTATTGCAAAATAGCTTTTGTTCTTGGGTAATACAGTCTAGGGCGTACGAGAACATAGTCAAATCGGTTACACCGTCCTAGACCGCCAATGTAATATCGATTATTTCTCATGACTTTAATTATAACGTCAAATAAAAATGCTGATTGTGTGTTGCTAATCAGTGTCTATGGTTTAAGTATTTTTTGGCATATTACTATTTAATATTGATATTTTAGTTAAAATCTTCAATAAACCAAATTTTGGAACCCTCCGCCATTTTATTCATGCGTTACTAGTTTAAAAAAATAATGTGTAAGTATACATTATTGCTGTTGTTAATGCCAAAAATCCTTTTTTTTAAGCCTCTAACTAAATGGAAACGTGGCAGGGTTTTCAAACATACAGAAAAGAAAAGGAAAATTATCATAATACGCCCATAGATGGCGGTGTCTACAGCAATATCACAGAGATGGGAGATCGAGTATTGATTGACTCTTTGGATTGGATCATATTCTGCTAAGAATAAATCTTAATTTCACCCACTCCGTCACTGCCTCAGTCAAATTTAAATTTTTATGTTTCATTTTGAGCTATTCAATCATTCATTTCATCTTGACCTATTGCTCCTGGCAGAGCGCCATCTGGTAGCGGCGTAATAAAACTTGTTTTTTTCTTCTTCTGAGCTGTCAAATTGAAAACCTTTCATTGAGAGGGAGATAGATAGACGCTTTATTACAATCAGTGAACTTAAAATATTACAATATTCTTAAATTAAAACATTGATTGCAATGGGCGGCCTTATCGCTTAAAGCTTGGTCAACGTATGTGTAGTTTACCCTAAATACCCATTAACAACAAACCTGTTGGTCCTAGTGAGCAGGTTCCAACTGCGCAACTCCTCAGCCTCGAAGACTGAAGTCACCTGGTCCTCGATGATGGACTCCACTCCAGCCTTCACCAGGTCTAAGCAGTGGGAGACGTGGAATTCCAGGTTTTGCTGTTAGGGTAATGGGATAATAGATCAGAGTTTAAATTTAAAACGGCTCAACCACAAAAATATTAAAACCTGGGGCCTTAAGTCTCTTAAACTTACGATTAAACTTCTATTCTATTACGATACTATTACGATTGGGTCAACAATTGCGATTCTCGAAATTTTGAAAGTATCTTCATTCTCTACTAGTCTTACAAGATCAAAGTTACAAGACTTGCAATTTTTGACCCGATCGTAATAGAGTAATAGTAGAATAGTAATAGAATAGAAGTTAAATAGTAAGTTTAAGACACTAATGCCCCTGGTCTATACCAATAAACTAGATTTTAAACCATGAATTCGTCATAAAAATTCGCGGGTAGGTATAGTAACTTTTTCATGGTAGGGAAATATCGAAGTTTGTTTACCGGTCTGAGTGTAATGTTCGTTTCCCAGTTAGGGGCTCTGAATGTGTTATGTTATTATTATTATACGAGCTTTCCCGGCTTACTTCGTTACGCCATAGAATATAAGATACTACAAAAGACTTGGCTCTATAGACTATGTTCTTTTGACTGCCCAGAATGACCGAATAAAAAACAAACAACAAACCACCTGTCAAAATATGTAAACAACTGAAAAAATATTGCACCTTGGGTTATATTATTTGAGTTTAGGTAAGGATCCCTAATTTTTTTGAAAATCTAATATAGCCTATGACACTCGGGGTTAATGTAGCTTCCTACCAGTGAAAGAATTTTTCAAATCTGTTCAGTATTTCCGGAGCCTATTCGTTACAAACAAACAAACAAACAAATCTTTCCTCTTTATAATATTGGTATAGATTAGGGGGGGAGACCTATGATCAGAGGGTTATTCCGATAGTCTCCAAAACCTTTGATGTCCAAAATTTTGCCGCCCCATACAACGTTTCCTATTAGTCTCCAAAACACTTTTTTGGTAAAGGTTGGTACAAAAAATTTTTTTCATACAACTATTCCTTTTAGTCTCCAGGTAAGTTTTACTATGTAGAGACAACAACAAAAGTTTAGGAATTTTAATAAAACGTAGTTTTTTAGTATATCAGTTTAAATAAATATTTACATATGAACTATCGTGTACTTCACAAAAAAATAATACTTAAATGACTGTTAAAATTTGCTTTGGTAAGGGAATACAATTTTCACATAAATTTACAACAATCAGAAGCACTATTACTATGCTAAATTTATAAACACTTCTTGCACATTTTCTATACTGTAATACTTAGCTTATAAGTTTGGATGATAATTATGATTTATATGTGAGTTGAATGCTATTTAAACGGCGTGATAGTGCTAGGTCCTAATTTTCACTGTCTACCATTATGCACTGACACAGTGACACCTAGCCTAATCTCTCCTCAAGTCAAAGATCAGACTGGATTACAAAAATAGAGTACCACATGCACTCATTTTTTTAATGTTAAATAACGGTACTTTCGCCGAAGGACTACCGAGCAGCGCTCTGTGATTGGTTTAATAACCGCACGGCTATTGCTTCCGTAAAACTTAGTACCTAGTTGTAGTCTTAGCCGCCCCTTATCAGGTAGCTGAGAGTTTGTAAGGTTTTTGACAGAGTGCAAATAATTTTTAAATCTAGGCGATAATCTTGTATGGGTTACTATATTTTTATTTTGTAATGCTGTTAAAACTGGGTTTTCTTGCTTGTTTTGCCGTCGATACCATCTTTGCCTGTTATTATTATGGAGACTATAGGAAATGGAAAATAATTAAATAAGAATAAGAATAAATCAGCTTGGAGACTAAATGGAAATAAAAAAAAATGATTTTTGGAGACTAATGGAATAACCCGTCCAGCACTGGACTTCTTATGTACTCACATCTCCCTTCATCAGGTCAGGCTTGTGCCCGTTAAGACGCAGTCGCTCCTGGCTGGCAGACCTCTTGTAGTTCAGCTCCGGCGAAGGTCCCAGGATCTC
Source organism: Euspilapteryx auroguttella (assembly GCA_951802225.1). Classification (NCBI taxonomy): domain Eukaryota; kingdom Metazoa; phylum Arthropoda; class Insecta; order Lepidoptera; family Gracillariidae; genus Euspilapteryx; species Euspilapteryx auroguttella. Next base: position 3,757,908 of record OX637669.1, read on the forward strand.
TTCCCGCTGTATCACTGTCATTTTTGATAGACCTGACGGACGAAAGAATCGCTAAAATTAAGAGCCAGTCTACAGAGATGCTAGCGCCATTCTCTAAAGGAATTTATATTTTCTAAACTTAGGCAAATATCAAAAATGTGGCACAGTATGACACTAGATAATGCTGCTTAGTATTTTTACTGCACTGTTATATAGCTTTTAGGTAAGAGACCAAAGAAAGCTACAAAGTGTTGCTAAAAACGGCCACTTTTGGCAACAATCAGTAGCTTTCTTTGGCCTTTAACCTAAAAGCTATACACCAGTACCCTTAAAATACTAGGTTACATTATCTAGTGGAATACTGTTTCACATTTTCATATTTGCCTTAGTTTAGAAGATTTTTTTTTTTCTCGGGTGGCGCTACTTTAGCTGTGCTATGCCTCTTAATCGAAGAACAGATGGCCGCTGAGGCCGAAATGTTCTTGAAAGGTGACCGAGCACCGGAAGACGCAGGGTAGGCAGGCTCATAAGGTGGTCGTAGCGATGTGCAATCAGCAATGGACGTCATTCGGGGGATATGATGATTATGACGGACGATGAACAAAGAAGTTGAAATCAGAAAAACATTTAAAAGCCAGTTTACAGCGATGCTAGCCCCATTCTCGAAAAAAAATTGTATCTTCTAAACTAAGCATTTTCTTTTTTAATATATATATTTATTTATTTTCTAAGATGGTGAACGCATACCGTTAACCCCATTCTCCTTGATGACAGCCGAGGGTGGTTTGTCCGGAGGAGGCTTCTCCTCTTCATCATCAGAGCTGTCGGTCCTCTGGATCTTCTTGGCAACCTCGATGTGCTGTCTGCCATACTGGAAAGGAAATTTAAATTATTAGGTACTGAGATATTCATTATAAACATCGGAGGTTACACAACATAATACAAATTAGTTTTTTAGGTTTTTTAAATCAAACAATTCTCTTAATCTAGAGGAGGTAAGGATCTGGCATTTCAATTTAACCTTTTTGAGGATATAACAAAGTTTTTTATAATTGAGAAACACTAGTGGAATCAAAAAACTTCGATACATTATTTCGTCAAAGATAACCTTTCCAAAAAACGGGAATAGCTAGTTCTTCGAAATTACTTACTAGTTTTTGTTAAAACTAACTAGGAATAATGATAATAAACAAAATCAAATTCTGGTAATTCAGATTTAATTTAAAAGTAAGTATTTATTACTTTTTCCAATAAAATGTAGTAACCGATGTGGGCGACTGACATATGACTGTCCCTTTCCCTCAGTATGCTATATATAACAATGAGATAGACTCTGTTCACTCGGTCGTTTGATTTATTTGTCGTATATCGTCTTAACCCCCGATGAAAAAACAGCGGTGGTATAAGTTTATAACATCGTGACAAGGAGCCAGCTTGTCGCCCTTGTCATCTTAGCACTCCTGCCGCGGCAGCATGCACTCACTCATTTGAACACGCGATTAAATGTTTAAAATTATCTCGAGGGTCTTGTTTTCCCGCATGTGCGAACATGCAGCAGTGCGTAGACAAATTTAATCGTTGTCTAAATCTTCCTCACCATCGAGATAGATGGGGCTGCTAGACGTAAAAAATAAGACCAATCTTTTATTTTTGATGTGGTCACACAGGGTCGGGGAAAGATATTGATTCAAATAACAAGCAGCACAGCACTATTCATTCGTTCATTGCGTTTAGTTTACATTTTTTTTATTATGAAAAGAAATGTTTTAAATGGAACGCACTAGATTATGTGAAGAATAAACAAAACGTTTTTCTAATGATCGTTGTAATTGTTTTCATTTTGTTTGTAAAAACTTTTAAAACTTTTGAACAAAGTATTCTAAGTATTTTATCCAAGTAATTACGCCGATTTACGCCATAAAAAGAGAAAAACGCAGAAAGAAAGTGTGAAATCAGTGTGCAGTCAGTCGTCAGCGCGCGCTCTCGGCGTTAAGACGTTTTAAGGAGAAATTTTGTCTATACTGGACGCAGTGTGTGTGAAATTGTGTACACAAAAGGATTATTATCTGCGTTGAACAATGCCTAACTGTAAAAAGTGTAAGCAATATGTGTCTAAGACTAAAGAGTATTGTGATAGCTGTGCCAAGCACTCTGGATCGCCAACCCCAGGCATAGCGACTCCGGAATCGGGAACTACGGGTCGTAAGGATAGTAGTGCTGACAATATGGAGAAAGTGCTTCGTGAGATTAACGAAAAGCTGAAAATTACCCAGGAACTAAAAAAGGAAATAGGGGAAATGCATAAAACAATAGATTTTTATGCTGATAAATATCAGAAGCTGTTCGAGATTCAAACGGACATGATAGAAAGAACGAGAAAGGCTGAGAATCGTATCCAGGATTTATCCCAAAAGTACATAAACTTGGAAAAACAGAACAAGGTATTGGAAGATCGAATCTCAGCACTGGAACAAGAAAAATTGGCTAAGAATATTGAGTTAGTGGGAGTGGAGTATAAGGATAAAGAGGATATAAAGCAAGTGGTTTACAAATTATCTGAAATTTTAAACTTAAACAAGGAAGATATAGAAAACGCATGGAGGGTAGGTAGACAAAACCCGGGCGCCAAACCAAGGCCGATTATTGTGCGCCTACGCTCGTCTTACGTCAGAGATCAATGGTTGTCGGCCCGCAAAAAACGTTGCACCAATGATGACTTGTTTAAGAATGGAAACAGGAAGGCACTTTTTATTAATGAAAACGTGTCGAAAACTACAAGAGATTTGTTCTGGCAGGCAAAAACTAAACTGAAAAATTACTACAATTTTATATGGATACAGAGAGGAAATGTTTTGGTCAAACAAAACGAAAAAACAGGCAAAATTGACCAGGTGCACGGGGACGTCGATATAGAATGCCTGTTATCTAAACAAGCTGCTAATGAGTCTATAGGCGGAAATAGTGCCTGAATCGCCACTTCTAAGAACTAATTAACTATTGTAAAGAATAAACACAGTTAACATTCAACTCTTTTAAATATATAAATAACGATGTTATGACACGAAAATTTGATAACAGTACTGAATGGATGCAATACATCAGAAAATCAGAAAACGAAACCAACATAATACACTTAAATATACGCTCGTTAAGAAAAAACTTCAATCAATTACTGGTACTGATCAATGAATGTTTGAATCAGCTGGATATTATTGTTTTGACGGAAATAAACATAAAAGAACATGAAGTATCGCTTTACAATATACCTGGGTTCAATGCCTACGCTAACACGAGATCAATGCGCAGAGGAGGGGGCGTGTTTGTTTATGTAAAGGAAACCATGCACTTTGCGCCTACATACACTAAAGGCAGAGCGAGCGAGTCTATAAGTGGCATTATACAGACAAATAAAGGTGATCCATTATACTTGTTGGCGCTCTATAGACCACCGCGCTCCAACAAAAACTGGTTTCTAGAGGAAACTACCGAGCGTTTGAAAACAATGCCTAGCGGGATGGACGCAGCAGTATTAGGGGATATGAACATAAACATATTAAATGGATACACAAGTTCAACTGTCGAAAAGTATAAAGATATATTATCAAAGTATGGATTGCAGTGCGGATACGAGATCGCGACTCGTGAAGAAATAGTGAGCGGTAGCTTATGTATATCATGTGTGGATCATGTGTGGGTGCGTGAAAAATGCAATGGTAATAAGTCGTGCGCGTATGTATTGGCAAGTAGCAAGATATCCGACCATTACTTAATAGGCTTACAGATGCAATCAACAGACAGTGACCGCGGTATATGCGAGGACAAAGCGCAGGTATCTAATACAGTATTGGACAATAAGATGGTAAGTGAGCACTTAAGTATTGTGGATTGGAACCAGTTAATTGATATAGAATGCCCATTATCTATGTACGAAAAGCTTTCTAGAATTTTTGGCGAAATTTATCAAAAGTGTAAAAAGGATAAATTGGTACCTAAAAAATCTAGATTAAATCAAACATGGGTTAGTAGCAATTTACAAGGGATGTTAGAAAAACGAGATGAGCTATTTCGCAGGTGGAAATCAGCCCCTAAAAATATGTTATACAGACTTGAATACACGAGTTATAGGAATAAAGTCAACAAGAAAGTTAATTTTGCCAAAAATAAGAATAGGTTGGATATGCTAGATAGTTGTAAAAATGATTATAGGAAAATATGGGAAAATATGAATACTTGGCTAGGAAATAAAAAGATGAGTGTGGATAAAACCATTGTACAAAATTTTGGAAAAACGAAGGACTTGAAAGATGTATGTAATAAATTTACGGAAACATTTACTAAAGAAATTGAAAATTTAAAAAAATTGCACCAATGTTCATCAAAATTTATAGATAGGAATACATATGTAGTTAACGCTAACGTAAGTATGAGGTTTCAGCATGTATCCGCGGCACAGGTAGAAAAGGTCATAGATAACCTAAGTGATAAGAAATCTGCCGGCATAGATGAGGTGAGAGTGAGGGATATAAAACAAGTAAAACAAGAGATAAGTCCTCTACTTGCTAAATTTATAAATCTGTGTTTAAAATGTAGTACCTATCCTGATAAACTTAAGCAAAGTATAATCAGACCAATATTTAAACAGGGCTGTCACTCTGACTACACGAATTACCGACCAGTTGCCATACTACCAGTTATTAATAAAATAACTGAAAAAATTATAGTTCGACAAATAACTTTGTTTTTGGAAAATAATAATATTATTTCCGACAATCAACACGGTTTCCGTGTGCAAAAAAGTACGGCCACGGCTCTTACTCAATTTGCACAACTTGTTAATAATAAACTTAATGAAAAAGAACACGTTGTGGCTTTATTTATTGACTTTAAGAAAGCTTTTGACACCCTCGAGCATGACTTACTGCTAAAAGCGATGAGCGAGTGCGGGGTGCGCGGGGGTGTCAACAGCTGGCTTGAGCAATATCTAAAAAATAGGAAAATGACAACTAAGGTGGCGGGCAGTCGGAGCAATGCTGATGTAACGCTAGGAGTTCCTACCGGCTCCGTTAATGGACCAATAGGATACATAATGCACGTTAATAGTGTGTCAAAAATAATAAAATATTGTGATATGATAATGTACGCTGATGACATGTGCATAATTTATTCAGGTAAAAATCAAGACAATATAGAAAGTAAAATCCAGGAAGATCTTATCAATATAATAAAATGGTCACATGACAATGGAATTATTATTAATATGGCTAAAACAAAAGCAATGCACATATCATCACCGCAAAATATAAGAAAATGTAAAAGCTATGAAATAAAGGGGCATTCATATGATTGCATACACTTGAATTATACTAATTGTAAGTGTGAGTTCATAGAATTTGTAGAAAAATTTAAATATTTAGGTCTAGTTATTGATAGAAAATTTAGTTGGAAATACCATATACAGGAAGTATGTATAAAGCTTAGATGTATTTTGGGCAAGTTTTATATGTTAAGGCAGTGTGTAAGTAAAAAAATATTATTCAGTGTTTATTTTACCCTCGTGGATTCGCTGATAGACTATGGGCTAGCGACATATGCCCTCGCAGCACGACCGACCATTTGCGGTGTCTTTCTGTCACTTTTAATCGCTTTTGACATTTCAATGCGGGAAAATGACGTCACTAATCGAGAGCGAACCATTATGTCTACGGATCGAGCATGAGCACGGGATACAACTTTTGCGATGTTGAACTGTCAGTTTAATCAATTGTCTATGATCTTGCCAAAAGTGCGAACATGAGATACGGTTTTTCTCTACGAATGACACATGAATCCGACATATCTTGTCTACTAATGGAAGGGGTGCAGACAAAATAAGACAAGAAGACAAGTTTAGTTCTAGGTTATGTTATCTTTCGTCGATTGCATAATTAAGTTTGGTTATTCACTGGAAAATAAAATAAAAACCAAATGGCAGGGGTATATATTATATACTTATAGTATAGTATAGACACTCTATTGCAATCAATAAACTTACCATTAGGTCATTGATTGCAATGGGCGGCCTTATCGCTTAGAGCGATTTCTTCCATAATAACATTATTAAATAAAGTCGCTTTCCGCGTCTGTCCCTATGTATGCTTATGAGCCAGTTTACAGCGATACTAGCGCCACTCGCGCAAAAAAAATATCTTCCAAACTAAGGTAAATATAAAAAATGTGGCACAATATGACACTAGATAATATAGCCTAGTATTTTTAGGGTACTATTGTATAGCATTTAGGTTAAAGACCAAAGAAATCTAGATAGTGTTGCTAAAAGTGGCCACCTAAAACCTAAGGTGCTAGGCTACATTATCCAGTGTCACACAGTGCCACATTCTTTTATACTTATTTTTCTTACTTTAGAAGATATAATTTTTTACGCGAATGGCGCCAGCATCGCTGGAAACTGGCTCTTAAATCTTTGAAACTACGCAACGGATTTTGATGCCGTTTTTTTTAAAAGATAGAGCGACTCAAGAGAAAGGTTTATAAGTATAATACCTGCACTAAAAAGTTACGTGTTAGGCGGTACCCAGTTCGCTTGGTCGTTTTAGGTTCTGTATAGGTTTTCAGTCTATCTAGGTAGGTATTGTCCATAAAACGATTTCTACTCCCGCCACCAAAACTATCCACTGTCCGCAAATTATGACCGAAGCTAGATGACCACACAACACATTGAACACAAACAACTGTTGCTCGCACAACAAAGTAAATAACTTACTACCGCTACTAAATAACTTACTTTTTTGACTCCATTTCACACTTTCTTTCTGCGTTTTTCTCTTTTTATGGCGTAAATCGGCGTAATTACTTGGATAAAATACTTAGAATACTTTGTTCAAAAGTTTTAAAAGTTTTTACAAACAAAATGAAAACAATTACAACGATCATTTGAAAAACGTTTTGTTTATTCTTCACATAATCACATTTAAAACATTTTTTTTCATAATAAAAAAAATGTAAACTAAACGCAATGAACGAATGAATAGTGCTGTGCTGCTTGTTATTTGAATCAATATCTTTCCCCGACCCTGTGTGACCACATCAAAAATAAAAGATTGGTCTTATTTTTTTCGTCTAGCAGCCCCATCTATCTCGATGGTGAGGAAGATTTAGACAACGATTTAATTTGTCTACGCACTGCTGCATGTTCGCACATGCGGGAAAACAAGACCCTCGAGATAATTTTAAACATTTAATCGCGTGTTCAAATGAGTGAGTGCATGCTGCCGCGGATGGCCTTACCTTTAAGTTGTATCTTGATCAAATTCAGTCACTTCAAGTCCGTTTTCTCAAAATATTAGTTAGCAAAGCCTTAAAAAAATCCTGTCAGGGAGACTATGAAAGGGATTATTTGCTCGCTGTTCAAAATTATAAATCAATTAATATGCTCAATGTGCCAAAGTTTAGCGGGGATGTACAGAGGCGAAGAAATTTAAAGAACTTCGAAATGAATATAAAAACTAATAACTACTATGGAAAGAGATTGTTAAAACATAAACTTACTAGTATATATAATCGACTTCCCTCTGACCTCTTTACGGGCAAACTGTCATTTAATACTTTTAAAAATAGGGTAAAAATGTTTTTTCTGTCGACCATTTAAGCATAGTAAGTACTTATATTTACTTTATAATAATACTTTTCTAATTCTTTATTATTTGGCTTTGTTTCAGCATCGTAGATTATAAATTGTGTAATAGGTATATTATGAGCTGTACATAATATTTCATATTATTGAATAGAGAGTGTACCGGCCGACAAACTGTCCTGCAGTTTGGCCGATATAATGTGTGTATATGCCTGTAATTCTTTATTATTAATAAACGATTTTAAACAAAAACAAATGGAGTCAAAAAAGTAAGTTATTTAGTAGCGGTAGTAAGTTAATTAGTTTGTTGTGCGAGCAACAGTTGTTTGTGTTCAATGTGTTGTGTGGTCATCTAGCTTCGGTCATAATTTGCGGACAGTGGATAGTTTTGGTGGCGGGAGTAGAAATCGTTTTATGGACAATACCTACCTAGATAGACTGAAAACCTATACAGAACCTAAAACGACCAAGCGAACTAGGTACCGCCTAACACGTAACTTTTTAGTGCAGGTATTATACTTATAAACCTTTCTCTTGAGTCGCTCTATCTTTTAAAAAAAACGGCATCAAAATCCGTTGCGTAGTTTCAAAGATTTAAGAGCCAGTTTACAGCGATGCTAGCGTAAAAAATTATATCTTCTAAAGTAAGACAAATAAGTATAAAAAAATGTGGCACTGTATGACACTAGATAATCTAGCCTAGCACCTTATTATAGCTTTTAGGTGGCCACTTTTAGCAACACTTTCTAGATTTCTTTGGTCTTTAACCTAAAAGCAGTAACAACAACAGTACCCTAAAAATACTAGGCTATATTATCTAGTGTCATACTGTGCCACATTTTTGATATTTACCTTAGTTTAGAAGATATTTTTTTTACGCGAATGGCGCTAGTATCGCTGTAAACTGGCTCATAAGCATACATAGGGACAGACGCGGAAAGCGACTTTATTTAATAATGTATTGATGTTATTATGGAAGAAATCGCTCTAAGCGATAAGGCCGCCCATTGCAATCAATGTATTAATTTAAGAACATTAATTGTTAGTCACCTAATGATAAGTTTATTGATTGCAATAGAGTGTCTATACTATACTATAAGTATATAATATATACCCCTGCCATTTGGTTTTTATTTTATTTTCCAGTAAATAACCAAACTTAAGTATGCTATCGACGAAAGATAACATAACCTAGAACTAAACTTGTCTTCTTGTCTTATTTTGTCTGCACCCCTTCCATTAGTAGACAAGATATGTCGAATTCATGTGTCATTCGTAGAGAAAAACCGTATCTCATGTTCGCACTTTTGGCAAGATCATAGACAATTGATTAAACTGACAGATTAACATCGCAAGAGTTGTATCCCGTGCTCATGCTCGATCCGTAGACATAATGGTTCGCTCTCGATTAGTGACGTCATTTTCCCGCATTGAAATGTCAAAAGCGATTAAAAGTGACAGAAAGACACCGCAAATGGTCGGTCGTGCTGCGAGGGCTGGTAGCATGACCGACCATTTGTCGAATTTGTCAAAACTATCTGTTACTTTTGACGATCATTTCCATACATTTTCTCACATTTGAATGTCAAAAGCGATTAAAAGTGACAGAAAGATTCGACAAATTGTCGGTCATGCTACCACAGCACATCTGAGTTTCTCAAAGACAATTTAAAGACATGATTTACCCCCAAATTTGAATACAAAATAAAGTTTGCTGTTATTTCTGAATGGGTTCAGCTGATATCTGCTGGAGAAGCTTTGTTGGATTAGGTTCTTATGTCGTAAGAGACGACTGAGAGGGGACCCCGGGGTCGTTGGGTGCACGAGGCGGGGGCCCCGAGAAGGACTACAGAACGTGGGTGTCCCGTTTCCGCCGTTGAGCGTTGGGAAAGCTACCATGCTTCGGGGCGACTCAGACAGATTTCCCCAATGAGCAAGGCTCAATGGCTAAAGCTCCATACAAATTCAGCTAAAAATGGGTTAGATTACTTGTAGTTCACTACGAGTATATTATATTACTTGAACCTTGAATTATTCTCTCAGCTTCGACCACTGCTGGACACAGGTCTCGCTGACAGATTTCCCCGTTGAACCAGACGCGGAAATTGTGGCTTAATTTTTATTTTCCCTATCCGGGCTATGAACCCGGTATCACAAAAGAAGGGATATCTTTCATTAAAGATTAAATATCGTTGTTTAATAACGGCGAAATTAAAAATAAGTCTTTATCATAATTGGATTTAATTTGCGACTATAAAAGAAACATAAATTCTTATCGATAAACATGACATTGTTAGAAAACAGATTACAAACAAATACTTATTAAAAAAACTTATTTACGACGAGCTTTCCCGGCTTACTTCGTTACGCAATAGAATATAAGATACTACAAAGACTTGGCTCTATAAACTATGTTCCTTTGGACTGCCCAGAATGGCCGAATAAAAAACAAACAACAACAACAAACCACCTGTCAAACAAAATATGTAAACAACGGAAAAAATATTGCACCTTGGGTTACATTATTTGAGTTTAAGTAAGGATCCCTAGTTTTTTTTTGAAAATCTAATATAGCCTATGACACTCGGGGATAGTGTAGCTTCCTACCAGTGAAAGAATTATTCAAATTTGTTCAGTATTTCCGGAGCCTATTCGTTACAAACAAACAAACAAATCTTTCCTCTTTTTAATATTGGTGTAGATAAAAAAAAGGAATTAATAATCTAATAATAATAATAACGCATCACACTCAGAGCCCCTAGGTAAACTAGGTAGAAGCTTAATCTAGGGTGCTCGAAACATGTACAGATACATGTTTTTAAGGCTCTGTTGTGTACCTTTTAGGATAATGATCTTAGAAATATTATTTTATACGAGCTTTCCCGGCTTACTTCGTTACGCCATAGAATATAAGATACTACAAAAGACTTGGCTCTATAGACTATGTTCTTTTGACTGGGATTTTAGGATCCCTAATTTTTTTGAAAATCTAATATAGCCTATGACACTCGGGGTTAATGTAGCTTCCTACCAGTGAAAGAATTTTTCAAATCGGTTCAGTATTTCCGTTACAAACAAACAAACAAATCTTTCCTCTTTATAATATTGGTAGATAAACCAAAGTGAACCTGAAGGCTTAACCAACAGGGTTTTAAAAAATCTAAGCAAGCCCTAGTGAGTCAAAGACGGAGAATTTTTATTTCGGCCAGGGTTTAGACTAGAAGATATTAACCTTAATTTTTTTTTATTTCACGCTCATAAAATCTATAATTAAAGATGGTGATCAGACGACCGTTATGGTTGCGGGAGTGCAATGGATAAGGGTCGCTCAAGAAAAGCCCTGTAGCCCGGACCTACAGGGCTTTGTAAGAATAGGTCTACGGTATGCCCTGCCCGTCGTAAGCGGCGACTGAAAGGGGTCTTTATGGTGGTGGGTGTGAAGGGCGGGGGCCCGACACACTCATCATATCACACGGCCCCGAGATGGGCGGCGGCACAGCACCGCCGCAGCTACAAAGGCGTGCCGGGGAGGGAACAATATGCCCTCCCCGAGCACGAAGCTGATAGCAGCTGAGCGTGGGAAGACTTCGGACGCTGTAATGTGTGGTTGGGTTCTTCCCAAAAGCGCCAAGACGGCCGCCGGGGGGTTCTAGTGGGTGCGAGCCCCACATACCCCCGACGCTCCCACGAGCGTCGGGCAATGCGATAGGCATTTCCCCCCGGTACAAAAAAAAGGGTCGCTCAAGACCAGGATTCTTTGGGAAAGGCCTATGTCCAGCAGTGGACGTCTATCGGCTGAGATAAAAAGACAGCTCTATGGTACTTACGGTGAGCTAGTTGGCCTCGTGTTTCCTACAAGTTATTCTCGGCAGATCTTGGACACATACGATTAAGGCAATTTCCCTGTTACAAAGGTTGACTAGAAAATTATTCAATTTCCTTAGCATTAAAGCAAATTTTAAAGATTGGAGCTTGTTATATTTCTGTTTAGAGGTTTTCCTTCGCTTACGATTTATCAAGATTACTTGTCGACGCGGCGAACTTCGTACCGCATAGCCTATGACTATGTTGTGCATGTATTATACTTATAAACCTTCCTCTTGAATCACTATCTATTTAAAAAAAAAACGCATCACAATTCGTTGCATAATTTCAAAGACAAAAGCATACATAGGGACAGACGCGGTAAGCGACTTTATTTTATACTACGCATTGATAAGTATGGATTATGAGAAGTATATAATTGTAATAATAATAACAAGTTTTTTTTTTATTTACTAAACGCGTTTTGAGTTTAAACAACTTTTTGTCGCAATCCCAGAGACAATTAGTTATTGTATGTAAGTAAGCGTTTCAAGTCTAGTGTTTCGATATTTTCATGAACTTTGACACGAGTTTTTGTTTAGTTATTCTTAAATGTACCACAATTTATGCAAATAAATTATCTTTATCTTTATCTTTTACACAAAATCGGTAACTCTGTCTTTCAAAAACGATATATCACAATGTGGGAAATAGGTTTTTACGTACGCGAATTCAATTAAACTTTATTAAAAATGAATACTTTCGCTAAAATCATTAAAAAACGTGAAAAAATTTGAATTTCGCGCCATACCGTGAGTTACCGCCGAACATTGTCATTGCTACCTCTTTATTTGATTGGTGGGGCTAATATTGTTTTGAATGGTTATGAGAATGAAAATCATTTTGAAATCTTAGAGGTAGGGTACACATGGTATCAATCTTTTGTCTATTTAGGAGATGCACCTAAAACCATAGTGAGTACTATTAAATGCTTTTGATACCCATGATCATAAAGAACGGCAAAAAAATAAAAATGATTTATATTATCTTAATTTGCGCTGTAAAATACCCTTTTTTTAAAAAGGCGGGGAAACTCCTAACGAGTACCCTGCAGGCCCGGGGGGAGGGTTATGTGGGGTTCACACCAACTAAAACCCCGCCGTTGTAGGTACATCTCGGCTGTTAGCAAGGGGGTCACGTGAGATCTTTCGATCGTTATGTTCAACTCCGCGACCCCCTCCAGCTGTAAAACACCGCGATAGGATTTTCCTCCGTTATCAAAAAAAAAAAGGTGAAAACTAATTTTAGTGCATTAAAATTATCTTTAACTTACTATTGATTACCTCAGTAACATTTTTCATTATCGGACAAATATTTATCAGTTGTTCAGTTAGAAACGTAATAATACATTTGCAATGTTACTAAGTAAAGTTTATCTGTTCTTTATATTATCGGTATAAAGTCAACGAAAAATGGGTTTTTGAAAAAGGATGTTACTGAAAAAGTGGTAAATCAAAGGAGGGGTTCAGCTCAGCTCAGCCAACCTCAGAAACTTTTTAGAAAAAATCGCGTTGCTTTGCGCACAGCCGAAACTCGTTTACGTGAACGCGTATCATGCTTGTGTGAGTGAGACGAGACGTGCGATGATGCTTTATTTTTAGGCTTCGAACGCACAGGCGGATTTTTATTTTAAAAATCCGCTGTTGCGGTTTTATTTCCGCGCGGTTGGAAAGGTTGTTATTTCATTTTCAACCTTATTCATAGGCCACGAAGGTACAGGCGAATTTTTGGCCGCGCGGAAATAAAACCGCGACAGCGGATTTTTAACCGCGCGGTTTTTTATCCGCTGGTGCGCACACTTCCATAGGATTCAGTATGTTACATAAAATCCGCGCGGCAAAAAACCGCCTGTGCGTTCGTAGCCTTACGGACAGGTAACCGAGCGCGGGGGAGCCGCACTTGCTGAGGGAGGCAGGGAGTGCCCATACTATATGTAGTACTATTTATTATACTGTGGCTCAGCTAACAACTTTCCCAAAACATAAATCAGCTGTCGACTGTACCTACATTGATGAAACAAATATGTTACATACCGGGAAATAATACTTTTCGGAAATTCAAAAATTTTCCGTCGTAAATTTATCATCCTAACCTGTATTTGTTTATAAACTGACGTATTAGTTTTTAACATAACAGATGTGCAATTTTACGTTAGGTTGTTTGTTTATAAATTTTATGACCGAAAATTTATAATTTTACTATAATTATAATACCTACGCCTATGTATTATTTTCTCACCGCATCCTGCGCATATAAACTGTGCATAGTTTGTATGCGTTGGTTTGGTATATATGTATATTACATAACATAATCTCACGCCTTTTATTCCCGGAAGAGTTAGAAGCAGAGGCACCAGCTCAAGAGCCGGACCCACATTTAGCCGAGTTTATGCTTTATTACCAACGTGACAAGGGGCCAGCTTGTCGCCGCGGTTATAACAACCACTAACTGCGGCCGGGACCAACAGCTTAACGTGCCTTCCGAAGCACGGAATCATATATACGGTATATATATTCCACGGGTTAAATGTATTGATATTATTATTTTGATAACACAGACATTTATTATGATATCCTTGCGTAACCTTCAATAATTATGATATTTGAACTATGATCGCCTTATCTTATACTTATCTACACACATATTATTAATAAATCATAAATAATTCTATATCTTTGGATAACAATTTAAACTGAGCCGTAAAATTTGCAATAATACTTCGTCTTTCAATCTTCTAAAAAGTCCAAAGTCCAAGAGATATACAAGTATTTCTAAGCAACACAATAAAAATAAAGATGTTAGATTTATTACAAGTATGTACCATACAATACGTATATTATTATTGTATCTATTGCTTGTTGCAATATTAGATCATTACTTTACCACACTTTGGGCTTCTAAGAAAAAACCCGTTGGAACATTGTTGTAATGGATATTGATATTTGTTTCGTAGGTGTATTTGTATATGAGTTTCAGACATTATATTATATAGTTATGGGCCTTAAGTGCTATGTGTTATTAAAAAGTTTTTTTTTCAGTACAGCAGAAGTTGAGCAGGTATTTTTATAATAATGTTTGGTTGGGAGAAACAAGCAATTTTCTTCTAAACTAATAAAGATGACTTTAAATCTTAGGCTACAATTGATAGACGCATTACTAGGGGCTATATTCCAAAAATTAAAACAAGCAAAAGTTACGATTTATAACAACAACTGGGAACATAGTCACAAGGTGTTGATTTTTTAGGGTTTTTTTTAAATAGCCATACTTTAACACCACACCCTGTTACCACAAAAAAGTTAGACCGGTCTAAATCGCAAATTTGTATGACGAAATTGTGATTTAAACCTAGTCTAGTGATTTAGACCAGGTTTAACTCTTTTTGTGGTAGAGCCGACAGGGTCTAGAATTTTTAATTTATTTTTCTGGTAGCTGTAATGACTTGCTCTATCTCCTGCTTCCGGTTTATTGTCGACTTTTGGGACACTCTGTATATAAACACATTGTGTTTTGAGGCTTTGGGACTTGAAAAGCTCTGTTGAAATATAGAACAATATCAATGAGAAAGGAAAGAAGAGTTTTATAAATTGTTTTAAGAGTAACCTGGCCCTTCTTTTCGTTTTTTAAAGACGAATATATAATAGAAAAGGATGAGTCATTACTAATACGCCGTACTTATGGATGTGAAACACCAAATTCATGCAGTAAAGGTCAGGAAACCTAACCTCTAGGAAAGAGGTAATTATGGAGCCATATTGACTGAGTTTCTAGTCACTGACGAGCCTAATTTTAATGAAGCACTTGTAGAACTGGTTAATAGGATGGATTAAAGGATTATTAGCAACAACTCAGGGTTTTAAGTAGAAAATAACGCCGCTAATCTAGAATAAACCTACGCATATTTTGGTATACCCTTACCTCGAAAAGTTTGAGCAGGATGTTCACGTACAGCCTCCGGACGCCCAAAGACTTGCCGATGGACGCCAAAAATATAATGCACAGGATTAAATAAAGAAAAGGCGTGTATAAAATCGAAATTGCGACGGACACGACCGTCATGGCCAGCGCCATTTTGAAGACTGACTGGACCATAGGACTGGACTGACTGACTGACTGTGTCTGTGACACTGAGACTGACATCGCGTGAATGAATGATTTGACTGAGAGATGATTCAGATTGTATTCGATTTAAGGTTTAACAGTTTGACACTAGGATTTTTTGTTGCCAGTACGAAAAATATATGTAGAACTAGAAGAACAAGTATGTATGAAAATAATAAATTTCGCAATCTAAGCCAAAATTAAGGCATTTAATTTTGGTAATAGTATGTATGCAACATGATGATAGAAATAAGCAAAGCTAGTTTGTAAATTAATTAAAAAAAACCAAGATTAAAAATTTCTACCAAAACCAAAAAAATAGTTGATTTTTTTTACTTTCGCGCTGGTAACCCTATCCCTATTGGAAAATCTTGGAGTTTTTCTGAACTCCCTTTTCATCCTTTTTATATTTTCCGCGAGGAAAAATCAAGAATGTCTGACCTTCCTTTTGGACCCCCGGTGCGAGTATCTCCCCTGATCAGGGTAAGAAGATTTTCCTACAAATAAGATCAAAATTACGTATGTTATGTAACCTTACATTACCGACTGTTTTCATCAGAATACATCATTAGAAGTTTTTATCTTATATAGAATTTGGTGTTTCTCTAATGAATAATACATTCACCTATAAAAACTACATAAACCATAAAGGGCTTTGTTTTCTAACCTTAAAATGTTTTTTGGATCTAGAAAATGATTGATAAACCCACCTTCATTGCCCGTGTCATGGCCAACATATTATCTATCTATACCCAAACTAAAAAGAGGAACTCGCTCAGCTTTTAGATTTAACTTGAATAAAACTTGCTTGCCTGAAAGAATTTGATTTTGTTAGTCCACCTTTGGTTGGTGGGTCGTTTTAGCCTTTTATTATTTTCGATCAATCATTAATTTTCTAGTTGTTTAACTTCTAGCTATTTTGAAAAAAACTGCTTTTTTTGAGTATGCTAAACATAATCATCTTTTGCATAGAAAACACTTTTTATAATAATAAATGCACTAACAACTACCCCTCTCTTTTTTCCAGTTCGGGCGCTGGTCATTCCTTGGAGCAGGAGTCCTTTACGGAGCTTTCCACCAGAACAGGCTCTCAAAGAAAGAGACCAAGATCCGCGAGATTGAAGCTAAGGAAAAGGTGGTCAAGGACGCAAAGCTGAAGGAAGAGAAGGCGAGAGCTGCTGCTGGTAATACATTATAGTCTTTCTACATCTAGGACCATCCATAAATTATGTCAAAGGAATAAACTATTTTTGACCCTCCATCCTTGTCACAATTGTGATACACCCCCCACACTAGTGTGACGTCAATATTTTAAAATTTTACAAGATGCTAAATAAGAAACAGTTTTGAAATTTGAAGAACATACAAAATTCATGTTTTACCCTTAGTAATATAGATTTTGAAATGTTACCAAATTTTGGATCTTGTCTAGACCCTTGTCTGTCACAATTTATATCACACATCTTTGACTTCTCACTTCCCCTTAACGTTATCCCTTTTTTGTATCCCTTGATCCCTAGTTTATTTATATGGTTCAAGTTTTCCTCCACAGTGTATCAGTTTAAAAAAAACCCACCATCAAACTTAAGCTAAGCCACCACAGCAAATATGTTAACTATTATTGGCTTTAATGTCACTGAAATAATATCCAAAATCATTAATAGCCATAGCACAGCTAAAGTAGCGCCAACCGCGAAAATAATTAATATCTTGTTAACTAAGGCAAATAACAAAAATGCGAAACAGTATTCCACGAATAAGAGCACTATTGTATAGCTTCTAGGTGAAAGACCAAAGAAAGCTACAAAGTGTTTCTCATACATTTCTTTATTTCATTTTACATTTCTCATACATTGCTAAAAATGGCCACTTTTGGCATAAATCAGTAGCTTTCTTTGGTCTTTAACCTAAAAACAGTGCCCTAAAAATACTAGGCTGCATTATCTAAGGGAATACTGTTTCACATTTGTGATATTTGCCTTAGTTTAGAAGATATTTTTTTTTTCTCTGGTGGCGCTACTTTAGCTGTGCTATGCCTCCTAACACAATACATGCTCATCTAACCGCCTTTGCGGAAGATGACAAAGCCGATAATAGTTGGACAGTGAATTAAATATGCGCTATATGTGCGCCAACCCTAAAAAGCCACAGATTAGAGAATACTTACTTATTTTTTGACAGCTAGCTTCATCTGTAGAAGAAGGTACATTTTTAGAACTTATCCACAACAATATCCGCCAACATTTAACCATTTTATTCTTTGGTTTCAGCCGAAATGAAGGAGCTAGAAGCGATGGCAAATACCAAGAAATAGACTACAAATTCTATATCTACAGGCGTAGCTTTACCGTCTTAAAATATGATGGTCATGCTATGTGGTCGGTTAGTTGTAAGGTAGCAGTGGTTTTTCCTGTCTGTACATTAATAAATTATGTTCCGTTTATATTAAATAGGTGATATATCTATTGAATAGTTTTTTTTTGTCAGTATCACCATCATCATCTCAGCTAATAGATCTCAGCGACTCTCATCCAGTGTAATCCCACAGTATTAACCGAGTCGTCTGACCACCTCGTGGCGGGTCTGCCTACTATAATATAATATAATATAATAATGTTTATTTCTCAAGCAACAGGGCTCACATTGTTAGTAAAAAATAACATTACAATAGAATAAAACTATATACAAATGGTTAAAATACTTAAATGTAACTTAAAATTATACTTAAAATTATTTACTAAAAACAGTGCAGTCTCACACAATGCCGCATGTAGTGCGAATCAACCCGACTCGCAATATTCTTCAGGATGGTGTTGGGGCTGGCCCGCACTCTGCTCAACAGAGAGGCTGCGCGGGTGCGCATAGTTGCGTAAAAGCACGCAACCCGCGCTTCGGCAAACATCCCGGAAGCGCTAGAAAAACGGGGCAGCCCCATCAGCACCCTGAAAGCGTCATTGTACTGCACCCGAAGTGCATTATACTGCCGCTGCGTGTAGTTCGCCCACAGGGCGCACGTGTAAAATGACGTACAGTAAGCTCTAAAAAGAGTCACCTTTACTTCCCGCGTACAACGCGCGAACCTGCGGGCGATCATGTTGGCTCTTACTGCCAGCGCGCGCCTCTCGCGCTCTATATCTACATCGTCTTTGAGGTCAGAGGTAACAATGTGCCCGAGATATTTAAATTGCTTCACTCTGTTAAGGTCAGAACCGTTAAGTTTTATTGGAGGAATCGACGTCACAGAAGTTCCTCTGGCCTCAAAAACCATGCATTCGCTCTTTCCTACATTATATTTCAGACCATGGAAGAGGGCATACCTCTCACATATTTGCAGTAGCGTGGCGAGCCCGCTGGCCGAGGCGCTCAGCAGCACCATGTCGTCCGCGTAACTGATGTTATTAACGCATACGTCATCAATGTGACACCCGACGTGTGTGCTACTGAGCTCCTCAATCAGCGAGTTAACATAGAGATTAAAAAGCTTCGGAGAGCTTAAGCCCCCCTGCCTCACCCCGCACTCCATTTTGTAGGGGTCCGAAAAGCATTCCATCCATCTTACTGTGTTCATTTGATTATTGTACCAGTATTTAAACATTTGAATTATGACAGTCGGTACCTTTTGAGCTTTAAGCTTCTCCCACAACAAATCGTAACTTACTAGGTCAAAAGCTTTCGATAAGTCGAGAAAGCACGCGCAGACAGCAGTTTTCCGGCTAGTATAGTATTTTACAGTCTGCTTCAAAGACAAAATCGCACTCTCGGTTGATAAGCCAGGCCTGAATCCAAATTGATTGTCGTGGATGTTTAAATACTTATCCAGGTGAGCACTGAGCAGACTGTCAAATACCTTCGCTACAGTCGTGGCAAGCGAAATCGGACGATAATTGTTTTTATCGGATATATCACCGGTTCTGTTTTTTACAATCGGTACCACCACAGTCTTCATCAACTCCGCAGGTAAGTATCCATGACGTAAACATAACGAGAACAACAAAGTAAGCAATTTAACCAATTTAGGACCGGTGTTAACTAAATGTTCAATGCTTAACCCATCATGTCCTGGCGACCTGCCTCGCTTCATATGCTTTATTGCATGTTCTACATCTTTTTCTGAAACATGTATATCGCTCAGGTCCATCGCACACTCACTACTATCTTGCGATGTGGACTGTGATGGGTGCAATAGCGACTTAATAGAGAAATGCTCTTTAAATAGTTCTGCAATGTTTTTAGAATCACAAATTCCGTCCACACTCACAGGAAAGCCAGACTTATCATTCAGTTTATTAGTTGATTTCCAGAAGCTTTTAAAATCATTTTGAGAGTGGTGTGTGGCTAGTATATCTAATTTTATTTGCTCTTCGTGGCGCTGACACCATCGAAGACGCGACTTAAATATCTTTCTGCTACTACACATTTCATCATAGATTCTACCAGACTTCGGTTTATTATTCTGAACCCATATCTGAAAACAAAGCCTGGCTTCCCCGTGACTGTGACTGACATGTTTATTCCAGCCTACAATGGGTTTCTTTTTCAAAGTTCGTTTAACATTGTGACTACTTATCGCGGCTTTGCACATCGCACTAATTATATCGCCATACAGATTATCAATGGTCGTAAGGTGTTTGGGGTCATTACATAAAGTACCGTAAACTGCTGCAACTTTGCCAATACGCTTCAAGTTTGCCTAATTTATTAAAACTGAAATTACTAGACAAGTGCTCACTATTTTTTACTTTCAATAATAGTAAAAATAGCACCGTTTTATTGGCAACCCATTTCTTATTATGAGAAATAGCTCTTTCTGTCTCTTTTTTTTATATGAAATATCAACAGTCACAAGCGGAGCGCATGGATTTTTAGGGTTGTGCAAACTTTTTGTTTTTACTTGAAAAAAACGAGAATTTCAACTTTCTTATTAATTACGGGGTAAGTCAATGAGCTCTTTCTCCGATTTATAATGATGTTTCTTGTTTAAATGATCATTTACGACTCTAACGATGCTAGGCAATGTTGCAAAGGGATTTTTAGGCGGTAGTGGTTCAAGTTTGCCTAGGCCTAGGGTTGTCACTAGTCTCAACTACAGTGAAGCATTCTGAGGGTTGAGTTGTGATTTTACCAGTATAAGTATTTTTAAGTAAGTTATTACTTATTATTAAACAGTGTGAATGTGACTGTATGTAAATAATAGACAAAAACGTTTTTTAAGAATTTCATAAAAATACAATACCCAAAGGGGGGCTATTAACAAATAACATTTTAAAGTTTTTTTTTTTTATCATCAATTATGGCCTTCTTTCATTCTTTATGTGCGCTTTTGCCAAGAACATTATTATTAGTTATACAACATAACTAACTTATACTTATCAAAATGGGCAAACAACATAATATAAAAAAAAATATATTTTTTTATAATAATGTTGTGTAGTACGGCTAAATGTCTAAGATATTGAGTAGGTACAGGTACGCGAATAAAGATAAATATTGAAAAGAGAAAAACTTGGAGCTTGGCTATACGCTGATTATTCGCAAGAAAACATTATATGTTTCTGTAGAGTACGCAGCAAAGCACTATCGAATTACAAGCCTGATTAAAATGCTGATGCCATTAGATTACTTATATAAAGTTTTTTTTTAATAAATAGTGTTTTTAAATTGTATGACGTTTTTCAATTTGTGACAACCCTAACTCTGCTTAAAAGTTACTATGAAAATATTTAAAGATGAAGCTCAAAGTGTGCCCAACATTGCCTGCTACCCAGATAAAAATAAATATGAGTATATGTGCTAACCCATGCACATCTCGATGGTAACTCAATTGTTACCGATCTGTAATTAAAATCGGTTTTTAAATGCGACCCATATTTTTGATAATAATCTACTAGGCAAAGTTGAGTTATTTCATCACAACTTTGCCTACAACTTTGACAGTCTCTGGAAATCTATATATCAACAGTTTCGGCAAAATGAACCTTTATTCGTATGGCATTAATCTCTAATTTGCTTGCTATTGTTTACAAAAGCACTGATAACAAATACTTTAAAAGATATTTTAAAAAAAGCTTAAATTTCGTGCAAAGTTGCAGCAGTTTACGGTACCTGTATTATTATCTAAACTAGTCTGACAGTTTAAATTAGAAGGCATAATTATATTGCAAAGGTTTTCAGAACTCTTATTATTATATTCATGAATTTGTTCGGGCGTCCGATTTCCCCACAAAATCATTCTATTAACATTACTATAAATAGAGTCACTCGATATATCTAATTTAGGTTTAATGGCATTTATATTTAATTCTATAACTAATGGAAAATGATCCGACCACGATATTCCATATTTTATATACACTTTTTTAACAGTCGTGAATCCAGATTCAGTTACCAGACAATGGTCCAGCCATCGACACGAGCCGTGCACATCACTAATATATGTATAACTATCAGAGTCAATGCCCAGTAGCTCCGTATCCGCACACAACCATCTTTGGTCACCACAAAAGTCATAAAGCTCATTGTAGAATAAGGTTGCGGGATGAGCATTAAAGTCACCGATCATATACACACATTCGATTTGTAAGTTAGTTATTATTGCACTTACCGCTGCCAGGCAATCCGTAAATAAAGGTAGGTTTTCACTGTTATCTGTAGGCATATACACATTTATAACCAGAAATGACCTTTCGCCGACACTTACTTTAATAGCACAAATCCTTGGATTATTACACTGAACGACCGACACTTGACAAAATAAGGACTTGCGCCAGAGCAGCGCCACGCCCCCATAGGGCCGGCCCCGCAGCATTCCGGCTCCCGTGTCCACAGCTGATGTCCCTATACAGCTAAATTCGCCATCGATGCTATTGAGGTACGGTATTTCGTTAGGTAATAACCAAGTTTCTTGTAAAGCGATAATATCGTATGATTGACATAGTTCTCGAATATGTTGTATGGACCTCTTAACATTTTTACAATTAAACGTAACTATCTTGTATGTTGTACATTCCATTATTTCAAAGTACTTATCTTGTCGTTGTCAGTATTATTACTGGTCACGTTTTTAAGCTTATAGTTTACAAAGCGTCGAAAAATTATTCCTTTAGGCCAGAGTTGGCAGTCAAGAAATATCGGCAGTTTATCTTCCGTAACAAGAAACTTATAGGCATTATGATTAGTTTCCTTTCGAATATTGATCTTTTCCAAAATGATAGACACTTGAGTTTTTTTGTAGATATAGTCAACAATTTCTTTCTCTTTCGTGTTACGGTTAACTTTGGAAATGAATATTGGTATTAGGGATTCTGCGGCTTTAAAATTTCCTGTAGCATTACTTGCTATTCCTTTTTTACCCATAACATAATTTCTTGACGCATTTTTGCGTCGACGATAGTCAACCTTCTGCCATTCACCATCGTATTCGAAATTATTATTATTTGAAGGTTTGGTTTTAACAATGTCAGCCATCGATATATTTGGAGATCGCGATTTTTTATCATCGATTTGAGGCGACGGCTCCGCCGCCGCCACCGGCGCGACGAGTATAGGTGATGATGACGTCGGTTGTGACGCAGAACGGCGACCAGTTCCGCGCTCACTGATCCTCTCCCCCGCCGCTGCCACCGCCGTCCTCCCAGCCGGCTCGGCCTGTCCCGTAACGGTCGTCTCGTCAATGACGCGAATGGGGCGTTCATTTTCAGATCTACCTTCAGATTGATTAGTTTGAGAATCCAGTTTAATTTCTCGTGAATCAAAGGTCAGAATGGATGCTTGCTGTTCATTGGGACAAATATTTTCCATGCTATTTTCACAGCTGTTTATTATCGTTGCATCTAGGGGCATAAGACCAAACGGCCCACTGTCCATATATGCTCCTCTCTTTGTGTTGATGTTTATGCTACGATACACTCCAGTCTGCGTCGAAAACGGATAAGGGTTTAGTTCAGTTTTCAGAGTGTTTAATTGCTCGGTGGTGACATATTTATCCTTGATTTCCTTAATATCAGCTTTAACTAACGCAAGATCCTTTAAAAATTTGGTCACATCCAAATGGTCAAACGTTATTGGTGGGAGCTTTTCCAGCTCTTTCGCCACAAATACAGGAATAGTTTCTGGATCAGATGACTTTAGTAATGTCACTATATCCTGTATATCTCGACTTTCTTTTCCATTATTTTTGCGATTAATTCTCTTCGTGTTAGAAGGAAGAGATTCGAAAAGTAACGACTTCGAGCGCTTGATTTCTTCACTTGAAAAATGCGACACACACACTTGTATAAGCGACACTTCATCCATGATCGAAAGCTTATTAAGCACATAAGCCAACAGCTCGTCTATAACAATATTACAACTGTTACATTTTAATGTACGCGACATTTTTGCGCTTACGGTTCAACCGCACATCTGTTAGTCGTGCGTGCGCGGGCGAGACTGACTATGCGTCTTCCGGTGCGCGGTCGCCACTCGGAAAACTTTGAGAAAGAGCCTTACATGTAAACAAAAAAAGTTATTCATCAACTAGGAGATTAACTATTTTTTTTTATTCATTCACTTACATTTTACAGGTCAAAAGTAACATTGTAGGATCTTTCTCTACAGGCCTCTTATTTAGTGACGACTATAGTAATTTTTATTATTTTCTCCATAGGGGCTTACACGGTGCGAAACTAGCGCCACTCCCAATAAATAATAAATATCTTCTAAACTAAACCATGGCCGAAATCGAAAAAATGCGTTTTTTAAGGCCCTGTTGTGTAGCTTTCAGGTTCCAAATCTAAGAAATAAAAACCGTTTGTTGCCTATAGTGGCCACTTTAGTTTCGTAAAATAATATTTCTAAGATCATTATTCATATTCTGAAATGAAACTAAAAGTGATCACTTTATGCAGCAGGTGTTTCAAGACACTCTTGCTAAACTGTAATGTAGACAGAAAACATTGATTTGAAGTAAGTAAGTATAGCTTGGCACAGATAACTAGAAAATAGTTGAACTTGTTGAATTGAATAGCGCCACTTTGTATGTGGACTAAATATATATTTTTTAAATTTTTCCCTGGATAAAACACCATTTAAGCCCAAAGTTAGTCAAAATTAACAAATTCATGATCTGTTTCTATACTAGAAGTTATATTTTTTTATAATTTCCAACTTAAGAGCCTGTTTACAGCGACGCTAGCGCCATTGGCGAAAAAAAATAATATCTTTTAAACTAGACAATGCAGGTTAGTATTTTATAGGGCACTTCTGTATAGCTTTTAGGTTAAAGACCAAAGAAAGCTACAAAGTGTAGCTAAAAGTGGCCACTTTTGACAATAAACTGTGGATTATTTTGTTCTTTTGACTTAGGACTACTTTATTGTGCTCAAAAAATACTAAGCAAGATTATCTAGTGTCATACTGTGCCCGATTTTTGCTATTTGCCTTAGTTTAGAAGATATAAATTTATTTCGAGAATGGCGCTAGCATCGCTGTAAACTGGCTCTAAAGATAAAAATGGTTCCGTGTCAAGACACCGTTGCTAAGCTGGTAGTTTACATTACCTACAATAAGATTTACAATGCACTCAGAGAAACGAAAGTTTACGATGCTCTCAAAGTAAACAAAGAAAATGTTGGCGGGAAAACGAGCGCCAAGTAAAACAAACATGGCGGCAACTTTATGAGCGGGAAAATAAACGAAATGAAGATAATTATTCAATAGTGTGTAATTAATTCTGGTGTGAGCAGATCGCTTTTCATGAAGTCGTGCGGATGCGGTTGGGATGAGTATAGAATATTAGGTAAGTACAGTGGCGGACACGGTCGGCGTAACACTTCCGGTTTTTCTGTATTGCAAAATAGCTCTTGTTCTTTGGTAATACAGTCCAGGGCTGACGAAACCATAGACAAATCTGTTACGGCCTCCTAGTCCGTGACTGTACAGTGGCGGGCACGATCGGCGTAACACTTCCGGTTTTTCTGTACTGCAAAATAGCTCTTGTTCTTTGGCAATACAGTCTAGGGCTGACGAAACCATAGACAAATCTGTTACGGCCTCCTAGTCCGTGACTGTACCTACTTGCGTAGAGTTCAATGAGTGTAACCTATTTTAGTCCTAGCCCTAGGTATGTACAGTGGCGGACACGGTCGGCGTAACACTTCCGGTTTTTCTGTATTGCAAAATAACTCTTGTTCTTTGGTAATACAGTCTAGGGCTGACGAAACCATAGACAAATCTGTTACGGCCTCCTAGTCCGCCACTGTACGTTAGGTATAATTACCATGAAATTTGAATTTTATAACAAAACAGTAAAGTTCCGCACGCACGGGCGGCCACAAACGATTGTTTGATGTTGAAGTTGGTTGGTTTATGTTAATTTATTTTGGCGGGAAACTCCTACCTATAACCTGTGGTTTTAGACATGGACTATTGTACCAATAGACACCATAGTATACCTTAATATTTAATTATATGAATAAACATCTACGTATACTTATGTATAGGTATGGGTAGGTAAATTAAGACTAGGAGACCGGCCCGATTGACAAAGAGCTAGTGATTCACGAGTTTCACAACGACCCATGCGATAACGTGCCTTCCAAAGAAGCGATGGTGACACCATTCAAAGTCGAATATACCTAATTGTAAGTACAGTGGCGGTCTAGGAGGCCGTAACAGATTTGTCTATGGTTTCGTAAGCCCTAGACTGTATTGCCAAAGAACAAAAGCTATTTTGCAATACAGAAAAACCGGCACTTTACGTTCCGCCACTTGGAATCGAACGCATTGAGGAGATAGACCCATAAGTACGCCTTAGGTATAAATTATTTCGCCTCTAAAAATAAAACTAAATTTAGATTTCCAATAATTGTACCGTCAGCGTACGAAAACGATCAAATTTGCCAGCGCCCGCGCATCAACGGTTAATAGCCTATGAAATAGCTAAACTTCTATTTTTGACTGCCCATTATACCTGCCTGTAAATGTCGACTGAAATTTATCGATTGTTTCTTCAGTTAAAGACTAATAAATTACATAAATACCTACCTACTTACTCAATAGTCATGTAACTTAATAAGAAGAAGGTAAGAACAGTGGCGGTCTAGGACGGCGTAACAGATTCGTCTATGGTTTCGTGCACCCGAGACTGTAATTACCAAAGAATAGAATTGAATTGTTTATTTTCCTTCATGTGCTAAGTTACAAAAGATGGTAAAATAAATGTATGATCAGCACATGAACCCTGTAAGGGCACTGGAATATCTTATTAAAACTAGCTTAAATCTAACAGGAGCTATTTTGCAATACAGAAAAACCGGAAGTGATACACCGCTCAGACCGCCACTTAAAAAAATTAAAGTCTTATTTGGTCTCCGCCGGCGTCGCGGTGCCGTGGACTGTATCCGCTGCCAGTCTTACGAGGCGACCTAACTTAGAGGAGTCGAGAGATGTAAAAAGCAGGGACCCGACACACTCATCAAAAGGCCCTGAGATGGCAGAGGCACACACAGCTTGTGAAAAGGAAGACATCAACATGTAGGAAGCTTCCCGAGGATGAAGCTGTTTATCACAGACAAGCTGTCCCGACTTACTTCGTTACGCCATAGAATATAAAATACTACTAAAGACTTGGCTCTATAGACTATGTTCTTTTGACTGCCCAGAATGTGCGAATAAAAAACAAACAACAACAAACCACCTGTCAAAATATGTAAACAACGGAAAAAATATTGCACCTTGGGTTACATTATTTGAGTTTAAGTAAGGATCCCTAATTTTTTGAAAATCTAATATAGCCTAACCCTCTTATTCATAAAAAGTTAAAGAGCATTTTAGTTATTTGACGTATGTCAATTTAGACTGGATGTCACGTATTTACCATACAACAAACCAGAGAAGTAGACCTCCAGTAACGCTACCTAAAATCTACTGTATGTTTATGAATAAGACGGTATGACTCTATGACACTCGGGGTTAATGTAGCTTCCTACCAGTGAAATAATTTTTCAAATCGGTTCAGAATTTCCGGAGCCTATTCGTTACAAACAAACAAACAAATCTTTCCTCTTATATATAATATTGGTATAGATAATATTGGTATAGATTAAAGAATAGTTACTACCTAAACCTTTTCGTTCAAGTTACCGCGATACTTAGAGACGGGTTTGAAATCCATATCAAAAGCAATTGTTATGATATGGCTATGCTCGGAGTTTCCCTGCGTGATCAAATCAGAAATGATGAGTTCAACAGAAGGATCATAGTCCTCGAACGAAGCCAAGAGTATTGCAAAACTGTTCTTGCGGTGGGCAAGGGCAGGCACATAGATCGAAGACATAATAACTTATCACACTAATATTATAAATGCGAATGTTTGTGTGTGTATGTTTGTTACTTCTTCACGTTTAAACGGCTGGAGAGATTCCAATAAATTTTAGTAGGGCTAGGACACCCTGGATTATTAAAACCGCGGAGCACAGCCTCTCGGGTGGCGACTGCACACCAGTAGAAGTAGGGTAAGCAGACTCTTGAGACTCTGCACGAGACCGGTCATTATGGCGACCTGTACGAAAGGCTTTTTCCAGCATTAGTCAGATACATCTTTCGAGATGATGATGATAAGGGTAAATAAAACTATATACTTACCTCTTTCTAAAACATGAAATAGGGGCAAGGGCAGGTGCCAAACATCAATATAAAGTTATTTATAAATAGCAAAATACGCCATCGAGTCTACGATTCCAGTTTCCAAATCCAATGAATCAGTCGCCTGGAGGAGGTCATTGCAGTTTCCCGCGCATTTGTGACGTTAAAGTTTTTTTTTTGTGAAATCAATGTTTTGAGGGGTTTTCAGACTATTTTTTTTTCTATTTTGTTACAAAAAATATGGCGTTGAGATTACTAGTTTTTGCTATTTTTGCAACTTATTTGTGTACGAATTGTGATACGAAACTACTGTCCGACAACAGGACGAGCAATGAAGCTAAAAGTTTCCAAAAGGTAAGTTATTCTGTATTAATTTTATTATACCTTAGTACATTATGTAGATTATTCAATGTCTCACTGCTGGGCAAAAGACCACTCGCCTCTGTATCCACGTGTGTGTCCCTAATCTTTTATGTGCCACCTGAATCAATTCGAAAAAAAAAGATAGGAATAATATGCCCAATGGTGGACATCTTTATAGTTTTGACCTAACATGGTAAGTAGGTACCTACCTAAAAAATAATATTCTGATTCTTTTGATTATTCTGTTCTATCATCAAAATCAAAAAATAAATTCGTTCAGATACTTTAAACAAAATTAAATCTTTCGGAAGGTAAGTATGGCCCTAAACAAACGATACAGAAATACAGGGTGTCCTATTACCTAAATTTTTTTTTAATTTTCAAACTAAGTATAGTCCGACAAAATTTATTTATTATTTTCGTAACCAACAAACTTTCGAATCGTAAAACGCTTGTCATAAATTATTAAACTATTTTCGACGAAGATGATAATAAATGTTGAGCTGTCCGCGATTATAAAAAAAAACTGTTAAAAAATATAAAATTAATGAAAACAATTTTTTTAAGCCACCTACGTGGTGGTTCAGTTGGCAATAATTTCGACTATTATCATATATCGAAGGTACGGTTACCGGCACAGGCGAAAATTGTAATGTTATGATGGACATCGATGTTCTTTTCCTGTGTTCTAGGTATGGGTGTGTTAGTACAGTGACGGTCTAGGGCGGCGTAACAGATTTGTCTATGGTCTCGTGCGGCTTAGAATGTTTACCAACACATTTTGTGATTCATTTATTATATTATAGATTACTAGTATGTACTAACTAGTGTGAGTCCCTTCCTGCCGTTTTAGAATATGTACCAAATTTCATTTAGAACAGATCAATAGTTTTAGTGAAAAAGCGAGACAGACAAGATAGAGTTACTTTATTAATTTTTTTTAATGCGCATGCTGCCGCCTGTTCCTATTTTCAAATGAAAATGACAACAAATAAGTTAAACAAAACTTATACCATGCGGATACAAGTCGACCGATTGCCACCCGATATCTTCCTAATTATACCTACATACACTCCAGATTTTGGCGGACTTCCAAATTTACAGCCCAACCGAATATTTTAGGACTTTATTAACAGAACGATTGATCGACAGTCTGTGATGCTGTAAACAAGATTGATTTAACGTTTTCTTTGCTTTTCAAAGACTTCTGGGAGTCAAATTTCCTTTCTCTGAGATACATTCGATCGACTCGTATTTGGCATATTGCTTTGCTATTGATTTCGTTAACCAATTCCACTTTAAAGATGCAGATTTTTGTTACGTGCCTAAACAAAACTGCAATTGTTTAGAAAACCGCTAGCAACTCGAAGAGTTTTTCGAGGATAAACAATAATTAATACATTTTAAGTTAAGTTCTTGGAACTCTGCGTTAGATTTAATTTAGTTTTTAAGATATTCCAGTGCCCTTACAGGGTTCATGTGCTGCTCATTAATTTTAAGAACACCTTTTGTACAGTCACGGACTAGGAGGCCGTAACAGATTTGTCTATGGTTTCGTCAACCCTAGATTGTATTACCAAAGAACAAGAGCTATTTTGCAATACAGAAAAACCGGAACTGTTACGCCGACCGTGTCCGCCACTGTACTTACCACATGAAGAAAAATAAACTATTCTATTCTATTCTTACAAGTCGATCGAACTTGCCAAGCACAAGTTATACACACATCACACTCAGAGCCCCTAACTAGGAAGAACCTGTATCTAGGGTGCCCGAAAACAAATACTGAGACGAACAATACACCCACATCGGGAATACGGGAAACAAACAATGATATCCATCATTGAACTGTTCGCGCCCGCCAGGAATCAAACCCGGTGCACCGGCGTCTCAGTCCACAATCCACATCACTGCCATTAGGTACAAACTGAGCCACAGAGCAGTCAAAGTCAGTTGGGGAGACATAGACATAGTTAATCATAGGGAGAGGCCTATATCCAGTAATGGGTATCTTTATGGATGATGATTATGACTTTCAATGTTCGAAAAGTAGGTATTTTAGCTTTATAACTAGTAGACCCGGTGAACTTCGTACCTCCTAATCTATTACTATTTTGTGCATGTGTTAATACTTACTTATAAACCTTCCTCTTGAATCACTCTATTTATTTAAAAAAACACATCAAATTCCGATGCGTAGCTTTAAAGATTTTAAGCATACGTAGGGACAGACGCGGAAAACGACTTTATTTTATACTCAAGGTATATATATATTGATTTCAGTACTCGAGCCATTCCTGCATACTTTTCGCCGATGAACTGAAGATGACTTTGGAGCGATATCTCTTTGGCATCTGCCCGCAGACATACAAGGTAAATATTTAATTTACCGACCGAAATAATGAAGGTTCTCAAATTATTTTTATAGATATTTTAAGAAGTTTCCAAAATAAAAAGTCAGATGGCGTTAAACAATAATCTGCCTACCGATTGTTGCTAAAAGCCAATAATGGTCTAAAAATCTCAGACCAATTAAATATCTCCTAAAAATACGATAAGATTATCTAGTGTCGTGCAAAATCACATTTTTATAGAAGCCATGTTTTTTTTTTAAGCTAGCTGCTTTTGTGTCCCACTACTGGGCAAAGGCACGGTGTAGAAGCTTATAAAATACGAGCTTTCCCGGCTTACTTCGTTACGCCATAGAATATAAGATACTACAAAAGACTTGGCTCTATAGACTATGTTCTTTTGACTGCCCAGAATGGCCGAATAAAAACAAACAACAACAACAAACCACCTGTCAAAATATGTAAACAACGGAAAAAATATTGCACCTTGGGTTATATTATTTGAGTTTAGGTAAGGATCCCTAATTATTTTGAAAATCTAATATAGCCTATAACACTCGGGGTTAATGTAGCTTCCTACCAGTAAAATAATTTTTCAAATCAATTCAGTATTTCCGGAGCCTATTCGTTACAAACAAATCTTTCCTCTTTATAATATTGGTATAGATGATTTCCTTATTTGCAATTTGCAGACCCCACTGGCGGCAAAAGCTAGGAACTCATCAGCCTTGACCTGCGACCTGGATTCAGAACACAACGATTTGGCGGCGAGGTAAAGTAAAGATTACATAATACTGGGTGTTTCTGAAGAGATGGTAATAAAGTACAGGGGTGATTTAGCTCACCATACAACTACAACTTTCCAAAGATAAAAAATGTAAAAAACTCAAAATAAAAATATGGAACAGTTGACTTTAGTTTTGAAATTTCCACTCATTTTGATTAGGGAAAGTTGTTCGGTATGGTGAGCTGAATCCATAAACAATTCATAAACATCCTGTAATTTTTGATTAAGTTATTTAAAAATAATCATTCGTTGTTACATGGTTTATGTGCGTAAGTACTTAATAATAATCTAATACCATCCTGTATTTTACCCACATAATGGAAATAAATGATTATTTTCTATTCTATTCTAACCTCTAGAATAAAAATAAGGTGATATGGTATTTAATTTTTACGTGCTTTTATCTTTAACAAGTTATTCGTTCTAGAACAAAAGTTATTTATTAAATTACGCACACCTGTCAGTCTAAGGGACTAAAATTAACGTTACTTTACTTTACTTACTTACTTTAAGATTTCACTAATGGTTGTTTATTTTTTTCAGGTTAGCATCACTGTCACTACGCGCTCATTCGGCCTCGCGAGCCGAATGCTCACAGCTCGGCCTCTCGCTCGCGAGCACGTTCGGCGAACTCGCGCGAACTGCGACGCAGAGGGCCCCACTGAGTAATGGTTAGTAAAATTTATCAAAAAGGTTGTATAATTTTTGTGGCTTTGCCTTTCCCTTAAAATAGCAAAGCGAAAATAAGAATTCATAAAATAAATATAACTCCATTAAAGTTCTACCATTTTTAAATATACGGCAAGAGTACCTATTATGCTACACACCCACGCACGACCCAATCAGATGATCTGATCTAAACAACTTTTTAACAGACTGATTTGTTACATCCTGTATGTATCTTAGGGTAAACCGCCCCATTTTTGACTCTGACTAAAGGATTCTTGGCATTCTACACGAGACGATACCTACATATTTCTTTTACCAGTGACCATGCTAATAATACGAAGGGGTGCCAAGAATATGACGGCTTACTCTACATAAGTATTTTTTTTTTCATTATTTCAGCAGCTGTAAACGAGAGCAATAAAAAGCGTAAACTGTCAAAAAGTCAAAAAGCGAAACTGCAAGCGAAGCAGCGCACAGCACTAGCTGTCAAAAAGAAGGCCGCCGCCGCAGCTTCAGCCAAGATATCTGTGTGAACTTGTAAAATAGACTTTAATTGTTAAGACACAGTGTCGACTTTTGTTTTTTTTAAAGTAACGTGTGTGATTTTTTTGTGCAATAAAAAGTGTACATCGCCCATTGCAATCAATGCACAGTGGCGGTC
This sequence comes from Euspilapteryx auroguttella, assembly GCA_951802225.1. NCBI lineage: Eukaryota > Metazoa > Arthropoda > Insecta > Lepidoptera > Gracillariidae > Euspilapteryx > Euspilapteryx auroguttella. Next base: position 3,790,934 of record OX637669.1, read on the forward strand.
CAGGGCGGCGTAACACTTCCGGTTTAACTGTATTGCAAATAGCTCTTGTTCTTTGGTAATGCAGTCTGCGGCGCACGAGACCATAGACAAATCTGTTACGCCGTCCTAGACCGCCACTGTACCTCTATTAATCTAAGTATATTGTAATAATTGTTAAGTTAAATGATTGCAATAAAGTGTCTTTCTTTATATTTATTTTTTTACTAATAAGTGCCCCGCAGCTTTGACTTGGTCTACTTCATGCGCCCAGGTAGTTTTTACCCAGGTGCATTAAATATAGGTACATACATACTTACCTAATAAATTGGTTTATCTAACCGTCTCCCGGTAAATGGTAACCAAAATTATAGAGGTATTTTTTTTTATATATTTAGATTAGACTAAGGATGGTATGTAAAACAAGCGATATTTTTCAAAAACTTTTGAAAAAAGATTCTTCATCTTTTCACGGCGACGAGACCGTATTCGTATATTATTTTCGCGCCATTTTCTGTCATATTTGTCTTCCAATAAATCTTCTAAATTTCTTCGGCCTTGGGTGTTTTCGTATCTATAAAACAAACATTAAAATAAAATAAAAAATTATTAAGTTTTATTAAAATTATAAAATTCACGAAAATCTTATTTAGAAACCTCAATTAAAAACATAATAAATATTAGTCAGACTTTTTTTTTCGCGCTTCGCGCCAAAATTCTTTCAGAATCAGAATGATTTCCTGGAAGCTTAGTTTCAAAATGGCCGCGGTAAAAGATACAGGGTGTTATTGGCAAGGCGGTAATAAATCAAAGAAGGTTTTGACATTTCAACCCAAGTTATGGGGGAAAGTTTTAGGCATGGTCAGAACAACCAGATAAAAGATAGACGAAAGCGGAAAAAAAAATTGTCACGTAAAAATTAATCTTTACTTACCTGTTCTTATAATCATAGTGATTTTTTCCCATATGTTGCAGAGCTTGCATGGAATTCATATTTTTAATAATAAAAAAATCATTACTGGGATACCGTAACGATTTGGGGAGAGGCCTAAAAGCTGAAGTTACTGAAAATTTCAAAGTCAAAAAAAAAATCAACATTTCCAACAACAGAAGGTCTAGTCTATGGTATTTAATTTAAGTACTTACTTACAGAAAACTAAAGAAAATACAATTAAAAATATTCTCATTTCGTTAAAAAAAATTACTCAGTATGATTAGGTAGGTAACGTAAGTGATTTTTACGTTCGGTTTTATAGTTTTATGATAAATCGAAAAATAATTCAGGCGTTCAATTAATTTAATTTTATTGGAAGTTTGAGTAAAATTAGAAGTCACCGTTATAAACCAGTGGAACGCCTGTCGTTATTTTTCGGTCACCTAGCGTTTTTTTTTACTTTTTGCTCTAGCTTAAAGATAAATGAAAAAAAAAATGTTTCTAGCCTAGGTCATAAATAAATACCTACTTACTTAACACAAATATAAAATATAAGAAAATAAAGTTCGTAATAAAATATAAATTTTATTTGTTCAAAGACTAATCGTAATATTAAAAAAAAAATCGTCTTACAAATAATACATTGGGACTAATATAAAAATAACTAGATTTAACAAACTATCTAATTTTATAAATTCTTTATTTTATTCTAAGCTTTGCTTTCATTTTCATAAACAATTCAAATAATATTATGTTGTCACTTGGCCACGCCACCACGCTCAATCTTAGTTCCGTAGCGCCATCTATTGTTGTTCACCTGAACTTGCTTTTCTCCAATAGATGGCGCTATATATTTTTTGTTATTCTCTATTTACTTCTGGGAATGTCGGTATTTTGCTTTGTGTAATAGGGTACCATCATAATTATTAGAAATTTTGCAAAATATTAATATGTAGGTACTGTTACATCAATATTTTATGAAATGAATGCGATACTACGGAGTAACCGAAACATTGTTTGAAAAATTAACTTGAGCCTAAAGGTCCACTTAAAATCTTTTCAACTATACCTAACTGTAGAAAAATCAACTCATAATATTATTTATATCAATTCTATTGAATTATTATATCAAACTACCTAAACATAAAAAAAAAAAACTTATCATAATATACATACATAATATGTCTGTCACTTTCTATTCTTCTTTAATTGAAAATAATGTTTTTTTGAAATTGTTTAGGTAGTGTCTAGTGTCTACTTAATTCTCTAGATCAGAGGTTCACAGACTTTTTTTTCTAAAAGAACAGTTTTAAAATGAAACTGGGTCCAGCTGGTTCCATTAGACCTATTGCAGCTACATTTCCTCAAATTTTATACAGATAGATCGTTTGTTATGCCAACTTTTAACTCTGTGGAGTCTACAATGGGACCCTGGAGTCCAACTGGATCACTTTGGGAACAACTGCTCTAGATTCAGTTTTAAAACTACCCGCATCATAACAGTATTAACCGATACATCAGCTCCTTGCATCGTTGATTGTCTCAGGGACTTTAACCTCCAAACCTTCTAGGTCCTTTGTCAGAATAACTTGGCAGCCAAGACGTGATGTCTCCGTCAGACCATAGGCCAGGTCTAACATGTCCTTCTCTTCGTCTGTCGCTTGTTCTGGTAATCTGTCATAGAACATATTTTATTTATACTAAGATGATATGGAGAACTTCGTACTGCTTTGCAATACAATATACATTTACACAATATTATTAATTACTGACCCAACAAACTTCATATCACTTTCGATGGAAAAATGAATGTGTTGTTTTTAATAACTATATTTTCTAACAGTTTAAATTTCATAGCTTCCCTGGACTACGACAAACATTTCGAAACCAAAATCAGCCTAGCCGGTCTTAAGTTTATGCGAGACAAACAAACAACAATTGATTTTTATTAATTAAAAGATGTGAACCTGAAAACTGTAATGTAATCTAACAGTTTTCAGGTTCTAAATCAGGTCAGATTCTAATTTACAGGTTCCAAGTTTCATGACACAAATAAAAAATCATTCTTTGACAAAATATTATTCATATTTACCCCGACTTCAAAAAAGGAGGATATCAGTTTGACCTGTATGTATGTATGTTTGTCCGTGATTATCTAGAGTATTTTCTACATTCAGGAGAAGGTTTTTAGTACCTATTTTAACCGACTTCAGAAAAGAGGGAGTTCCCAGTTTTATGTATGTGTAAATTTATTGAAGGCGGGTCTCATTAAAAAAAAAAAAGAAATTATTAAGAATTACTATACTATGATATGAACATAGAAAGTCTATTATTCCAAGTATACATACCTATCATAATCCTCCTTCTTCAGTATAACATGGCACGTGGAGCAGGTGAGCGTTCCCTCACACGCACCAAAGCCTTCAATGTTCAGGTCGTTATTAACTACCACGTCAAGTAGCGAGTCGCCCACTTTTGCTTCGGTTTCTAGTCTTTTTCCATCATGAAGAGTAAATGCCACTTTGACTCTGGAATCAAAACATAGTATAAAACAATGATACGGATTTTGATGTGTTTTTTTTTTAAATGATATAGTGAGTGATTCAAGAAGAAGGTTTATAAGTTTAATACATGGACAATATAGTAATAGGTTGAGTGGTACAAAGTTCGCAAAGACGACTGGTATAAATATAAGGGTGATAAAATCATCATCATCATTATCATCTCAGCCAAGAGGCTTTCACTGTTGGACATAGATTTCACTGTCGATTGTAACAGGACAAAAAATTTGAGTGAGTTTGCCATAATCTTAAAGCTTAGCAGGCTGTATAGATTATTTCAACAAAGAACCCAGCTTCCCTTCCTTTGAGCGTTCCCGTAGTTGCCTTCTAAGACACCTGTGGTATTCTATGCTGGCTATGCCGCCACCACGCAGCTATGTTCGTTAGAAATTTGGGTTTAAGGACAGGCCTCCATTTTATTATCTTCTACTATGCAAAAGAGTTTCTGCCTTGGTTTCTAATAAGAAATTATTTACATACAAAAATAACACAAAGGAATCTTATAATGAAATAAGTTATCTAGGTGATAATGGAAGAAATTTCACTAAATAAGAATTTACAATTATATGTAAAGTAGAGTTAGTAACTTATATCTATAAACATAACGCATAATAAATTAAATAATATAGGTTTTTGAGTGTCTTCTAGATAAAAGTGCACTTTGCAGTAATAATAATCAAGTGATACTTGAAGTTTTTTATATGTAGGCAAATATTAACTTTAAGTGGTTTGTGCTTCGCTATTTCTAAATACCTAGCATATAAGTGGGTCAGTATTACAATGTATACCTACATAGAAGAAATAATTTTTCTGTACCGTACGTAAGAGGGTGGTTAAAAATCATACTCACTTGTCATCAGCTAACGCTAGCTTGGTTGTAGAGAAAGGAACTATGGTCCTCAAATTGCTAAATCCACAGTCTGCAGTGCTGTTTCGTAATAAACAACGAATTTGAACTACAGTGAAAGTTCTTCCTAATTTTCGGAGCAACATTTTTATGGTGTCTTGCGATGAATACTGCTCAGTCACTGCAGGAAGCTTGCTCCCCTATTGAATTACAATTTCAAGCACAAAAACTCTGAATTGAATTCAAATAAATTTAAATAAGTACCTAGGTAGCGAGATTTATTTTCCTGACCTTCATTTGAATTTGAAATTTTATCAAAAACAATTTTTTTTAGGTTATCAAAGTTTCGTTTCACGCAGTTAATTATAGATAAATTTACCCTACCCTACCATGGAAAAATTTTGCTCTCTAGTCAACTTAATAAAAAGTTGACTCTCTAATAATATAAAGTTGCATCAATTATTTTTAGGAAGCTGTACAGTTGTACACTAGTAGATATGTATACTAAATTATCTATTATGTCAAATCCTAGGCTGAGCTGCATCCTGCGTGGCGTGCCTGCTTCGCACAGCTTCGTACGTACTGCGTGTAAAGAAAAGTGGCGGTTGTCTTGTCAACATTAACTTGACTGATGTCAACATGTGTCAATCAATCTTCAACAGAAAGCTTTTTAATCATTCTTGTCAAGCTATGGATTCTAAGCAACTTCGGCTGCGTACGCAATCTGGAAAATCAGAAAATTAACTGATGTTTCTACCGCGAGACTTGTGTATTTCAGTTACTTTCATAGCTTAATGACCTATGGCTTGCTTCTATGGGGAAGAGCTGCAGATATTAACGTCATTTTTATACTACAAAAACGCGCAATTAGAAACATTTATCAGCTTAAAGCTCGCGAGTCCCTCAGACAAAAATTCAAAGAAATTGATATTTTGACGCTTCCGTCCCAGTACGTCTTTGAAATTATTATGTATACTCGTAAAAACTTACATATGTTTGATAAAAAATGTGATAAAATTAAAGACCTTAGAACGCGTAGCAAAAACAAACTAAGTATTCCACAGAACAGACTAAAACGGACAAACAAATGCTTTATAGGAAACGAAGTAAGATTTTATAACAAGATCCCTGAAGAGATTTTGATCCTGAATGATAATGAGTTTAAAACTCGTATCAAAAAAGGTTTGATTAAGAAAGCTTATTACAATGTTGATGATTATGAAAACGACAAAGACGCATGGAAGTAGTCTAGCTCTGCACGATATTTTCATTATTTCATGTATGTACTTTAAATCTTATTAATTTATGTTCTTTGTATTGTAAATTGAATTATAATGTCACATATATAAGAACAAAAAAAAAAAAAAAAAAAAAGAGAAATTGTAAAGTAGAGTTTGTTACCCCTTTCTTCTCTACGCTGTAAAATCATTGCGAAAGGGAGTAGAATCATTTGACAGAGGAGGGCTCGTTTGGGGGCGTCTCCAGGCGACCATTGTCGTAAGGCAAGGCAAACATTGTTTGCCTGAGCCAATTAGTGGGCACCCTGAACTACCTCGCCTCTATCAGTATAGGATACTTTACGAAATAAGGTATCAATATTAATTAGATTAGTCTAATTGACTTTCAATAAGCGATATCTTGTATCCTGTATTGAATAAATCATTTTTTACTTTTTTTTACTTTACTTTACTGCCAAGTCTAAAAAAATAGCAGCAGGCACAGACACGGAAGTCCTGCCATCCTAAGGCCGAAGGCCCTTTGCTGCCTGCTTTCCAGATTTAACAAAACTCGCATTTTTGAACTTGCTACGAATACTTAGGTATAAGGTATAATAGTTATTAAAGAAGAATATAGTCTTAGCTCTATAGCATAAAAACCTTTCTTTGATGAGAATATGCAAATTGATAAACCATAATGTCAATCATTCCCACGTTACGTTCCTACTAAATGATTTTCAGTCAGTCAGTGACTGCTCGGCGGGAAGGAAACGTGAGGAAAATGTCGTGCTTTTGTTTTGTCACTTTGCTAAATTAGTTTTCCGTGGCTATTATTGTGCTAGTGTGGTGGAATTAGTGTAATAATGTGCCCTTTATGGAAAACTGTGTAGTGAAGTGAGAAATAAAGGTTGCTGCTCTCGAATAATTCTGATCGATGTCCCGTGAAGTAGTCGGGTTGAACATTGAAATGTGAGACCACCCTCACATTTCAATAGGTTAGGTTAGGATCCTAGGCTAAGAAAACAAAGTATTTATCATGTATTTATCTACAGAAGACTTGATTAATAAGAAATAAACTACTGAAGACTTGGCTGTATGGACTAAGTTCCTTTGCCTGCCCAGAATGGGCGAATAAAAATATAAAAAAATGATTTTCAGTATCAATTATCAATCAATCAAACTAAACAAAGAAATTTTTATCGAGTGCTAAAACGATTTTTAATTTTATTTCTTAATTTTCTGCTTTCGCTAAAATTAAAGTAGGTCTCTTTCCACTTTGAAATCATGTAAAGAAGGCTATACATACTTTAATAACTTTAACAAGCCCTCAGCGCACTCTTCACGCCATTCTATTCAATCAAACAGTCCCGTTTCCGTTTCTTACAACATTTCTTCTAAGGTGCCTACTATTTTGTTGATCGAAGCTATTTTGCGATTATGTTACAGGTACATAGTGAAATAGGCAACATACACGTTCGGTGCTCTAATTAAATATATATACAGTGTTCATAGATCCAGTCTATTACCATCACAGGTCAGTATTTACTCTATATATTTGTCAAACCTCATGAATGACTATCTTTTTAGTAAAAAGCTACTTTAGCATGCCAATTGCTTTCCTTTACTGTATCTTTTGATTAAGTAGTAAGTTTCCGTTCAGGTATCATAAGATCTTCCTTAGAAGTAAACTTTTTTTTTACTGGTCCAGGCACTTGTCCAGGAAACATGTTAGATGTAACTACGCTGTCTGCATCCATCAGTGAAAGGCATTTTTTCCAATAACTTTGCAGTCTGAATCCATGATGTCAAAAGATGGGCTGGAGACGCGTGGAGTCAACTCCAGGTCAATGTCTGTCACCAATACCGATGATGATCTTGAAGTAAGTTTGACTAACAAAAGTGGGGGCTAGTTTTTATTAAAAAATATTTTTTCAATATACATAACAGTCAGATTTCACGATACTATACTTAAGTGATTAATTTTTTTTTCTGTGTATTGCATAAGATAGAGAGAAAAAGAGTTTAAGGAATTATGAAGGATAAGCACAAATTCCATCTTTCATTAATAATCAATTGCATGTTAACTGATTAATGCAATGTAAAATTTGTGCCCTTAACCCCGTATTTCTGATGGCAGTTATAAATTTAAGGAAGGCTTCAGCTTACCAAACCTAACAAATTTCTCAAAGTAACATGGGTCAAAATCACAAAACGAAAATCAGCTGTCATACAGGATCTTCTGATATGGCTGTTATAAAACTTTTGATCAAGACCCTTCATTTCTTGAACATGTTAGGAGTTATTCTAAATTGTTTAAGATAGTTTGCACCAAAGCTAAATCTATTAATTTAAATAATAAAATAAGAAATTCGAAAAATAAAAGTAAAACTGTCTGGCGTATTATTAATAAAGAAACTGGTAAAGCTAACGGTAAGGAAAGCATTCAAGCTTTAAACTTAAATGGTAAAGTCGTAACAGATAAGTCGGAAATTGCGAATGAATTCGAATCATTCTTTGCTAACATCCCATTTCAAACCACTAAAGACCTTAACGCATCTGCCAGCGCCGCGGAATCTATACTTAAGGAACATGTTGACATCGCCCCGCCTCCACTCACGTTTCGCCATGTTGGACCGCAATGCATTATTAAGATATTTAAGGAACTCAATTTAAAAAAGACAGAAGACTTATGGGGGATATCAATTAAAGTACTTCAACCTGTTATAACACTAATAGCGCCTCATCTAGCATTAATTTTTAACTCTTGTATCGAAAAAGGCATTTTTCCAAATTTATTGAAGTACAGCAAAATCATTCCAATTTTTAAATCTGGAAATACCGAAAACCCCACTGATTATAGACCAATCGCGGTTCTTCCAGCCTTAATAAAATATTTGAAAAACTTATTCTTGCACAATTAGCGTCTCACTTCTCAGTCAATAACTTCCTACACAAAAATCAATTTGGTTTTAGGAAAGGGCGGTCTACCTTAGACGCAGGTCACAAACTCATCAGCGATGTCTATGGAGCCTGGGAGGATTCTCACGATGCTATTGGGGTTTTCTGTGACCTCTCGAAGGCTTTTGACTGCGTTGATCATGAGACTTTGCTACTTAAATTACAGCACTATGGCTTACTTGATAAATCACTTGATCTACTTGCCTCTTATCTTACTGATCGCGACCAACGAGTGGACGTGGGTGGTGCGGTGTCTGCAGGTTGTCCTATCAAGATTGGTGTACCTCAGGGATCGATATTGGGGCCTTTCCTGTTCCTAGTCTACATAAATGATCTCCCTTACATGTTAGATAAACTTACTGATGTTGTCCTCTTTGCGGACGACACCTCTTTAACATTTAAAGTTAAACGAGGTGACTCCCTCAACTTAGATATAAACAAAACATTAGTGGAGATTTCTCAATGGTTTACTTCTAATAATTTACTTTTGAACGCAAAGAAAACTAATTGCATTAAGTTTTCCTTGCCAAATATGACTGCTTATGATACAGACATACATTTGGACAATAACAAGCTTAATCTGGTAAATCAAACTGTATTCCTTGGTATCACTCTAGATTCGAAACTTCAGTGGGGCCCCCATATCTCAAATCTTGCGGCAAGGCTCAGTTCGGCTGCGTACGCAATCTGGAAAATCAGAAAATTAACTGATGTTTCTACCGCGAGACTTGTGTATTTCAGTTACTTTCATAGCTTAATGACCTATGGCTTGCTTCTATGGAGAAGAGCTGCAGATATTAACGTCATTTTTATACTACAAAAACGCGCAATTAGGAACAAACTAAGTATTCCACAGAACAGACTAAAACGGACAAACAAATGCTTTATAGGAAACGAAGTAAGATTTTATAACAAGATCCCAGAAGAGATTTTGATCCTGAATGATAATGAGTTTAAAACTCGTATCAAAAAAGGTTTGATTAAGAAAGCTTATTACAATGTTGATGATTATGAAAACGACAAAGACGCATGGAAGTAGTCTAGCTCTGCACGATATTTTCATTATTTCATGTATGTACTTTAAATCTTATTAATTTATGTTCTTTGTATTGTAAATTGAATTGTAATGTCACATATATAAGAACAAAAAAAAAAAAATTAAAAAAAAAAAAGAGAGAAATTGTAAAGTAGAGTTTGTTACCCCTTTCTTCTCTACGCTGTAAAATCATTGCGAAAGGGAGTAGAATCATTTGACAGAGGAGGGCTCGTTTGGGGGCGTCTCCAGGCGACCATTGTCGTAAGGCAAGGCAAACATTGTTTGCCTGAGCCAATTAGTGGGCACCCTGAACTACCTCGCCTCTATCAGTATAGGATACTTTACGAAATAAGGTATCAATATTAATTAGATTAGTCTAATTGACTTTCAATAAGCGATATCTTGTATCCTGTATTGAATAAATCATTTTTTACTTTACTTTTACTTTTATAAATTAAATGAGGGATCAGCATAATTGTTTGTTGAAAACATGGTTCAAAATCACAAAAATAATTTCAACTTTCCAATCTGCCCTGTCAGCTGATCAAACCAATTTATTGGACTGTTTTTTTTTTTTTTTTTTTTTGATTCGACACATTTTGCTTTAGGAACGGAAAACAACATGTATAAAGTTTAAGAAAGTAGGAGCTGGCTGAAAACAAAATCTTGCAAATTGTACCACTGCCATAAAAGCCATGCTTTTAAATTTAAAATTATTTCATACTAATCAGTCTGTTTTCAGGTCCTACGCGAGATAGACAACATCTACTTCTCGAACCCGTCAGAGTTTGACGCTGGCCACCATGTGTTGGTAAATGCTCCTTCCACCACTGAGGAGTTGGAGAAGATGTGTGCCAAGCTGAAGAGGCAGCATCAGGTACGATAAGACTTGCACTTAAGAGCAAATTATAAAGAAACTTTCATGGAATCTTAATTGTCATGGAATGAGGTCATGGTATTCTATGCAGCCACCACACGCAATATCTTTATTGGTTTTGTTAGAAAGAGATAACATCATCGACATTTTCGTATGTCACAGCAGGGAATTTTACTTCCATTTCCATTTCGAAAATCAAAAGAGAAAGCTTTTTGCGTAAGAAAGTGCTTATGATGTTTTTGTCTCGTGTAGCGGTTCCACCTTTTGGATTTCGCAGCGGAGGTCTCCTATTACCAAATAATTCTTTAAGGTTCTTGGCCACGCTATTGCAAGTCACTCAAACATAACTTCACCTTTCAGGTAGTGTCAAGCAAGGCTCTGCATCTCATATCACAACAGCGAGAGAACTGCGACCGCGAATTTGCTGAAATCCAGACCATCCGCGACGACGTCACGGCAACCCTGCGCACCTGTCAAAACGCGCGGGAAAATCTCAAAATGGCCGCCAACCATTTGACGGTCTCCTCCTTCGTGATCCTAGCGAATTACAGGAAGAGGCGAATAATAAAGTCGGTATTAAAATCTTTACATTTACTGCAGAATTTGCGTAGTGTAGAAAAAGACGTGGCCGATTTGCTGAACAGGCAAGAGTATGAGAAAGCAATAGAAGTTATACTTAAAAGTTTGAAAGCAGCGTCAGTTAACAAAGAGTATACTTGTATAGCAGATTTGGCTGTTAGACTGCAAGATACTTTGGACATGACGGAAGAAAAACTTGATACGGTATTAGCTAGTCTATGTTACAATTTCGATGAGACAGTATTTCGAGAATTGCGAAAAGCTTATGACTTACTTAATAAAACTCAATCAGCAATGGAACAGTTACACATGCACTATTCGTCAGCTATTAACGAAACGGCTGTTGAAGCGTTAAAACCTTACATAGGTGACATATCTGATGTTAAATTCCAAGATATGTGCCAAGCAGTACCGACTAATAAAGCTCCAATATGCCTCTTAAATCTTTGTGAGAATTTGTTCCTTTTAATGCGAAGTTACTACTTGCTTGTACAGTGGCATGAGAAAAATGAGGATGCGGCTGTAGCCTCTAATGCTATGGAAATAGAGAGGAATGTTTCGAGAGAGTATATAAAGCAGAAGTTAAAAGCTGGTCTGGTAAGGATTTGGCATGACGTCCAAACGAAAGTATCGACGTTCTTGAAGAATTCCGGCTTAGAAGAGTACCCCTTTGAGAAGTTTATCCAAATGTTAGGTGTGTTGAGAAAGTTGACAATGGTAGCTGAAGTGTTTTGTGGCGATAAAGCAGATATTTTGCAGGATTTTATAAAGACACAGAGCGTTTCGTATATAAAGAACTATCATAAGGGAAGGATGGAGGAACTAAAGTTGTTCCTTGAAAACGAGGGGTGGGAACAGTGTCCTGTAAAGTCATCGTTTACATTATTAAACCTTCAGGAGTTTAAACAGTTCAAAAAACACTTAAGTCCAATAAAATCTGATGTTTCGATATCTAAAACACAATCGGACGCTACGTCTTCCGTTAATTCGCAGGACGACAGCGTTTATATACTCAAGTATTTCAATTCAAAAACTAATAGGACACCGTTCGAGATATTTCACAATGAAAATGTGACGAATGATGACATATTTGGTATTGAAACTGAATACGTGTCTACAGATTCTGAAGATGAACCTGAAGAATTGAAAAGAGATTATTTGGAAGATGCGGAGGAAACTAAACAAGTAGAAAGTCCATCGAAAGTTAAAAACAGTGTGATAGTAACAAACACGACGCTTTCAGTATTGAGAAATTGTGGTCAGTATCTGCAAATCTGCAGGTTTTTACCGCAGATTTCTCTAGAAGTCATCATGTTAATGAACCAGCTTTTCGACTATTACTTCTATACAGTCCATTTATTTTTCACCTCGGATTTGGAGGTAGCCACTTCCACGTTGTATACGACGAAATTAAATGCAACATTAAAAAGAATCTCAAATAATATTGATGCAAATTCAAATGAGGGAAAATTCATTTGTCCAGAATTACCGAGTCATCTAAATTTATCATCTGAAGACAATCTTCACGGTCTCAGTGAAAGAATAGTAGGGGTTGAAAGCGTAGTGTTTTTAGCAACACAATTTGATTTGCTGCAACCTTATTTGGAAACTATAGTAGCTTCACATCAAAAGATGATTTTAGAACATTTTAAAGATAACACTTTAGCTGTTGCAGCTGATATAAGAATGCCAGTCTACATGACGTCAGTTTCGAAGTCTATTGACGCTAAAACGGCTTTAATAGCGATGTCTCAAGTGAAATGGGATGTAAAAACAGTTGCAGAGGAACATAGTCCTTATGTTGAAATGTTATTACGAAAAATACAAGTATTTGCGCTGAGATTAGAGATTATATCAACTAGAGTTAGTTTAAATATCCAAGTTTTGAACGCAATTTGGTCGGTTATGTCGAAGTTTATAGTACATCTACTAGTAGAGGGTTTCTCGAATGCAACAAAGTGCTCGAACGGAGGTCGGGGGCTCATGCAGTTAGATTATAGACAGTTATTTGTGAAATTAGAGAAAATATCGAAGTTAAAACCTTTGCCTTATCAAGATTATGTAGACAGGTATGTGAAGGCATACTATTTGCCAAGGACAGGTCTAGAGGATTTCGTAAGGGATAGAAATGAATATTCCAATAAGCATTTGACAGCGTTGGTAACGTGTGCATGCGATAATAAGAGGGATAGGCAAGAGTTAATGGCTATTTTAGAAAGTAAAGAATAGAAAATGATGTTTAGTATAATATGTTCTAACAAGATTATTGCTCCTTTTACGGTCATGTGTCTTAAATTGTTAGCTGTCCCACAGGGTGACATTTTAAGACCACTTTTATTTAGAATCTATAAAAGAAGTTACTTATTTATTAAGGCATTGCCTAAGTGTTTTTTTATTATCAATTCAAAGTGTGCTTCTCCTTTTTTAATATTTAACTAAACAAACTCCAAAAAAAAAGATCTTACTTAGATATCCGGTGTCATCGGAGTAGGCAGAGACAATTGATCTGCATTTGCTATGATCCTGTCATACTTCTCCGTACAGGTAATAGACTACCTCTCACAACCGTTTCTTCCGCATTATTTTAATAAATTTATTTCGTCAACCACCTAGTTTTAATATAGTATTTATTCTTGATTGACTTCATAATTATATACTGAAGATTATACAGGATGTTACTGACCAGTCGGTAATAAATTTAATGAGTGATTCTGCTCATCATAGCTACCACTACCAACTTCCTCAAAGCAACTTAGCTTGTATAACAAATAACATTAAAAAAACAAGAAAATATTTTTAAACATTACACTCTGTATAGTATAATATGTATAGTTAAATCTGGTCACAGATTAGTATATTTAAGATGAATTAGTCACGTTATGTAATCTCAAAGAAAAAAAGACATTATTTATAAATTATACTATCTACTTAATTAATCATAGCAAGCAATGTACAAAATAATAATATAATGTGAATTTAAGTATATTCCTGTTTTTTTTATTTAATTTTCACTTGGGCCGAAGGTTGCTCGTGTGGCGACCGCAGTGGAAGGCGCAAAGAGTAGACAGACCCTCTAAATGCTGTTAAACTTTGTTGGAATATTTTACCTAAAGGTGGTAACTCTCGGTACCATGGCGCGAAATTCAAATTTTTTCGCGTTTTTTATTTAATATGGCAAAAGTATTCATTTACATTTTAGTAAAGTTTAAATGAATTCGCGTATGTAAAAAACCATATGCCACATTGTAATACAACGTTTTTGGAAGAGAGACCTACTGATATTGTGTCTTAGGACATAAAGGCCAAAAATCAAGTTAAGTATGTCCTAAGACACAAAATCAGTAGGTCTGTCTTCCAAAAACGTAGTATTACTTTGTGGATGGTTATTTTACATATGCGAATTCATTAAATACTTGATTAAATATGAATACTTTCGCCCAATTAATTAAAAAACGCGAAAACATTTGAATTTCGCGCCATACCGAATCAGTAGGTCTGTCTTCCAAAAACGTAGTATTACATTGTGGGGGATGTTTTTTTTTTTTTACATATGCGAATTCATTAATACTTGATTAAAAATGAATACTTTCGCCCGAATAATTAAAAAACGCGAAAACATTTGAATTTCGCGCCATACCGAGAGTTACCCCCTGAAGTAAGGCCAGTCTGCGTAGCATGACGGACCATTTTTCCAATCGTTCTGTCACATTTGATCGCTTTTTACATTTAAATGCGGGAAAATGTATGGATATGATCGACAAAAGTGACAGATAGATACGACAGTCGTCAAATTGTGCGTCATGCTACCACCGCAGGTAGGCACAGAGAGAAGGTAGCACTTGGGTAGGCACATTCGCAGAAATAGGTATTTTTCGTTTATCCATAGAAAAAGGTTTCTCATACCTGAATTTTTTGTTTACATTTTCCTTTAGACCTTTTAAAAGGCCACACGGGCTCGTGTGACGCGACACTAGCGCCACTTCCAATAGATAATTAATAGTGACCGACCGAAACATGATATTCAGCGGAAACCGAACCTTTGGCCTATGTCTCAGTTTCGGCCGAAACCGAAAATCACGTGTCCATGTAAAATACATATAAGTATGGCCCACCATAACAGAGCTATTTAGGTACAGTGGCGGACACGATCGGCGTAACACTTCCGGTTTTTCTGTATTGCAAAATAGCTCTTGTTCTTTGGCAATACAGTCTAGGGCTGACGAAACCATAGACAAATCTGTTACGGCCTCCTAGTCCGTGACTGTACCTAAAACAGTGAACTAAGATTTAACAAAACAATGAAAATATTTCTTCTGAGGTTAGCCGAGCGGCGCACGAACATCGAGTTTCGGTTTCGGCATTACTTTCGGCCGTTTTTAGCCGAATCCGAAACCAAACTTTCGGTCGGTCACTAATAATATTTAGACTTAAGACTATTGAGACCCGGTCGCAAAAAATAAAACAGTAGATAGGTTTTTATGCCTTTTATTATTAATATTATTTTAGATTAAGATATAAATTTACAATTACGAGTACAAAAAACTTAATCTTATTATAAGACTAGATTTATAGGTACAAAACAAACAAACACACATAACTAATCACATTCTTTTTTTAAAATAAATAAGGCATAAACATGAATACACAAAAAAAAAACTATAAAAAAAAGAAAATGGCGGTAAGCTTTTTTTAATGTTAACATTATTTTGCCGCGTTTCTATTTACTACAAAAAGAAACTTCGATTACTACTGTTAGGTTTTGTATAATAGTTATACATGCACAACATAGTAGGCAGTAAGAAGTTCACCGGGTCGACTATTTTATTTGTAAGTCGCAAAAAAAGACATTTCTTATTTTGAAGCCCAAAAGATACAGGGTGTAAACAAACAGTCATCCTGTATTAAAAAGGTAGATTTATACCAAATATTTAGCTTCTATGCGAAACACTGTGATAAAAAGCTAGCAACTATTATCTAGGTACTTAAATTACTATCAGTATGTAGTCAAAACAATATAATAAGGCACATAATGATTACTTTTTTTTTTAGATTTTTTATAGATTTTGGAGTAAATATTACTTTTTTTACACAACCTACAATATGTTTAATGCTTTTTCATTTATTTAAGTATCTTAGAGCTAAAACATTGTGCTAAACATAACGCCATCTACTGGCAAATAACGCAAACTATTTTTATTTTCTTTCAAAACTCGTAAAATTATTATTAACAAAATATCACATAAAGAAGTTAATAAAAAAATATATATACAAGTCGCAAGCAACTGGTAAGAAACAATTACAAAGTAATAAATAACATAGTTTAAAAAATCTTAGTTAGATTATACATATAACCTGCGCACATAAAGATCAAATCTCAAAATGGCGGCCGTTGTATGGGCTGTCCTCGGGCTGTCTCTCTTCTTAACTCTTCACTCGTACTAATATACGCGAGATAGCATGCGTTCGGCCGCCATTTTTAAATCTGTTCTTTATCTGCGCGGCTTATACATTATTTCCTTACATTTTAATTTATACAGGATGTTACCAACAAGACGATCTCTCCCAATCTTTTTTTGTATTTTTGTATTATTTCTTTTTAAATACTAACTTAAATTTAATATCACATAAGTAATTATTATTACAATCATTTAACTAAACTAAATAGAGTACATCATGGAACCAAATTCAAAGTACATTCACATTTCGATTTTTAATTCAAATGCAAAAGAGGTCTAATAATTACATACAATACATAGTATAAAACAAAGTCGCTTCCCGCGTCTGTCCCTATGTATGCTTATATCTTTAAAATTATCCAACGGATTTTGTTGCGGTTTTTTTTAATACATAGAGTGATTCTAGAGGAAAGTTTATAAGTACAATACAATAGCCACATAGTAATAGGCTAGGCGGTACGAAAATCGCCGGGTCGACTAGTATAATATTAATTTAAAAATAAAACTGATATGAGAACCTACTCCTTTTTTAAAGTCAGTTAAAAAAAGAACATTTTCTATTACCTACTTTACAAATGGCACAACCACCATAACTACTTACCTTTTTATTATACTGGGTGTTTCTGACAAGGAGGTAAATTAAACGAGGAATTCTG
The DNA here is from genome assembly GCA_951802225.1 of Euspilapteryx auroguttella. NCBI lineage: Eukaryota > Metazoa > Arthropoda > Insecta > Lepidoptera > Gracillariidae > Euspilapteryx > Euspilapteryx auroguttella. The sequence goes on from OX637669.1 coordinate 3,808,031, forward strand.
CTCACCATACCTAACAACTTTCCCAAAGCTACATGGGTCGAAATATCAAAAAAAAAAAAAACAGCTGTTCCATACATTGGTTCGATCAGCTGACGGGGTCAATGTACGGGACAGCTGATTTTTGTTCTGAGATTTCGACCCATGTTGCTTTGGGAAAGGTGAGTAGAATCCCTGCTACCAGTAACTCTGTATAGAGGAAAAATTTGATTGTCTATATGACTCGAACAAGCTCCGAATCTACTGAACCGATTTAAAAAATTCTAAAACTATTAGGATTAGGATACTACATTATCCCTGATTAATTAAAATAGGCTATATATACAATATTCCCAGAAATTCAAAATAGGCTATATTTTAATAATTATAAATATTGTTTTAACTTACATTGTACGGTGGTACAGTGGCGGTCAAGTAGGCTTAACACTTTCGGTTTTTCTGTATTGCAAAATAGCTCTTGTTCTTTGGTAATACAGTCTATGGCGCCCGAGACCATAGACAAATCTGTTACGCCCCCCTAGACCGCCACTGTACAATGGAGTTGGTGGGTCAGCTAGTTTACAAATATAACTACGATTTTTTTTTAATTTTTTTCTTTTTATAATTTCCATTAACTAAAACAAAACACCTTGATAACCATATACAATGTGTAAAATTACATAAACCAAGTTAACGCGCACAGGAACGGGTAGTGTAGGCAGATCCCCACAAGGTGGTCAGACACCAGGGGGTCAAGTTTCTTAAGAGCGATGCTAGCGCGATTCGCGAAAAAAATATATATCTTCTAAACTAAGGCAAATATCAAAAATGTAGCACAGTATGACACTAGATAATGTAGCCTAGTATTTTTAGGGCACCTCTTTGTAGCTTTAAGGTTAAATAACAAAGAAAGCTACAAAGTGTTGCTAAAGGTGGTCACTTTTGGCAACAATCTGTGGACTATTTTGTTCTTTTGACTTAGGACTACTTAACTGTGCTCAAAAAATACTAAGCAAGATTATCTAGTGGCATATTGTGCCACATTTTTGATATTTGCCTCAGTTTAGATGATATATTTTATTTCGAGAATAGCGCGTAGCATCGCATTGTTAGTGTTTTCGTTAACTATAGCCGCTTTATCAAAGTAGATTTCAGTTAGACTCCTAAAGAAAACAGCAATGGTTAAGAAAATCAATAACAATACGATTACGAGTCGATCGAATTAAAGATACGAGATTTGACCTCTGGGAGCCTCTCCAGGCGACCATTGTCGTAAGGCAAGGCAAACATTTGTTTGCCTGAGCCAATTGGTGGGCACCCTGAACTACCTCGCCTCTCACAGTATAGGATACTTTACCAAATAAGGTATCAATACCAATTAGATTAGATGTAGTCTAATAGACTTTCAATAAGTGATATCTTGTATCCTATATTGAATAATATTTTTTTTTGATTATTTTTACCCCCTGATTCGTTTACACAAAGGCCCATCACCAGCAGTGGACGCCTTTCGTCCGAGATGATGATGATATATTTTTTAACATAATTAAACATCTTAAAGTTTTCTCAAGTTGTTCAGTCTAGTCTGTAGGTCATCCAAGTCTTCCTCACCGCCTCCGCTTCCGCTTCCGCCTCCGCTACCACTTTTACTTCCGCTTCCGCTATCCCAGACGGCGGCGGGCGGCCGCTCCCCGCCCGGGGCCAATTTGAATTGAGAAACTAACTTGCTTGGGCTTGATGGACTGTTTTAAATATAAAATATATATATCTATACCAATATTATAAAGAGGAAAGATTTGTTTGTTTGTTTGTTTGTAACGAATAGGCTCCGGAAATACTGAACCGATTTCAAAAATTCTTTCACTGGTAGGAAGCTACATTAACCCCGAGTGTCATAGGCTATATTAGATTTTCAAAAAAATTAGGGATCCTTACCTAAACTCAAATAATGTAACCCAAGGTGCAATATTTTTTTTGTTGTTGTTGTTTGTTTTTTTATCAAGCCCATTCTGGGCAGGCAAAAGAACATAGTCTATAGAGCCAAGTCTTTTGTAGTATCTTATATTCTATGGCGTAACGAAGTAAGCCGGGAAAGCTCGTATATATATATATATATAAATTCTAAGTAAACACTAACCGTATCATTCATAAAGATACAGTAGATTTTAAGTAGCTTTAGTGGAGGTCTAGTTTTCTGAATTGTTGTATGGTAAATACGTGACATCCAGTCTAAATTGACATACGTCAAATAACTAAAATGCTCTTTAACTTTTTATGAATAACAAGTAAGTTAGTTACTTACCCTGATAATATGTTACGTGTGGTTATAGGTACGTAAAAATTATATACACCTATATTGAGTTTTTCTGACAAGTCTGTAGTAAGGGAGGAATTCAGCTCACCATACCTAACAATAACAACAAAACAACATGTGTCGAACAAAAATCAGCTGTCCCCCCGTCAGCTTATCGAACCAATGAACGTTAATTTGAGATTCCTCTTGAAAAAAATTCAAAAATTCAAAATTATTTTATTGGTTCACATGCATTACAACATATTTGACTCGACTCTCTCCATTTGAAATCTAGAAATTAAAAAAATTGAGGGAAATTTCCATACAGTGTTGCCATTTTTTAATTTCTAGACTTTTGTGTGGCACTATATGTTCTTTGAGGAAAGTATTAAGGTATGGTGAGCGAAATTATTTCTTTAATTCATTACCCGAGAAGGCGTTAGAAATTAGAAAACCATTGCATTTTACTTTTGTGCAAAGTAATTATAAAAACTTACCTAAAATATTCAGTGCTAGCACCCATCTTTGCCCGCTCGCCAACTCGCTCGTCGCTCAGCTTATCGCCCCGCCTATCGCCAGGCTCGCCACTATTGAAGAGCCAAACGTGCTCGTCCCTCGTGTGGTCTTGTATTTGAAAATCATTGTTGTAAAGGGCTGGCGGTGATGTGAAATCTATGTTCAGCTTTTGTCCTGTTGAAAGGATAATTATACATTTATATGGAACTAGTCGACCCGGAGAACTTCGTACCCCCTTACCTATTACTATGTTGTGCATGTACTATACTTGAAAACCTTCCTTTTAAATCACTCTATCTATTAAGAAAAACCGCATCGAAATCCGTTGCGTAGTTTTAAAGATTTAGGCTTCAAACGCACGGCTATGGAAGTGTGCGCACCAGCGGATAAAAAACCGCGCGGTTAAAAATCCGCTGTTGCGGTTTTATTTCCGCGCGGTTGGAAAGGTTGTTATTTCATTTTCAACCTTATTCATAGGCCACGAAGGTACAGGCGAATTTTTAGCCGCGCGGAAATAAAACCGCGACAGCGGATTTTTAACCGCGCGGTTTTTTATCCGCTGGTGCGCACACTTCCATAGGATTCAGTATGTTACATAAAATCCGCGCGGCAAAAAACCGCCTGTGCGTTCGTAGCCTTAAGCATACATAGGGACAGACGCGGAAAGCAACTTTGTTTTATACTATTTATTGATAAACATCTATCTCCGTGGTTCGTTTGTCTTGCCGATTTAGTTGATTTTGAAATGTTTTCTGTTTCGCTAAAACTCGAGAATGGCTAGGCCAATTTAGTTGATTTTGATTTTAAAAATTTTGAGTCCAGGTAAGTTTTAAAACTTAACAAAAGATTGAAAAAGAAAAATTGCAAGGAAGATAGTAAAAACGACAATTTTATTTATCCACATAAAGTTGTAAGCCGATACGAAGTTAGCCGGGACAGCTAATCAATATAATATTAGTATATATATCAGTCAGTCAGTAACGGAAGAGTTTTATATATATCAATATATATAAAACTCTTCCGTTACTGACTGACTGACTGACAGACAACGCAGAGCCGAAACTACTGGGCGTAGAAAGCTGAAAATTGGCACGTGGGTTCCTTGGGGAGTGTAGGTGAGCACTAAGAAGGGATTTCCCGAAATTCCCACGGGAACGGGAAAAACGGGAATTTTGTGTTTATGAGAAATCTGCGCGGGAAAAACCGCGGGGCAGCCTCTAGTCAATATATATAAAACTCTTCCGTTACTGACTGACTGACTGACAGACAACGCAGAGCCGAAACTACTGGGCGTAGCGGTCTGAAATTTTGCATGTAGTGTAGGTCCCTTAGGGAGTGTAGGGGAGCACTACGAAAGGATTTCCCGAAATTCCCACGGGAACGGAAAAAACCTGGATTTTTGTGTTTTTAAGAAATCTGCGCGTGTAAAACCGCGGGGCAGCTTCTAGTTTCCATATAAAATTGTAAGCCGATACGAAGTTAGCCGGGACAGCTAGTAGTTATACAAGACGCTTCATTCATGAATACCTGGATGCAATCTGTGGTCCGTCCTCAACTCACCAAAACTTGAACACAGCTCGTCCAGGGAACGATCTAAATTAGTCTCCTCTGAGAATTCTTGCTGCGATGGATACCAGGGCTGGTTTGACTTCTTCTTCGGTGAAGATTCTTGTGAAATTGAATATTATTATTACTACAAGCTGACCCTGCGAGCTTCGCATCGCGTTAAACTGTCAAAATACGGAAGAAGGCCGTTCTCAAATCTACAAAACCTAGTGTATCTCCGAAACTACGCAATCAATTTCAATGAAATTTGGACACACATGTAGCATTATTCTTTGGTGTAGATTCTAGTAAAAACTGACCCTGCGAACTTCGTATCGCGTTGAGTTGTAAAAATACGGAAGAAGGCCTTAAATCTACAAAACCTAGTGTATCTCCGAAACTACGCAACCAATTTCAATAAAATTTGGACAAAAATTTAGCTTTATTCCTTACCTATCAAACGAGACTAAATTAAAGAAAACATCACTTACCATTCCAAAGATATAGTTATTCAAAACCGACCAAAAAAAAAAGAAACTTACCTTTCGTTTCTTCCGGCTTCCACCCATCTCCCTCTGGAACAGCGATCTTCTTTCTCGCTCTAACATCAGCATTCTCTTTTCCCCTAGGGCTTGCCTCGTTCATTCCCAAATCATTAAGTTCGGCTAACATCCTTGCCTCGCCGTCAAAGAAGTAATCTCTTTCTGAGGGTAGTCTCGATTTTGTAGATTTCGGAGGAGACGGTAGGTCCAGAGACGCTGTTGAAATAATAAATAATAAGTTATCAGAGCCCCTAACTAGGTAGAACCTGTTACAAGGTGCACGAAAAACATACAAATAAATCCAGACCGGGAAACTAACATTACATACGATATAATATATCTGTATAATGTTCATTGTATTGTCACCTTATTGTATTGTAATTGTAATATCACAAAAGCAAAAAAAAAAGAGAGATAAATTGTAAAGTAGAGTTTGTTGCTTCTTTCTTCTCTACGCTGTAAAATCATTGCGAAAGGGAGTAGAATCATTTGACAGAGGAGGGCTCGTTTGGGGGCGTCTCCAGGCCACTATTGTCGTAAGGCAAGGCAAACATTTGTTCACCTGAGCCAATTGGTGGGCACCCTGAACTACCTCGCCTCTCACAGTATAGAATACTTTACCAAATAAGGTATCAATAGCGATTAGATTAGATGTAGTCTAATTGACTTTCAATAAGTGATATCTTGTATCCTATATTGAATAAAGATTTTTCGATTTTGAATATAGTCTTAGAACAATACAATATCCATAATAACAATGTTCGCGGCCCCAGGAAACCAACTTGAACTACCGAAGCCAAGCCAACTAAACTAAAATTGCAATCAATCAAGCAAATTGACATAATTGCTTACAATTTGCAACTTAATTTTACAAACTTTAATAAAATTTTCATTTTACCCGAAGCAAAAAAACTTTACGCCCTCGTTATAAACACTACTTTTCAATCCATCCCATGATAAAATTTACTATTATAAAACATAGAAAATGCAGATACCTGCGCTACTTTTTATCCCAACAATCTTACGGAATGGAAAATTCGGATTTTGCACTTTGAAACAGAGACTGCTCTGGCAAAGCCGCGAATTCTACATTAGTATAAGTATAAAGTTAACCAACATACCATCTCGATCCTCCTTGGCCGGAGTCCCTCCCCCTCCCCCTCCCCCTGCTAACAACTCCTTCAACTCCTCCTCCAACTCCGCCGCGTCCAAATCCTCAACCGGAGTCGATAGCGCCTTCTCCACGTCGCTGTATGATTCTAGTACCTGGAAATTATTAAAATAGTATTTTCATCCCATCCGCTCGAAAAGAGTACTTTTTGGTAACATTTCTTTTTTACATAAAGTGACTCTTTATTGACTTGTTGTTTATAGCCGGGCAATTATAATTGTCCATACATTTCTTATTGTCCTTGGCAATTATGAAGGTATGAAAATTCATAATTGTAGTATCAGCAGCAAGGAACACAAAAAAAGTTATGTTGCCTAAACTGACAATATTGAAAACCAAAAATGGCGGCAATAAATGTTTTCTTTCTTGAGTAGTAAAGCGCAAGAAACACTTTATTTTTTTTTTTTTTTACATAGCCTCTTTAGTATCCCACTGCTGGGCAAAGGCCTCCCCCGCTTGCTTCCATTGATCTCTGCTCGTTGCAGCCTTTGCTAATTAATTTGCTATATATATAAAAATTAATCGTGGTTCGTTAGTCTCGCTAAAACTCGAGAACGGCCAGGCTGATTTAGCTGATTTTAGTTTTGAAATGTTCGTAGTAGTCCAGGGAAGGTTTTTTAAAAGGTGAGAAAATATGGAAAAATTGAGAGGCAGTTAGTAAAAGTAACAATTTCTTTATCCCATACAAAATGTAAGGCGAGATACGAAGTTCGCCGGGACAAGCTAGTTTTGAATAAAAACAAAGAAAACTCGCAAAATGTGCGCTGGGCCTTATTAAACTTACATCTTTAAGGTCATCCAAAGTGTCGTGAACCGAATCTTCTGTGAGTCCGCCCTGCTCCATGCCGCGCTTCATTGCTTGCGAACTCATCCTGTTAAATTTTAATACAAAGTTATTTTAAACGAGCTGTTAACGGCCTGTACTTTGAAGCTTCTTACCTAATTAGGTATGAGGGTCCCCCACCCTCGCAGCTGTGACATGCGCGCGTCGAAATGCGAAATGTCGCGGCAGTTTTAAATTTTATTACTTTTCATACAAGCCGAAGTTAAATCGAGATGTTTATACCTACCGCACAATTTTTCTTTCCGATTTTCGTTTCAGCGCACAAGAATTTGCGTTTAGGTAAGGTATTTGTAATAACGAGTTTTTTTTAAACCATCTGAGAAATATAAAACAGATTTCTTAATTCTGAAAAATATAGATGTAGGATTTAGTTTAGACAAGTTATTAAAAAGTAACAAGATGTAATGAATTTCACTCTGTAGAAATAAATATCAAAGTAAACCCTTTTTGTAGTGTTTTCTCAATATAAATAAAACATTACTGGTTGTTTTAATTTAAAACAAATAACGATATAGTTTGAGTTGATAACTTTTTTTATTTGGAACTAAAATCACACCCTAAGGCCTCCTTTACGAAGACGCGGCGTGTTGTGCGGGATGTCGTGTGGGTTCCGACGCAGGCGCCACCACGGTCGCCGCCGCCGCGGGCGCCGCCGCGGGAGCCGACGCGTTTCCTTATACGATATCGAACATAGGCCTATGCGCGTCTCCGTAAACGGTCTCATACTATTGCTATACATTTGATTTGGGCGCAGCACGCCCCGCACGACGCCTCGCGCAACGCCCTGCGTGCGCTAGGCAGTACATCTCAGCCGCTGTACACATTAACATGCATTCATTTTCTTGTAAATAGTGTACCTAACCATGTGTAAATATATCATCCCTTCTTCAACCTCTGGAGTTATTTCTACTGCAGGCGGGCGGACATAGGAGTTCTCTAAATTGGCGACCTACGACGATTGGATTACAAAAACCGCAAAATTTTCAACACTCGCCCCACCAGTTCCATTGTAAGTGGCGACTACCTGCCTTCTTCTGGAGGACTCTGGGGGACTTCTGGAGAAGCGCCTCGCCGACTAATATAATAATAATCATCATCATCATCTCGGCTGCCCAAATTCAAAACCTAGTAACTGGTGTTTTTGCAAAAAAACCATTTTTGTCATTTTTCGACTTACTAGGCGGTATAGATTTGATATGAACCTTAAAACACCCAGTTTCTAACGTAATTTTAAAAATAAAATTTAATTTAAGTCTACCCAATTTGGAAAAGTTATTGAAATTTCCATGAAGTACATATTCTTAACATAGCGCATGTCGGATTACAAATAAAAAAACCTAGCAACTCAACCGACTTACTAGGTTATGAATTTGAAAGCTGACTTACTATGTTTTGAATTTGGCGCCGATTATAAAATCAATCAAATTTTGATGGAATTTAGTAAGTTACAAAAACAGTATACAAATTTGGCTGAATTAACCACGAGTCGTAACCAAATAGTAAACAAAACTTAATTCTGCCACAAATAAATCATTTGTATAACTTTTAAATGAATGCACTTCAAAAAATAACATTTTTCATTCGAAACGTACAACAAAAAATATAAATTGCTTTAAAAAGTAGAGAATTAACTCAGAGATTGTATTTCAAAACATAGTATTTCACACTTAGTTAATTAACTAAGTGTGAAATACTATGTTTTGAAATTGTTTTCATTGTCATATTTGGGTAAATTAAAAAAAAAAAATAGTGGGATCGATTTAAGTGTGACTATAGTCAACAATATAGTCAAACTTTTGGTCAAACACCGAAATCGCTATTGCGTCTGGTTTCTTCGGGGCAACGAATTAAAGTGGTCGACCCGTTTTTTGGCTCTCCTGAATATTTTTGTTAAAACGAGTTACTAGGTTTTGATTTTAAGCAGCCGATCTCACACGATAGCGTCCACTGCTGGACATAGGCCGCAACCTTTACCAGGTCGTCTGACCACCTTCAGGGGTGTGAGACCAGCGTTTGGAGGGTGATTTGAGGTGAAGGTGAACCTTGAAGTGAGGGGGGGGGGGGAATTCCTTAAAATTAAACTGAAAAGCAAAAAATAAAATCTTTTCATCAAAAAATTAAACAGCCGAAAAAACCGAAAAGCGTTAAATAAAAAGGAAACATTTTCTATTAAGACATAAATTACTGCCTTCTTAAAGTAATTTGAGTAAGTATACCACGTAATATTGTGCTAATGTAATATTAATATTGTGTTATCGGCGCCACAGAACTAACAAAGATATGATATAACTATATAATAAGTAACCTATGATTTAAGTTTTATTTGTGGGAATAAAAAAGGTAAGTTTGTAATGCGACGGTTTTATAAATGTAATATCGGTATCAAAATTGGTTTCTTTCAGCTCCATACAGATCCTAATCAGATGTTATGGTTCATTGTTTTGACATCTGTTGTCAAATTTTGTTTACATTTGAATAAAAATAAAACGAAATACGAGAGCGCGAAAACAAAAATTTGACACAGAACCGGCCTCGGCCGTGGCCACAAGGGTACTGACGGGGTAGGGAGCGGCGCGGCATGGCATCGGACCGCGCGAAAACGATGTTTTTTTTTAGTTTTTGCTGGTTTTTTGTCTTTTCGTTAAACTTAAAAATTCTTACTATAGTAGTATGTCTAAAATTTAAGGTCAGCAATTTTCATTCCAAAAATCAAATAAAAACAATCAGCGGTTTAAAAATAAAATGGAAAAAACGGAACAAAAAGGGGTAACTTTGAGATTTTTTTCTATCAACTAAAATTAATTAGATCCTATTTCCCTTTAGTATGATGACTAGATTAGATCCTTAACTAACACATATATTTTTTTCAGAATGAAGACATCAATTTTGTATGTCTCAGATTGTTTAAAAAAATCTCAAAAACACAAATTTTTGAACCACCAAGCCTTAATTAAAGTAAGTCTTTAGCTTACTTCGTTACGCCATAGAATATAAGATACTACTAAAGACTTGGCTCTATAGACTATGTTCTTTTGACTGCCCAGAATGGGCGAATAAAAAAACAAACAACAACAACAAACCACCTGTCAAAATATGTAAACAACGGAAAAAATATTGCACCTTGGGTCACATTATTTGAGATTAAGTAATGATACCAATTTTTTTTGCAAATCTAATATAGCCTATGACCTATGACACTCGGGGATAGTGTAGCTTCCTACCAGTGAAAGAATTTTTCAAATCGGTTCAATATTTCCGGACAATATATTCGTTACAAACAAACAAACAAATCTTTCCTCTTTATAATATTGGTATAGATTAGTGAACGAAACTTCTCAGGTGAGCTGCAGGAAACCTGAGAAGTTACTGAGCTGCAGGAATCGCCAGTAGATCACGAAAGTATCAAAGTCCAAATATTTTCCTTGATTGTCTGACCGCTTTTTAAATTGACTTTTTTTGAAAATAGCATGTCTTAGTTTGAGTTGTACAGTAGCGGACACGGTCGGCGTAACACATCCGGTTTTTCTGTATTGCAAAATAGCTCTTGTTTTTTGGTAATACAGTCTAGGGCTGACGAAACCATAGACAAATATGTTACGGTCTCCTAGTCCGCCACTGTACAGTCAAGGACTAGGAGGCCGTAACAGATTTGTCTATGGTTTCTTCAGCCCTAGACTGTAAAACCAAAGAACAAGAGCTATTTTGCACGTATGTATGTTTATCCACAATTACCTAGCGTTTGGCTGAACCGATTTTGTTGCGGTTTTGAAAAAAAAATATTTGTTACATTCACAAAAGGTTTTTGTGTTTTAACCGACTTCAAAAAAGAGGAAGTTCTTAGTTTATACATATACTAGTCGACCCGGCGAACTTCGTACCGCTTAACCTATTACTATTCAGTGCATGTATTATACTTATAAACCTTCCTCTTGAATCACTCTATCTATTAAAAAAAACCGTATCAAAATCCGTTGCGTATTTTTTAAGATTTAAGCATACATAGGGACAGATGCGGGAAGCAACTTCATTTTATACTATGTATTGATATTGATGCGTCAGATTTTCTATAATGGCGAGTCCTTTAAAAAAATTGTTTGATTGATCAAAAAACTCACTTATAAGTGTCAACGACAGCCTTATTGACCTCCATCTCCCTCACACCTTGCAGCAACTGTCTCACGTTTTCCAGCGCGTTCTCACACTTCACAACACGCACTTGAAGCGCGTGCTTTCTACGTAGATGACTTTTAGCCTGCAAATTTTAAAAACAAATTACTTATTTATTTATTTAAGGAAAACATTCAGTATGTTAACAAAAAATATTTTAAACTAAAAACAGTTATTAAACACATACTTAAGGCAGTTAAGTTTTCACAAGTATATAATACACTAGCTGACACGGCGAACTTCGTAACGCCACAGAATTTAAGATACAACATTACACTTGGCTCTATAGACTTCGTTCTTTTAACAGCCCAGAATAGGCGAATAAAAAAACAAACAACAACAACAAACTACCTGTCAAAATATGTAAACAACGGAAAAAATATTGCACCTTGGGTTACATTATTTGAGTTTAAGTAAGGAACCCTAATTTTTTTGAAAATCTAATATAGCCTATGACACTCGGGGTTAGTGTAGCTTCCTACCAGTGAAAGAATTTTTCAAATCGGTTCAGTATTTACGGAGCCTATTCGTTACAAACAAACAAACAAATCTTTCCTCTTTATAATATAGGTATAGATAACCAGTATACTTAGTATAATGTGTCCCATTCCGAACCCTTAACTAGGTAGAATCTGTATCTTATCATTACCAGGGATAGAGCTGGTGTGGTGAGAAGAAATATTAGTAGATATGGCCAATGGTAACGGGTCCAAAATCTCAAAATAAAAATTAGCCGTCCTGTAAATTGACCCGTCAGCGGCCACGTCTCTCGCCAGGTGGCTGGCGGCGCAGTCAGTCAGTCAGTCAGGCAGACAGTCAGTCGGTCGGTCGGTCGGTCGGTCGGCGTCGTTCGGTGTTGGTCGGTCGGTCGGTCGGTCGGTCGGTCGGTCGGTCGGTCGGTCGGTCGGTCGGTCGGTCGGTCGGTCGGTCGGTCGGTCGGTCGGTCAGTCGGTCAGTCAGTCAGTCAGTCAGTCAGTCAATCAATCTATCTATATGTGGTCTTTTTCGCGGGAAGCGTGAGGAAGAAGTCGGGCTTTTGTTTCTCATTTTAATAAATTAGTTTTCCGTGGCTATTATTGTGCTAGTGTGGTGGAATTAGTGTAATAATGTGCCCTTTATGGAGAACTGTCTAGTGAAGTGAGAAATAAAGGAAGGCGCTCCCGAACAATTCTGATCGATGTCCCGCGAAAAAGTCCGTGTGAACATTGAAATGTGAGACCACCCTCGCATTTCAATGGGTTAGGTTAGGAACCTAGGTAAGGAAAAACAAATAATTAGAAGACTTGATTACTAAGAAATAAACTACTGAAGACTTGGCTGTATGGACTAAGTACCTTTGCCTGCACAGAATGGGCGAATTATATATATATAAAAAAAATTACAAGCGACGCGCGATATTACTCACAGCCAGGCGGTCCCCGAGCCGGAGCGCGGCGCGCGCGTCGGCGCCGAGCGCGGCCACGTCTCGCGCCAGGTGGCTGGCGGCGCGCGTCAGCTTCTGTTCCGCTTGAAGCAGCCTCACCAGCGCCTCGTCTGATTCCGTTATCTGGTCCGCTTTTGATGATGGCTCCGCTGTTTTTGTTATAAAAATAATATAATAAGTCAACATGAATAATCGGAGGGTACACTAGTAGATAATGATAACAACATTATATGTACATATCTATGCTTAATTATTATATGACTACAATAACTCAAATTTAAAAACCCCCGACCTAGTCCTAGACCTAGTAGACCCCTCATCAACTTAACTAGAACTTATCATCTTGATAAGATCACAGTTGCGTTACCAAATACTTTCCATATTATTGAAGTAACTAACACCATACCAAATTTCAAATCGATAGGACATGTGGAAGGTGGTTAGATCCTCTCATCCATTATTCAAGAGCTGATCATCTTCAAACGGCAGATCAGGTCATGATTACCTTAACATATACTTACAATATCATAAATATAACATGCTATCAAATTTCAAATCAATCGGACATAAGGAAGCTAGTTAGATCCTCTCATCCATTATTCAAGAGCTGATCATCTTCAAACGGCTGATCAGGTAATGATTACCATACCATATACTTTCTATATCATAGATGTAACATGGTACCAAATTTCAAATCGATCGGACATAAGGAAGCTAGTTAGATCCTCTCATCCATTATTCAAGAGCTGATCATCTTCAAACGGCAGATCAGGTCATGATTAGCTTACAAAATACTTTCTATATCATAAATGTAACATGGAACCAAATTTCAAATCGATCGGACATAAGGAAGCTAGTTAGATCCTTTCATCCATTATTCAAGAGCTGATCATCTTCAAACGGCTGATCAGATCTTCATCAGACATGGCTAAGAACACTCGGCTCGAAATCATCTATGATACAAAAAAAACTAAACGAAAATCGGTTCAGCCGTTTGGGTTCTACGATGCCACAGACAGATACACAGACAGACAGATACACACGTTAAAATTATAACATCCCTCTCGGAATTATTTCGGGGGTTAAAAAGCCAAAGCAAAAATAACACAACCTTCACCTTATACACCAGTTGGTCAGTAGCCACTTTTAAGAGTGTTAAAAGTGGCTATTTTTAGCAACAAACAAACAGTAATACATAAAACAGTCTAAACCTACATAATTTAAAAATACTAGGAACAAAGATCTAATGCACTAGGGAGCCCTTTTTTTATAAAAAGCCTTACTTAAGAAGATATGTTTTTTTTTTCTAGAGTGGCGCCAATGTGCGCTTAAAAAGACTAAACATCCTCATCGATGGGAAGAACAATTTACATTTCGCACACTCGCTGCAGCCGGTCGCCGCCGCTCCGTTGCTACGTATTCGCGCGTTCAAATAAAAATGCACTTGCGCAATCACACTACAGCCTAAATTTCTCCTAATTTATGAGGATGCGGAAGCGGAAGAGGATTTTTCACTTTTTTTAAGCGGAAGTCAAAATAATGCGGAACTACCGCACTATGCGGATGCGAAAGCCGAAAGCGACATCATCACCAACCCTAATGTATATTACTTCTAAAGAATTATTTTTAAAACGTCTCTAAGTAGGAAATTCAAAATACAGCTTCGCACAAAAATCTATAAAATAATTGGGGTGCCACTTTGTATCTGGAATTAGTACTTTTTATTTATTAACTAGTCGACCCGGCGAACTTCGTACCGCCTAACTTATTACTATTTTGTGCATGTATTATACTTAAAAACATTCCTCTTGAATCACTCTATCTACTAAAGAAAACCGCATCAAAATCCGTTGCATAGTTTTAAAGATTTAAGCATACATAGGGACAGACGCGGGAAGCGACTTTATTTTATACTATGTATTGATTATCTTCTTTAATAAAAGATAATTTAAGCCCAAAGTTACTAACTAGTTAAAATCAATAATTAACCAATTCATTATCTGTTTTAGTTAATTTTTCTTTAGGGTTTCCAGCTCAAAATAAAAATGATTTCCTATCAAGACACCCTTGCCGAGCTGTACTTACCAAGTTTAACATAGTCCCCTTTCTTAACAGCCATGCCTTTGCAGATGAGGTAGCCTAGGAGGACCTCGAAAGCCTCCCTGGACCCAGCACCGCAGTTCTTCATGAGCTGTTCTATTGTTCCTATTCTTTCTACGCCTGGCGGGTAGTCTTCTAGCAGTTTTGTTGCTTGCTCCTGTTTTAGAAAGGAAGCTACATTTATATTATCAATCAATACATAGTATAAAACAAAGTCGCTTTACGCGTCTGTCCCTATGTATGCTTATATCTTTCAAAAGACGCAACTGATTTTGATGCGGTTTTTTTAAATAGATAGAGTGATTCAAGACGAAGGTTTATAGGTATAACACATGCACAAAATAGAACTAGGTTAGGCGGTACGAAGTTCGCCGCGCCGGATCGACTAGTACATATATAAAAATCTATTGCTGTTTGTTTGTCTCCCTAAAACTCGAGAACCAGAACTGCTGAGCCAATTTTGGTTGTGAAATGTTTGTTATAGTCCAAGGAATACTTTAATGTTTTTCAAGAGGTAAGATTTTAATGTTTGTTTGAATGGAATAGGCTCCAAAACTACTATACTGGACCAATTTGAAAGATGTTTTTATCATTATAGTATCCCTGTTGAACATTGGCTATTGATCAATATTATGTAAACTAATCAATATATATAAAACTCTTCCGTTACTGACTGACAGACAACGCTGAGCCGAAACTACTGGGCGGTGCTGGCTGAAATTTTGCATTGTAGGTATCTTAGGGAGTGTAGGTGAGCTCTAAGAAAGGATTTCCCGAAATTCCCATGGGAATGGAAAAAAACTGGATTTTTGTGTTTATGAGAAATCTGCGCAAGTGAAACGGCGGGGCAGCCTCTAGTATTGTAATAATTACATATTGGAGTTGTGTACATGATATTTTACTCCATACTTTTTTAATCCATATACCATGATTTATAAGCACCTTTTGGTTCAGTTGGCAGTGAAATTGTCTGTTTTGTTGAGCTGGTTAGTTTTCTGGGTCACTGTTAGCAAAAAAAACCAATAACCAACATTACAGCCTACTGAACCGCAGATACAAAAAAAATATCTTATATAAATTACCTCCACAGCACTTTCCATAACAAATCTCTGCGTAGCTTCAATAGTAGCTTTAGGCAACCCATCGCTGTCTACTGCAGTTTTCTTTGGAAGCAAGTACGAGACGGCTGTGAAGGCCAGAGCAGCTGGTTTGAATGCGATACGGGCGCCCCATTTGACCCAGCCTTCTGGACCGTTGTACAGGATTTGCTGGTACTTTGTTATCGGAGATAGATCGTTGCTTCTGTAATTATTAAGCAAAGTTTACATATTTTAATGCAGATAAAAAAGTTGAGTTTTTGAATTCATACTAAGTAATTACTATTATACATAATTATAATATTTTCATAATGTGATATATCTGCGAGACATAGTTGTGTGCAATGAAATGTAAACAATTTCAGAACAATTTTGTACTTAGATAGTATGCACATCACTGCATGCAACTATACTAGCAGCAACAACTTAATTTGCAACAATTACTGAAAAATACACAAAGCTTTTTTAAAGGAGCAAAGGTCAGCTTAGCATTATGACACGATTAAAAAAATACCACGTTAGTACCAACCGATAGCATTCCTCAATGACAATATCTAAGCAGGCTGGAGTTCGACCCTTTCTTTGGAAAGCAAATTTAGCATCCGCTGCAGAAACTATCGGGTCGTTCCTGCAACGGCACCAGACTCTCAGCATGTCTGTCCAGAACTTCATCTTCATCGCCCAAGATTCAGGATTCGTAGTTTTCAGACGAAATGGGGCGAAAAGGGCGTTCATTCTAACATCGTCCGACCAGCATTGCGGTAGTTTTTCCGCCGGTATACCAGCGTCCGAGACACCCATTTTGTAAACGGACACTGTAAAACACTGATTTTTAACGTAAAACCACGGTAAAACACTGTTTTGGTTATTTCAAAGGCAAATCTTCTTGAAATAAACAGCGTGCACGGCACGGGCACGGGCACGCAGAAAGAAAATGCAGATTTGCAAAGATCGTTAGCGGTTTTTGACAGTAAGAAAGATTGATTGATTGAGATTAGGAGAGAATTAGTGTTGTAAAAAAAACAGTCAAAAAACAAAGAAAAAAAATATTTACTCAAAGATACTTAGATGAAATTATTATTTTAATTTAATGGACTTGACTCCACTTCAGTGGAGTATTTTGCCAATATCAAGTTCACAAATTAGCTTAAAAGGGTGGGCTTAAAGCCCAGCAACGTTGTACGGTTATTATAAGTTTATAGGATCATTGTTTTAATGCCCGTTAATAAAACACGTGGTTTCGGAACCAACGTTAAAACAATAATCCAAGATCAAGATCAAGCCGAAAAAAGTTGCATGCACAACACTACCGGCCAAACGTGCGTGACATCGTGACATGACATTCCATCCAAACGTCAAAATTACGTCAAACAAAATCAAAAAAGGTTAAAATTTTGCAACAATCTCGGTGGCATTCGTTGCCATTTTTCCCTTTTATTTTCGTTGTTTTATCAATTTCTTCTCTAAAATCTACATTTTCAAATACTGCACCAACACGGGCATAATTTGGGTGAGTTAGTTACATAACAGGATACGCAGTTATTAGGCTTTTTTTCTTAGAATCCAGTCGGTTTCTCTAGATGGTCCACTTTTTTCGGTTTCTTTACAGTTATGCAAAACAAATAAATTATTTCGGACTTTGAGACTCTTGCACAGTAGACTGCTACTCAAGGATTTAGATCTAGTAGCTTGAGAAATCCGTTTGTTTACAGGCACTGCATGACGCGTCAAGTTAATAAATAATGTTTTTGTAAGAAAATAATTATGTACCCTACTTACTTACCTAGTTTGCTATTCTAATAATACCTACCTTGGTCAGTGGGTCGTTTGGGGGCTTGATAAGGTAGGTAGATAAATAAATTTTATAGGTTACTAGCAGACCTGGCAAACATTGTTTTGCTATTTAAATAATTTTTAAGGGGTATGAAAAATAGATGTTAGCCGATTCTCAGACCTACTCAATATGCCCACAAAATTTCATGAGAATTGGTTAAGCTGTTTCGGAGGAGTATTACTATTTGTAATAGATCCCCAGGATGGTTAATAAAATGAAATTTGATACTCATTGTATTAAACTCTCAAAAAGACAAATAGATTGTTAACCATTCTGCCTTCGTAATGGTAAACGCAGTAATCGCCATTACTGCGGTTTAAGTTTTCTTGCATAAATGGCACCTATAGGCGGTTATCTACCAATAAAAAATTTATTATAATCTGAAAAGTACTAAAATACAGGTGATAATAATTTTTTTATTGGTAGATAACCGCCTATAGGTGCCATTTATGCAATAAACTTAAACCTCAGTAATGGTGATTACTGCCTTTACCATTACGACGGCAGCATTATGAGTCAAAATTATTTTAATTATGAAAATGGCATTCTTATTAATTTTTTTGTACGACCTGACTAGAGGCTGCCGCGGTTTTACTTGCGCAGATTTCTCATAAACACATAAATCCCATTTTTTCCCATTCCCATGGGAATTTTGGGAAAGCCTTTCTTATTGTTTAACTATACTCCTTAAGGAATTTACATGCAAAATTTCAGCCCGCTACGCCCAGTAGTTTTGGCTCTGCGTCCTCTGTCAGTCAGTCAGTAACGGAAGAGTTTTATATTTGATTAGGTACTTGTTTTGTTACAGGTCTGTGTTTATTCTCCGTTTCTTCAACAATCTTTATATGCTTCTAATCAAAATAGTAACATGAATATAAGAAGCCGCGCTCGTGCTTTCAATCTGCTATGGTATTAGGTAAGTTAATTTAGTGTATTTCTTTTCACTGATGTTTTGTATTTTCTTATGTTACCAGTTAAAAAATAAATTGGATAAGTATCTAACTTGAAACAAAAACGAACTAAAAACTTATTCATAAAGATACAATAGCTTTAAAATAGTTTTTCTGCAGGTTTACTTCTCTGGTTACTTGTAGGGTAAATACGAGATGTCCAGTCTAATTTGTCAATTAACTAAAATTGAATTACTTTTTATGAATAATAGGGTAAGACTTTGAAAGTAAATAGACACTAAAACCGTCTTATTCATAATGAAATAGTACATTTTAAGTAGCTTTACTGGAGGCCTACTTCTCTGGTTTGTTGTATGGTAAATACGTGACATCCAGTCTAACTTGACATACGTCAAATAACTAAAATGCTTTTTAACTTTTTATGAATAACAGGGTAAAAATTTAAAAACACAAGACCATTACCACTAAACTTGGCTACCTATGTCTGTAACTTTATAAAAAATAGTACCTACTTCATATACAATACAGTATGGGCACTCCCTGCCTCCCTCAGCAATTGCGGCCCCTGCGCTCGGTTACCTCTCATTTACCACTCAGTACCAATAAAGCAGCTTCGCACGTCATATTCCACTCACACAAGCATGATACGCGTGCACGTACACGAGTTTCGGCTGTGCGCGAAGCAACGCGCTATTTTCTGTGGAGTGTTTGGTTCATCAGTGGATCTCTTCATTACCTAGTTGGTTGCGTTTACTTTACAAAGTAATTGAAGCTGTGGTAGCCCAGGGGTATGATGCGTGGGTCTCAGGTTTAATCCCCAGGCACATTCACCTTGCCACCATCGCTTCCATGCTCCGGAAGGCACGTTGCCGTGGGTCCTGCATCTGTAGCTCCTCTTCAATCGTGTGTTATGGCAGTTCAAGCCTGTTTGGCGCGAATTTCAAATTTTTTCGAGTTTTATATTTATTAATCGTTTTTGCAAGACTCTTTCTTGCAACGATGTATAACAATGTGAGACACGGTTATTTAGCTGCGGAAAGTCATTCAAACTTTATAAAAAACGACAATTTTAGCCAGAATAAATATAAAACTCGAATAAAGTATAATTTCTTTTTTGCAAAAAGAGACCCGCCTTCAACAAACTGACACATACATAATCTGAGAACTTTTTCTTTTTCGAAGTCGGTTAAAAATAGGTACTAAAACCTTCTCCTGAATGTAACAAATACATTTCTGAAAACCGCATCAAAATCGGTTCAGCCAAACGCGAGATAATCGCGGACAAACATACATACATGCATACATACATACATTACATATATACATACAATACATACTACAATATAGGTCAAACCGATAACCTTCTTTTTTGAAGTCGGTTAAAAATTTGAATTTCGGGCCACACAGGCTAGAACTGCCTTAAGACTTAAGGGTTTGTGAATATATAGCGTCGCGCTAGAGCGCTTAGCCTTACGCGGCGCTGAGCGTCGACTTGTAATGTACTATGACAGTATTACCCTGTCACACAGAGCGCCGACGCTAGAACGCTCTGACGCCGGGCACTTTGTGTGACAGGGTAAGGTCTCATTTAGGGAGACGCGGCGCGTTGCGTGGGACGTCGTGCGGGCGCCGACGCTTCTCCTTGAACGATATCTAACATAGGCCTATGTTTTTAATCTTGAAGCGTTGAACGACGCCGCCGCAGGAAGTGCACGCGTCGGCGCCCGCATTGACTGTGCCAACGCGTCTCCGTAAACGATCTCATACATTGCTATACGTTTGATTTAATCGCATTACGCCCCGCATGACGCGCCCCGCGTGCCCCTATAATACGGCCTAATACTGTCATAGTACATTGAAAGTCGACGTTCTAGCGCCGTCTGTATGTTAGACTTTTAATCCACATCACGCGACACATGTCATGACCATATCGTCGATTTTATCGTATAGGAGAGTGGTAGATGACGTTCATAAAATTTATGTGACGTGTATAGTTGATTCAAACCATAAAATGATAAATTGACGAGCAAATAGTTCGCGTACTTGACACGACATTGGTTTTAAACCAGAGGTCAAGCACAAGGTCACACGCGAACACGTGAAGTGCTGCTTGACCCACAGATAGTGTTGTATGTGTTTTGTACTGAATGGACTGTACTGGCCAGAGATTATAATGATAAATAATAATAATAACACATCACACTCAGAGCCCCTAACTAGGAAGAACCTGTATCCAGGGTGCCCGAAACACACACAGAGACGAACATCACACCCAGACCGAAAACAAACATCCATATTCATCATATCAGGATGCACATCGCTCTTTGGAAAGTGAGGCCTGGAAGATATCACTTTTTGTGATAAGGCTGCCGTTATTTAAATTAGATGTAATTTTATTTTAATTTTGGCTGGGACTATAAGGCCGCATTAAGGGGTATAGTGGCGAACTAGGTCGCCGTAACACTTCCGGTTTTTCTGTATGGCAAAATAGCTTTTCTTCTTTGGCAATACAGTCTAGGGCTGACGAAACAATAGACAAATCTGTTACGGCCTCATAGTCCGCCACTGTACGTTGCGCGGGGCGTCGTCGTGCGGGTTGTCGTCCGGGGCGTGCTGCGATTAAATCATACGTACCTAAAGCAATGTATGAGAACGTTTACGGAGACGCGTTGGCGTGCGCCGACGCGTGCACTGCCGCGGGCACCGCCTACGGCGCCGTTGCGGGCCCCGCACGCTTCAAGAACAAAACATAGGCCTGTCTTAAATATCGTATAATGCAAGGAAACGCGTCGGCGCCCGCCAACGCCCCGCGCAACGCGCCGTGTCTCCGTAAATGAGGCCTTAGGCATTCTGTGTTGGTTCTTAGGTATTGTGTGTTGCTTAAAAGTTTTTTTAAGAGTTATCTTATCTAAACCTCTGTGGTTCAGTTGGCAGCTATGTTGACTGTGACTTCAATTTCAATTCCCGGCGGGTTCGAAAATTATTATGAACGTATATCATTATTTGTAGCGTCTGGGTTTCTTTGTGATTCAGGCATTTTAGCCACAGATTACTAAATAGTCTTTATGTACAGGTTTCTAACAAATTAGGGGCTCTTGAGTGTGATGCGTTACTTTTTAACCGACTTCAAAAACGGAGGTTGTCAGTTTGACCTGTATGTATGTATGTTTGTCCGCGATTATCTCGCGTTTGGCTGAACCGATCTTGATGCGGTTTTCAGATAAGTATTTGTTACATTCAGGAGAAGGTTTAAGTGCCTATTTTAACTGACTTGGAAAAAGAGGAAGTGCTCAGATTATGTTTGTGTCAGTTCTT